>OY015313.1:44908283-46108283 GCA_955612985.1 Cheilosia scutellata | reverse complement strand
CTTTTAATTCCAAATGCCTTTCGCATCAGTAGGTACAGAGCCTGGGTTACTTACCTAACCCGCAGCAGTATAATGGGTTTCCATTTGACTTTGCTGTATAAAATGAGGCCTAAATCCAGTGTACATTTGTATGTGCTGTATTTAAAGTTTTTCATCCAGTTCTTAAAAAAAAAAATTATCCGAAACTCCCATGCCAACAGTTTGGTCTCTATCTAAAGTGTGTGAAGATATATTTGGTAGCTTCGAGAGGTAGGTTTTTCGTAAAATGTTCGGTCCCATTTGCGTTGACGGGATTTTACAACTTTTTATTGATCTTAAGTTATAACCCTCAAACATTTTAGTGAATATGAATGTCTACCTTAAATGGATTAGATTTCACCTGGCTCATTCAGATAAATAATGATTTTTCCATTTCATGGACCAAAACAAATCATCCCCTAGCAATTTTTTTGTGCTTTAGATTGCAACTGGTTGGAGCAGTGGAATATCCAAGTAATACCCAATTACAATAATAAAAAAGCGGGTTATAACCTCCCAAATTGCTGCAAACGATAGGTAACTATCAATAACTTTAACACATCTACCTACTCGTATTCATTCTCATGCCAATGTGTATATTAAGCTGATTTAAATAGCAGGTATACACGGACTTGTACACTAGCGCTCTTTCCGTGGTGTACCTACACACCTGTATGCAACAGTGGCGTGGCGTCCATATAACCCGATTCCTACCGGGTTACCTTTTAAAAGTTTCAGTTTCAGCTACACAACAATGTTTACTTAAAAACGAGCAACATAAAACCCACGGGATAAACTTAATAATATGTATCTATTCATCTGCGCAAGCTACATACCCCGACCCCACCAACTCAATTGAACTTTATTCACACGGAAACACACACCCTTCGGGCCTTCTTCGCCTTCATTATTATTAGTATTATAACTGCCCACGCTCTCTGAGCATAACCCAAATCTAAAATAACCCGAAATATGACGGGTTATAAAATCTCTCACTGGATAGAACAAATTTGTCTCCTTTCTCTTTTGTACACTTGCGTTTATCTGAGTTTAGTTCTCTCTGTTCAACGCCCGCTTTCTTATGCAAAAAAATAACCCGCTTTTCTTCGGGTTATTTGGTGGGTTTTGTGTGTATCTTTTACCGCTGCGCTGTGGTGTAATTGAGTATAATGTATCTGGAAAATAACACGCTTTTCTCCGACATATTTGGTGAATTTGAATTGTGTGTGCAGTGTTGTTATAAACTTTTTCTGAGAATCGTATTTTTGGGATTGTGAAAATCGTAATTGTCGTATTTTGTAAAAAATTGTGTAGGGACGTATTAGGGTGTTTAGAAAGATGTGCCATTCTAACAAATGTAATAATCGGACACTGTGCGATTGATAGGTATACCTACCTGCTCTTCAACGACTTCTGCAGAAGGTGCAGAAGTCCAGGAGCAGACATTGTAATCACCTATACTTTTCAGTGGCAACACAATGGACCTTCCTTACTTACTTAAGGTAGTGCTACAGTCCGGGGTGGACCTGGACCTCAACCAACAAGCGTCTCCAGCCAGCACGATCTTTGGCCAGTTGGCTCCAGTTTCGCACGCTAAGTTGGTTAAGGTCCCCTTCCACATGCGTGCGCCACCTGAGTCGCGGTCTTTCTCTACTGAAACTTCTTTCTCTATACGAAAATTCGAAACACAATGGACCTAATCTTGTTTAAAGTGCACCTCATCGAGGACCACTTAAACCATAGCTTTTAGTACACAAAAACACTTAGTTTCTATTAGTTGGGTGCGAACCTCTTAAAGTATAGATACTTATAAATTTTAACAGTAGTGGCACTGTGGTAACCACATTTGCCCTAAATATTCAAACTAGGTCCCAAAATTGAGAAATTGGGATTATTTTGATATCGAACTCGAAAAAGTCATCAGCATTTTTGGACGCAAATGACCACCAATTTAAAAACTGGGTTAATCCCACTTCCCCCATTCATGGCGGTTATGTTCAGCTAGCATGTTTGTTTGGGATTTTTGACTACTACGGTAGGCGATTAAAAAGCTTCAGGACTGTGGGCCTTATCTAATATTAATCATTTTAAACGCTTACCTTAACTATTCAGTAATTCTCAAGATATTGAAATTCAATTTCGAAATTTCGCAAATTTGCGTTCATAAAATGTAATATGGTATGGTATATGGTGGATATCTACTAAAAAATTATTAGTACTATGCGCCACCACCACGCTTTCGCTACTTAAAAAATACAGTCCGACTTATTTTGGTAAACAGTTTAATGGGGTCTACACGGCAGCGTTTTTTCTATGACTTGGAAGCGGCAATGAGTAGTTCTAAAATACAGGGTAACGCACTGTCTCCGTAGTCCGTAAATGATAACTAGCTACTCTGTGAATAGAGTCCTCTTCAGTGATCCAAACGATAGATAGAATTAAGGCGCAAATCTTCAAAGTAAGTGGCAGAATTTTCGAATGAAATTGTGTAATGTAGCAAAAAAGCCAAAAGAAGTATAACTTCACTTACAGCAACTTGCAACATAACGATCAATAACCTGAAGCAGTTCTTATTATGAGTAGACGAGTTCGCTACACTGACGTTTGGAGTCGGAGGGCTTAAAATGGAATGCAACGTATGTTGTGTACATTTTCATGCTGGTCTAAGTTTGGAAACAGCATCTTGTATAGCATGCATGCATGTATAGCAAACAAGCAAACTTTGTAACTAGCTTCCTGAAAACATATTTCCAGAGGACTACAACTTAGAACAAATTAAGTGCAAAACTAATAAAGATTCTGTTCGCCTTTCCTGTGTGTAGTATTTAAAAATAATGCGAAAATAAATTCAAACTTTTCTTGATTTGCACATTTGGTTTTAAATTTGTACGTTCGTAGTTTTAAAATCCGAAAGGAAATAGTTACGGCAGGGTTTTGAAATTTTTAATTTTATATATATTTTATGCGTCGTATTTGACTGCTTCCAAAATCGTAAATATCGGAACAAAAAATCAGCAAATCGTAGAAATAAGGCCAAATCAAGCAAAAATCGGAACGTCGTATTTGCTTTCCAAAATCGTCACAATTACGATATTTACGACCATATAACAACGCTGTGTGTGTGTATCTCCTATCGCTGCGCTGTGATGAAGTCATAGTAATAGTCAGTTCCCTTTTTTACCTAATCATTTTCTGAGTTTTTCTGAGGGGAGTATCCTCTGTTCAAAGGCCGCTTTCTTATGCAACAAAATAACACGCTTTTCTCCGAGTTATTTGGTGAATTTTGTAGATATCTTTTAAAAAATAAACATACTGATGTGTTTATAAAGTTTATAAACAAGTCGCTAAGTGAGAAATCAAGTCTTTTGAGTCTTTGGTATGATCTTCGTACCTATGTAAATACGTTTGAAGAAATGTTTCAAAGAGTAAGTATGTACATAGACGATTTTGCTGAAGCTCCACAAAAACCCCAAATGCTCGATTTAAACACTCATTTAAAGAACCTTTATGTAGAAATAAAGGACAATATTATAAGACATGATATAAATCATGTTTACACGAAATACATTTATGAAAGTTTTGCACTCAAGATGGAAAAATATCTTCATTAATTTAATTTCTTCCTGGAGTTTTCGATTGTATGGCTTTAAAAAATAACTGAAGGTTTTGTATACATAGATAGGTACTACCTACATCTTCCCTTCGACATTTTGATATTTTTCGACTTCGACTTACCATTTAAAATTATTCACTCCACGCCACTGGTATGCAAAGAACAAACCCCATCAGTGCTGAAGCTTCCTTTTAGGTCATATCGGCGCAAAGTACCTCGAAGCAAAACAAAACGAAAACAAAAACCAAAGTATCAACTCAAGATATAGAACTGTTTCGTCTATGGATTATTGCAACGAAAACTTCGCCAGGCCGTATACATCACTGTACAGTATTCCATACTACACCCCCTTGTGGCACTATCAGCGTCATTTAGAGAAACTTTTAAACTATACATCCGTGTGCTGGTGTACAGTAATTGCACAAGGGGAATAGGGATGGCTTTGTTAACCTAAAAATTGATTGGTAAGAAGGCACTAGTGGTGGCATTGGTTGTTGTTTTTTTTTCCTGTTAAATAGGTTGCTATGCGGATGAGGGGTAGATTGCGACATGGCACATCTTTCTCTGCACACCATTGTAGGCAAAAGGCAACATATAACATTCGTTGTGTCCTCTCTCTGTGGCGGCAGCAGCAGCAGCAAGGCAAAAGAAGAAGAAGAAGATGTAGAATGAATGTAGAGAAAGTAAAGGGCAAATGGAAATGGAAATAGTAGCTTCCGTTCTGCTTTGCGATTGTTTTGCACCGACCGACCATGGGCGCGCTGATGTTGATGGTGGTATAAAATTGTGATGGCGGAGAGCGGATAGTTTTGTTGTTATCCTCTTCAGGACTGATGTTATATATGCAAAAAACAAAAAGGACGAGTAGTCCACATGCGGTCAATTTGGCGCATTTGTATGAGTTTTTCTTTCTTATTTTCCTTGGATTCGGTTTTATTTTTCTGCTGCATTGTCCTTCATTTGGACATTGAAATGTTGAACTTTTTTTTTTTGTTTTTGCTTCTTTTAGGTTATCATTGAGGCAAAAGTAGCACAATTGAAATTTCAAGGCGATCAGAAGCAATGAAGTAGTACCCGTATACCAATGCCTAGTTGTTGGCGGATGTGTTTGCGAAGTTTGAGGTCTAGTGATTTAAATATGCTTTTGAATAAAAGAACTGATTGAAAATTATACATGATGTATGGGAATGGTTGATCGTAGTCCAATGCAAGTTTATTTAGTCTTATAGGTATTTGTGAGAGATTTACAGTGAGCCGGAAGATACTTATGGCCTCTGCGAAATAGAGCCCTAATGAAATAAGGCAAATAAAAAAAAAAAAAAAATTAAATAAGGCCCTAAAAAATTATACAGGAAACAACAACAACGATTTTTAATAAAATTTGGGGTGTTATTTCCTTTTTTGGGGCCTTATTTCCTAATGAAAATTGGGGTATTTTTTCATTATGCATGCAGCTCCCCTGCAACCCCCCTGTTTGGGTTTACTGTCTGTTGGATTGTTGAATAAAAAGACTTGACTTTTCTTTAACGTTATAATAATGTTTTATTAGCTTGCTGGTTGGAGATGGAATGAATGATTTTTACATTTTATGGTTGACAATTAAAAAGTGACAATTACATATGTACAATTGACAACTTGACTTTGACATTGGAAGTAACAACAATAAGTAATGGGCAAATTACATTGCGACTACCAAAGATAAATACCTCCTATCAGCATTTTTTCAAATTTCACATTTCGATACAACTTTTCGCGCAACTAAATTCTGCGTCGTTTAAAGGTATTGTGTTTCCACCTTAGTGGGTAAACCTATCCGAAATGTCAAATTAAAACAAACCACTTATCATCTTGGCGCCAAAAATACCTCGTAACATCTATTATGCCATTCAAAAGTGCTCGAGAAACAGGTGCTGGTAGGTAATTCCTTGGTTTTTCTTTTACTAACGACTTAATATGGTTGTAAACTATTACAAAGGTAGCGTTATTGTTTTTATTGTTATTTCAATCGAAGATATTTATATTGTATTTAGAGTTTTCCGAAGAATTTAACTTTAATTAATGTTTGCTGATAGAAGGTATTATCATGTTTGAATTTTTATTTATACCTTATTGAATACCACCTATCAGCACGTTATTCCTTACAACCTGCTGAAAATTCAAACGATAATAATCGTTAGAACTGAAATTTATAATAAAACTACCAAAAACAGTGGTTATGATTTTTGATAACAAGGTGTATTCTCTAGGAAAATTGAGCCCACCCACCACATCGGGCCGAAACGCATTTTGTAGCATTATGCCACACATTATTATCATAATATGTTGACACTCCACTTTATTCATATTTTGATTTTTCAAATGTGAAATTATTTTCATACTGTGGAGCTGTATCAGTTTTACAAAATTGAATGCCAAGTAAACAATGAAAACTGCTTAAGCGTTAAAAATGGTTTTTAATCAAAAAATTAAATCGTTATATCAAACTAAAAATGATCAGAGTGATACTTGCTCAGTTTAAAGTTGGCACACTATCATCGATCTTGTACGGCGAAGGTTAAAGACAGAGCAAGAACTGAGATGCTAAATGATAAAGACTTGGCTATGAATGTTTTTTATTGTTTCAACTATAGATTTGCAAGCAGTTAAAATTTGTTCATCCTTGCTCCGTTTATTACAAAACAAAATGTTCGTGTCATAACTTCACAGTTTTTGATACTAATTTTGATACTAATTTGCTTATGTCGATAGGTACTGAACTTGTTCTACTTTTGTTTCTTGCTACCGATAATAATATACTCAGATGGATGCACTTACCAAAATAGAAATAATACTGTCTAATGATTTGTTACACTTTTCTGTGCAACATAAATTGACGATCATACAAAAAATATTAGAAAAAGACACTCAAAATGAAAGTGATTCAATTCAGAAAGTGATGTATAGTTATATACATAGATCGAAAATAAATCGCGATATTTATTTACCTTCGGACTATATTAAAATATCAAAAGAATCAAGCATGAATCCATTAGCCTATGAAGTCAAATCTTTACAAAAAAGACTACACCTGTAGGTACACCTCAATACGACCATGAAAAAAACCCCACTGCAACAAACCCGCGAGCCAATATGAAAATGGGCTCTTGAAGTTCAAACTGTACTGTGATGACGAAGGGCAGGTCTTTGCTGTGCGACCCAAAAATCTTGATACAAATTTTCCTCAACTGTTTAAAAACAAAATTCCCATCACAAAGCAGAAATGGATTCATCTTCAGCAACTTAAGCAGGGGTGGGATTCTGTAAAAAACGAAACGAAAACCGCTTTCGTTTTCACTAAACCTGTCTCTATCATATCTGTGGCAATAGACAGAGACTGCTATTGTCGAAACGAAAACGTTCGTTCGTTTTCGTCTTACATAATCTGGCCCCAGGTTATTCCTGAAGATTGTCGACACTTTTACGATCAGTTACCATACCAACCATAAAGTTATTTAATTTATTTTATCTTATTAAATAATTAACGTCGAATACTGGATAATTGCGTTTATCTTTTATTTTATCGTGATAAGAAATATGTCTATAAGTGTTTATGTCCAAATGCTTTAGCCTGGATTTGTATGAAATTATTTTTCTAAGCCTATATAGAACAGCCAAAAAACGCACCTAATATTTATTCAAAACTTCGTTAAAAAAGTTTCACTTTTTGATTCGAACTGTTGGTTATTATAAAAGTTACGTTTTAATTTTATTATTAAAAAAAAATACCCTTTGACTGAATTAATTATGTTAAGTTTTTATCCTTTTGCTATGTTTTAAATTCTTTAGATTCAAGTGTGTTTTCTTAAATCTTAATAAAATTATAAAAAATCCCTGAAACTCGTTTAAATAAAGAATTTTCAACAGTAATGCCTACCACGACAACCTCCTATCAGCAACCCGCTAAAAAAAGAAGTACCTTCTATCTGCTGTAATTATTAAACTACATAAAAAAAATGAAATGCACTGTTTTTAATAGGAATCCGTGCCAAATAGAAGCATTGGGATAAAAAACTTTTTTACATGAATGTTAAACTTTAATAAATATTCAGTTTTTTGTATCTCCTCAACATTTCTTATTTTGCTGATTGGAGGTATTTATCTTTGGTAGTCGTGACTTTGTATAACAGTTGCAATTTAATATAAACGATTAATAATAACGATTAACAATAACGAATAAAGTTGCAACACCGTCAGATTTGGGGCCTTATTTCATCGTAGTTGAGCCTTATTTCATATTTGAAATTGGGGTATTATTTCATTATGAAATAATGGTGATTATTTTAAGCAATAGGAAGAACTGATAAGATTAAATAAAAAACTGACGATACTTCTAATGTATGGAAAAACTATGAAAGTTAGATTCTCCCAAAAAAGTTTTCAAAGGTTTATAATAAAATTCAATTATTGAGTTTTTATGGACGTCCAATGTAAGTAGATACAGTCGACGTCCAGTATAGTATAACGAATGCTATAATGTTTGAGGCCATTCACTACATCGTTCGTTACATCGATCGATGTTTTATACTTCTTTTTATTTAATAAATAAAGGGTCCGCCAAATAACTTTTTTTTGTTGAAAATGCTATAAAAAAAAACTACTGAATATTTTCTCAAATTTCTTTTTTTATTTGAAAGTACAATCCTTCCGGTTAATAATGGAAAATAATTTCATTCAAATGGCTGCCTCGGCTGGCCATGCAGTAGCCTACACGATCGGTCCAATTTTTAAGCACATTATCGATTGTGTGCAGCTGTATTTCACCAATGGCTTCACGAATATTGTCCTTTAAAGCGTCAATTGTCTCTGGCATGTCGGCGTAACACTTATCTTTTACGGCACCCCACAAATAATAGTCCAATGGTGTCAAATCGCAGCTCCGCGGTGGCCAAACGACATCAGCTCTACGGCTGATAATGCGATCTTCAAAAACAGGGAGCAAAACATCGTGTGTAGCTTCGGCTGTGTGGCACGAAGCGCCGTCCTGTTGAAACCAAATGTTGCCAATATCCTCCTCTTCAATTTTTGTGAACAAAAATTCGTTCAACATGGCCCGATAACGATCGCCATTGACTGTAACGGCCACTCCTTGCTCATTTTCGAAGAAAAATGGCCCAATTATGCCTCTGGACCAAAATCCGCACCAAACTCGGGTGTACGCACTGTTTTTGGCTTTTCACGCTTTGGTTTATCGATGAGGATGCCAGTTTCTTTCACTTTTTTCACAAGATAACGAACATACGGAGCTGACGGTGCTTCTCTTCTTCCAAAATCCGTATACGCAATTTTCGCACACATTCTGCAACATTACCATGATTTTCAAAGTAATGTCGCAATATTTCCCAGCGTTGTTCAAGCGTATACACAACCATATTCGTTCAGCGGAAGGATAAAACTAATTATCTGTCACATCAGACATGAGCTAAGTGTTACCATTCGCGAAATAAGCACTAGTTGAAAAAAAAAAAAAACGTTAAATGGCGGACCCTTTAGATCGCCTCTATAAATTCTGTGATATGCGACCTTTAAATCGTTAAACACGTGGTAGGAATCAATATGAATTTCTTTGATTTTCTTTCAGCATCTGCCGTAGGGTGAATAGTTGGTCGGTTGTGGACGACTTAGCGAACTTGGGAACAGCTTATTAGTGTCTCCTTTCTTGTTGGAGCGATCGATGCTGAGTATAGGTAGGGATCTACTTACTTCGTGCCGGAGAGAGATTCTCTTTTCAAGTCAATCAATTGATCTCTGTTAAAACGATTGAAGTTAGACCTTCTTCCTTTAAAAGCCACATCTAAATTTTATGCAAAAAATAATAAAATATCTAGACTTCTAAATACAGTACATACTCAGTACGGTATTGACAATTTTTTTAATGGGACAGAAAAAGATATGCAATTTACAATTTTGTCAGTATGTAATTCACAATTCCGACAGGCGTTTGAGCTTCGGTTATAGTGAAGTAAAAAGTATTATTTATTTAAGCCAAAGTGATGAAGATTTTCAAATTCAAGTTTCGTGTAGTACGCACTCGATAGTTAAAAAAAAAAGAATAAATAATAATTTTATTGTGTTAAGTGATTTCAAATTTAAAGAAAAATAAAATTATGTCCGGAAAACACCACTGAATTGGTAGGCATATCTCGATCATCCCGCAAAAAGTTATTACTCTCTCGATGCGACCTACTACAAATTTGTCAAAATATACATACCTAGCTTTGAAAAAATTGTAAGAACAAATTTGTCAAAATATGACAATTATAAAATAGTCATGACAAATTCTAAGGTGGGCGGAAGAAGGAGTATACTAAGTCAAAATTTGGTAAAAATGAGTACGCCATTCGACTGTAAAATTGATATGGCATGTTTGGAAAAAGCAGTATAAGTCTATTGCATACACAAATCTCTATAAAGGACAGTGTTCAAAGTAATATAACTTTCTGAGACATAATTGTGGGAGGTTAAAAGAGTATAAGTAGACTTATACTATTATGATCAAATAATGGGTATTTTTTTTTTGTTCTGACTAGCAACTATAATGCATATTTCTTTGACTTGTACTAAAATGACCAAATAATTTGCCTACGTTCATATTTTGCTTTCTCGGCTTTTTTCATTGGTCTTAAGAAAAAAATATTTCACAAGCGAACTTTTTAAGTGGCAGTGTTGTAAGTGGATTTCAATTAATCCTAAAATCATTAATTTTTCCACAAAAAAAACCTTTGGCCAGTTTCTGGTTCGTCTTTTCCATAGCATTTGAAACAATCAAGTGTGGAAAATCACATCTGTCATGTGGTGGCCACGATCAGCGGTGCACTTTTGCAGGCGTTCTTTGAACTTGCCATCTATTCTTTCCAAAATGCGTTGGTCGATTTAAGCGGCTTCCACGCGAATCGCTTCTTTCAATTCTTCCAGCGTTCTGGTCTTTTTCTCGTAAATACGTGAAATAATCGCACATGGATAAATAAGGGGACCGAAGGCATTGTGCGTAATCCCCAGGTTGCAACTGTTGCATAATGGCCAATTTGTAGGTGGAAATACAGCTCCAGATGTAAAATACGCCTTATCGAACGGTCATTGATGCCAAGTTCAGCTGCATGCTGCTGAGCAGATCAACCTAGACTACGCAGAAAGGCTTGCCGAACACGTTTGACACTTTTAGGGGTTTGAACCGTTTGTGGAGCTTCTGGAGGTCTTCAGTCTGTCAAAATACCTCGTGTTCGTGTACGCAATGCATTCAACCCAACGAAGAATACTATTTCGCGGAGGAACAGCTCTAATTCTGTGGTTGTTGAAGTGGCGACGAAATTGATTTTACCAGCATAAGTCACTTTTCGATCAAAATGTTAATGGTCAAATAAGTACAAGTCACCTTATTTTCCTTATTTACTGCAAATAATACAAAAATAAGTTTTCTATTTTTGTGTTCGATGTAAAAATAGAAATTCACAATTTGATTAAAAAAAAAAATATCAAAGATTAAAAGTTTTATTAAGTTTTTTCTCTCTCCTGAAAAATTGCAATTTTCGACTTGTACTCCTTCTACCGCCCACCTTAGAATTTATTGTTATATAAAACTGACAATTACGACACATGTCAATATTTCGTCAGTTGTTATCAGCTGTTAATATTTATGAAATAGGCCACAGGAATTTTCTAACAAATTTGCACTGTGAATTTTTGTTTTGGAGTAAAAAAAATATAATTTTGTCAGTATGCGATTGACAACTCCTACAGGCGTTTAGTTTCGGTTACCTAAGTATTGATAGTGAAGTGACAAGTACAATTTGAAATGCGAAATATTATTTCTTCGATTGAAAGTGAATAAGGATCTCAAAATGCAATTTCGTGTCGTACACACTTGATACTTTAAAAATCAAATTATGCCGGGAAAACAGCAACAGAATATAATATTGTAAAACATTTTGTGAACATTTGAATTTAAACAGCATCACAAAAAAATTAATCGCTATCTTGATGCTAATCAAGACCTACGAGAAATTTGTCAAAACAATACAATAACAAAATTCTGACAATGACAAAATAGTCATCATGAAAAATTTGTCGTTGTATTTAACTAACAACGGACTATTTGTCAGACAAATGTGATAAATTTGTGGAATTGTTACTTGTTTATGAAAAAGGACCACGTTCTATGAGAGTATTGCAAAATTTGTTTGCCAAAATGCACCTGAGCACAATAGTGATAGCTAAACTATAGGTATATGGATTTGTTACCAAGAAAATGTCATTGCTAACCAATTCGCTTCAGAAGCATCTGCATCAGTGCCCTCTTTACTTATTCACATGGTTGCAAAACGTTGCTTCCTACTTCATCAGCATAATCCACCTGTCAAGCTCTAGGGGATGGAGAACTTTTAATAACAAAATTGTATTTCCAAATGTGTTCAAAAGAGCTCCGTCTTAAGTAAAAGACATAAATATTCACTCTTCGAATGTCAACAAAGATACCTATACGAGTACTTTTCAATTAGAACGACCTATTGCTCTAAAAAGAAAAGTTTCTCTATATATTCCTGTGTATTAGCACCATCTATGTATATCGATCCTCTTTTTAGATGCCAGCTTCAAAGGCGTTTCCTCTGAACTCACTCTAAAAATAATCACATTTTCATCTCTAAACATTCCTTGCAAGAGTCGCTTTCCTTAAGGCATCTGCACTCGTACGTATGTATGTGTGTGTGTACTATATAAAGTCAAAAGCATACTTTCATCTATGCTCCAATTCAATCGCATCCTTAAATTCCAACAGCAGCAAATGGGGAAATAACAGCACGACTCAATAAAATTTTCAGGCCAACTATATGCACTTATGCTCTAGCCTGGCGCATATATGAGAAACGGTACACTGCCATCGTAATGATCATCGTTGCCGAATGAACTATTTTTCATGAGGAACAATGTCCTTTCGTTTGAAGGCACAAAATACAAAAAAAGTACTATTAAAAATAGACTAAGGATTGCATAAATGGGAATGTGAATAGTATCCCACATTCCGTAGTTTATACATATATGACTTCCACATTCCACAGGGGAGCTTACTCCCTTTTCAGCCCTTCAAACAATCCAACCCACTATTGTCATTCATTCAGGGTGTAAGTAGGGAACGAAACGACAAACGTAGATATATTTATGCAGAATCCCCCTGGCGTCCTGAATCCACTCCAAATCATAGGCTCATTGAGAAATGAAGAGTGGAACACAGTCACAGAGTCACAGAGTGGGATAGGATGGCGTTACAAATAATTTCACTCTCTTCTCGAAAATTTTATTTTTGTCTTGTCCTCGCATATACGATGTCATGCTGCAGCTCTGTCTCACTTCACCTATCCCGGATTTCTTTTTCCGCAGATTATCCCTTTAATGATTTTTGAGAATCCCCGGTGCATGTGCATCCAACGAGTGGGTGTATTTTTCGAAACGGTTGCTGGTGGGTCCTCAAAGATACTCGTAGGTTTTTATTTCTTCTTCCCAGTTAATAGATATAAATATGTAGTTTTTTCACTTATTTACAGGATTCCTATTGTTTCGTTGTTCACTCTGACTCCACTTTGGTGCTTAATGGCAGTTGGCCCATCAAAATCACAACATACTTGTATGACACAGGAATCGGACTATGTGATGTTTCATTAGGGTCGTCGTTGTACTAATCGTCGTAGTGCCGTTTTGTCTTCGTCGTCATCGTCATCGTCATCGTCATCGTTGTCTTCATCATCATTGTCAACATCGACCGCCATTGTTTTACCGTATTGTGCCGTGCAGATACTAAGGATACAATTTAGTCGTCATTGTCGGTGGGAATAAACGACAATGACAACGACTACGACGACGACTATACGATACGTGCAAGTAGTACAACAAACGAAGGGTTGTTTAGGTTGTGGCAGGATTTGTTGGGGCTGTACAGTGTACATATGCAAATTTATTTTTATTTAGGTTACTCTCAGGAAATCCAACACAGCAGGGCAACAATACAAAACGGAGCGAAAGCGGAGTGGGAGAGTTGTCCCTGCCTGAGCCTATAGTTTTCACAGTGTTCTGTGTTTACGGGAGACGACTTTTTATTTTATTGAAGCATTTTTATTTTTGCTCTGGTTCTTCCTGCTGGTACTTCCTTGTTGTTATTTTCATTTATTCATTCGTTTAGTAGGTACCTATACGCGCGCATATGAATTGCTTTCTCCTACCTTACATATAACTTTGGTTTCTTTCTTTCAATTTGTGTGTGATTTTTGTATCTTTCCGTCCTGTTGCTGATGGGTTTGTTGTATATCAATTCATTCTTCGACGACTTTGTGTCGTATAGAGAGACTCAAATTAAGCCCTAGGACAAGCCATATAAAAACTTCTACGATGATGTATCTGTGTTTGCTTTCGCCTCTCCCAGATTATGCAAATTCGCTCCAAATAACAAATAGGGCGAATATTTTCAGTTGACATGATGACGTATGTTTGTACACATACTCGTATACAGATATCTTTTTTTTTGTTAATATATTCAAAAGGAAAATATGTATTACCGCGCTAGAGACCATTGTTCTTGGTAATGTGTAGTAGGTCATAAATTGTGCTAAGGTCCTTTAATGAAAACTAAAACACAAATAAACAACAATCCAACGAAAATGAAATAACCCATAAGAAAGGTGGACGAAAAATCCTTTAAAACGTAAAAATGAGGTTGTTCTGATACATTTTAACTGTTTCCGAGTGCTACTACTGCTGCTGCTGCTGCTGCCACCCTGGCAATTGTTGGTCTAATGTATCTTTAGACTTGTGTTCGGCTTCGGACAAGCACAGTATGGTTAAATTGACCTTTGCCATTACTCAAGTTATATTACCGCATAGTTGATATTTGCCATTGTGCTGGTGTAATTAAGCTTCTAATGTGTAGAATGTCCTGAATATGTTGCATTTTGCTTGTCAAGGTGCTGTGGTCTGCAACCAAGTAGTTACACGTAAATTATTTAAACATTTTCTGTGTCATGTTCTAAATTTTAGTAGTTAAGATGTAAAAGAACACAATAGGAGTAGAATGAAACTAAATGAAAACAAAAGAAAACCTGCTGGCAATAGACGACAGAAATTATCTTTGTATGTGATATCAGTGAACTTTTCAGGAGCATTTCAAAATACATTGTTTAATATGGTAATTAGCACGTCACACAATTGTTTTATTTGCTGTTTGATTTGCGATCTGTTGTAGATTCACAAGTCAGTAACAGCAAATGTATGCAACTAGAATGAAACATAAAGTTTCTTACAGATTTTAGTGGACTTTATTACTAAGGGTGGATAAGCAATGAGAAACATCAGCATCAGCAATTTTCATATAATGATTGGCAATTATTGCGACAAGTGACTGACAACAAACTGTTATATTTCTGTTTTACAAGTACAAGTATGTAAGCATTTTTGTAGAATTGTTGAAAAAGAACCGAAATTTGTCAAGTTTTGATTTCATAAAAAAATTGTTACCTATCAAATTGATGTGTCAGGAATTTTACGAGAACTGTCATGTATTTTGTACTGACAATTTTTTGATGAGAGAGAAAAAATAGGTCTATTAATTCGCGAACGCGCGGTTTAAATCGGACGCAATCCCACAAAGTTAAAGTCTGGGGCAGCGTTGCCAACCACTTTTGACGAAAAAATGCCTAACTTAAAAAAAGATGCCTTTTTCAATAAAATAATGCCTACAATAATTTTATTTTAGGTAAATTTGAACAATAAATCAAAAATTAAACACAAATTTAACAAAATATACAAAAACAATTTTTATTTCCAAAAAATAAAAACTTAAATTATTAAATCACAGAAAAAATTCTTAATAGGAACAAAATTCATGACGGTTTAGTTTTATAAATAGCTAGGTACAAGGTACAAAAAAAAGCGGCCGAAGCAAAGTAACGAACGAAAAACAAACAACAAACATCTTTCAAATTTGTTTCCAATTTCATTCCATTTTTTTAAGAATATTAAAGAAATAAAAAGTCAGAATGTTGACTCAAAAAATTTTAAACAAGCCTTAAAACCTTAGCTAATGAAATAATGTCTAAAAGGCATGAAAAAGCCTTAGTTGGCATCGTCTATACACGTTCTTATCAAAAATGACAGGAAAAGAGAAAAACAGCAAAATTAAAGAGTAACGAGCAATTCCCCTCTTGGCTCGAAATAGCTCAGGGAATTTCTTCCTGCATGTACTGATAAAATGGTCAAAAGCAAAAGGTTGGCAGATAGACGAAATAAACAAAAAAACTATTTTTCAAGGGTTGCTCGATTATGAGTTATCCAGGGGTTCCCAATCTTTTTCATACTGCGAATCGCTAGAGAGGTTGAGTTATTTTTGCGACGCCCTTCTAAAAGCACAGATATGTGAATAGAAGCTGATCTTACTGAAAATTCACTAAAGAGTTCTGCAATAAGAACGGGTCGACGTTGAAATATCGCCGTCCCATATTTATGACAATTTTGCTTGTTAACATACCCGCATTCATTCAAAAATGCGCATCGTCGCTAAAGAAGATTTTTCGGCCAAAATTAGGGTCCTCTTCCAAACGCTCCGAAGCACAGTCAGTTGTCAGCGCACAAACAGCTTTGTCTATTGTCATTATGTGGGGCACTAACCCACAGGAGGATCAAACATCTGGGCAAGTGCCAATTAACAGATAAGGATATACAAACCATGGACCCACTACTCATTCTCAGATTCATAAAAGAAACTGGACTGGATGAAGTGCTCTAAAGCTGATATTCTTGCCAAGGCTAAAGACAGAGCAAAAACCATCAAACACGGTTCCTAACGGAATTGTAATGCGATGGTGCTCTGGAAAAGGGCATAAACCTTTCCAAGGTGTAAGCAGGGGATACAATAGACCACAAGGTCGCAGTGCACTTAACCCTCTTCATTATTATTATTATATTATTATGGTCATTAACTTTGAGCTCCTTAGCTTAGTTGGATCTTGTACAAACGTAAGCTTAAATCCCGATGCAAAACTTGAAACCTGATTAAGATCCATTGTACCATATGTCAGAAAGAGCGTTAAAACTGACAAGTATTCTACAGAGGATTTTTTAATTTAATCGGGGTAAGTGTGGGCGCAATAGCGCAGTGGTTAGTGTCCTAGACTACTGTGCGAGGGATCCCAGGTTCCATTCCCGGAAAAACACAAATTACATCTTAAGGTTTTTTCTACTGCGTCACCTCTCGCGAACGTCTGACAAGCATCCGAGAGTAAAACTGTCCTGAGAAAGCTTCTCAATTCGGCATAAAATTGTAGGTCCCTTCCATTCGTCCCAAAAATAGAAACTCACACAAAACGAATGGTTGCGAGAAGCTAGGCCTAAGGTGTCTACCGCTTGTTGCGCCACATATTTATTTATTTATATATTTTAATCGGGGTCCAGTCGGTCACTGAAGAAGATCTTCCTTCTTATTCCACATATAGGGCTGGAGCTGGACATTTGCATTATCATATTTTCAGTTGTTTTGTCTTCTTCAAGAAATAGCCCGCATTCCCCTGAGTCAGCTAGATTCATTTCGCTTAGGTTATATCGTATGCCATGATGTTCTCGGGGACCCGGATATCTGATATCACGCCTGCCGAGGTTCAAGGTTATGTTGGTACTGTGATTGAATAGCTGGATAGCTCGTTTGGATTGTCTTAGACCTGGGATGCTCTCCCAATATAATATACATTTAGTTTATTATCAGCTTTTATGACTATAAATTAACCGTCTTGGGGGTATAGCAGAAAGATTAAGGTTTAGTGAAAGGGTTTTCTGAGAAGTCCATATTGCATGCCATTTATTAGACGATGGCATTCTAATAAATAAATAGTTAGCAAAATTGTTGTATGTTGTATGCCCCTTTTCCTAATTTTACTCAGTAGCTAGATTCGATTGGATTCGAATTATTTTTAATTCCGGAGAGGGTTGTATTATTAATAGAGGACACAATAATATTGTTTATTATACTGGGGCTTATACTGGGTCACCGAAATAAACGATGAAATGACATCGTTTCGACACTCTATTGTCAGAGATATGGTAGAGACAGCTTTAGTGAAACGATATGGTTCGATCCTTTTTAGGTCCCTGATGTTTGGTGTCAATCTGGAAAGGTTTTGACTCTCACCCTCTCTTTTGGCGCGTGTCATTTGACAAATTACTTGAAGTTGACTATAAATTCTATCTCGCAAAAGTATATTATATTTTCTATTAACGCAGTAATGCAACTACAAAATCCGTCGAGTCCAATCTAAGTCAGTGAATATCTTAATCAGATAACCAAACAATTTAAAATAACCGTTTGTTTCTGGACACCAGACTATAGAGATATTCCAGAATAGCGAAGCTTACGAATAAGCTAGATGAATGGCAAGTTCTAAAAGAAAAAGTTGTTTAAATACTTTTGATCTGCATGCTCCTTTTAACTATTTATCGAACTTTATGAAGTTTCACTTCTATCGTCTATGATCAGTTCAGTATGACAATGACCCTATTCAAAACCAACTTTGCAAAAGAAAAATTTATAGTTCAAACTAAAAATTTAATGAACTGAAACTTTGCAATCAGTTTAATCCTGAGCCAAAAATCACTACAAACAAAAGAATTTACAAAAATCGATTAACCGTGCTTCCCAACAACAACGCCGATTTCTACATAATCATGAAATAAACATTAAACTGTACCCAAATAAACTATAAAAGCAACACAATGAAAATGAAAAATGTTATAGGGACACTGTGTAAAATAAAGGAAACAAAATTGTGGCAATCATGTCAATGGCAGACGACTATGGAAAACAAAACGACGAAAGACGTTATAACGGTAATGCGACTCGTATATACTCATTTTTCTTCATAAATCCACCCACTCATAGATCCGTCACTGTTGTGCGGTCATCCGCTTTATGGTCATTATTTTTATTCATTCTCAAAGGACAAAATTATTATTATAGTTATTATTTGGGTGAGGATGGACATTGGGTACCTTCTCCTCTTTACCCTGAATAAAATGTTGCTCTATGAGACGGTCAGCTCGGATTAATTTAATATAACCCTGAAAAATTGCAAGGAATTATGATTTATGGGACAATGATTGACATGCATATAGATACTTAGATTACTCTTGTTGGTATTCGATTTTGTTGGGCTTGTACTATGGCGTTAGGTATGTTATGTACGAAACGAGAATAAACCACTTGTTTTATTATAGGTCACAAATGACAGATGTCAGAGAAAAGAAAACAATTATATTGGATGGTTGGAATTTTTTTAGTAGATTCCTTATAAGAGAATATTTAACCCGTGAATACATTCAGTCAAATAATGATTTTCGAATTATTTTCGGTATTAAAAACCAAAACCAAGGATATTTTCATCTGCTTTGTTAATGTGTAGGTACGTCTCACTACCATAGAGCAGGACTGCAGGGATCATGAGGGTCTTATGTAGCTTCGTTAGTTCTTTTTGAAAAGGCGTTACTTCTCAATTGCCTTTCTTATTCAGAAGAACCAACGATTTTCATTCGTAATTTTTCGCTTGATATCTGTGGTGATGCTACGGACGGATTTGATACCAGTGCCAAGGTGGATAAACCGCCTAACCGGTGTTATTAGGACTTGGGTAAGTATCATCCACAGGGCTAATAATAAACCTACCACAAGAGTGTAGCCTACGACACTAATTGCGCTTTAGTGGGTGTAATTGAATCAGAAACAGTAGAGGGAATGCGGGAGACTTGAGCCACTTTTTGTTAAATCGTTCATAAAATTTGTTTTATTAACCGCAGCCACCTATTAAATGCATTTTTTTCTAGCTACATTTATCTATTTTAAGAAAAGTCTCATAAACCTAAAATAAACACAAGAGATTTTTGACAAATGCCAAATGTTTTAAAACAGATTTTCGGCTCAAGTCTCCCCCACAGCCGGGAGACTTGAACACCCCTTTGGGGAGACTTGAACATACTCAAATTCTACAAGCAAAACAATAAAACAACTCAATTAACCACTTTCATTCTGAAAAGAACTATTTTTTATTGTTTTTGTGGTATTATCAACTAACAAAAATTTATGTTTAATGTTTTAAAATAAAAAAATAAAAGAATTATAACAAAATGCTAGAAACGTTTATAGTATATAAAAAAACTAAGTAATTCAGTTTTCAAATATAAAATAAAGGTAAAAAAACTAAATAGACTTCCGAAACAAAACAAAAATTAATAAAAAACTTATTTTTTTATAAATTACCATATCACTTAGGCATTAAACCACTGATCAACTCTCCCTTCAGAAACTGTCTCAAGTCTCCCGTTCACATTTTTTAACAAAATAACATTTATAACTTTTGTAAAATACATGCCAGCATGGTTTTATGCTAATATTTACAAAGTCAAATATCAATATTATTAGGTAACATCAATATTATTTACTAACCATGTTCCACATAAATTTTACTGAGAAAATACAAATATATTTTTTTTTTAAGTTTTCGTACTGAAAACACCTTTTTTCCTCCAGCAAACAAAGTGAACGGACGATTTAGAATTCCTTTTGTATGCAAGTAGCATACAAGTAGCATAAGTGAGTTATTGAGAGTGTCTCAAGTCTCCCATATGTTCAAGTCTCCCGCATTCCCCCTATTCACAGTAGCTCAGTGGTTAGTGTATACTGTGTTGATATATTTGCCACTGTACCAAATAGATAAATATTAAAATTTACAGGACTATCAACAACTATCGCGCTGTTTAAAATGTTCGCTATTGAGACTAATCAGTCTACAAAAAAAAAACTGGCTTTTTTTAAATTGTGGACTGAAAAACGTCATGTTTAAAGCATGGGGCGCATGTAAGTTATGTGGCAGTGACTTGGTGACGAAGGTGGAAAATTTGCCATTGCAACTGCGTATTTCTGTATACCCGGAAACTAAAACCATTCGAGACGACCAAGAATTCAATATAAGACAACATTTTATGAACGATGTATCGGTGACACCATACGTTGTTTGCCAGTTCAGTGCGTGCCACTTTCATACCACTTCGCCGCCATTCCATCGCCACACCAAATGTTCACCACTCATATGCCACCTGCCACTTGGTCACCACGCCACTTGCTTACCACTTTAATGCGCGCCTTGCTTAAGAAAATATTACCGCAGTCTCAGCAGTAGATTATGCGAAAGGAATATACTAAAAAAAAATTGTTGGAGGGAAAAACCAAAACCAGGCAATGATAGGCTAGAAGGAGTGTAGCCTCACCTATAGCGATATATTGCCAAACAAAATTGGAATAAGCAAGTCAGTGGTTTAACATTTTCTTAAAAATAAGTGCAACTATGGAAACAGCTACTACATGTACTGAAAATAGACGGATTGTTGGAGAAGTATCAAATTCTCACTGTTCCGCCTCGCAGATCGGATAAAATTTAGGAATCACTGCTAGAGTTGACACGGTAAGACGAGTAATTCGGAGAGCTGGATATTTAAAAAGATTCCTTTCATAAGACACACTTTCTTGTACATACACTCAGAGAAAAATCGCAAGCTAAAATCAAGTAGCTCAAGCTTGATTTTAGATTTTTTCATTCTTACGTGCTAAATCTTAATATGACACCAATTGTTCTTGAAATAAGCCGAAACAATCTTAACATTGAAACACAAATGAGCTCTTGAGTTAGTTTTTTTGTTCTTGAAATAAGCCGAAACAATCTTATTTCAAGCTTGTTCATGATTGAAACAAGCGCAACAATACTTAAACTGCATGCGCATGTACTTTATTTTGATTTCTATTCGTTCCTAAAATTCACACTCACTTACTGAGTGAATTCTCATAAGGCAACATTGAAAATTTAATATTATTACCTATGATATCTACTGATGTGAAATGTGAATGAATGATGTGATGATATATTATAAGATGGTAGGTTTAGATCTTGAATACCCAAAATACATTTTTTTCAGGCATCGCATAATGTAAGAACCACATTCTTAAATCAATCCCGAAACAGGATTGAAGTAAGATTTTTTGGTCTTTAAAAAACGAGCTCAAAATAAGATTTTCGTACTTGAAATAAGATTTTCCGAGATTACCATACTTTCGTCAATTAACGAGCTTGATCTGACACTGATATTCTTGATTTTAGCTCGTTTTTCCTCTGAGTGTAGGACCCTAGATTCAGCTTCTGTCAGCCAAATTGAAATATTTCCTCTGCGAGATTACGGATGTTTGCAAGGGTTGGGTCAGTGAAAAAAATATAAAGGCGTGATTTGCGGTGAACACAGAACCCCTCGCTCAGTAGTCCAGCACAGCCTCCAACCACTCAGCCTCTGCGACCGTTTTTACATGCACCATAGTTTGACTTTATTTTCACAGAGAAAACAGTTGCAGGGTTATTCCTAAATTACTTTGAATCAAATGTCTAGCGTGTGGGTGGGCTTACCAAAATTACTCCCAATACGAGTAATTTTGCCATTGATACGTAAATGGAATTTTGTTGAAACTATTCCCAAACAAAATACTCCCTTAATTCTGGCCACTCCCAGAATGCTGCTTGTCGTATATTAAAATGATATTGTAGCCAAAAAGAGACCCATGCAATTAAGGATGCTTCTCCCAATCTATCTACATTAATATACATGTCTACCACGGATAACCATCGTATAATGGAAAACTTTTCATTCAAACATTATGTGCCCCAAAGTCACTTTTTGTCATTGACATACTCGCCCGTTCATCTATAAAAAGAGTCAGCAAGAAGAAAAAAATCAACTTCAACCCCTTTAACGATAACGGAACGTGTACGACTACTACTTTGACTACCACCCCTATTCCCACCCAAGGAAGTAAACATTTAACTTGTCCTACAACCGTGCGCTTCGCCTAACCAAACACCACGAAAACGAAAATCCTTAATAAGAACAACAAATAAAGTTTCAAGGCCATTCAGCCCCATCTGTGTAGCACCACTACTCGCTACTTAAATCACCCACACGAGATGGAACTAGGCTCCTTGGGTAGTAGATACAAATAGAGGGGTTTGCGATTTGTGGTGGTGCTGCAATATTGAAAGGTTATGGATACTAAAACCGACCGCGCACAGCAGCAGGTGAGTCCGTGTGTGCAAATAATAACAAATGGAGAAATGGTTGGTTGGTGGTGGTTCGTGGCTTGATTGCTGGCTTTTATTATCCCCTTCGATATGAGGTCGAGAAGGGTTGGCATGGGCATGGGTCTGTTGATTGCTATTCATCTTTTCTTTCTTTTTTTTTTACGGCATTCCGTCCGTTCTATGGGTAGTCAAGTTGCGATTCATTTTACCACTATAACCTGAAGAGTTGGTATTTGTCTGACTTACTCTACCCCACTTGGTTTGTCTATAAATCCCATTTGCCTCTGTAATCATTGTACAGAGTGTTCTAGTACTAGTTAACCACCTCCCTCTGAATTTTTTATGACCAAAATATGCAAAAATTGGCCACAAAAACTTTTACAAACTTTCTGAATCAGTTCGAAGTCGGAATGCACTTCAGACTCATGGTCGGGAAAAAAACGTCCTGCATGTAAACAAAAAAATAAGTAAAAAAAAAAAACAAGGATCTTGAGGTAGAAAGAACTTCAAGTGCTAGAAACTGTTAAAGTCTCAGGCATTGGTTCGGTTCGCTCGCAATATAAACCAACAAATAAAACTAAAGCGCGACCGTGTGTTCCAATTTTCTAAAGTGAAGTTTCTGCTTTTTAATATGCACACATGTGCACACGAGTATACGGTTCGGTGTGTTAGTGTATCTGTGTGCTGCAGAGAGTAAAGTGTCTAATGCTATTGTGGTTAAGAAGAGTTCCGCAATTGTTAGGCTGCTGAACTGTTTCGAGTCTAGAGACCGCATAAGGGCTCTAACCCATCGTATCCATATTGCACTACTCACATACGTGTTCCTTCGTGGTATGCTGCTGCATATGAGTCTGGCTGGCTGAGCTGACAGGGAGCGGAAAGCGAATAGTGGCGACCCAGTTTGAGCGAGTGCGAAACGAATTTGTTAAGTGCACGATGATGCGAAAGTGGTAAAATCGATAAGATATTTCACAATTTGTTCGGTATGATGTTGTATGGTGGTTTTTATTTGTTTTTTTTTTTTAATTTTATTTTTTATTGTGGTTATCTGTGTACCCAAGTCAAGTGAACATTTGTCCTGTCAAAACGGGCCTCCTTCTTTGCAGAGTGTACCTACTACCCGTATGTGTGTGTCTCTTTCAGTGTGAAATTCATATTTCCCCGCGTTAGTTGTTGCAGCGATACACTGTTCATATGGCTGTAGCGTAGACGACCAGAAGACGGGTTAATTTATTTGCGGGGCTTAGAGATTTCGATCAAACTTTTTTTTTTGTTTTTTTTTTTTTTTGTTTTTGTTGCTCTGTCTGTAACGGTACTTAATTGTTTTGCTAGCTCGAGGTTTTTATTAGTTTGAGGGGGTATAAAACCGTTTATAATTTGTTACGATAGTGATACACGCAAACGGTTTTTGCCTGCCCTTTTTTGGGGTATGTAGGTTAAGTATTTCATTTCGCAAAGTGATAAAGAAATTATGATTTGTTTCTATTTAATGGGTAGTTTTAGGGGGTATTGATGGCATTTTATGAAGTTGCGTTTCTATTAAACTCTTTAATGGATGTGGTGACAAAGGGATTTGTAAGAACGAACTGTCAGATCGATTAAGGTAGATAATATGGTTAGTTTAGTTAAGCAAAAACTGCTTAACTTGATTGGATTACAGATAATTTCTCAAATAACTTGTAGTTTTGGTACTGAACTTTCTCTATAATTTGTGTGTCGCATTATCTACAGTACTCCCCGGATAATAGCACATGCGGATGGGTATGAAATAATAGTGCTTATAGCCGGGTTTTCAATTAAATTCCTATTAAGCGGGGACCCTTGTTATAGCTCATAAATGTGTTTATTTTAATAAAACAACATTTTAAATTTTTCTTTGAATCATTAATTTTTCAGTAGTTTTCTTAAAATTATCCTTTAATTCATCCAGAGATTTTATACTTAGGCCCTGTGTCAATTGGCCTAAATAATTATCCTGGGGTAATTTTCTGGCGCTATCGTGCGTGGTGGGAAACGTTTCAGCTGCCAAAAAGTAATTAATAGTGTGAAATTCGATAAATACCTATCTGTTCTAAGATTAAGGTTCGCTGAACTGTTCTTTTCAACACTTTCATAAGTGTCAGAAAATTTGCCGAGGTTTATTATTTAGCGCATGGGCGCAGTAGCGCTGTGGTTAGTGTGCTGGACTACTGTGCGAGGGATCCCAGGTTCGATCCCCGAAAAAACACAAACCGAGAGTATGACTGTCTTGAAAAAGCTTCTCAATTCAGCCGTTCGGGCTCCGCATACAATATTGTAGGTCCCTTCCATTTCGTCCCAAAAATAGAAACTCACACAAAACGAATGGTTGCAAGAAGCTAGGCCTGTGTCTAGGGTGTCTACCTGCCTGTTGCCCTATTTATTTATTTATTTTTAATTATTTAGCGCAAATGACATCAGCGTGGCATAAGCTTTGTGTGCATCTTTTCTTGAAGGAATTTCAACCACATTCTCGGGTATTTTCACCACCGGCTACTAAAAATTCTTCTAACTTCACGCCAGCAAACAATTTGTGGCATTGTCAACAAACAAAATTATTTGCCTATTCAGTCCACTTTCGTCCGCATTAAAAATATCCTTTTCAGAAAATATGTTTAATAATATGTATCGAAAAAATATTTTCGGTCCATTGCTGAAACATCAGCATCATTTCTTTCACCGTGAATTTTCTTGAAACTAATGTTTGCCAACTCGAAAGCCAGCCATTACTTGGTTCAAAATCAGTGCATCCCGAGATTATCTTCCTTCGTGAAATTTTATTTTAATTAAAAAAAAAATCGAATGTGCTTATAAAAGGATAAAATACCAGGTAAAATAAAATGTTTGTTCAGATTTTTATTTGATAATAAGAGGGGTTTGCTTAAAACCGGGTTGCTATAAAGCGGGTACAATTGCATAGAATGGCGCTTGTGAGTCCCAACACTGAATAATTTGTTGCTATAAAAAGGGTTTTGCTATTAAGAGGGTTGCTTTTATCCGGGGAGTACTGTATACGTTTATCTAATTTGATCAGCTATTAACAGAGAAAAAGTAGAGCTTAGAGTTACTGGGGAAAAATCAACTTTATATAGCAACTGCTCCCGAATTGTTATTTATTATGTAGGTTGATGAGCAAAATAAACATACCAGTGAAAGTGTTTTTGTTTTAGTAGATACCTAAAAGTCTATGAACTTAATGATCAATAAATCAATTCAATCATCCTTTAATAGTTCCCTGTTCGATCATAATAATTTACTGGTACTAGGAATAAAGCTTATTTACTATAAGTTGAGTAGTTTTATCCATCAGGGTATTTTTTCCCTATAAAAGCATGGCATACTGCTTTTACCTTTTATGTAATAAAATGCTTATCCTATAAGAACGCGAATATTGATTCTAAGCTGGTCCTTGCTCAATCAAATTAAATACATATCTACTATTATTTTTGGCTATAGTATATATTATTTTGACTGCATGTGCAACTCTGCTAGACAACACGGGGTAGATGAGACATTGGTATTGTGGATTAGGGCAATGCTGATGAATAGAACCTTGGTGGTAGATGCGGACTGTGGACGCCAGGTTAGGACAGGGGTAAGCAAAGGCTGCCCACAAGGTGGTGTTCTTTCTCCCCTGCTATGGTGCATGGTAGTTGACTCTCTGTTGCAACGGTTCAAACGTCTACGCTCAGGCATACGCGGATGATGTTGCCATACTTTCGGTCGGATCATGTCTAGAGACTGTCTGTGCTGTGCTAACGTGCAGATGGCTCTAGATATGGTCGATGAATGGTGCATTAGGAATGGGCTTTCGGTCAATCCTTTGAAAACTGAGGTTGTTCTCTTCACGAGACGGAGGATTTTAACTGGTCTGACTCAGCCAATGCTAAAAAGCGTCACTATCCAGATATCCGATGAAGCGAAATATCTGGGAGTGATCCTGGATAAGAAACTTCTTTGGGCAAATCATGTCGAGTCGAAGACATCCAAGGCGCTAGATTTAATCATTTTTGTCTAGTATGTAAGTTAAATAATGAAGTAATAAAAAATGGATTTAAAAGTAAAAAAAAAAGACATCCAAGGCGCTCTCAGTCTTCTGGCAGTGTAAGGGTGCTTTCGGTAAGACGTGGGGCTTATCTCCCAAAAAGGTCCTTTGGATCTATACGGCTATGATAAGACCTTTCCTAGCCTATGCGTCGGTTGTTTGGTGGAGAGGGCTTTCGCGAAAATGTGTGACTGCTTTCTGCACAAAACTCCAAAGAACGGTTTGTCTTGGCTGCACGGTGCTTTCCCGAGTACGCCGGGCTCTGCTCTAGATGCTCTGCTTGGAAAGTCGACTTTCCTTGCGTTCAGGACTGGCTTCAGCCAGAGTCTGAGCCTGGGATGGGATGTAGCCGTATTTTCACGGATGGCTCCAAAACTACTCACGGCTCTGGTGCTGGTGTCTTCGTGGAAGTCGACAACATTAGACTTCACTACTCTTTGGGTAAGCATGCCTCTGTTTTTCAAGCAGAGATCTATGCTATCCTGTGGCTGCCGAATATATTGTTAGGAATAGGTGGCGGGGTCGGAGTATCTGCGTCTGTAGCGACAGTAAAGCTTCGCTTAAGGCCTTGCTCAACCCTGTAACCCGTTCTAAAATAGTTCGGGAATGCAAGAACTCTTTGAACTCGGTCGCAAGGCTGAATTCTTTGACTCTTGTCTGGGTCCCAGGTCACACTGGGATTGCTGGAAATGAGATATATCCGATGAGATTGCTAAGTAAGGTTCAGAGGAAAATTTCTCGGGACCAGAACCTGTGTTGGGTCTTCCTGCGTCCTCGGTCAGGGCTTCCATTGACAATTGGGTCTCAAACGAACACAATTGTGTATGGCAAGGCTCTACAGGAAGCGGGCAGACTAAGCGCATGCTCCCGAAAGTAGTAATTCTGCGGCATTCCTGCTGTCTCTCAGTAGAAATGACTGCAGAAAACTTATTGGCGTTCTTATGGGGCACTTCGCTTTTGCTAAGCATCTTAGTGTGCTAGGCTTAAGGGATACCACTGTCTGCGACGCTTGTGGAGAAGGCGACGATACTTCGGATCATTTCCTTTGCTATTGCCCTGCCTTTGCTCGGATCAGGTGGCAGATTTTTGGCGCTGATGTGGTGAGTGCTGATACTGTAAGCTCCTCATCGCTGAAGTGCATTCTCGGGTGTCTCCGAAAGTCGAAGAAATTCCAGTAAAATGGGTGATACTGGATTTGCTTCCTGGCAGTACAATGGACCAGTTGCGTTTGAGTGCTCCAGTAAAGTGTTTCCTAACCCGACAGAAAAAAAAAAATATATATACCTAGTATAATATAGATACCAAAATATTGTAGCACTTAACTTTGTAGTTACATAGTGACAGTACAGTACGTACTAAAAGAGCTGATCGGATATCTGAGAAGAATATTCTGGCACTCTCAACACATTTATCAAGGTAAATCTTGTAGATCCCAATACAGTTCATTCTTGTTTATATTTGGCCTGCCTAATGGTCGAAATTCGACCACGCATTTATACGCAAAGCAACACGATATTCAGAATGCCAAAATAACATTTCACTCAGAGAGTATTTTATTCGACACCGCCCTATATTCCTATGTATGGATACGTGTACAATATTAAGGCAAAAATATGATAAGGCAGATAAATGTCGGTTAGTATGTAATATCAACGTTCTCTATGTATATTTTTTTTTATTTTTGCTTCACACAGAGTTCGACTGAGCAAAGCCGAAATATTATTTGTAAGCGCAGAGTGTAGTTTTTATGGAAATTTGGTAAAAAAATATATAAAATTGATTAACATTAAGTAGGATAAATATGTACCACAATAAATAGCGTCGGCGATTAATATATAGATATGACCTATAGTTATATGGCGATGCCAAGATATCTAACATTACTGGAGTAGTGAGGCATATTAAGCATTTGGCAGTTATATGTTCAAGATCTACCTACTTATGCACCCTTCTCGTAAGAGACATTACAATGATTTTGAATGGTAAATAGATACGATGCATGTAACGCCATTTGGTCTAGCTCTAAACTAGGTCTAAAATCACATTTTTAGCTCTGAACCACATTTTTGAGTTGGCATCGCTGTCAGTCAATGATATTACGACTTGAGGTGAACACGCATATAATCGCTGTACTGTTGAAAAATCCGTAAGACTGGTTCAAAAACACTGTTGATTAGCCATTTCTAAGACCTCCATAGAAGGGGCTTTTAAAATATGCAGAAACATTGCTTAATGTATTTTTTTCATTTCAAATAAAACAGTAAGGCTACCAATTTGCATCGTATATCCGAATTTGATTATATTATTTAAAATAAATTATACCCTACAAAATTTAAATCAACAGTAATGTTTAAATCAAACCACATAATATCCTAAATTTGATGGCCTAGACATACAAAATCCCAGTCTCCAATTACTCTACAAAGGAGACAAATCTAGGTTATCACTGTGAAATAATCAATAAAAATTTTCTTTTAACAAAGACTTTGGAATTTTTTTTATATCTATTAGTTTATGGCGGGAGGGTTTAACAACGACGGCGTTTCTATCCATTAAGAGAGTGAGAGTTCATAATGTTCGATTGAGTCGTCGATAATAATAGAAGGACAATGGCTTCTGAATGTTGACTTTCAACCTCCATATAACGCTTATAAACACCACGGTATTTTTTTCCCCTCTTTTATCTACTTCAGAGGCTTTGTCTTCTTAAAAGTGGCAAGGATAACAGAGGATAGAACAAAAAAAAAATAAATCGAGAAAACCATCTTTTCAGTGAAGAACTAAAGTAAGAAAAATTTCCTTGTTCACATCGAATGAACAAGGACGAAAACTATTTTAATAAATTTACTATAAACGTTCTACTCAGGCAGTTTAGGAATTTCTATGTCAAAGTGATTAGTAGTTATCAGGCAGGATACGTGAATAAAATGTCAAAGAACGTGATAAGTTGAGACAATTGTAGAAGTATGTGGTAATCTCTGCCCCATGCCCTACTGAAGGCGGACAAGTTAAGTGTGATATGTGTGTCAAGGCAAACATGGACTTGGTATGAAATACTTCTTTTTTTTATACTTTTTCGTATGAAATTAGAGTTATTTATGAAACCGTATGGCTTAGTCAAAATGCTGGTACATTCCCATTAAATAGACGAAGTAAAACTTTAATTCTAGGTCTAGTCTTAGCGTATTATTTTTTTAATTTATTGAGGAAATTTTAACTATTTACCAAAAGGCTCCAAGAAGACCAAAATACCATCATCATATTGAATTTGTAGAATCCATATCCTGTGTAGCTTCTGGCCAATACAGTGTATTTTTTTAACTAAAATAAATAATGTGCAGAACGAGATCAAAAATGAAGGTTAACTATACAGAGGTCAAGGCATCATTTCGGGTGGCGTAATAGAAACTGATGAAATTAGTTTTTCGGTTCGATTTCATTTAATCGATTTCACCTTGATTATAAATGCATATATTCATCACATCGCATAGTATTACATTTTCCGAGTGTCCTTCTGGTTTGCAATCTAATTTTACGTTAAAATTGCTGTCACGATATAGATACTATGGGAAAATACCATGTGAATGAGTAGAGTAAATTATAAAAAAATAATTGCTATGCCGACCCATTCGTCGTAGTGGAGTGTGGAGATTATTAAATCAATAGGACGTCATCATAAATTCAAGCAAATAGAGTCGCAACAAAATTGAGGTGACAGTTGAGACAGCTGAGCGGTAGAGTCTAAGAATTTGGGGCGTAGTCTCGGGACCTAGATGGAAATATAACAAAAAGCTACAGTCTAAAACAAAACAGAGTTTTTTTTTCAACCTTTGGTGCGAAAAAGGGGCTTATGTCAAGGAAGTATGGTTCGGAATTTGTAAGTTGTCAAATTTTAATGTCACCCAAATGTTGTTTTGTTTAGTTTTAAGTTGTTCGGTAGATTGGTGGATAATATTTATATGCCAAAGGGTAGCACCATCAGTGTCTGCTTAGGAGAAACTGGGGATAGTCGCATACGTATCAGACTGACGTGTAGAGTATGAAAGTGGATACCATTAGGGGGAGGAGTTGCTATCTCACAGCTTAAGCTTCAAGATACAACCCCGATTCTGGTGTACTATATGCAGATATGGATTATGATTACCTGACTTCAAAGTTCACCGAGGTGTGCCAGCGTGTTTGGATGAGATGGTGACCCCGATCAGAACGCGAACGGATATAAATACGGACATTGTTGAAGTCTTCAGCAAAACTTTTTGATGGACTTCTTCTTGTTAAAGCTTCCCTTCCTAATATGAGGATTTCTCTAATTATAGGATTATCTCACCTTGAAAGTTCCCCTGTTAAGTCTTTGCTCAGGTTTTAAAAATGCATAGCAGATCTGTTAACTTTGGGACATAATTTTCATCCAGGCAAAAGCACAGCAGATCCTATTTAAATTCTGTGATTAGGTGCTTGAGAAGTTTTCGTAGTATTATTTCACACTTGCGTTTTCATATCATGGACATTTACGCGTACACCACACACATGCAGAAGTGTTTATCCCTATCAGGATAAAGAGTATCAAACCAAAAGAGAACGCGTGGTACGACTTGAGCTGTAAAGAGTCTATTAGATTAAGGTTGTTAAGTTTTCGGTCTTACAAAGACAACCCATCTGAGGAAAACCGAAAAAGTTTAAACGAGCTAGAAATGACTGCAATGCCCTCATAAAGCGTGTCAAATTCTCATATGACGAACAGTTCAGACAAAAATACTACAATGTGCAATGTAGTAAAAACTTTTGGTCATTTGTACAAAATATTAAGAATTTGGCCTCAGGTCAGCGATCCCAACGCACATTTATAATGACACTCCAACTGTCAGCTCTTTAGACAAAGCTAATCTGCTCGCTGCTCATTTTGCAGCCATCTCGATGCTCCCAGATTGCGCTTTGTCCCCACCTGTACTCGAGTGCGTCGAATTTACCATGGGACCAATCCATTTTCGCACTCGTCGTAAGAGTACTTTATGATCTCAACATAAATAAATCCGCTGGTCCAGTATCTCCCCATCGTTATGAAGAGGTGTTCTTCCACTCTGGCAAAACCACTGCGTAAGCTTTTTCATCTGGACTCTTTCCGTATAGGTGCAAATCAGCATTTGTCCAGACCGTCCCTAAAAAAGGCGAATCTTCTTCTCACACCAATTACCGACCCATAGCACTTACCTCCATTCTTTCTAAGGTCATGGAAACGCTGATAAATCGTCAGCTTATGAAATATCTTGAATCTCGGAAACTCCTCAATGACCGGCAGTACGGTTTTCGTGGCAACAGGTCCACTGGTGATTTGATGACTTATCTCACCGAGAAGTGGAACCAATCTCTTCATGAATCGAAGATTGTTGCGCTTGATATTTCAAAGGCATTTGATAGAGTTTGACACCAAGGTCGAAAATGCGTGCTTATGGGATCGATGTGTCTCTTATATAACAAAGGAAATGATCCGAAGTATCGTCGCCTTCTCCACAAGCGTCGCAGACAGTGGTATCCCTTAAGCCTAGCACACTAAGATGCTTAGCAAAAGCGAAGTGCCCCGTAAGAATCGTCAGCTTATGAAATATCATGAATCTCGGAAACTCCTCAATGACCGGCAGTACGGTTTTCGTGGTTTTCTGCAGTCATTTCTACTAAGAGACAGCAGGAATGCCGCAGAATTACTACTGACTTTCGGGAGCATGCGCTTAGTCTGCCCGCTTCCTGTAGAGCCTTGCCATACACAATTGTGTTCGTTTGAGACCCAATTGTCAATGGAAGCCCTGACCGAGGACGCAGGAAGACCCAACACAGGTTCTGGTCCCGAGAAATTTTCCACTGAACCTTGCTTAGCAATCTCATCGGATATCTCATTTCCAGCAATCCCAGTGTGACCTGGGACCCAGACAAGAGTCAAAGAGTTCAGCCTTGCGACCGAGTTCAAAGAGTTCTTGCATTCCCAAACTATTTTAGAACGGGTTACAGGGTTGAGCAAGGCCTTAAGCGAAGCTTGACTGTCGCTACAGACGCAGATACTCCGGCCCCGCCACCTATTCCTAACGATATATTCGGCAGCCATTAGGATAGCATAGACCTCTGTTTGAAAAACAGAGGCATGCTTGCCCAAAGAGTAGTGAAGTCTAATGTTGTCGACTTCCACGAAGACACCAGCACCAGAGCCTTGACTAGTTTTGGAGCCATCCGTGAAAATACGGCTACGGCAGATGCAAGTCTGAGATTTCTCGTATGATTAAGCTGATTCAACATATCGTCTAATATACTAGCTTAAGTCAATCTACTATCAGAAGGACCCAACTTGGTGTCAAAGCCCAGTAATCGGTGCAACTCTTACCTGTGGGCATGATATTTGGATACTGATGGAAAGAATACAATTGTGGACTTAAGCTACCGAAATGGGATACAAAAATAAAAATGTATCATTTGAAGAATATCAGAATCTGTGAGGTACTCAATACTACGTCTCTCCTCCATTCATTTCAGAATTGATACCAGCCGGGTGACCCTTCTAAAGAAATGGCGGAATATTACAAAATTGTATCTACGTATCTACCGCACATTGTTATAAACTTATTTTACATCTTAGCGTTTAGTTTATAGAAAATTCTCAGCAAATTCTCGCTATATCTGACAGAGTATGCCTTCGAGAGGCCATACGTAAAAATTAAGGCTAATTCTAGTGTACGGATGCATTCAATATAACTCTTCAAGGTATGTGTAACCAAATTAAGTCAATGGTCGCATCGTCGGAACACGGAGAAGAAATGACAAAATTTAAAATTGTGCTGTATAGCCACAGAGGCGTCTAATTTGATTGAAATTCATAATAGCAACTTCATCCCCTCACTTATATTAGAAAATGGAAGTAACTCTAGTGCAGGAATAAAACTAAGTATATTTATACCAACTTCACCATGTCATCATCGTCAAACAGCCATTCAATCTGTTCTTATTACTCGCTATAGTATACCACCTCAGATCTATGTGTGCTTCAAAAGGATTCACTTATGCACTCGTACTGTATATTATAACAAAAGAAATTCCCTAACTAAAACTCCTTATAGCTTTTAACTTAATCAGAAATTTGGAAGCCTTGTAGCAGCATTTTCTCTTTTTGTTTCTAATTCAGAAACATTCTTTTCATTTTCATTCATTGAAACTGCTGGCAATTCAACTGACCGACATGATTCCTATTTGATTAGTTCCTGGTAGTATTATAGCATGTAACCGAACCTACTATATTTAATTAAATATACTCGTACCTGTTCAGAGAAGCTTTTTATAGGCTTAGGGCGCTCTTTTTTGTATTCAAATAACTATTTTCCATAGCCATAATATGCTTGAACTGAAAATATTTTTTTTTTATTTAAATACACATGCCGTTTCAAATCGCTATGCATACAAAATATTAATTTATATAAAATATGTGGCACACATAATAGCATAATATTTGTCTGTGTATAGTATCGCGTTTATGCAAGTGTATATAATGTTTGGCTAAAATACATAATTTTGCTTTAATTTCAAAACCAATGTGTATATGCACACGAAGATGACGAAAAAGAAGAATGCAAAAGGTTGCAGAATAATTATGAAAGAATATCTTGAGCATGTTGGTTTTCTGCTAGATAAGCTATTTTCCATTCAGTCAGTCTTTTTGTGGTGGAATCCTTTTGTGCACGGGACAAGTATCTTATTGTTATTCCTAAGCATTTTTTTGTCGAGAGTTTAGTTTGATCCAATATAATAGTAGACTCTTAATTATATAATGTGCTAGATGTTGTTAACCGAATTTATGTGGGTTGTGGGGTTATACTATTTTTACCCCCGATTATGTAAGAGCTACTCTTGTATCTGATAATTGTTCTAAATGTTTAAACAAGCACCCCTATCGTGGAATCCGCCGGGGGGAATTATTCACGGAAAAAAACATTTTGGTATCGTCGAATCCGCAAAGTGAACAGTTCCCCGTGTGGGTAATGTGAATGAGTTTCACTGTATCGTTGAAAACGTTCAAATCGAATTTTTCCCGAACAAAATGACATTTCTTACCCGCAACAAAATCATTGCGGATTTCATAGGTTTTCTTACTTGCTGCAGATCGTGAGGATTTTTTTTAAGAAAATGTACATTTAAAAAAGCTGCGTTATTAAGCCGAACATTTGCAATAAATCTGTGCAATATTGAACTTTATTAAAACAAAAAAAAACATTCTAAAAACACATTTCATCCGGTAGCTCCATGAAATCATTCACTGCTCCTCTTAACCTGTCTCGTACTCTTCTCTGAGAACACCGCTCATTTCGTTCGTCCTCTTATGCTTCCAAAAATGGAGCTATCGTATCAATTATTATATCAAACACTTTATTTTTTATTGAAATCACTTTTAAAACACACTTTTTATATGCCTCCGGTGAATGCAGCTACACAGATTTGTGTTAACAAATGAAAGACAGCCGTTTGACAGTGAAACTACCTTTCCCAAAAACGTGTCGATAAGGAAACGTTTCCGGTGGATTCCACGATAGCAGTAGAAAGTGAAAGGGAATCGAATAGGTGAAGTGAAACTCAATTCCGACGGATTCCACGATAGGGGTGAAGATGTCATGTGAATTGTATCCAAATATAATAAATTTCTTCTTCAGTCTGATAGTAGACATTTATTAATTCAGGCAATTTGACAAACCGTTTGACACTGCCGACACCGTGAATCTTCTTTATATTTTGAAGAAAATTTACACAAGGATATGAATTTATTAGGAGTAACGGCATATCGAACAATATATTCTACTATTAAATAAATTCTGTAAAAGCTAATTTAAAAAAAGGCCTTTTTTATCTCTTATATAAACCTGTTTGTATACTGAGTAATTGACGATTGCTGGTGATCAATGCCTAGCCCAAACGGTAAGAGCTAGAAAACGGACATTATGAAACAAATTTTCTTAGGAGCGATTTGGTTATTATGTATTTGAACACCACAAGGGAGAAAAGGGGGACAAAGTATGTATGAGAAAATTATTGTTTATTATCAGTTTCAATTTGTGTTCCTTAGAGTGAATAGAGAAAAAAATGTTCTCCTATTTTAGAAATTTTTCTTGGTACCCGAGTATAATTAGGGATGGGAAGAGAGGGATTCAGTTTGTATGAGGATCATTTTTTTCATCCTATCGAGCGAGTAGCAAAGCACACTAGGTGTAGGTACTTCTGTAACGGGAGCCGCAGATAAATGCTAGTATATAATAATAATTTCCATGGTCAAGTTTATTAAATCTCGATTTTTAAGCTTACAATACTGATATAGAGTGGCAGGCTTCATAAATATTTCTAGAGAACTATAAACCCACCTTTTATTTTCTTTCATACCCCCACACTGTTTTTCACGACTCTTAACGACACTCGTCCTAAGTCAAGCAGTGGTCCATCAGCATTAACAAAAAAATACAAAATTAAATCACTGAAAACTTTTGAAAAGTTGGATGGCGTATACGTAATATTTTTTTCTTTATACATAATAGTAATAGATACGCGCTAAAGAGATTATGACTACTTTTTTTAGTGTAGGGCGAACTACACAGCGCGGGCGTTAAGGAAATGAGGATAGATATGATAGGAGATACCGATGCACATTGGTTTTAAATGTCTGTAAATTGTAACAAGGAGGAAAAACAGAGTTTGGTGAAGCATTCCATATTCGTGCTGTACGGCTTATGAATGAATCTCTATATTTCATAGTACGACCGAAGATAGGCTGAATGGTCAACTGGTGAGCATCCAAAGTGAATATTGCGGTTGAATTGCTGAAGGGGTGGAAACAGCTGACAATATCGTTTGAGCACTGTTTGTTAAAAAAACGATAAAACGAGATTAATAGAATTCGCGATATTTATGTCTCCGATAAGTTTTAACGCACGATTCTGGATCCTATCCAGTAGGCGCAATATGGTTTTGGGCGCACCAGACCAGATATGAGAATTGTACTCAAGTTTTGGGCGAATGAACGCCTTATATATTGTAGCAAGATCAGAAGGGGTAAAATATTTCTTGCACCTTTTGAGAAAACCTAGACATTTCGCAGCATTCTTGGCGACTTCGTGTATGTGGTCATTCGAACGAAGGTTGTCATGAACGCACATACCGAGAATGGAAAGTATTTCGGTTTCGGTGATGCAAGTGCCATACATGGATAATGGCTGTAGATTTGGGTTTCGATTTAAAGACTGGGGGGCTAGCACGTAACTTAATACAATCGAGTTCAGTCGATACAATCGAGCTCTGGCAGCACCTAATTTGTCTCAATCGATTATTCTCGATTGATTATCCTCGATTGAGACAAATTATGTGCTGCCGGAGCTCGATTGTATCGACTGAACTCGATTGTATCAAGTTACGTGCTAGACCCCCTGCATTATGTTTTTGAAGCATTAAATTCCACTCTATTGGCTGAACCCCATTTTAAAATGCTGTCAAGGTCGAAATTTAATGAGTTTAACATACGTTGCCGTTCCAGTTCTACGGCCGAAGAGCAGGGACGTGAGTCCTGGAAAGAATATGAGAAGCTAAGAGTGCTGTCATCAGCGAAGGAATGGATTGGATTATAAGTTGCAGACAAAAATCATTTAAAAAAAGGAAACCATCCAAAACAACTTGAATTGAACGGCCAGAAAGGTAGTTTCTAATCCATTGAATAAGAGACGCATCGATCCCATAAGCACGCATTTTCGACAAAAGAGCTTGGTGCCAAACTCTATCAAATGCCTTTGAAATATCAAGCGCAACAATCTTCGATTCACCGAAGTGATGGAGAGATTGGTTACACTTCTCGGTGGGAAAAGTCATCAAATTACCAGTGGATTTGTTCAAAATATTTAATAAGCTGACGATTTACGAAACGTTTCTATGACTTCAGAAAGAATGGGCGTAAGTGCTATGGGTCGGTAATTGGTGGGAGAAGAAGATTCGCCTTTTTTTAGGGACGGTCTGGACAAATGCTGATTTGCACCTACTCGGAAAGAGTCCAGAAGAATAGGACAGATAAAAAAGCTTACGCAGTGGTTTTGACAGAGTGGAAGAACACCTCTTCAGAACGATGGGGGAGATACTGGATGAGCGGATTTATTTATGTTGAGATCATAAAGTACTCTTACGACTGTACGGGTGCGAAAATGGATTGGTCCAATTCCCATGAGCAGCGAGCAGATTAGCTTTGTCTAAAGAGCTGACATTATAAATGAGTGTTGGGATCGTTGACATGAGGCCGAATTTTTAATATTTTTTACAAATGGCCAAAAGTTTTTACTACACTGTTTTTTTTTTTTTTTTTAATATTTCTCTCGGGAACGGCGACCCTATAACGCTTCAACAGCGCCCCGAGATGCTTGCAGATGTATGTTAGTTCTGCACTTAAATTGCTGCAAATTGTATACTTCTGGAAATATATCCCCAGGAAGTGAGTTCCAAAGTTTGCTTGTCCTGTAACAAAAAGAGTTTTGGAAAGTTGATGTCCTCGCGGTTGTCAAGTGTACTGTATGGTCATGAGCATTACCAGCCTGTCTTGTAGGGCGCCCAAAAGTTGCATTTCGAGGGCTAATGTCTTTGAGTTCCTCGGAACATCTACCATGGAAGTACCTATAGAACAAGCATAGGTCAGCGACTTGTCTTCTGTGCTCACGGATGTAGATTCGATGTGAATGTAGGGTCTCCAACAAGTCGAACTGCTCGTCTCTGTACTGTATGCTGTCAAGTAGGTTAAGTGAATGTTTCGGGTCCGAGCTCCATATATGGGAACAATATTCCAGGCCTGGTCTAACCTGAGCTTTGTAGAGAAGGAGAAGTTGGGACATTGTAGTATTTTTTGCCTCAACCTTTGGTCATATGAGAATTTGACACGCTTTATGAGGTCATTGCTGTCATTTCTGGCTCGGCATTTCTGCTAGAAAAAAAATGACTAATGCTTTCGTAGATTTGAATTTGTTTCTAACTGCCAAACTGCGCCACCCTACAAAGTTGATTAATTTTAATGATGTGGTATGGAAACTCTAACCATCTCACAAACCATCAGTGATGTGGTTGGTACGGAAGTATATGGAAGTATTTTCTTCCCCAAAATGCTTAATACGAGCCTTACCGTACTCCGGCTGATCTCGATACCAGAGAAATTGTATATATTCCTATGCTAGATACCTTGTCATAGGGACATCTAGTCTAATTGTGAAGCCGTTGAATTTTCCTGCCACTACCCTCACCATTTCTTCAGAAATTTTGTCATAGGCTTTTGCAGGATCTATCTGCAAACTGAAATAACTGCTGAATGTCATCTCTCCGTTCTGCTTTTTACCTAACCATAAATAATTGACTCGTAGATATTTTTCCCATTTACTTGGAAGATATATTATATAGGAGCATGTTTAATAGGTTTCCGGTATTTTTTTGTAAGATTCTGTCGCACGTATTTCAGCAATTTAGTAACACGAACCCTCGTAATTTGTTTACCTTCCGGTCAGAAATGCGGATATGACTTCTCCTCAAACTTCTGCACCATTATATAGCCACCGCACTAATCACATCGAAGTGAAAGTCATAGCACAACTTTGCACATTTTAGCCCGCGAGTCTTCAACCGAATGAAATATAAGTGTCATTAAACCCTAACGCTTACTGACCTTTTAAATTGTTTTAATTTCGAAATGAAAATATTTACCCAACACCCCGTGCGAAACTAAAGCGAAATTTAATGCGAAAGGAAAAAATGCAAACAAACTTTAATTATAACAAAATCCCATTCAAAGCAGAAGCAAGTAAAAAAAGACTGCACAAAAACACAAACAACCTCAACAGCCTGTGAGCTTTCCCATTTTAATATCCCTTAATCTAGCGGCATTTCACTCCTGTGGTGTTTTTAAAATCCATTTAAATGCCCGTGATTTTTTTTTGCCAGCTACTCTGCTAAATATTTACGTGGAAAACTCACGTTATTTATACACTGACTCAAAAAAAAAAATATATATATATATACTGGCTAAACTATTCTCCACACAGAGTCAAATTGGTGCGGCAAAAAACACCATCCTCTCGGCGACTATACAAAATGTAAATGAGCAGACAACATCTTCTTAAGTAGGCTTCACATCTTGCCTCAAGCATTTTCACAGCTCTGCCCACTATCCTTTTCACCCAATTCAAGCGTACGCGCCCCCACCCCCTCCCCCGCCGCTATTATGGGGTCTTGTTAGGGGTGCGCAAGAAAAAAAAAAAAAAAACTCTGCAATTACATTTCATATCCTTAGCATAATCATTTTAAGTCAAAGGTGGATTTGCATAGGCCTGTTTAGAGTAAACAAATTTACCTTCTCTCGAAAGGGTTTAGCCGTCAACTTTACCCCTGCATATTGTTGACACTCGACATATTCATTCAATTTCGTAAAATGAGCAAAAAACTGTTCACGGTCGGAATAATAACACGCGCCGTCAGCGGCGGCGGCAGTGCCAACGTTCTTTTATAATCCTTATGACAATCCTGCTGGATATTTGCTAAGCAGCAACATTAAGTTGGAATGAGGTATGTATTATATGGAAACAGGAGAAAACAAAAAAAACTCCGTAAATTAGATCAGAGGTAATAACAGGTAAATTATGCATTTGACTTTGAGGACGCACATGTACTGGTACTGGCTGATGTGTAAATATGTTTGGCTTTAATGTAATTCACTTAAACTCGGTGCAGATTTTTTTTTTTCGCGGTGGAATTTCATCATGAAAGCGATTATTTAAACGTTCTGGGCACTCGTCACAACTCGTACCGTATCGTGGTAGGTCAACTTAATGAAATCACTTTTTTATTTGTTTTAATTTAACCCTTGTAATTAAAGGAATTTTTATAGCCCATTCGGGACATTTTATTGAGATAGGAAAGATGTATAATATAAAAGCGTGTTATTGAAGCGAAATGGGGGTTTGAAATAAAGTCATGGGATTTTATATTCAAAACCAATTATTGCTTTAAATTGAGAGCGTCGCGTTATTTAAATCACAAATTAAATGAATCAATTAAGCACTTGATCTTGCAGATATTACAGTTGTGAGCATGGAATTAGGTTATAGCTATTTGTTGTTTTAAACATCTCATGAAGGTTGAAAGTTTGAAGTTTAAGTTAAAAATTTAAGGCTGAAGGTAACATTCGATGCCAATCGAAGCAGAAATAGTGTCGACCATTGGTATTTTTAAATTGACATGAAATTTACTTTATTCGAAAGATAATCTTCTTCCATTATTATTTAAATATGATTTCTGGCATATCACCGGCGCGGCTGGCTCGGACGTAGTCTAATCTGGAGGTCCAATTTTCGATGACTTTTTCCAAAATCGTTTCGGGATTATCGGCGTAGACATATCCCCACAGCAAATAGTTCATCGGCGTTGAATCGCACGATCTTGGAGGCCAATTCACGGGTCCGCAAGGTGAAACTATGCGGTTACCAAACGTTTCCTACAATAAATCAATAGTGGCACGAGCTGCGAGACATGTTGCGCCATCTTGTTGCAACAACAGCTCCTGCACATCATGGTTGTTCAATTGATGAACGAAAAAGTCAGTAGGTAATCATGGCTCTATAGCGGTCACCATTGACTGTAACGTTGTGGCCAGCATCGTTTTTATAGAAGCACGGACCAATTATTCCCCCAACCCATAAAGCACACCGAACAGTCAGTTTTTATTTTTTAACGGTGTCTCAACATACACCTGAGGATTATCATCACTGCAAATACCGCAGTTTTGTTTATTGACGTATACATTCGACCAAAAGTTAGCTTCAACGCTAAACAAAAAAAAAATGGACGTAGTGCGCGATACGTATTTCGAACAGAACCATGATTTTCAAAATGAATTTTCAAAATTTGGAAGCGTTGTTCAGGCGTCAGTCTATTCATCTTGAAATGCCAAACCAAACTAAAAATAAATCACTTGATAGGTGACAAAATGGCCGCCAGTTAAAATAGTGTTACCAACTTAAAATTCTATAACTTTAAAAAAAAACACCCTTTATTTACCTTCGGTTTTTTTATTATTTTTTTGTATCCTTTTCACAGCTCGTATCCGTATCCGACAATTTCGTTCGTGATTTATTACAATTTAAGTTATCGTCTATATGATTCGATAATAAATGTTTTTACAAAATTGTATATCTTTTGCATCGTACAGTGTTTCAAAACCCATATACGAAGTTTGAAACACTCCGAAGGACGGACTCTTCAACTGATGTGATTATTTTAACCTAACCACTACCACGTGAAGAAAGCCAGAAAGCACATGCAGAAAAACAACTCGCCTAAAAAGGGGGAGGGGGGGCTACAAGGATGGAAGAGAGCTGCTCATAAGTTCTACGAGCCAAATAGTAGGAAAGAACTTGGGCTTCTCAGGACAGGAGGAAAAATAAAAAGAATGAGAAACGAGCGATCGAAGGTGAAATGTTCGGAAGTTTTACCAAAATGTATAAAGAATGTGTCAAGCGACAACTGTGACCTGTATACCAAAATTAAGTGTGGATAGCAATATCTAAACTCAAATTTAACAATGCTTCTGAAAGAGACGGCCTGCCTACCAATCTATTTAAGGCAGCGAAAGACGACTCTAAGACCGCATATTCCAGCATTTATTGAGGCGACCCTGAAGTCTTTAAATCACGTTGGAGAACAATCATTGCTCTATTAATGTCGGAAGCAAGAGATGTTTGATGTCAAAAAACGATTTAGACAATGTTATGTTCTGGTGTGTAACTTATTCAACATAATTTGATGTGCTTCAGAACATCGTGCACCACTCGCAAGCCAATACTAAAACATTTGTGAATATATATAGAGCAAATGGACATTAGCGGTCTAGCCCGAAGAGCTTTCGATTCCAACTTAAACTGACAACTCAGTTGGTAGATACGCAGAATTAGAAGCGTATTTGAACGAATTTGGTTGCGCAACTTGAGGTAGCTAGCCAAAGACTCCGCTAACTGGAGAGGCGTGTTGGTTGAGGCCTAGGTCCACCAATGACTGTAGCGCCACCAAAATGATTTTTTTGAGAATAATTGATAGACAACAATTCGAAAATTTTAACGTTAACAGTATCGCTTATGTAAAGCTCAATGAGATTTATATAAAAAAAAACATCTTTAACTAAATTTTATAAGTAATCTACATACAATGAAGGAAAGAAATAAATAATTTTAATTTTCCTCAAAATGCAGCTCTTCAGACATTAGTGGACTACCTAAATTATTTTTGAGTCATTTTTATTTTGTAAAAAACGAAACGAAAACCGCTTTCGCTTTTTAAAAAATGAAACGAATTTGCTTAATGTAACTGTTTTCGTTTTGTATTTTGTATTTTTGAAAATATATTTTTTTGGGTTTTAGATATCACTTGGTAAAATAGACTTGAAAATGTTCCTTTTTTTGTTAAAACATTTTGGAAACGTGCCTTTGGTGTCCTTTTTAAGGAGCCTTTTCAAGGAACTTGTATGCAATTTCAATGACCTCTTCATAAAACATCATTAAAGCCTTATTACATGAAGCCAGCCATTACTAGCCTATACTTCAAGTTCGTGAGAATCATTTCCCTTGCATCGTCCATAGTTCGGAATTACTGCCCAACGATCCATAAAAGGCTTCACTTCAAAATCACCAAACTTGAATCATGCTGGTACCCAGAGTTTGTCCTGTCCTACAGTTTGTCCTGACTCAATTACGTACATACAGGTATTTCCGCTAAAGATACCTACCCTTTTTTGACGGATAACATTTTAAGAGTAGATAATACATTTTAAGGGTGTAGATTCTTTATTGCCAGTACCATGGCCGATAATGCATTATTCCACGTACTGAGAAGTCGTATGCAGACAGCATCAAGTGCTAAAGACCAGAGGCATCGATGGTAAGAAACCATCAACTGACTAACTAGACAGTCTGACAGACTAATTCCTGTCTGCTGTAGATACTGTGTGAAAATATGCAACAGTTTGATGAAAACGATTGGCAGTTACCAATGGTCCGTCAAGTTTAGACTATTCCATAAATCACACTACGAACGCACGCTTGCAAAATCCAACTCTAGAAATTATAAACAAAATTAATTAAAATTATATTTCAAAACAAAGCAAACAAAACAAAATACGTTCTCATCGACATGCACGTTTTTCAGTAAGATAATATATCGTTTCTGAAATTCGTAGTGACATATTCTTTTTACATGCCATAAAATTCTGGCACGCAAAAAGATTTGCTGAGTACACGACATGCCTTTTTTTTTTGGCAAATTTACATACCATTCTGAGCCGGACATATGGGTGACAGACGCATGCCAACATATGTCAGCGTCAAAAATATGCCGAGCACACGACATGAACCCTTTTATGACATACTCTGACATCGAATTGACGTTAGACTGGCATGCGTATGTCGTGTTTGGCATGTCGTGTACTCGTAGCTTTACAATTTAATTTGTTTTGATTTAAGTGTGCAGTCTTTCTACATAAAATAGTCGTGAGCAGCATCGCTAGATTGATTTTCGAAGTGAAACCTTCATTCAAGCGAAATCTATTGAATGGTTTCATATCACCCTTGTATTGTTTTAAGACATTACAATTATTAGACAGGTGCTTCGGAATTTGTTTTTACATTACCCCACGAACCCCACGAACCACACATAAAATGAATATAAGCCATGCCATGGCTGATAACTGATTAAATTTATAGGTAGAATCTTTCTTAATAATTGGCTCTAACACCCACGCCCACTTTTTAGGGGCGTTTTTCGTTAGAAACACATCAAAAGTGTTAGAATATGTATAAAAATAAAGGCAAATAAAAAATGGTGACTGGTTTGGACTTTGGGGAATAGGAATATAGGTTCGGGGAGTATCAGACAGTCTGACCAAAGTATTGTAGACTTCTCATGTACGTACTTTTATTTGGTTTACATGTTTAATTCCCAAAAACTGCATAATAACCGCTTGAAATTTAATGTTTACGCCAAAACGAAACAACGAATTTTATAGCGTAAGTAAATATTATTAACAAAAATAATCTTTTCGTACTTAAAAATAATTACATAATTATGTAGCACACATTTTATTACACTGAAGAACAGCAATGCACCCATCACTGTTATACAAAGTTCGAAATAAAGTAAATACATATAAGTAAGGTATGTATTTCATAAATACTCATTCGACATTTTTGAAAGAAATCAAATTAAAGAACTGAGTACCTAAGCCTGAAGCACCGATTTTATTTAGATTTAACTATGATTTATATTTTTCTGAATGTAGATATGTATGTCGTATATAAACTGCAACTGGTAAGTGTATATCTAGCATGTTTTTTTGTTTGCTTGTTTTTTGTTGTAAAAATTGTTTTTATTATTTATCTCATTTAAGTATTCTATTCCCCAAAAATACACTTTCGTCCTATCATCCCTTTGACCTTATTATAATATTCGTATTCGTTATTCTCTTTTACTTTCAGAACACTATCACGTAAACTCAAACCCCATCTAGTAGCTGAAGGTGTCAAATCATATATTAACAGGGCTCAAGACCCTAAGCATTCTTCGCAAGATCAGCAACCTAACATGGAGTTTTTACGTGGTGTCTATGCGTTTATGCAAGTGAGTAGATCATCGGTGAGTGTCGCTACATTACTAATTTCCTTACTAATCATAAAATTCTTTTTTCTATTTTCTTATAATTTGCTCTCGACCAAAATAAAAAAATAAAAATCGAGCAAACAAAGTATATTATATCACGAGATTCGAAGAACTTTGGGTATAGAATTACATAGAACAGAAACCAAAATATTCTTAGTTATAAAAAATAGCAACAAAGTAAAATGAACGCAAATAATGGAGAGAAAGCAAATAATATGCTTGATGGCGCGAGTAGTGAAAAAAACATACTAAAAGGATATTTCTTGTTAACACTAACAATGTTGATTTTTTTTTTTGTATTATCTACTAAGTGTATCTCTTTTAATTTCGTTCCTTAAAGAACTTGTATTACAGACAAAACATCAGATTATATTTAAGATTCATTTACAAAAAAAAAAAAAGCTTAGTGAAACAAACCGCGAAAATACAGAAGAACAGAAAGCAAAAAGGACATAAATTAACTATGCAACATTATTCATATTTCAAAAAAAAAAAAAAAAATAACAGTTTCTCATCATTGTTATTATCATTATACTTTTTTATTTCATTTTTTTTATTCTTCTTCTTCTTTCCACTTCTTTGGCTGTGTGTTGTAATTCGGGGGCCTGTCTTATCCTTACTACTGCCACCCACCCCGTATCCGAAATGCTGTGTGTATGGCGCGCGTCTCCTCATATAAACAAACAAAAAAAAAAACATATACTCGTACTATATTTTATCACAAACGATTAAACAGACTAAAGCTAGAGACTAGAAGCAAAAAATAATAATAATAATATATATAGCAGAATCCGATGCGCTACATTTATACAAAATCCACGCGCGACATGAAGTCATAGCCAGTTGCAGAAACAGTAAGAATCATACTACCCAACCGAACAGACATTATATACAATAATACATTTTGTTGGGATAACCGTATAACACAAATGGAAAGTGGACAATGGAAACAAGCAAACGAGCAAAAATATAAAATATTAAAACAAAGCAAACAAAAATTTACATTGTCAATTCATAGTAACTTTTTTTCAATCTCAAAATTGAAACGTCTAGCATTCACATTGAATACAAATATATGTAGATACATGTATATAATATATAGATAGAAAACAGAAAACAATGTTCAAATCTACCTCAGTAAATCACTTATAAACTTATAAACACCTATATACACCACAACTGAATTTACTGTATATAATATATGTATATAAAATTCGTTGAAAGTATTAAAGTTATGAAAACTGCTCCACAACGAATTCAAAAGTGCAACTCTAAACAACGAGTGTATCTATGAAATTCCAAAACAAAAAAAATATACAAAAACGAAAACAAAATGGAATATCAAAGCATTTTTCACATACATTCCCGGAACAATGAGGAACTCGCAAACAAACCCCAATGGAAAATTGCAAAATAAATTCAAACAAATTGCAAAAAAAAAAAAAATTTACAAAAATCGTATCCACCTACATTAAAGATACCGATAACTAATAAATAAAACACAAAAAAAAAATCTCGCGTTGAGTTTTCTCTTTTCGTGGAGAGAAAAAGCTCGCAGAAAACGTTGAACATTTTCGAAAAGCGAAAAAAATGGTAAAGTTAAAACTTTTTTTTTAATTCACAAACAAAAATTTATTTTCTTATTTTTTTGTTTCAATTCTCAAGAAAATGAAAATAAATTTCACTTTTTTAAATAATTAATTACCTTTTATTTAAATAAAATCAAAATTTAAAAGAAAATATATATACGTTAAATATCTACCCAATTGATAATTTTGATTTAAACATAATATTAGCTTCCTACAAAGTTTCCCTTAGCATAGCCAAACAAAAAAAAAAAAAGTTTTCCAATTAAATAAGAAACATATATAAATTCAACTTTCTGTGGGGATGCAAATGAAAATACTTATTAAAAACAAGCGAACGAAACCAATCGATATTTTATTTAAAACGTTCCCACAATTCCTTCGACATTGGGGCGGGACACCAAAATAAAACGCAAACGAAATATTATGAGTGTCCTGCAAGAGAATAATAATAAACTTCGATCATAAAAAAAATGAAACACGAAAAATGAAAATATAATCTTTTTGCTCGGATGCTTAACATAATGCTGTCTCCTACGTTCTCGAACACTTTTTGCACCTTTTTATGCATAGATACAAGTTTTGTATGAATATTATATATATAAATATTTTTTTTTTTATGAAATCAAATGAAATGTATTATGTTGCAGTTAGAGTATTTAAGAAGGGTTAGGGTACTCTCCATTTCGCCGCAAGTTATACGATTGTCATGTCTATGCTGTAGGTCAATAAAAATGTAAAATTGTGTTAAAAAAAAAAAATTGAATTAAAATGACATTGCCGGAAAAAATTAGAGAAAATTTGTGTGTCAAGTTTGTCGTAGAAATGGAGTGAACAATTTTTTTTTTTTATTAATTGACAATCTAACGTGCTCTTTTGCCGCGTATATCTGTCTGTGTGTGTGTGTTATTGAAATTAAAATCGTTTATTTAAAATTTTCAACACAGTAATTTATGTAAAATGCACATATGCAAAAGGAGACAAATTGAAGTCTTGTTTTAAAATGCTTAGTGATGTTGTAGTTCGCATGGGCTTTAACTATATTTGTGAGGCTGGGAAATTAGTAATAATAATAAATCCATACTATAATAAAATAACCTTTAACTTTTTCTCCGACTGTAAGGATTGGAAGTTATTAATATGATAACATGACAGTTGTTGGCCCCTTTTAGCTTTGTCAAATTGGCTTGTCAAATTGTTGTAAGCCAATGAAACAAGTAAAATTCTATAATAGAAATTTGCTCTAAATCTTTCCCACACTTTTTGTTTTATAAGTAAGCACTGTAACACTTTGCAATATCACTGAGGTAGATAGAAACTTCTGTCGAAACTGCGAATAGGAAAGCAAATTATCTCATTTGTTTCATTATCTAATGACAGTTTGACAATAAAAAGTGAGAAAGGGAACAACAAACCTTTAAGCATATTATTATATCCAAATTGGTCGAGACGATATACTAGGAATTATTTTTAAGAGAACCACAATAATAACTTTTAGGCACAGCCACTTGGTAGCAATTATAGAGCTATAATATTTCGAATTACACCACTTCCCTTCTAGTACATTTACTATAGCACGAAATAGACTTCGATTTTTAAAGATGCATCAAAGCTGATATCTAAGCTAGCTCCTAGCTTCAGACAAACAACGAATTATTTTTAAGAAAACAACAATAATAACTTTTAGGCACTACCATCTTGGTAGCAATTACAGCATTTCCATTCTAGTACTTACTTAAAGCTGATTTCTAAGCTAGCTCTTACCGATTCACAAGAGTGATTCTTCGTTTGATTTCTACATTCGTCGATATCGTTTTGCGAGGTAATTGTATCGCCTAGGTAGACAAAATCTTTAACTACTTCGAAGTTATATCTATCCAGTATGGCGTTTTGTCTGAGTCGCCGATGTTGAGAGTCGTTTCTCGATGACAGCATTTATTTCATTTTGTATCCTCGTTAACAGCCAGACCCATCATCGCCGCGTCCGTTTCAATGCTTGCCATTGAAAGCTCGCTGAGTTCTCCCAATCATGTCAATGTCATCTGCATATATGCAAGTGGTTGAACTGACTTTTGAAAATTTTTACATCTGATGTTGACTTGCGAATTCCGTAGGTACAATTGTTATTAAAGAAGTTACGTGATAGCGCGTCACCTTGTCTTAACCTTTTTCGGTATCAAAGGATTCCGTAGTGTTCTTTCCCACTTTGACGGAGCAGCGAGCAACGAGATTTCTCCATCGTTATCCTTTGTATAATGTATCCCTACTTACGCTATCATAGGCGACCTTGAAGTATCGATATGAAATTCCTGCGTTTTTTCTAAGATCTGTCGAAGTGTGAAGATTTGTTCGATGGTTGACTTTCGGGTGATGCATGGTACTTACCAAGTCGTCTCCCGCTGATTTAAATAGCTCTTCCGGTATGCCATCTGCTCCAGCAGCCTTGTTGGACTTAAGCTTGGATATTGGATTGCTATCCTTACCTCATTTTGGTCGGGTGGACGGAAATTTTGGCTATCATCGTCCGGAATGAATGTATCGTTCTGCCTGACAACGGAATTTCAGTCGTCTTTGCCCTTTTGATTCATAGTGCAATATTTGAGTATAAAACTAATTAAACAAAATAATTAATTTTCGCTAAAATAAGGGGTTGTTGGTTATTTAAAAATCATTTTGAAAATCGAATAAAATATTAAATATGTACTGCAAAACTTAGATTCGTATAATCATGACAATGTTTTTTGGTAACTTTTGGGAAGTGTATTTTGGATCGATTGTGAAACGCAAAAATAAAAACAAAAAGTATTAACTTCAATTGGAGGGAGCTAGGTGATCGCATTTTACATTTAATTTTGAAATTTTCAATTGAATTGATGGATAATATTAATCTTTTGTAAAAATATTTACCCACTTTACCATGAGCTTGTTAAGGTGACTAGATTCATGTCCACCAAAGGAAGACACCTTCAAAAATGTCAAATGAAAAATTTAAGAACAAAAAACAATAACCAAAATAACAATATATTTTTTTTTAAATATTCTATCCATTTTTCGTGCATAGGTGCATTTAAAAAGTTATACTTATTTTGTTCTTGCTCTACAAATATTTTTAGTTTACAATATTGGTCAAACAATTTATTTTCATTTAATTTGACACCTTTGTTTCGCAAATAAAGCAACGAATTTTCAATATCGCTCCAGTTGAGAATTTTGTTTAAATACATCATTGTAAAACAATGAAACTCATCCAGAGATTCGGTCCATCTCTGAAGATATTTTAAACACCATGAATAAACCTCTTATACATTTTTTCCACGTTTAAGGCATCATATTCATTTCCACATTTAACTACAAATTTTAGGTCATGTTCAATGTTCATACCAAAAAGATGGAGAAAATGTCTGAATTAGTGTTGAAAAAAGTTTTGTTGTAGTTTTGTGGTGTCGAAAAATTCCAAAAAGAGGACAAATTGCATATTTTTCCAAAAACATACCGGACATTTTTTTTTTAGATAAAAGTGGAAGTCTGGGTCAGCCTAAGCTTGTTAGAAAATAATCGAGCCTTTTGTCATCGTTATTCAGGGAGTTGGTAATTAGATTTAATTTCTCCTTCTCTTGCACCAAGGTGAATTGAAAAACAAACAAAAAAAAAATGGTTTCCAGGTCGAACTCACATCTGTCCTATCTTATTATAGGACGAAGAACTCAAATTCGGTTGCTAGTACTTGAATTAATTCAGCTTGGGTTCAAAAGATTCGGTGCCGCTTTTGACGATGACATTTATGGCTGGCGCAACGAGATTTGTTCAAAGTTATTCTTGACAAATGCACGAGTGTAATGGAATTGGAAATGCCAAAAATGAAGTGACTCTGTACACTGAATACCCGCCATACTTTTATTGAAACAAATTTTGCAAATGATTTGACGCATACTCTTTTCGAATTTTTCAATGCAGTTCTGATATTACCCCTACAGATTTGAGATGTTGCACTAAATTGCTGAAACCACAGAGAATTGGATTAGAAATCTGTATAGCTCTGAAAAATATCACTGAGGATAGGATAGACCCACCTTCGTGTAAGAAAGCTCAAAAATACTACTTGTTTAAACGGCAACCCACATAATGGGTAGTATGCAAAAAGATGAGCACGATCGCAAAGTCAGAGCTGACGAGCCTGAACTCACATGAGAGATCGATTGTGCAAACCGAAACTCGGACTCAGTTTCATATGCAAAAAAAAATAGTTTTTTCTCAACAGCTCTAGCTCAATGGATCGATCGATCTCAAAGCTCTCTGGGTAAATAAAAGAAGTGAGTATGTCTTCTGAGAGAAAAAGTGTAAAGGGAGCATGATATTAAAAAGATAATTGGGTTACTTTAATCAATTTTTGGTTAAATAAGAAAATTTAAATTTTGCTCGAAAAATCACAATTAGGTACCTACCAATAGACGTGTTCGTTTTGCTATCGCATATAGGCTTAAAAAAATTATCTGGGCTAGTCATTTCTACATAAAACCTTATAGCACTCATCATCGATATTTGGAAAATGTAGCTAGCTCAGAACAATAAAAAAAAAACACAAGAAGAAAGATTATGCGAATACACAAACAAACACAAACAAAAGATTCGCGAATAAAAAAGTTTTCCAAATATGAAAAATGCACATAAAAATTTGTAAATTGTGGGTATATTTTTGGCAAATGCTTTGTTTGCTTTTTTAGTCGTTTATTTAATTAATTTTGTAATATCAAATGTCATTTATGACACAATCGAGAGCATTTTGCGCTAACTTTTGAAGCAATGATAGCCTGCGAGCACAGTTTTTTCGGGGCTTAATTATCCTGGCTGACGTTTGTATGAAAATATTTTGCTAAGACTGGGATAGAATAGCAAAAAAATCACGCCTAATGTTTAGGGCAAAGAAGATTGATTTTGTGATTAAAATTATAGGTAGGTACTAAACCAATTTGGTGAAGACATAAAAGTGGGAATATGAAGTTTTAAAAAACAAAATAGTACATACATAGTCAACAAACCCGGAAAAGAAATATTTCACATAGGAAAAAGAGTTGCTAATTTTCATATACCTATAAAAATGCATATAATTTTACGCATTACGGTAATTAGCTATATAGAAGACAAATGAAAAGGAATATAATGATTTCTATTTTCAAATATCTTTTCAAAAATCCAAGAAAAACCGTGTGTTTTAGGGTTTTCAGTTAGTAGTTTTACAAAACGACGAAAATCTTCACTAACTTGACTCCTTTTATTTATATAAATTTGATTTGTAACAAAATTTGGTTAAAATTTGGTCATCTTGATTGTTTTATATGAACTGAGTAAGAGAAATACCATGCTTAACTATTTGTGAGATCGAACTCATGCAATCAATCGTTTTGTCATCTTTTTGCATATCAAAACGAGCACCGTCTCACATCGTGCTTTCAATTTTAGATCGATCTCAGCACTTTGAGATCGAGCTCATAAGATGAGATCTAACTCGGTCAGTGTATTGTTTTTTGCATACCATGCTAAGAAAGATCTTAGAAAAGTGAGTAAACAGCTTGAACTCATCTTTTTGCATACAACCCAATGACTACAGCTAGATACAGTTTCGCCTTATTGAGAATCTTTGAGCTATTGTCACCTCATAGGTATTCAGGAATTTTCTTCCTTCTCGTTTCAGTCAAAATATAACTCGTCAGCCATACAAATTCTGTTTAAGAAATTGTCATTCCCTAGCATAGTTTTAAGGATTCTCTGTCAAATTTGCAAGCAAATGGGCAATTCCATGGATTGAGTAGGTATAGTTGATTTGAAATCTATTGCAGAATTACCAGAATTAGAAGAATTACATATTAATATCCTATTTGACCAAATACCTAATAATGCAAAACTCAGTTGTATAATAGCAGATGCCTCAACAGGCAGAGACCGCCACATGTGTGGTAGTGAAAAATGTTGGCACATTAGTTCAATTCCGATCCGCAGTCCGCAGTAGGGTAGTCACTATGTAATAAATTTATAGAGTAATTCGCTTAGACCAAATTATGTCCATTTTGATTTTTAAATGAAATTCCGTTTCTGACTGATATTCATATTGCCAATTGTTCGAGAAGCACTTTCCAGATAACGAATCACTCTGGATAAACAATGTGCTGCCGAAAAAAAACTCTCTCGAACTCTACTTACTTCTTATTGCAAATATTTAATTTAAGAGTAGTTTTGAAGCAGCTTTCTTTTATAAAGTCCTATTTGAAGTACAGATGGCTATCTGGTCATAGTCCGAGCACTTTCATACCCTTGCAATTATCTTCTTTAGCTATTCAAGGCAAGCTAATTTATAATCTTTTTGAATTCTATAGAAAATTTAACTCTCAGCTTAAAAATAAACAGTGTTTCCTAGATGTTTGGGTTTTAGTGACAGCTGACAGATGATTTCGTCGGTTCAAAGGTAAAAGTCACTAACTAACAAAACTAATTTGTGGAGATACAATTTAATGAGAAATATCAGAAAATCTCATTTTGCCAAAATTTGTACTTAGTGACTTTTACCTTTGGACCGACGATTTGTGCATATACAGTGAGCGTCAAAAGTGAGTAAACACCGATGCTTCTTTGAGTTTTCTTTCGGGTCTGGAAATAGGTCTAAAAAACCAACAATCTGTAAAAAGTTTGATTTCGAAATAACAACAATTAAACATTTTTATGTCGACAGCAACAAAATCCTTTATAAATATTTTAAACAAAATGTATCCAAACGCCAAAGACAAATGAAAACCGCTCACTGTATATGGCTATTTGACCAAGAATAGAGTAGGTACGTTAGAACAAAAATCTAAATTGTGTAGAATTTATTTCGAAAATCCTAGTTCATTGTACAGAAGTTGGATCTATAACTGGCAATATCGCCTTTAAAATAAAATTGCGCGACAGGTGCATATCGACTTAGGTTCTCACAACTATTCGTTTGTGTGCTTTTTTACGAATGGAACGTCTACATCGCAAATGGCCCTGTTTCGTCACTTATTTCGAAAGTTGTTTTCCACTAGTAGGTACAGCGGCTTTATTATAAACTTAAACTTTCGGCGGCTCGATTTATAATCATTTCGAAATCTATAGATATATTTCCACCAAAAAATCAGAAAATTAGTTATCATCTTGTCCCTGGTTAGGGACAACAATTTTTCCCCAAAATAGTTCTACTCAGACTGTCATTTAATTAATTTCATTTTTTATTTAATTATTTTTACTTTTTTGTTTGATTAATTCCATAAAACGATTTCGTATTCACAAATTCGCGGGTAATTTTATAAAAATTCTTATTTACTAAACACTATCACGACGATAGAAATGCAAAGCAGTAAACTAATATAAGCTCCCTAAAAGAAAAACACTGTTCCAGTTCTAAACATAATATTCTTCCCAGAATATAATAATAATTATTTTTTAGTTACTTAATAATGACGATATTTAACTGCATTTTATACTTTCTATAGATATGTATATTTACGTTGTATAGACTTGCTGCAAATATATAATGCAACTATTATTAAATGTTAGTGCTTGTACTGTGTAAAAAGTATGTGTGTAGTTCAATGTTACCTAGATAGATATATGTTCATACATCTTGAGTACTCAAGTTAAGCTGATACTACATTTAAATTCAATAATAAAGGCATAGCTACATTAATTTCTTAACTACGAGTCGTATCAATAATAAACTCAATTATCAGCTCAACTTTGCACTTATAAAAATTACTTATGTGTGTATTTTATATTTATTAATTATAATGCATTCGTTATATATGTAAGTATATATAATTTGTTTATTTTAATTTCTAACGGACAGCATATATGTTGGCAATCGAGCAATTATGATTATTATTATTCAATAACAAAAAAAAAAAATTAGAAATTTATTTAGAAATGTCTAACAATAAAAAATCACTCAAATGACAACAAACAATTCCATGGGTTAATTGTTTACGAAAAGTAAACCAATTTATTCTGCACTGAAATTTCGATAATCTGTGATAGAATTAAAAAAATATATATAAAATATAAATATCTAATAAATCACCTGTAATGCTATTTGTCTACAAAATGAGTAAATAAATATATATATATACTGCACCTTTAAATAAATTTTCCTTTAAGAGAAAGTCCTTAAAACAATTTAACAAAACAGGCACAAGTAAGATGATATACTATCAACACCAAACCACGTAACCACAATAGTTAAATGTATTTGTTTTGAATTACAACAACAAATCACAATAATTTTGTTTTAACCCTCTCACTATATAAAATATTATATATAAAAGAAATGTGTTTGAACTTTTTTTTAGCGTCTTCAGTCTTTTGCTGCTATTACCACCACTACCACCTTTTATTAAATTCAAAATATAAATAAAAATACTAAAAGCTAATATTTATACTTTATTTACAATTCGGACTTGAATTTACTTTTCTAAAATTAAATTTTATTTTGATTTACAAAATTAATTTTCTTAGAACACTGCTTGAGGTAAGGGAACAAAAAAAAATTAGAGAACGATGAATAGCTAGCTCCATAATATTTAGGCGTGTGCAACTAATATTCTTCAATTTAACAACTTTATTAAAAGAAAATATGCTAATGAGTGAAATCCAATTAAATAGAGAAGCAAAAAATTGTGATGTGATATTTGAAATCTAGTACATCTGTAAGTGTATTTATCTTTGGTTAGTTTAGTACGATATCTCAAGACATTCATCTTTTTGATTAGATACCAATAATATATGTAACTGACTTTTAAACAGCGCAGCTTCTGTACCAGTAGATGAATAAAATTACTACAGGTTTACAAATCCGCAAATATACCTAATATTGGCGGTTACAATCTGTAGAATTGGTTGTAACAGTGAAATCGAGGTTGAAAATTTTATGGGCTAATACTTGTTTGGAGTATCAGTGGAAAAGAATGTTCATAATGAAGCTCACAATTTGGGTTTAAGCATTTTACTTTTACATCTAGATTGTGATTTAGACAGCATAAATAAAAAGTAATCCAACTGATTTTATTAAATAAAATCACACGCAATTTCAAAATATTTCATGTGAAGGTCCAAACACCAAGCACGCGTTCACAATCCATAGTAGTTATTTGAAACGGACTTATAGCTATAATTTGAAACAATATTATATTTACAACCTTAGAAACAAATTATGATTATTCTCTCAATAATATAATTAAATAAATTATAATGTTCATGCTTCTTCAGCCTGTCTTTGAAACTCTAACTTCTTAAAACTTCTCTAACGTTGTGTCTCAAGTGTTTACGTTTTACAAAGCCAAATGAGTTCTTCCATAATCAGTCTGTTCTCCAAATAATTATGTATTAAGGAGCTCGCTCTGCCGTTCACTGACGAACTTACGATTCAAAACCGTAGCAAATGTTTTCTCCCATCTAAACCTTCCACCGAACTGTGACTACCTTTTTTGTTTATAAATTTCAGACCTCCGTATGCGATAAAGGGTACATCATTCTAAAAGATATTTTGTGGTAAAATGAAAGAAGATATTATTAAGTTAAGACTAGTAGATTCAAAACTCTTTTCTTGAATATGGATATTTGTATAGGTAGTATCTTCCTATAATGTTCAGATGATTGGTTTTACAGTCGACTCATAGTTATCGGAAACTGTGAAGTATCATGGTATAACATGCCTACTTAACATTAAGATTTTCTTGGCATTGTTCTTGAAGGAATTGGTGACATTTTTGAATTGAGATCCCAGCTTTTTATCGCCAATTACTGGAGATGGGTTCAGAATCCCGAATAACTCTTCGAGGCATTCACGACGAACATCATCCAAGTTTTGTTTGATATTTCTATTATGTATCTATTAAACTAGCTGTGAAATGTTTGTGTCGACTAGAATTTTAATTTCGCTCATATTTACATACATACAAAATAAATTAGGCAATTAAACGAACAAAATGAAGGTCACAAGGATGAAGAAACATTAGACACGATAGCACTGAGTGAGTGTTATCCTGTCAGCAGATTTGCTGATCTTGCTAAACGTTACATTGACACACAGTCTGCATCAATAACCTAGCGATTGGATTTGAAAACTGGTCTGCAATTTACACTTTGCATTCAGAAAAGCTGACTTAGGAATTCGAGCTTCCTTCGTACACTATCGTATTCTTTTCTTATCTGTTGTTAACTTCATCCAAGTTCTGCAATAGATACAAAACTTTAAGATACTTCTGCTCCAATCAACACTAGATATATTCGATAAGCCACGTGTTATAATAAATGCTGCGAATACATAATTTTTGCAGCATTGCAAAATGTTTCTAATTATAAATCCACTGTAGAGAAATACAGCGATTACATTTTAATGGGCTTGGCAGAATAGAATTTTGAAATCAGCTGCTTTTGCATACGTGTAAAAGAATTCCGGGAACTTATTGGGTGGTATGCAAAACGCTTTCGCTCAGACTCAAGTCTCACTTTTTATAGCTTTAGCTCGGGTTCGTATGCAAAAAGAAAATGAGACAGATCTCAGAGACTGAGCATTTGCTAATCGAATGAGACAGATCTCATGTTTTGATTTCTCGTATGCAAAAAACATGGCAGTGTCTCATAACAATGAGGTAAAGCTCATAAAAAGTCGAGACTAGAAATTTGTTGTCTCATTAGGTCAAATGGGTGCGTATTTGGTCGTTCTCGGTGCCACTGCACAAAATCGGAACTTGAAAAGTCTTTATAGGTTATTTAATCCGATACAAATGAATTGAATAACTGATTGCCAAACAGAGAGGAATTCCGTGGGAAAATAAATAATTCTGTATTCCATAATTGTGTATTACCAAAAATGCTGTAAGTCTCTCACTGTCGAGTCGATATGATTAAAAAAGAGAGTAACGATTTTGAATTTTTTCATTATGTGAAAGAATTGACCCCAACCGGGTTTTTTTTTAAGTTTTGTTGGAGTTAGGACATTTCAAAGTGGCATAGCGGAATATTTTAGAATAAGTTAATCCAGAATTTAAAGCAGAATAGTTAGTGAAGTTGCGGAAAGAAATGTTATCGAAATGAAGACTGGATAGAATATCCTATGAATCTTTATTTTTCCCGTTTTATTTACATCACATTTGTCTTTAAGCCTAGATCTGCTTTTTTAAATTTTCGGTATTTAGCTTTTTGAGAAGCTGTTGTCTTCAATAAACTGCACAAGAAAATTTATTTTCATAAATTTCAATTTTAATTGTTGTTTTCTCTTTGCTACACTCACTCTGTAAAGTTATCTTGGCATTTGTTAAGCAGAGACTGAGACAACGAACTGTGACAGAGGTTTTGCATACCAGTTCGAGCTTTTGCTCATTAGAGCAAACGCTTAGTCTCAATACCTTTCGCTCTGTCTCACAGCTCAATGTCATGAGACTGAGCTATTGCTGTTTGCATACGACCCATTGTTACCTCTTTATCAGTCTCGTATTTTTGTTTTAGAATTTCTACACACCATCACTGACTTTAAAGACAAACGGATGCTATCCGAGTTTCTCCACTACTTAATAAAAAAGGATTTTTTGATAGGTAATACTAATACAGGACCAGAATTCGAGGAATTTGAAATTCCTTCCTTATTAAAAAAAAAAAGAAAAGATTCTTTAACCGGTCAATGTTACTCATCTGGTACGCACGCTAGGAGTAACTATCGCCATAAGGCGGTTATCTCACACTATCCTTTTATCGAGCCTTTTTCTGTATCGTGAATCAGAGACAATTTCTTAATCGATGACTGACGGCTAGAGGATCAATTGGATTGGAAGTTCATTGACTGTTATCTGCACCAAACGGACTTAGTGGTAGGCCTTGTCCTCAAATTTGTTTCGATTGATGTTCAAGCAATCTGTATAGCGTTGTCATTAAAATCATCGAGGCCATTTTAAGTCGATGCTTTCAAAAGCATTCAGATTACCCATCACTTTCAGATCGGCGAGTTGATTGTAGAAAACTAAATGTTCGTCCTCAGACTGTAGTGCCGGTGGGTCTTACCGCTGTATGGTTGTGACACACCGAACACTAGCCCTGAGTCTTGAAAGATTTGAACACTCAATGTAAGTTAGACAGTGCGTTGCATATTTCACAAAAATTTACAAATTACTTTGTGTCATTAGACATATTGAACCACGGAAGCCAAGCTTTAGACAAATACAGATTTAAAGTTAAAAACCAAACAATTGGTGTATTTGAAACCTTTCTAGAGGCCTATACGACTTTTCACACCCTTCGATATTGTGATTTTTTTTTTAGATATTACACGATGCCTGCAAAATTACTACCTACCAACAAATTATAAAAAGAGTGTTTTTTTGTATACATTTTCATTAGAGGACATACACTCATACAGTAGTGGAAATTCCCATAAAAACACTATAGTATTTTATACATAATGTATTGCAAATACTATAGACCTGGGAACACTTTTATTTTTTGGATGGTCAATCATCTGTAAGACCAATTAGAAGTTAACCGTTATGTTTTTCACTTTCTATATCAATCCATATCACGAAATATGGATACGAAAATAAATTTTTGTAACTTTTTTATTTTTTTAAACATAAATTTACCGTTCGAAATCAAAGATGTCACGCGGAAGAATTTTGAAAGCGGATGAAGGGGCATAAATTACGGTGCCGTGACATAAGGCCATACGTTCGAATATGGCGTATATGGTCATAAGACCATATTTTTTTGCGACATAGGGCAATATTTCCATCGTGCTCTGAGGGCCTTATTTTGCTCAGTTCAAGTTAAATTTTTAACCATTTGAATCTTAGGTCCACGATACACAAACAGTGGAATATACATGGGAGGGCATGCTGCCCCCTGCAACCCTCACTGCTAAGTTTCGGGATAGGTGCGCGGTTGGGTACATGCTGAGTTTCTTTAATAGTCGCTGAACAACTTAATAAGAACAACAAAGTTATTTCCAACTGCGAACTGGAACAAGGACTATGAAAATTTAATAATTTATTTAACTTCCAAAAATCGGAGTCTCACTAGTGAGGATGTCCATTTGTGTTGGAAATCATTTTCAAACATTTGTAGCAGGGATTTTTTTTTTAAAGTTAATTAAAGTTCCGTAGTCCATTTGTGTTGGAAATCATTTTCAAACATTTGTAGCAGGGATTTTTTTTTTAAAGATAATTAAAGTTCCGTAGTCCATTTGTGTTGGAAATCATTTTCAAACATTTGTAGCAGGGATTTTTTTTTAAAGATAATTAAAGTTCCGTAGTTCCGTGCCATAAACTAAGTCTGTTTCCGTACTTCCTGGACCTATATATTGGGTAACTCCCATATAACTATCGATGAGTATCTTCTCGCTAAAGTTTCTTCGCTGTAAGAAATAACCAAAATATATGTTTTTAAACACAAAAAAGTGAATTTTTGTTAGGCTGAGAATAGATATAATTAATGTATAGTATATGATTGAAACAAAGGAATGGAGTTTGGTCAAATTTAGCCAAATTTGACTTATGGGAACAGACCTACTGCAGGGATTTTCTTACTAATCTGGACAAAAATAACCTAAGAATCTTCACCGAATTGGAGTTTCACCGGATCCCACATGTAGACTTTGCCTGGAGAGTGAAGAATCCTCTCTTCACATTCTCATGGAATGGCCGGCCCTCTTTCCTGGTGAAGAAAACGTTACTACAGCAAAACTCGCTGACCTACCCCCAGAGAAGATGCTTGTCTTCCTGACTGTCACCGGAGTCAAAAGATTGCTCTAGGACCTCATCAGGGAAGGCACAATAGGCTCCTTTAGAGAGGCCAGTGCCACGGCCGGTGAAGACTCTCCCGACTTTTAATCTAATCTAATCTACTGCAGGGATTTTTTGTGCGCATTTAGTAACAAGGTTCTCTTTATAATGAAGAAACATAACCTCGCATAAGAAATCTGTTCAATAACATGTAAGGACTTAAATCAGACGGCGTAATTTCTTCCGTTTCAATTTTAATTAATTCTGCAGGTAGGTATTTAATTTTCCAAGGTACACTCACAGATGTATTATTTTTCAAATATTTCCTACAAAATTTTCTTTCCTATGGGTAACTTAATATATCTCTATTAAAAAAAAAAGTGCTTTTTATGCATCCTTTTTATTTTCAGTTTTGTTAAGTTTCTTTTTTTCTATATTTTAACTTTGCTGCCTTTAAAATTGGATTTTTTTAGTTGTGCGCAAAAAAAATCAAATCTCTCTTCCTCTTTCGTTATAAGCCTTTTTTCTATAGACAAAATAAGTTGTTTTTATTTTTTCGTCCTGTATGCTTATTTTTTCATATGCAAGGTAATTTGAGTCTAGGAAAGTTCTTGTCGTAATGATTCGCTTCTTGCTTCCATGCCACAACACAACATGACTGTAAAAATACGCAAAGTAAAAAGTTTGGCAGAAGGCATAAAGTTTTGCTTTGTTTTATAATTTTGGGTTAAAACTTTTCATTGAATGCATTTACATAAGCCACAGAGGATTTTTTTATTTACAAGAATCTGTATACAACTATTCGGAGCAACGCTGTTTCTTAATTTTAATCCTTTTGCCTGTCAAACAGGTAAAAGTCTACAATACTGCTTCCGCTACGTCAACAAAATGTTATCTTAATTTAAATTTGTTTTTTTTTTTTTTTATTTTATTAAACGAAACCTGTCACTGTACATATTTTAAGCGATACGTTTTACTTGTTGGTGTAAAAAAAAACACTATTTTGAAGAAGAATTTTTTCAATTGAAAAGTTTTTTCCTGCCACTATAATTGTCGTGTACCATAATGGAGCTGCTACTGCGTTGCTTCTTTGCTTAACTATTGCAGTTAACGTGGACTATTTTTTTTTTTTGCTTTGGACACATTTTTCGTAGACAATTTTAAGTTTAAGTTTTCTAAGAGTATCTGTATAAATAGTGCACTTCGACTACAATAGACACAAGAGCAAAAGTCATCACGAAAGTTAATCTTCTTATGTAATTCTTATAGTGCACTCCTTGTTAGATGTATGATTAAAATGCAAATTGTATTGTATTATTTGGTTTGGTAAACTATTATTAATTTTGTGATTTATTTGTTTGTGTATTATTGTAATAGAAATAGTGTGAGTAAAAATATAGGAAGCTACATCGTGTAGGTATATTTTGGATATCAGTGTCATGTGTTCCTGTTCATATTTTATGGTATAATAAAAGAGTGTGTCAAGAAGACTTTGTATAACAGATGTTAACGAGTACCTGTAATGTTTAAAATAAATATGTGTATATATGCCGAAATATTTTTGTTATGTGTGTAGAATTAAATGTTAAATGAAGGTGGTATTTCAGAGTAGAAGCATTTTTGAATGAAGGGGTCTATCGTAATAACGTTTTTAGTATATCATAATGAGCTATTTTGTATTAGCATCACTGCGCACTATTAACTTATGAATATTAGTGATGTGTTGAATGTTAATTTTAGTAAAAAATGTATATTAACGCGTAACTTCAATTTTTAGCCTGATATGCACAAACGGCGTAAACAATATTTGCGTTTTATCATAAATAGGTATGTCATTATTATGTCTTCCATACGACTGACCACGTTTTACTTTACCTATTTATACAAAATCTCGATTGGAATATAAACTTGAAAGGTAGGAGGTTAAAACAGTAGGTACTTAAGGGTTTATATTGACTATTAGTAAATATTATGATACTTAGCACACAGCTTGAGTTTAAGAATTATAAGGAGGATAAAAAGAGGAACATATGAAATATGCAATCCTAAAATAGTCCATATCCATATGGTAGTTTATTCTGTTGACAAGCACTGTCAAAAGCCACCAACCTTAGAACCATGACAGAAATTCAAACAATGGCCTATACTGGTACCACGGGGCAATGCGAACCAGTGCCACAGCGGGGCTAGAGGCTATATTCAATCTTAAACTCCTAGACATTTTCGTACAGCAATCTGAGAAATATTCATTAAGGAAAAATTCGAATATAGCCCATTTATGAATATTTCTCAAAAATGACTACACAAATCCCGATCACAATCGGTATATTTTTGCAAAGCCCCAAAACTTCAGTGGCAATATAATTCGAAATTCATCGCCTACTTGCCTTGAAGGAAATGTCAGTTCGGGGTGAAATTTGAAAGTAATAAAGTGTTGTAGTTAATACGTTTGTTTATGTCGTATGTATTACGTTTTTAATTACCAAGGGTTCAGTTACTAAACCTGGGTGCATCTTGAGTAGGTATGATTTTAAACGTAAAATTTGCTGAAATGACTTAGATTCTGCGAGATTCGCAATAAACGAGAAAGTTTCGTGCGACCCAGTCGTGCACATTTTTTTTATAGTCGACTTTATTTCCATAGAAAAATGGTAATAAGGTCGAAAAAAGGGAGTTTAAGTCAAAAATTAAAAAATAATTCCCATAAGTAGTGAAACATGTATGGGGGGCATGCGACGGCATTATTTTTTTTTTTTTTATTTCTACTCCTAATATCTATCCAGTTCAATCAGACTTCCTGACTACAGCAGCGTATTTCAAGCTGAGGTACTGGCAGTGACAACAGAAATGCTGCTAATTATGTTGCAATGCCTCATGCAGATATTACCTTTTTCATTGACAGTCAAGAGGGGAAATAAAAGCGATCTCTGCCGTTCGCTGTCGCGAAGAGCTACCAGCTCTTGGTGCTCAGCACAATGTAAGGCTATGCTGGGTTCCCGCGCACTGGGGTGTGTCTGTAAATGAAAAAGCTGATGAACTATGACGAAAAAGGTCCTCCCTTGAACTGAACCAGTCCGACACCGCAGTAATGATTCCCTCCTGTAATCTCAGACAGACGAATAGGAACAAAATACTAATAGCGAATAAATAATTTAATGAAAGATGGAACAAACTCGACTCCTGTGGCATTATCCGGAAAATGTGGCCAATCTGAAACAGAAAACTGAGCGAATCTTACACTTGAACAAGAAATCCTTGTCCTTGATGGTGGGTATTATCACCGGAATCAGCACAGATGACACCACACACATTCTGTGCCAGTGCCCAGCGTTCTGTTACGTAATAAATAGAATCCTTGGTAGCTTCTTTTTCGAGAATAGGTATAGAATAACTTTCCTACAGATCCATTAACGGTCTTCTTAAATTTGTAAGTACATCGGGTTGGTTTACCAATCCGTGGGTTTTTCATAGGTTTCCAGTATGTGGGAGTTATATTTATAAACCCCTAGAGCAACACAACGGATCTACGTTGATCTAAGTGTGGCACGTATATGTTTCTACTGTCTTGCCAACCCACTAACCTAACCTAGTTCAGACATGATACGATCGAGTATTTTGCCTTTTAGCAACTTCTCCTTCTCTATAAACCTCAGGTTAGGTCGGCCCCAAAAGATTCACTTAACCTACTTGACAGCATACAGAGACGAGCAGTTCGACTTATTGGAGACCCTACACTCACATCGAATCTAATGCACAGAAGACAAGTCGCTGACCTATGCTTGTTCTATAGGTACTTCCATGGTAGATGTTCCGAGGAACTCAAAAACATTATCCCTCGAAATGCAACTTTTAGGCGCCCCACAAGACAGGCTGCTAATGCTCATGACCATACAGTACACTTGACAACCCCGAGGACATAAACTTTCCAAAACTCCTTCTGCTACAGGACAAGCAAACTTTGAAACTCGCTTCCTGGGGATATATTTCCAGAAGTATACAATTTGCAGTAATTTAAGTGCAGAACTAACATACATCTGCAAGCATCTCGGGGCGCTGTTGAAGCGTTATAGGTTCGCCTTTCCCGAGAGAAGTATTTAAAAAAAAATAATAATAATAATATAATGATAACTTTGCATTTTTATCGTCTTCAGCATCTTCCTCGTCATTAAGTAGTGATGATGAGGATGCAATTACGCTTGAATTTCACAAATACAACGATACATCGACTTCAAACTCAAATAAGATCTATTTGCTTATTCGATTGGCATCCCGGACGGTTCTGGACGACCAACCGAAAACGACATAACTGAACATACTTCGAGTTACCTACTATATTGACATGCGTGTTTGTGAAAAAATTAGTGAGGTAAAAACAAGCCTCCCCATATCTTCGCCCGATTCAGTGCGCAGTAATTCCAATTAGTCTAGCAGTCCATCTTGTCCTAGTTTCTCTGCACCATTGGCTTTGCTTCCGCTGTTGCAGTTTCCTTACCAACGTTCTCTTCCTCTCATATATACGAAAATTCTCCTTTTTCCGCTAGGGGGTCGATGGGAATTACTCTCACGACCACAAGAACGAATGGTTCTGATTCTGACAAATTTTGATAGGAGCATGGAACTTTACAGTCATCTTTGCAGCTTTTTCGAACGCGGACCAATTTCCTGCCAGTGTGTGAACTTTTTATCCAACTTTACTTAAAATTACTTAACTGCACACTTGCGTAAGTTTCAAATTTTTGAAAATCATTTGTGCTGCACCTAAATTTAGCAATTATTCTTAAATACAAATTTCTGTCTATAGAAATCTTTTTTATACCCTCCACAGGAAGGTATATTCACTTTGCCATTACATTTGTAACGCCAAGAAGGAGTCACCGGAGACCCCATAAAGTATATATATTCTGAATCAGGATCACATTCTGAATCGATTTAGCCATGTCCGTCTGTCTGTCCGTCTGTTGAAAACACGATAGCGTCCAAACGAACCGATCTAGAATGAAATTTTGTTAGAGGACTTCTTTTTACCGTCGTTAGGTTGGTATTGAAAATGGGCTATGTGGGTCAAGTAGTTCTGGTACCTCCCATACAAAACCACTATTAGATCCATGTGTCTCTCTGTCTGTTGAAATCACGATAGCGTCCAAACGAATCGATATAGGCGAATGAAATTTTGTAAGAGGACTTCTTTTTTACCGTCGTCAGGTTGGTATTGAAAATGGGCTATGTCGGTCAAGTAGTTCTGGTACCTCCCATACAAAACCACTATTAGACCCATGTGTCTCTCTGTCTGTTGAAATCACGATAGCGTCCAAACGAATCGATATAAGCGAATGAAATTTTGTGAGAGGACTTCTTTTTACCGTCGTCAGGTTGGTATTGAAAATTGTCTATGTCGGTCAAGTAGTTCTGGTACCTCCTATACCAAACCAATATGTCATGGCGAACATTTTGCATGACTTTTATGCAGTGGAGGGTATCAAAGCATCGGCCAGGCCGATGATAACACTTTTACTTGTTTTTTTTTTTTGCTATAAATATGTAGATGATTATCATAATTTGTCAAATTCAGCTCAGAGCAAAGAATTTCAATTAAGCATACATAAAAATGGTCCTTCAATTTTAAAAATTCTTGAACTCACAATAATCATTCCTGTAACGAATTTTAGTTCACGAGCACAAACTGTGTAAGTCTGAAAACCTTTTCACTCCAACCTCCTATGAACATACCTACTCTGGGGTTAAAAAAAAATATCATCATGAAATTAATTCACTCAAAAGCGAAAATAAATGGTCCTTCTCTATGACGACAAGTATACAAGCAGTGTACCATTGCAGGAGGCATCACCATTAGTCTTGCCCGCCTTCTGTGTTGCACTGCACTATTCGTGTTCTCAATGTTCATTGAACTTCCATTTACAAAAATACTACAAAACGTCATCCTAAAGAAGTAGGCACTCAAATAAAAGAAAAAAACAAATCCTACCGACTTTGGTCCTCAATCGTACGTAATATGTAGTGTAGTTTACAATCGCCACCCGACATATCCCATTTACCCCAACAAATAATAAAAAAAAAGAGGCAACAGCAACAAAACGACACAATCATCTAAAGGAGAAGGAAATGTATTAAGGAATGCACCGGAAAATCTTCTCGCTTGAGTCGACCTCAATTTCTTCGAGAGTTGAAAAATGAGAATCATGGAAAAAGGCAAAAAAAAGCGAATAACTGATGAAATCCTCTAAGCTAAGACTCCTTCCTGCAATGGATCCTCAACTGTTACCACTTTCTACATGCTTCTCTTTTTCAGCATTAGAAGCCCAGAATATCTTTGATTTTGAGAAATGTATTGCATAAATATACACATGTTGTATTATAGATGATACACACACACACGTACATGCTTGCACCTTTATTCAGATGTGTGGGTTGAGCACCTACGTTTTGTATGGGGCATTCAATTTTCTGAACTCGTATCGGGCTCTAATGAATTATACATTTTGTGAACGCGATTTGTGAACATCAATAGCGATTTCTCTCCAAAGTGGGTGGACCCGTAGGCATTGACAAATGTTCTTAAAGATTCAATAGTAGTTCAATACGGATATAGAGTATTGGCAAATGTTTACAAAGCTATTGATTCCATAAGAGAATCATATGGTGATAGCAGTTAAAGGGATGCCATATGACCTGAGGTATTATAAAACATGACAAATGTTAACATCTTGAGTAAATAATGGAATTTCAATTCTGCAATCATTTCTGAAAAGCAAACACCTTTTTAAATGAAATTAAATTGAAATAATTTGCATGCATATATGCAGGAAATAATTAACGAGGACAACTATGCACTTTTCAAATGCAAGAGAACAACTGGTAAAACTTGGGTGTTTGATTACAGATTGTGACAGAAAAGTGAGCTAAGACTAAAACAAGGGCCGAATTTTTCTATGGTTAATAATATTAGGTTTCAGGTTCTACCCCCCAGAAACGCAATTACACTTCACTCCAATTTGGGCCAAAAGACATTTTTTTTAAATACTTCTTCCGGGAAGGGCGAACCTATAACGCTTCAACAGCGCCCTGAGATGCTTGCTAGTTCTTAAAAATACTTAAATTGCTGCAAATTCTAGTCCTCTGGAAATAGATCCCCAGGAAGCGAGTTCCAAAGTATGCCTTGTAACAACAGCAGATCATCATTTAGAGAACTAATTTGTTCACATCTCTGACTGTGTGATGTAGCCACATTCACAGGCCCACTGTTCAAGATGGAGGATATAAGAGTGCTGTCATCAGCAAAGCTGTAGGTATTATCATTTGTCGATCCAAGCAAATCGTTGATGTGGATGAGAAATAGAGTTGGAGAAAGAATAGATCCTTGGGGCACTCCTGAATTTATAGCAAACGAATTAGATGATACACCATCTACAAACAACATGGATCGGTCTTCCCAGAAGAAAATTTTGCATCCATCCGCAGAGTTGTTGTGGTAGTCCATAAGACGCTAACTTGCCTAATAGGGCTCTATGCCATCAGACTCGGTCAAATGCCTTTGATATGTCCAAGGCTACGGCTGTGGATTCGCCGTGTTGTTCAATTGCTTGCGTCCATAAGTGCGTTACGTAGCTTAACAGATCTCCAGTGGAACGACGGCTCCGAAATCCTTCTAGATATTTGATTATTTCGACATTTATTGCCTTTTATATTACTTTTCAGAGCATTGAAAGTAGCGCTATTGGACGATAGTTTTCTGGAAGACATTTCCTCCCTTTCTTAGGAATATGTTGAATGCGAGCGGTCTTCCACCAAGAAGTAAACGTCTTCTGGGAGTATCATTATCTATCAATAGCGCTCCCCGTTGATGATGATGGAAATGCCGCATCGTTGTTCGATGATGCCCCGGCCCACATTATACCTACAGTGGATTTCTTTGGAATCATTGCCACTTGATGGACCTTTTGTAGATTGGCATCATCTCATATCCGAACATTTTTTTGACGTAAGAAACCACCTAAAAATGGGCTTCGTTTCTAAACATGATGAACACACATCGTTGTCTGCGGTCGTTTTCCTCCAGCTCCTGGGTCAGCTGGGTTTTGTATGGATGTAGGCCCAAGTCCCGACGCCAAAGTGTAGATGAAACACAACATAAATCGTTAACAACAACAACTGCATAAAACAAAAACAAGCAACCCCCATCCAACAGGAAATTTCGACAATGTTCTGACAAACAGATAACTTTCTGTCAACTGCTATAGGTACATTCTACTTCTGCTGATGACATTAGTAACCGGGTAAAACAATAATACTAATTTGCATTTTTTTTTCTTCAGTATTATCCTTTCACTTTTCTTTTAGATACATTTCATCCCAGTGTAAATATATCCGCAGGGCATCTATACGAAAAAAATAGTTAAATTGTATTCATATTCTCATACAGAACTACATAACCGGTAGATCTCAGATATTTTTTTTTTGTGTCACTAAACTGGCAATTGCAAACTGTATCATCCTGAAAGGGGTAGCTCGAACGTAAAAAAAAAGTATATCCTTACGAGTTCAGACTACAGCGTGTTGTATCTACATCAATCACTTTCGGGCTATTGCTCGCATTGTCAGTCATATGGAAAAATCCGTCATGCAAATAAGGTTACAATTTTTTTTATTGTATTCCACTGAACTATAGAATGTTTCGGCGGAAAAAATTAAATAATGGTTAAACATAAAAATTGAGATTGAAGTCTGGAATATTATAGTAGTAGGGAGTTGCATTTTTTTATTTACAAAAAAAAAAAAAAAAATAAATAATAAAGCCCAATGATGCGTGCAACATGAATCGGATTACTGACTGACCAAATAAGGTTCCGTATTTATAGTCAGTTGACTTGAAATAGCTTTAATAGTCTAGGTAATTACAACTACATTATGATGTTTAGTTACATTAGAGTTTTAGTAACGAATTTAATTCATTCATTATTAATTCATGTTCTGTGGCTCGCTTATCCATTAAGTGGGTCGCGGGTGCAGCTTGTTCAAGTGGACGCTCCATAGCTCTCGATTCTCCGCCATTCAAATCATCAAGGCCAATCCCCATACGGGTACTGGAGAGAATATGGACTTGATCTAACCATCTTATCCTAAGTTTACCTAGAGGACGGCTGCCTGATGGTACGGATTCCATAGCACGTCTTGGGATCCTAGTTGGGGACTTGCATTTCTTTAACATGACCAAACCACCGAATCATGGACCTGGAGAAGTAGTTGCTCGACATTGAGTTCCTCACGTATTCGGGTGTTTCTATTATGATGTCTAGGGGTCCAGCACACCATATGACGGAGGAAGTTCCCTGCCCAATTGACTGACACTGCGACCTAAAAAGATCTATTGTATGGAAGAGGGAAAAAGTTATTCTAAGAGACGGGTGACCTCCCTAATGAAGGTCAAAATGTCATTAGCAGCGGAGTTCCTAAGCTCTGCTGGTGTAAGTGTCTCTCTGTTAAAGACACGTTTTCTTAAAGAAGTGCCGTGCAATCACAAAGAATGTGTTCGGAGGATTCTTCATCCTCAAGCAGAACCTTCATTCTGTCTCCGGGCACAGATTCATTTTGTTAAGATTCACAGGCTCAGGCCACAATGCCCTGTGAAAAAGCCCACCAGCTTTCTGATGCTTTCCTTATTTTGGTTGAGGATTTCCTTGTAGGAGTAAGGTTTAATTAATCTTTTGGATTGTCTTAAACCCGGAACATTTTTTAAGTGGTTTTGACGAAGCTGCTGTTCCCAATCGTTAATTATACCCAGAGCAGTGGCCCAATTGACCCTGCAATGAGGTTCTAGTCCATAGAACGCGAATTCGGATCCAGCCCTAGCCAGTTGGTCCGCTGATTCGATGCCCGCAATACCTTGATGGCCAGGTACAAATCGAAGTTTGACCTTATTTGTTTGGATACTGTTTTAGAGTCCATTGTATTGGATGATAAAGTTTGTAAGGCCGCTTGACTATCAGAGAAGATTTGTATTTTGGCGCCTTTGATTCCCCTTTTGGAGTTTAAATCGGCGCAGATCTCAATGGCCTGCCTGAAAAACCGTGGGACACATTCCCATAGGTATCGAGACTTTGGTGTTGGGTCCAAAGACACCAGCACCAACTCACGATTCCATTTTCGATCTGTCAGTGTACCAAAAAATATATTTTGGGTCCAATGTCCCAACACCGTTGGCCCATTTTGTACGGTCCAGTATTTCTACCTCAAATAATTTCCCAAAACTATATTCCCTAACCATAAGTCGAGTTGGAACATACACCGGAATAAATACTGACACCAAATTCAGTGCTCATAATAACAGAATGACCCAATAACAGGTCATCGATATGGGGAATAAATACCGTTAGGGAAAAGATAAATGCCTCCTCTATTACCTTGGATACAATAGAAAGTCGTTTTGACAGTGACCAATATTTACCCGTCTTCGCTAACGCTGGAGGTATAGAGTAGGGCGGGGGTCATATCCAATTTGCTTCCAATGAATATTTTACATATATGTATCTCAGACAGTATTGGACAAAATTTCCGGATTTCAAAGGTATAGAATAAAACGTATCTCACTATGGATTGATATAGGTCTAAAAATCATCAGCGTTTCCATTTTTTCAAGAAGTGACGTGACACTTACCTAATTTTAAAAATTTCCGTTTACGCAAGTAGGTATAGGTATAATAATAATGCACTTCACTTTCGATATTGCTATCCCCTCTATAGTTTGGTCGGGTGATGGTTGGCTGACACTCGTTGTCCAAGTTGAAGAGTTCGTTTTGTATGACAGAAGAATTCGAGCTTTTTTCTGAAATAGCGGATGTTCTTTCGTAGACCTTACGTGCTGCTCTTGGCCTTTTATGTAGTGCCGCTTCGTACACCGATTTTTTTTTTTTTGCATGCACTTACCGGCACTCCTATTTAAACCAGGAATATCGTGATTCGTGGGAGTGATCGGATGAAACTGAGCATATGTTGGCTAATAACCTTTAGACTGTCATGTTCCTTAACCCAATGTTCCTAAAGCCAATGGTGACGCGAATTTGACTTTGATCAATGGTGACGCCGGTCTCACGCACCGCGGTTTTCAACTGAAGAAACGTGTTACTAATAGTTCCTGTTTTTCTTTAAATATATGCTCTTTGACAATAAAACAAAGATATTTAATCAGTTTAAGCTCTTTTATTTCAATATTACAATTCACAAACATTTTTAAATAGAGCATTAAAAAAAAAACAATGTTTTTAGTAATACATTTTTTAAAATTAAGAAAACAATAAAAAATCACATATTAATAAAGGAAAATAACGTTTTTTAGTCTTTCGACACTTTTATAAAATGAACAAAATACACAATAAAACAATAAAAAAATAATAATCAAGGTAAAATAATACGAATAATAAAAAATTATTTTACTTACATAAACGGTGACGCACGGTCTCACGCACCGGGTTAGTAAAAAATATACACAACGTGTGCTCACTAAGCAGTTTCGACGTGAACTGATGGTGGAGGACGTGCAATGCGCAGCTACTCGAAATTGCAACAAAAAACAATGACGCAGAATAAAGTTATTCGGATTTTTTAACACACCCGGTCTCACAGACCAGTAGGTCGCCATTGGCGTGTTAATGAATATATCTAGTTCTTATCATCAGTTTTCAGAAGTAATTTCGAATGGGCTATGTTCTCCCATTTTAATACCAAAGATGTCCTCCTACTTTAGTTCTAAATCATCTGGAACGATTTCAATATTCGATTTAAGACTTTACTTTGGTATGGGTTTTATCAAGAAGCTCCTTTCCTATCTCAAGCGGATGTTATCGAATTTAGCCTTAATACGGTATATTATAAATCTAATAAGTCGAAAGTTTAAAATTGTTTGAATAAGTCTAAATTTGGGAACCTAACTTTAATTTAAGAGTTCGTATTTCAAATATTAGTTACATAAGTAGGTAGGTAGTTAGGTCCGTAGAGGGTTGCCCTAATGACAATGGTCATGGATCAAATAGACCAGAAATTTATGTCCACTCTGCCCATTTTTGATGTCTAGGCAATTGAGACTACGAAATAGCTATCAAAGATCATCAATCTGTGGTTATTTTGGACCAAGAAGTCCTACAATAGCAGTCGTTATATAGTATGGACTGGTCAGCCACTTCGCATGTACCCACTAGATCTATCGCGCAGTGCCCTCTAATAGCAAATATCTTGTCGGTTGAAAATATTTTTTAGGTTAAACGTAAGTAAGCAAATACGAATCCAGCTATCACGGTTTAGGGAGGTATTTTACGATGTAAGTATTTTCGTGCATTGATTCAGATAATATAAGACTTGATCAATAGTACTACAGCGCTGTATGAATGTGTTGGGAGTTATGTATGATTTAAAGAATTGGATTATACTATCAACAAAATTGGATCACAAAATTGAATTATTATTTGTATATCAAGAAAATTCCATGAAAAATTCTCATTCTACGATGGAGAAAAATTAGCCAAAACTGCCTTCAATTGGCACAGAAGAAAGATGTGTGGAGAAAATAATTGAAAACATCGCACTAAAGGATACTACTATCAACGAAACAGCCCATAGAAAAACGTATACCAAGAATCCGAAGAAGCTTCGAAATGACGGTATCGCTACTGTTACAAAAAAAAACATTCCCATACCTAACCTTCATACTTGCATTGAAAATGTTCGTTCGTCAGATAGAAAAAAATAATCAATGGTACCTACTCATTACACTATTAATGAAAGAATCTGATGTAGGTACCTGCCCGAATGGTTTCATCTATCCCCCAAACGTCGTCCCCTGGCCAAAGAACTTAAATTGACTCAATTTGCTACGAAAGTTACTTTCGTTGTTACTTTTCATTATTATTGTTATGTTCTTAAGCATGTTATCATTTGAATATTTTATTTCATAATTTCCTTTTACCACCCTCACCAAAACATTACAGTGATTTCGTTATGACCTTTTAGTTTACCCACCCACCCTCGAAAAGGATGAAATAAAAATATTCTCTCACCAATCTCACGGTTGAAAAAAAAAAATAGCAATATTAATCACTCTATTCTGTTTTGATTTTATTTCCTAAATCACCGTTTGACCATTTCAATGCATCTGCAGGATTTTACTCAGTAAAAATAATCTATAATTTTTGTTTGTTCTTTAGTTTTCGTATTATTCTCACTCAGCATAAATTTATCACACGGAATCAAATCAAATGCGAACGCAATTAAAACAAAAAGAAAGTAATATCAAATATCACCAAAATGCACCATTTTCGCAATGAAGAATTTTTCAGCCATTTTCTTTCATCACCACGTTTTTTCTCACCATGTTCTTTCATCACTTTCAAGCATAAATATCGCAACAATAAGAATAATAATTAGAACAATTTTTGCAATTCGTTTTTAAAAGAATTATTAAAAGAATTAAGAAATTATCTATATATACAACACAATTTCTGCACTACACACAGCAGTCAGCAACATTTTTGTTTCGAAATGAAATCAGCTTCATAAGAAATATATATTTTGAGAGAGAGATAGAAAAAAAAAAAATAATACAATCACCGAATCACCATTTTTTTCTCACCAAAAGAATCACCAACGTACTGCACAATAATATTCAAAAGAAAAGATATTATCATCACTTTTTTCCAATATAATATACACACGAACATTTATGTAGAAGTGGAATGCTCACATATATTTACAAATAAAAACTCTCATAAAGGATCACATAATATATAGAAAAAAAAAAATATATATATATCTAAAGAAACACTGAACAAAAAAAACTGGCTATATATATATACATAACCGAAGCACTGAATGAGATACATCCATCCACAACAATATAACAAAATATCACTACAGAAATACGTATCCTACCTACACCGGAAAGGCGGAAATATTTTAATTGCAAAAATAAATATCAATGAAATGTAAATTGACACACTTCTTTGACACCACCGTTCACTGCATTTTTGTACATATCACCACCAAACCAGTGACTGTGAATTTGATCAACTGTACAGTAAAAGTCGAGCACAGCAACATTCTACCCTTTTTTTGACATAACAACAAAGTAGACCAAAAATAACCCAAAAATAAAAACATCGTTTTTGCTAACATTTTATACTATCAGTAACAATACCACATACACCTCCACCAACCACCATCACCACCACAATACCCAATCAATCTCACAATATTTGTATAGGAATTCTACAAAGTAAACATATAGGGGCGTAGAGAGCTACAAGCTTCACATAGAGATTGGAGATTTAAAAATTCGACTTACAATAATTAGATCGACTATACAGGTAGAGGTACCTCCATTTTAAATTGTAATTTTATCAGCATATACGATTACCTACATGTTATCAAACTTTTTATGTCATATAGTAAACAGTTTGTAAATAATAACAGTTTGGAAAAAAATTTAGCTATATCGTATTTTAATTGAGAATTTAAAAAACAGTAAAAATTGTAAGAGAAATAGGTAGGTAGGTAGGTCAACTGCTACTTTTCCAAAGCGAGCAAGTATTTTGAGAAAAATATTTTTTCAGTTTTTCATCGCAAACCGTTTTGCCCCAGTGTCTCCTTCCATTCAAAAAATTATGATTTTATGTATTTGGTTTTTGCGCATAAAAACAATAGATTCCGAAGAAATGGATTCGTTTAGCTTTCGAGTTTTAATGTCAAAAACTAGGGTAAATCTTCAAAATATGTACGTCATATTAAAGGTCTAATAAAATAACTTTGTCCCATAATCCGAATGTACTGTTAAAAATTCAATTTACAAAAGTCATAGGTATACCGGTGATTTGTTGTATGGTCTTACTTCTGACATCTGGATCTTTTCTCTGGGCCTTTGTAAGTCGACCTTGTAATGAACTTGAAATAAAATAGCTTTCAAATTTCAAACTGGTATAGGCCTGGACAAGTTGTGTCGGGTTCCTTACAATTATTCAAAAAACATGCGAAAGGGCGTTATTAATACATGTACCCTTTAAGAATTGTAATTCTAGTCCAATTTTTTTTTTTTTTTGTTAGTGGTATTTGCTGAATTTAGCTTTAAATTCCTTTACCTTTAACAATGGCTTATGTAAATACTAAGAACTTGATTGGTGCGTAATATAAGGGTGAAGGATGTTTAAGTGAACATTTCGTTAATTTCGATATTCCCCCACTGACTCTAAGTCCTCAGGGATATGTGCAGAGGAGAGATGTCGGACTTGATCTAGTCTGCCCGAACACCTTGCATACAGATCAGGGTCTAAAGGTGCTAGTACACGGTATGTAGCGCGCCACATATATATGTGGCTCTGACGTCACCAGATAAAGTACACATAAGGCACACATTTCGTTTTTCGTATGTAGCGCGGTGGCTACATAAGGGCGCACATATCGGTTGGCTGTTGGTTATTCGTTTATGATGATGATATCTGCAGTTTTATTGCCCTGTGTGCAGTCTTGCTCTAGAACTATAGGTACTAATTGTTTTATTGCTTTGGGCATTATGTAGCGTATTGGCACAAATCGTATGTGCAAGGGTAGTACACGGAATGTCGAAAAGCCACACAACAACAAGTGTCTCATATCGTGCCTCATACGTATGAGTACCTTATGTAGCCATTGGCTCCATACGCTGACGTCAAAATTACGTCAGAGCCACATATATATGTCGCGTGCTACATACTGTGTACTAGCACCTTAAGTCGAATTCTTTCTATCAATATTCTCTGGCTGCATACACACAATTTGAAAGTTCTTCCTCAAGTATATTCAGATTCATTCTTCGTCGCTCTCGGCTTTACTTCTCAAAACTCTTCTGCAGAAGCATTAGCTTATGTTGAAAACAACAACTTTTCGTCATCTACCATGCAAATACCTCCCGTATCTAAATTTGTTTATAACCACTCTCACCGTATTCAAAATCCTTGGTTTATGACAGGTTTTTGATCGTTCACATATAAGTTGCACAACGCCAGGTGCCCGGTAGACCGGACAGTAACTTTTCAACTTCTGAACATCACAAATCTTACTTTTGATTCATGATGGCACATCAAAGGAATTTATCAGATACTTCTGCTAAAGTCTGCGATGGCACCATGCGTGTATTTTGCACCCCAAAGGTCAAAAATTGTGCCTCCTACTTTCAGAAAAACTTGAGTACTGAAGGCACCTATCAAGATTTAGAAGATTTTCAAGTTTTGCATCAACTTCATTTTAAAAATCTTCATACTCCGAATTGATCTATGACCTAGAATTGATCTTAGACGTAAGCTTTGAGATCGCAACTTCGTCTAATTGCATCTACTCTAATACTTTTGTCTGGTACTTGTGAGTATACCCACTTGAGGAGATATTGAAAGTGATACTACTGACATCCGATCAGCGATGTCCAAGGTTCTAAAATCTCATTTGATTTTTGCTGAGACGACACCATCTAGTAAAGTCGTAATTTAAGAAAAATCAATTTATGCTGCATTTGGTGAATAGGGCATTCACCCTCTGACCACCATAACTATTTGTGGGCCATGTACCCTGTATATTGTAAGCTGATAGCCGTTTCGCTTTCAACCCGTTCAGCTGTCAAAAAATCGGCCCAGCAGAGGCTCGCAATCTTCTGTCATTCAGGCCCGACTCTAAAGGGCGCCCTAATTTGACAGGCTTATCAATATCCCACAATTTCGTTTTGTCATATTGGTTGAAGCCTTCGCAGAAGTTGTAGAAACTTCTTACCTTACTATTGCATCTGTTATTACAAAACTTTAAAAAAAAAACAAATTTTGATTTACTTCTCTGCGACTTTATGGGTTTGTAAGCAAATACGAGTAGAATTTGAATACCTACTCACGTAACGTTCTCCACTCCCGGTTCCTAAGGAGCTTCTATTTGAGGCAGTTTCCCTCATCTGCGATCCCGACAAACATTTTAATAACTTGTTGTTAAGATTTTACAATGCAATACAGAGTTGATATTGCATTGATACCAAAGATAGCTTTCGTCGTCCCTGTTCTGTGTTCGTAGATTGGCCTTATTGGTACGGCCGTTTTATTTATATAGGTGGGTCAATCTTTTGAAAGAAAATTGAATCGCGTTTTTCGAAGGCCCTTTAATCACTTACCTACTCTATACCGACATGACATACCTACAAATTTAAAATTTTTTGTTTGTATTCTCGTAAATTATTGATTTTGTTTAATTATTTTATTTGAATAAAAAAAAAGTCTTAAATTTTACTAATTTTTAAATATTCGTGAATGCCACTTCCCACAATCAAGGAAATTTTAAAATTATTTGTTCAACTCATACAATAAAATTTGAATAACTGCAGCTATTCACCCTCATTCTCAATTTATTCAGCTGCTATGAATAACATTATTATTTTCTAATGCAGTTAAGTAAGGTGTGACGGGTCCCTGATTTCTTATTATTATTATTATTATTTTTGTAATTTAATTTAAAAAAATGTGCAAACAACAGAAAACGTAAAATACATGAAAGCCCCTCGACGAATTCTTTCACTTTGTTCTGTCTAGTCAATTAGTCTTAGTGTAATTTTTTTTCTACAATAAATCACTCAATCTCTATGTAAAGTTTGCAACACTCTTAGTCTCACTCACATACACAGACAATTTAAGTAATCTAGCTCATAAGTTTATTATTATGCTGTAGTTAACTCACATCACACGCTAGTTGTATTTTCACCCACAGTACACAAATTAAACGAATTTCTTCACCTCCAAGGATCTACTACTTATATTATCGAAATTTCATTCACGGCTATAAAATATCGATTAAGGACTTTTTTTTTCCATCGTCGTCAAATGAATAACATTAATTCATTCACTCATATTCATTTTGTTTTAAATTCAATAAATTAAAATGAAAAAAAAAGCAACAAACTTGATAACAGGAAGTAAAACATTTCCATAAATACTTCCAAATGTACATAATTAATAATTGCGTTGAAACTAATTAAGTCAATCGGAAGCGAAACTAATTGTGTACATATCTCTCGACAACAAAAAAATAAAAATAAAACAATCAATACGACATCGAACAATAAAAATCGAAAATTTGCATTCCTATCATTGTCAAAATTTCAATTAAAAAATATTAAATAATTAAACAGAAAAATGTCATTTTAATTCACATGATTTATTTATGTATATTTACACTAAAACACACCAGTAATATACTCGTACTCTCATTCGAATTGTACTTATCTCTCAAATTGATTTTTTTTTAAACAATAAAGCAATATAATCATTTAAAACAAAATATTACATTACTCCATACATTAATGTAATTGTAAATAAACGAACAAAACCTAAAGTAAACTTATTATTTTTAATTTATTGTTTACACAATATTAAACGCTTTTAAGAGAAAAAAAAAATACAAAATAACACGACTAAACGTATTTATTAATGCTTACGTAAAGTAAAACATTATTTATTTATTTTTTTGAATATAAACAAATTGTTTGAGTATAAATAAAAGAAATAATTATTTTTGAAAATTTTCCGAAATAGAAGTAAACATTTTAATACACCATAGAGATAAGAATTATTATTTTTATTTTGTTAATTATTAGCTATATAACTAGCACATTGTGTTATAAGTTTACTAATCTGTTGACTTTTTTCAATTTTTCCCAAACGTATAACATGACGCGCGAAATAAACGAAAATTCCAATACACTCCAATGTAAAGGTGTCTCATGTTAAAATCGACTCACCTGTTTTTCGACTGCACACAAATGCAACTGTTATACTGTTAATAACATTTTCGATAGCTGTTACCACTCGCCAATACGTAGGAAATCCAATAGACTGCGTTCATACGAGGTAAGTTTAGGATTCACTGCATCTTATAAAAGCTTATAGATACAAATGGAAATGGTTTTTGTCTATGATTTCAGAGACATTCCGGAAGATGTCCTCAATACATATTGTTGGATTCATTCAACGTACACTGTGGTGGATGCTTTTATGAAAAAGCAAGGTTCCGAGGTGCCTTTTCCTGGGGTTCATAATTCACAGGGACGTGGGCCTCTTACAATAAAACATACAAAATATTATCAATGGGTGGCGTTTACCTTATTTTTTCAGGTGAGTTTATTTTTAAATTATTTTCATAAATGTATAGATGTTTAAAAATAGATTTGAATTTAAAATTCAATATCCACCACATATTAATGTGTAAATGGAAAAGCTTTGGTGAATTATTAAAAATCTTCCAGGTTTGTGTATATGATAAGTTGAATATTTATGTTGAAGCTCGATAGCGAAAACTATATTTTCTGGAAGGAGGTTTGTATATTTGATAGACACCAATATAATGAAGTGATGCCAAGTTTCCAAACTTTTTTATTCAGCTATAATTTTTTATACGTTTTAATAATAAGCTTTAACATGGTGTAGGTATTAGAAAATTTAATATAATTTTCAAACAATCTTCTTAGAACTCTTGTTGGGGAATTTAGCATTTACGAAAACAGATGTTTGCGATTTTTAATTCACATTATCCAAAGAAAACAAAGTAATAGTACTGGGAATTTTGAAATCTATCTTAACTGCAGTTCCGCAGAAGAATTCGTAATTTTACTTAAGAATAGGTTGTTGTCTCGTCGAGTATTATACAGGAGCTAAAGGGAGAGGATATAATCTGGTTAAGGGAAAATAAATTGAGTTGGCTGTAAAGGAATTTAATATCCATGACAGACACGTGGAATTGAACTTAAAAGTAGAGCCCTCACCTCATTTATAGAACCATTGAGATTATTATCTATTGTTGTATGAATTACCAGGGGCCTGTACCACAAAACTATCGTCTTAACAAGTTAACACAATTTCTAACAAGTGGGAAATTTGATGAATTCTCGGTTTCTGTACCACAAATCAACAATTGTTAAAATTGTCTGTTAAATTGTTGCAAAATTCTAACTCATGAATAGAAAATTGTTAGCTCGTAACAAGTTATATTTCTTGATTTAGTTTTCGAGATTTTTAAGTGCTTTTTTATTTTCTACTAGCTGTGATCGCCCGGTTTTACCCGTGCACAGAAATCGTATTGCTTATAGATCTTAGATAATAATGTTCTTTCGTAAAATGCGAAAAAATGAGAATAAATCGATTTTCTGGAATTTTCTTTCTGCGTAAACCTGAAATACAGCAATATGAACGAAACAAAAAAAGAGTCATGAAAATCTGCCCAGCGGTTATCGAGTTATAACGTCATCGAGTTTCACCCTATAGAAGATTTTTTTGTATGGGCGGTGACACGCCCTTTTATCCAATTTTTACCAATCTTCATAGCAACACTCCTGGGTCAATACCTAAGATTGTCTGTAAGTTTCAGCTCAATCGATTTGGTGGTTTTCGAGATATACGATTTTGAATGTTTTTTTTTTGTATGGGCTGTGCCACGCCCCTTTGTCAAATTTTGACGAAACTTCACAGAAACCGTATATGGACCAATACCAAAGATGTGTGAAAGTTTAGTTAAAAACAATAAATGCGTTAAGGCGTGAACAAACATTTTAGGGCTCAATTTTTATATACATATATAGATTAAATTTGAATCATGATTATAAACTGTTTAATGTTTGTTTTGCTTTTATAAGACAAAAATCCCAAAGCCAAAGTGTCCAAACTGCAATTTCCAGCAGCAAAAACTCCAAGGCTGATCAAGTAGTTAAACGTATTTGACAACAGTTTTTTTTAGATTTTTTGTCTTTAGGTTGTCGTTTGCTTGAATTTTCAGACTACCTACTTTTTATGAATATTTCACTATTCTAGAGAATTCCTCATTCTAATCGTGCATATAATCTGTATTCTGCTTTGAACTATAGGTACCTATGTATATTAGTCTAACTCTAAACTAAACTACTCTTCCAACGCGCACACTCTTTGAATCACCATTTAGTTTTGCAAAATTCTACAACAAGTGTTAAGGGAAATTTTCCTTGTTAACTATCATACCGAATAATTTGGTGGTACAGAAACTAACTTCGCCTGTTAAATTTATATGTTAAGAAGTTACTTGTTGAAAAGTTAAATTGTTGTTTTGTGGTACAGGCCCCTGATCTAAAAAACTTAAAACAAAACGCCTAAAACTGCTAGATTAATTGGAGCATATTATGAATAGCAATGCTACAGACCGACGAGTCTTTGCCATGTTTCTCAGTCCACTACTGGTACGGAGAAACATGGCATCAGAAGAAGATCGAATCCTATGTCATTCGTGCATACCTATTCTAAAGTCTGATGAATTATTTTCTCAAATTCTAATGCCCAGTTGCACAGTCAGAGTTTAAACTGAAGTTTAACTAAACCTGGCCGAGAGTTTAAACTTTTGGTTTAATTTCACAGTTCCAAACAATCTGCCAGTTAACTAAACGCAGCTGTGGAAGCGCAGAACAATTTCCTTTAAGGGGATATTTTTCTACCAGCGCACTTTTGATGAAATAAATGATTATTTCTTTTCTCTACTTTATCTATTTTACATTCCGCGGTACTAATAATCATTTTTAGTCATAGTGTCCAGGCTTACTTTTACGAAGTCACAATGGCGAAAATTTCCGTATAAAATTATCTATTGTGAGCGTCAAAATATTTAAGTTGAAGGTTAAAAATGATTATTGGTAAGGCCCATTATGTATTTTGGTATTAACGAAATGAATTGATTTATTTTTGACACATGTTTGAACTGTCTTTACTTTCACCAATTAATTATTGCAGTAATTAATTTTTATTTTTTCATCAATAATAATAATATGTACTTGTTGAAATGTAATGGGCATTTGGACGGATGCAATCACAGGTACAGCTTCTTGTCACTCGCCACATCCGATCACCCATCGCCAGTAATGATAATGAATATTGAAAGGATTTTATGAGCCTCTAATTAGGGCCATTGTCTGGTATTAGGTAGGTACGCGCAATGTGTCTTGTTTCAGCCAAAACAAAATGAGAAAGATTTGATTATGTATAAATATATTTTGTTCGCCAAAAATCTAAAGAAATTACTTAAAAAAAATAATCGTCATTTCCACACACTAATAATTAATTTGTATTGAAAAAACCTCAATTCAATTTACGCTTGTCTACATTATGTGTGGACTAAAATCTACCTGATGTTCACTTTCCTTGCAAAGTATATTGGTTGGAAATCTATTGAAATTTTCTGATGACATTTTTAACAGTGGGTTCACCAATGCTGAAACTAATCATAACTCTAGTTTTCACTCATGTAAATTCAAGAAGTGTATCAATCACCCAACCCAGACATCTCATCTCTCTGTATGAAATGGCAGCGGTCAAAATAAACCTCAAAATGCGAAACGAAAGTTTAAACGGCAGAATGCAGGCGTTTAACTTAAACCGAGAGTTGAACTCCACTTTGGGTTTAAACGAACACAGTGAAACTGAAAATTTGTTGAACGAAGGTTTAAACCAAAACGAGAGTTTAAATATAATAAATAAATAAATAAATAAATAAATTCAGTAGTCCAGATTCGACTGAAATTGTAGGTCCAATGTATTCGTAAGAAAACTAAAATCTCTTTGAGGAGAGGGAGGGATAAAGGAGGTAGGAACTATATCTGGAACTACTCGACCGATATAAAAATTTCTTTAGCCTTATAATGGTGACATTAACATTGTAATGGTGACATCCTCCGGATCAGTATGTATGGATTAATTAGGATGAGAAGAGGGAGGGATAAAGGAGGTAGGAACTATATCTGGAACTACTAGACCGATTTAAAAATTCCTTTAGCCTTGTAATGATGACACTATAGGTTTTGTGTCAAACAAACTGAGACTGAGACCAGCATAGGTCCATTGTGATTCCACGAAGAACGGATTATTGGAGAAAGTTTGTCTCTCACGTCTCACTACATGTTGAACCATATTGAGTTTCTCATGAAGCATAAGAAGCTTTTGATGCCTGAGTTTGTCAGATCACCTAAATTGTTGTAATGGAAGGCTCGTAGGTGAAGCTTCCTTCTACGGGAGAGGGCTGGCAGGAAAGGAGGTGAGAAATGGCTTCCTCCTCTTCTATATCCATATTTACAGCTTTTTAAAAAGTCGTTTGCAAATAGGTCTACAGCCTATCTCCAAGTAGACAGTGTCCAGTCATGATATCTATTGTTATGTAGATATGCAGTCTGTTGGGAAATAACAAATTCTTTAGCCTTTTAAATCCAGCTTAGGCGAAATTAGTTGCATGTAATGGGACTTGCCTACCTAAAATGTTCAGTTTCGATAGAATCTAGCTTGGATTTTTGTTTGCAAGTAGCTCAGGGTAGGGCACCACGGGTGTATGCCTACGGAGGCATTATCCGGTAGGATTGGTAAAATTGTTCCTATTCTGGGGAGTTCATCGCCCTTACAATCCCCTGGCAAGTCTCTTTGCCCCGGCACCCAAACTATAGTTAAATATTGAACTGTTCGGCCATCTCATTGAGAGACGATCGGCAGTTGAGGGCTACTAAAGAATAGTTATAGAGATCGAATCCAAGGATTTGATAAATGCTTGGCTGTCCGAAAATCAGATATCTTTAAAAGACATCACGTTTCTTCTTTTATCGCAGTAATCCCGTTGTTATCTTATTAAAGCGGAAACACGATACAATAGTCTAAACGTACAAAGGAAACATTCCATTTTCGGAGACTTACTAAAATAAAAATAAATAGTTGGTGCAACAGGTCCGTATAATGCACCCTAGGCGTAGATTCTGACACCCATTCGTTTTTGTGAGTTTTTATTTTTCCGACGATTGTAAGGGACCTACACTTTTATTCCGAGTCCGAACGGCTGAACTGAGAATTTTCAGGACAGTTATAGGTACTCTCGCATGTTCGCGTCGTTTTTTTTTTTCATTTCGATGAACCTTGTTAAACACTTTCACTAAAATTACATTGTAAGGTAGCTTCCAGTCGAATGTCTGCACTAAAGGCTATATATAAGGTGGGCGGGGGAGCGCCAAAGGTGTCAAATCGCGGAGGGTAAGGGAATCGTCACACATGATGTCCTAGTCTTAGATTGATCCTGTCTTATATTAAACATCCAATTGTACGGAAAATAAAGCTCACAAAAACTGAACCAATAAGAAAAATTATCAATGGACTTCAGAGAATCCCACCAATATATGTATTACACCCGCCAAATTATAAATGATAGCCAATACATTCAACAGATTGCACCAGCATCTATCTTTTCCGAGCTCTTCTGCTCTGTCACTGATACCGGCGTACTTTTGTGTTTATTTTTGTCATCGTCATCGTCACAGTCGTCATCTGTGGATAGGCGGTTGAAACACCTCGTGTAAAACTAAAATCCCAAAATAGATACAATAACATGGAATACGAGTATAGAAATACTGCGCGTAATGTCGGGTAGGTACTAGTACTAATCATAAAATCGCACAACGTCAGCCGCAATAAAACAGCATCCACGCTGAAGGAAAATCGGTGTAGCAGACACCCGCAATGCGCACCAGAAAATGTGCAGTTCCAGCTGCTGCATCGTTTGCCGCTTTGAAGTGCGTAAAGCAGTTTCCCAACGAGCATGTTTTAAAAATATCTATCACCTCCACAACTCGCAAGGATGACTACCATACGTATATATGTATAGTATAGCATCAGAACAATAACTTTGGCAAAATGTTAATAAAACTCGATTGTTAATTGAGACATCAATCAGCGCACTAATATTAAAAGCACATAAATCTCGCCCTCGGCATTGTAAATTAACTTCTCATATCTTTTGACTTATTAACAAAAATACAAAATATCTAGAGAGCACATTCAGAAGGGCAGCTATCCTAGGAACGCAGGTTTTGTTGTGCGAATGACTTTCGTTCCCCATTATATAGATCTGATCGAGCGCACGTAATACTACCGCATCCGTAGCAGTGTCATCGTAAATTGTGGCTTTCCAACTAGACGAACAAATTGGGCGCATACGATCAGCTAGCAATCAAATAATAGAGCGTTAAAATGCTCTACGATTAAGCCCCTGATAAATTATCTCATCAATTGATTCAGAAATAGAATCTAAAATCCTATAGCCCCTTCCGCAACTGTATGCTCATTATGATAAGTGGAGCCAGACCGGGAATGTATGCACTGCTTCCGACGGCCCCGGTCGGTGGTGGAGACAAATTCAATTCGTCCCGGTTAGAGTATATTTTGCTTTGTTGTTGTTCCGAAAAGACTACCTACTATCTAGGAAGAAGTAGGACAGCGGGGAAGGCTATTTACGATAAACTAAACTCTGGCAAGAAGAAATATTTATATCAAGTTGGCGTTAATTTTGAGCGCAATGTAAACAAAGTGTTATCAACGACCAGGCGTGAATTCGTGGGATTAGGTGAATGTTTATGGAAAATTTAGGAATTTCCCTTAATTATTTTTGAAACAAATAGGAGACGGGAGTCTCAAAAAATATGGGAGTAAACATCGCCCGCGGGAGTAGAACAAGTGTCATAAGTAGACATGTTTACCGGACGTGGGTGTATGTGTATGTAGTTTGGGTACATAAATGTGCTGCCAAAGGGCGCTGAACTGGTCGCATTCCTTTTGGTTGGTCGAATTTAGATCTTCGAATGTATTTCATTTTAGATCCCGAAATTCCCACGTATTGGAAATTAAACACGAATAACTTTTAACAATTCCAGTAAAGTTATACTTTATGGTGGAATTCATATCTTTTGTAAAATTCTTATAATATTTTTTTATAATTTAGTGGGGCAATGTTTCGACTTGATGTTGTGGCTTCTGTTGCTGATTAAAAGTGGAGCTCAAAAATGTGATGATACAGAAAGTCTAAGAACTGGGCCCATAAAATTGGGTGAATTCCTTTCCCCACGACCAGATGAGACATAATTCTTTGAATTATGTGAGGAGCGATATTAGCATTTTTTTTTTTAATTTCATTTGGGAAACCTCTTTTGACGCTTTCTCAGCGCTCCGAAATGCTTACAGATAGGTGTAGTGTATAAGTTCTGCACTTAAATTATTTTAAGCTGTAGTCATCTGGTGTTCCAAAATTTACTTGTCCTGTTATCAAACGGGTTTTGATAAAGAGATGTCATCGTCATTATTAAGTGTACTAAAAGGTGATGTGCATTCGCATTATCTGTAACTTCCACCAAAAATTACTTTTATTCGAAAACGACTGTACAACATTTTTGAAGATTTGTAAAATAATAAACTTAGTTGTCAGTTACAACATGAAGTCCTAACCGGATATTAAGAACGCCTTTTTACCTTATTTTCATAGACACGGTTCCGGTATTATGGCCGTATCCGGCATCATTCACAACAATAAGCCTCAGGTCATTATAAACTGACTACTGTGATGACCACCTTCATGATTGACCATATAATCTTCGGTCTTGACAACGTCGCACCGTCTTGACACGAGTCCGAATGTCACCTTGCTTCTTGCAAGTCTGTCTTCAGTAGTTCTGATGACGGCAATAATATACAAGTTACCATTCTTCTTCTCTTCGCTAGCGACCGCAGATTTGATGTCAGATTCTATTAGTCGAACTGCTCGTCTCTGTATTCTTTCAAGTATTTTAACAATCTTAACTTAATCTTAACCATAGGCGGGCATTCGCATCTGCGTTTTTCTAGACGATTGCTATAGGATCATCTTCTCACATTCGGCAGTGTATTGCCTAGAACGGCTTAGTGGATCTGGATTAGTGACTGATACGTTATACTGGCCGGCGCTCTTCGGACGTCCTCATTCGACGTTTTAAGCAGTAATTTGGTTTATTTTGCAAATTCATCCTTTTAAGATTCTCCGTCAATATTTTTTGCAACGTTACTCCTCTTGTCTGTAGGGCCTGGGTCTGTTTTAGCAACGCTGTCCTTTGGCCTGGTTGAGTCGTAATTATTGTAATTTTGTGCACAATTGTGCCCTGCAAGCGTATAGGTACTTTACAGTGGCGTGGCGTCCATATAACCCGATTCCTACCGGGTTACCTTTTAAAAGTTTCAGTTCAGCTACACAACAATGTTTACTTAAAAACGAGCAACATAAAACCCACGGGATAAACTTAATAATATGTATCTATTCATCTGCGCAAGCTACATACCCCGACCCCACCAACTTAATTGAGCATTATACACACGGAAACACACACCCTTCGCCATCATTATCATTAGTATTAGAGAACTGCCCACACTCTCTGAGCATAGCCCAACCAAAGCTAAAATAACCCGAAATATGTCGGGTTATAAAATCTCTCAGTGGATAGAACAAATTTGTCTCCTTTCTCTTTTGTACACTTGCGATTATCTGAGTTTGATCCTCTCTGTTCAACGCCCGCTTTCTTATGCAAAAAAATAACCCGATGAAAAGCGGGTTATTTGGTGGGTTTTGTGTGTATCTTTTACCGCTGCGCTGTGGTGTAATTGAGTATATCTGGAAAATAACACGCTTACCGCCGACATATTTGGTGAATTTGAATTGTGTGTGTATCTCCTATCGCTGCGCTGTCGCTGTGATGTAGTCATAGTCAGTTCCTTTTTTACCTAACGATTTTCTGAGGGGAGTATCCTCTGTTCAAAGGCAGCTTTCTTATGCAATAAAATAACACGCTTTTCTCCGAGTTATTTGGTGAATTTTGTAAGTATCTTTTAAAAAATAAACAAACTGATGTGTTTATAAAGTTTATAAACAAGTCGCTAAGTGAGAAATCAAGTGTTTTGAGTCTTGGCTGGCTATGATCTTCGTAGGTACCTAAATACGTTTGAAGAAATGTTTCAAAGATTAAGTAGATGCTTTTGCTGGACCTCCACAAAACTCCACACAAATTATTTTTTGGATTTATTGAACAAATCGAAATATGAAAGTTGTGCACTATTGAATAAAGATGAAAAAATATCTTCATTAATTTAGTTTCTTCCTGGAGTTTTCGATTTTATGGCTTTGAACAATTAACTAAGGTTTTGTAGGTTTTGTATGCCTACCACATCTTCCCTTTGACATTTTGATATTTTTCGACTTCGACTTACCATTTAAAATTATTCACGCCACGCCACTGGTACTTTATCACTATTTACCGTGGAGGATGTTATTCCCTTGGGCGCGGGCGTTGTAAGATTATCAGGATTATATCCTTTTTGCTCAAGATCTGTCAAGAGCTGTACTTTCCTTATTCCCATCTTGTCATATGCCAGTTTTTACAGCTTCTTGTGAGGTGGTATGGCTTCACGTATATTGTGTCATTCTTAGTGTACTCCTTTCTTCATTTATATTTTTTTTGCTAATTTGTTTTACTTTACACCTCCCAATTTCCTCTTTCAAGGCGTTGGTGATCGTGGGATTGTTTGCATAAGACATTTGACTTCCAAAAACCCCAAAGAAAAAAGTCTAATGGTATTTAATCGCAAGTTATAGATGACCAATTCTGATCGCAAAAACGGCCGGTTACACGATTAAGAAATGCATTAAATCGGTTCTCTGGCTGTATGGCATGTACCACCGTCTTGTTGAAACCACATGTTGGTCACATCCATATCTTGTAATTTAGGCACTAAAAACACGGTTATCATGTCACGATAATGAATACCATTAATTTTTACTGCCTGACCAGCCGCATTTTTGAAGAAGAATGTTCCAGCCTAAAATCTGCACCAAACAGTTACGCGTTGTAGATGCATTTATTTCTCAACAATATTACTCATGGGTTTTCTGAACTCCAAATGCGACAATTTGGACGATTAAGGAAGCCATCAAGATGAAAATGAGCTTCATCACTGAAGATGATTTTGTTCGAAAAATCAGTATCCATTTGTTCTTGTTCCAAAATCCATTCAACGAACTCTCTTCGCGCTGTCTTTGGTCAGTAGTCTTTAGTTCTTGAGTCAATTGAAGCATGAAGTTACAAGTCTTTCGTGAGAATTCGCTGTAGCTAGCTTCTCGAAATGCCCAATTCTTGACCACGGTGCCGAATTGATGTTCTTTGAGCAATACTGTCGCGAACTGCTTTGATGTTTTCTGTTGAACGACTTGTGTCAGGCCACCCAGAGTGTTTAAGACCACTAATTGATCCAGTCTGGTGAATGGTGCTCATCAGGCTGCTGTTATGAATCTACACCCAAATAGATGCTCCTTCAGTTCCCTGCAACAATTACCTACCAACAAAGAACCCCTAAACTGCTTCTCCACTTCGAGGTATTCTAAAACTGCTATCGGATGTTTTAACTCATATTTTGTACCCAAGTCCAAATATGTATACATATATTCATATTACCAATTGAAAGCAATAAAATGATCTTATTATTTTAGTTAAACTTTCCAATCCAATTTGTAGTAATACTAATCGAGTTATTTTCACGTGACGAATATATTCCCCAATGAATTTTCGCGTCCTCCATAAATCAAACCACCATGAGAAAAACCAACAAATTTGTATGCCGTTGCTAATATTCTCAACTTAAAAACCAATTAAAATATTTATTTATTGCAACACATCCCAATGTCACATCAAAAGAAAAAAAATAAATATTCCTACATCATTGCTTTGGAAATTCCCAGCAGTCACAATGATCCCACCAAAGTTGGACTAAATAGCGCAACCACAGATTCCTGCGACTGCAAGCGAATAGGTTATTTATATCAACGATTCTATTTGTATCTGCATGTTTATCATCTAGTTCGGGGAAATTTGGATAATAAATGTTTTTCTTTGTAAATTTAATTTTAAATAATAAAATAAAAATATTTGGCTTCACACTTTTCCCATGATGTTGTTTAAAATTGTATCTCATTCCAAATATGATGTGATGACAGTATCGATTAGTTCTGTAACAGATTGCAAATCGTAAAGGGCGCGAATAAAAATTGCAGTCACACATCGTTCATCAATTATTCCATACGAAACGACCATCGACTACTACACCCTCTCCTAAACCAAGACATAAAATTATTCCAAACATCTGCGACACTTAATCGAAAAACAACACACTCGCCTCGTATCAAGCTCAAGCTACTGTCAAACAGCTAAAGAAAGCGAATGATACTTTTGCTGATTTAAATCTGCCCATGTCCTTTTAGTGTTATTGGGAGTGACTGAGTCGTGATAGTCTGAATTGTTTGCACTTGAAATTTCATCCGGTCTAGCCAAGCCCCGGGTGGTGTCGGACTGATTAGATACAAGATCTTTGATTCAAATAATAATTATCCTTTTTAATTGTATGCTGTGTCGCACTGTCCATCTTTCGAATGCATTTGGATGGATGCCACATACCCGACGTGAAATCAAGTCCAAGGGTGGCACTATGTGCCATCTTCGTACATTCTCATCATGGTGCCTCATGTGCATCGTCGAAAGCCATTGTTTTATTTTGCATTTAGTTGGAATGCATATCCGGTACAGACGGCCATTCACCATTCACAAATATTTTACCAAAAAAAAAAAACCGAGAAATTGTGTATTAACTTTGTTGTTAGTTTTGCAGTGTTGAATGCATTTCATTGATTAAAATTCGCAGACTATATTTAAAAATGTTTTAATTGACAAGGCTTTTAGAGCGCTTTCCATTTAGAGTGGTTATAGAATGAAGAAACAAAAATAATCACACGGCGATGCTGGAATTTGGCAATCAGCTTGTCCTTGAAATGGATGGCCTTCATTCGCCGAAAATGACAAGTAGGTATATTGTACTCGTGGGTACCTATTTATGGACATGTAATTGAAAAATATCGACTCAGGTCTTGGAAGGAAATACAAGCAAAAAATTTGCAACGAAATTCAAAATATATAAAACACTGAGAAACCATTTCATGAATACTGAGTGAGTTGAGCCCTGGACATTTTTTGTGCAACTTCAACTATATGTATTTACTCTTATTCCCATTTCTCACACATACGCTGTACTTCATTCGGCTAAGTATGTTGATTGTTAAAGTCATTTTTTCACACAAGAGTTACAGGGTGTAATGAACCACCTGCAGGCGAAAAAAATATTTGTCCTCCAATAAAATGTTGTGGTAGGGGTGATATCTGATTGCCTTCGAGAAGCCCATATCTAACTTCTGGACACTATCCGCGATTAAAAAGCAATGCAAAGAAGTGCGAATCCCAATGGCTCACCCTGTAGAAAAAAAAAATAATTATTTGTGACAGCTGAAACTTAAATAAATTCTTTTTATAATGAACTCCTTTTACTTGGAGCGATCGAAGTTCATTCGAGTGAACAATTTTCTGAGCAACTCCCGATTCAAGAGAATTTCGAAAATAGAGTAATCGAGTGAACGATTTTCTGGGCAACTCTCGATTCAATAGCATTTCGAAAATAGAGTAAGTTTTATGGTATACAGTACAGTAGCCAGTAGACCGGACATGTATACTCTTTTCCGCCTGTGTGGGGAACGTCCGGGATAGTTTTTCTAAATTGTCTGGGTTTTTCGTTTTTCATTTTTTCATCGTCAAGAAGTTTGAAAGTGTCAATTTTATTCCCACTTTTTGGTGGTGATTTTGAATCGTAACTTGTTGCTTCTGAATTCTGCAACATAGACCCAATATGTTCCTTTACTTTTGTAGTACAAATTATAAAGACTGTCAAAATAGCAACGGTGGGGATGAATTCTCTCTCAAAGAGAAAAACTTCAAAAACGCTATGAAACGCTTTTGTAGTAATCTATGAAAAATGACAGATGCATTTTATGTTTCAGAAATTTCATGTTAGTGTGAATGAATCCAAGTATGCGGAAGAGTTTGTCAGTCAGAACTTTAACCATTCGAGAAGAAAAAAGCTACATCATTTTCCCTCCTTCTGATACCATTTTTATACAAATTTGTTTCTCATATTGCAGGAAATCAAAACACAATTGTAAATAGTCGTTACATGCGCATGCCAAATAAGACGACAAATTTCAAATCATCTGTCAATTTTCAGGCGACTGACAGTTTATTTCAATTCTTACTCAAAGAAATTGTTGAGTAAAAACTAGTAAGATTCTCAGTAGAGGGGTAACCTAAACCCTATAATAATAATTCGAAGACGTCAAAAATCAACCGAAAATGTAAATTTTTTTTTGGTTGTTTAATGCGGCAGGGTTTCTTTCAATGAGAAAAACTTCTTCTAATATTTTGAAAATCCGTGAATGCCAAAATTCACGTACCTACCTAATTTTGTACACAATCTTTTTGTTTGTAAAATACAAAATATATTTTAACGCCAATAACTCGGTACCCAAGCAAAATTTTTAAAATCCTAGAAATTAATTTTCTTTGTAACTTCCCCCATTTGAAAGTTGGAAAAATATGGAGTATCTCACTAAGGAAATATCTTTATTTTAAGATTTGAGTTTAGTGAGCTTATTTTTTCAACACTTTCATACATGTGTAAGAAAATCAGCCGATAATAATTTATTCAGCGCAATTGACACAGGGCCTTGAAACATGAAGTACCGACCTATAGCGAAGAAAACGAGAAAGTTAAAATCTTTTTTTAAGAAATAGTACGCGCATTTTGGTCCTAGTTTTGTACTCTTTTTTTAGATCCTATTTTGTCCGGGAAAGTCCGGGATTTTCATGCTCGATAACTACTTTCTCCAAATGATCCCTGGCAACTCTAGTATACAGTCGTGTCTGAATATAGTGAACACGCGATATAGTGAACACCTAAATTATGTAGGTAGTAGTTAAATTATGTAGTTAAATATTGAAAGCACTTTCAGGCACAAATCAACAAACGAGAAAGTTAAAAAAAACCAAAATATCACAAATGAATGCAGGTATTGAATTTTTACTAGGTACATTTTTGTTACTTTGACAATAACAAATTTGTGATTTTGTTTCTCGACAATATTCTTAAGCTTAAAGTACTTTTTTTCAACAAAGTAGCTACCTACCTACATATTTTTTTTATTTTTTTTATTGTATCGGATATAACGATGAAATACTAGGGTCCCTTCGATATCGTTATAAATGATTTCTAATGCATATCAATCAAAATCCTTAGACCAGTTTCTGTATAACTTTGCTAATAAACTGGTAACCAATGTTGCAATATTTTATTCGAAAAGTACTGTTTTGCAACTGTTTAGCTGAAACCCGAGTACCTACTACGGTTTGTTAAAATGTAAACATTATACGAGTATGTCAAAAAATTTAAATTTGTAACGAATTCAAAATGCGTCTTGGTCTTCGAGATACGAAGAATTTTTTTACAGTACCTATTGTTATCAAGAGTTCTATTGGAAATGGACTATGCAGTTCTTTTCGGAGAACCAATTTACCCCAGCTATGCATATTACTTAAAAGCGTTGTACCCGTTTTAATGTAAACAACATCTATAGTTTTCATGTTTTTTTAAATTATACTATAAGTAGAAACCAGTTAAACGAATCTTAAGAGATTTTTTTTGTAAAAATCGTAGGTAGATACCGTTTTCGAGAAAAAATATATTTTTAAATGTACCTACCGTTATTGGTGTATTTATCGAAGAACTTGGTATGTATTTAGATAGTCATTTTAACCATGTCTACATTAACTCAAATATCAATTTTTATTCAAATCGTTAAAGCCGTTTTTGAAATAATCAAACTTCTTTAAGAATATTATATCTATACATGAACATATAAAATAAAATAAAAAACGTCCCGAACTATAAGCCCACAAAATACAAATACGAAGTTTAAAAGAAATCCACCTAGCCCCTACAGGCTGTATGTAACCGGGCTTATACGGACGGAATTAAGGGACCCGCTATTAGTTTAGATTCCCAATCATTGTAATGTTAGAATTGATTAAAATCTCGAGTTCGAAACTTTTTAAGAAAACAATCACCCCTATTGTCGTCGTCGCCTGTCGCAAACGACTGGCGACATTTGTCGTGTCGAGTCGTTTGGAATTTGGTATTGCGTAACTGAAACGACTCGACTCTCTGAACTCTCACATCCCACATACATTCCACAAACTATGACACATGGGATTTGACATTTCAGTCGTCGAATTTATATTTGGTCTGGTGTTTTGTTTGTGACTTGGTTAATTATTTAATAAAACAAATCAAAAATGAATAGTGTGACATGTTTTTGAAAGCAGTGATGAAGAACAAAACCAGAAAAAAGTGCTGGTAAAGTTAAGGAAGGAAATTCGAACCAAATCCAATGCATTGGATTTGCCCGACATTAAGTGGGTGGTAGAAATAATTTAAATTGCATACATTGTGTTAATAACAATTATTTTCAGATTTTAAATGTATTTTAGACTATCGAAGTCGAAGGTGGTCGAAGACAATTCAGAGATAAGGCTATGTCGTCCCATTGCCGATTAACATCACGTTTGGTTAGGCCTTCGTGAATGATTTTGCCAAAGGAATATTTTTCTGCATTTCGTTCACTAAATGTAGAAATTGCCTTTTATTTGTTATCTCCATTCTGCAAAATAACTATAATTGTCTTTTTGTTAACTAAAAATTAAGTACACATACTTTTTTTTAACACATTATCACACATTCGTCCGCAAAATAGTCGACGACAGAAATGTATCATTTCCACGACAAACGTCGTCACAAAACGCCTCACGCAATACCGACGATCGTCGTCGAAAAATACAATCCACATTTTTTGACATTTCAGACGCCATTTGTCGATCGTCGCCGCGACAAAAGTCGTTTATTTTCAGTCGCCAATACCAAACAGTCGTGTCGTTTTTTTTAGAGTCGTAAACGACGACGACAATAGGGGTGAATCACCCTTATTCTGAGTGGCGTTTACGACGATTTATGAAACGCTAATTTGAATTTGGAATTACGAGTGTCGTTTTTGAGTCGTTGAACGCCATTTGTCACTGAACGGCATGTGGAACTTATTGGCGAACGACGAACGTCATGTGAGAAACTTCACTGCCATTCTGTAAGGCGTTGAACGCCACAAAACGACAAGAAAAACGACGATTTCTGTCGTTAACAAATTAGTGAACGCCAAGTAATGAAAATCGACTGAAAATTGAACTTCTTGAATTGTTATTTTATTCAATTTAATTAGATTCTTTTCAAGGGGTATAAGTACCAAACCAGAAACAATTTAATGGAATTTAATTAATTGGCAAAGGGATTTTAAAAGGAGTCTTAAATGATGACCCAGCTTAGACCACCATCAAGAAATGGAAAAGATTGGCAGAAAGATTTTGTGGGCATCACTTTAAAACATTTTTTATAAATGTAGGCTGTGATCGTCTCGTCCTTAATTAAAATGTTTTCCTACACCATTCTGGTAGCTACTCTCAGTCAAGAATCTCGCAGTCGCAACAAATTATATCGCCTGCACAGACGGCGTCCATGTAGGTACTTTCCACGAGCTTACCTTTTATTTCGTCCAATGAAGATTTCCTTACATTCAAAAAAACATTATGGAATCCGAAAATAATTAAACTGAGAATTTCTTTCGAAAAAGATAAACAACAAAACACTGATACAACCAACAACAGTCAGCACTGATTAGCTCGTTTGGATCGTATGTGGAATGTGAACTACTTACCGACTACGTCGTACCCTATCGTGGAAGTTAGGGAATAAGTCTTCCAATAACGACAAACGTCGTGAAAGTAAAACGCCACTCGGAATAAGGGTGAATATCTTCCTTTTCTAATAAAAATGAATAACTTTTTTCTATCTCCATTAAAGACAGCTAATCGTAAAGATCATCGCCTCCCACATCAAATTCATCCGCAGATTATTTTGACTCAGCTCGTACATGAATATATTCTTATTTGGGTTTTATACGTCTTTAACGGGAGCTTAGCAACAGTATACCCAATATTCAATTCATACAAATACATCAATAAAGAAAAAAAAAAAAAAAAAACAAATCAACAGTTTTTATCTTGAAATGAACTATACGAACATACATATAAATATGTGATCGTGTATGGGACTGATGTTTTAGGAGTTTTTATATTCTTATTGCTATATGGCTACCTAGTCTAAAAAGTAAAATCCAAATTCTTGGGAACGTTTTCCTGTACTCTTGTACGGATTGCTTCCAATTGCCCAGAACAAGACCTCACGAATCCTCGATTAGTTGGTCATTGAATGGGAGATTTGTCGCACCCCCCTACGCTTTTCAAGAGTCGGCAAATCAACGATCAATTTTCAAAAATTAGGTCTTAAGTTTGGATTTCCATTAGGTATAGGTTTTTAAACTTCTAAATGTATACAAAAGTCGGCATTTTCAAAGGTTTCAGTTTCAGATGAACTCCTTAAACTCGGTGAATCGGTGAATTTTCCGACTGAAATCCTTACAATTTTGCGTGTTTAGATTCGATTTTAAAATGGACGGTCGGCATCGGTGAGATTGCCGACTGAAATCCTTAAAATTTAGCGAGTTTAGATTCAATTTTAAAAAACGGTCGGCATCGGTGAATTTTGCCGACTGAAATCCTTAAAATTTATCGAGTTTCGATTCGATTGTAAAAAGGACGGTTGGCATTTCTAATTTGAGGTTAAATTCGAAGGAATGTGTTATTCGCTAGTTCGCGGCTTATTAATGTGGAATGCGAACTTTAACAATTCGCGGCAAACGTGTGTTTGGGCAAAGAGGAGGATAATTAATTATCCTATCAAAATGTATTAAGAAAATAAGATTATAAACAGTTTAAATAACGAAATTTCGAATTCCAAACTTTTTGCCGCGAACGAAAACACCCGCGCGAATTGTCAAAGTTTATTCGCAATCCACATCATTTAATACGCATTCCACAAACTAGCGAATTAAACATTCGTTCGAACTTAACCTCAAACTAGACATTGTGGGTAGAAACTGATGGCTGAAATTCGCCACGACCAGGGGTGTTACTGTTAAGATTGGTCAAAATTGGACAAAGGGGCGTGGCGCCTCCCACACAAAAAACATCTTCTATGATATGACGTTAGATATAACTCGATAACCACTGGGCCGATTTTTATGATTTCTATACTCTAGCTGTCCTAAGGCATTTGTCATTTTGTACACCTTGTTCCAAAACTTCAAAACGTCTTCTCGGGTACCTACTCTTTCTAGATAAAATTCATTTGACCAATTGACAGAAATTAATTTTTCCCACTGAGCCTCAGTAAGTTGTAAGATTTTGGGTGGAATCAAGCTTACAAGCAGACTTTTAAAACAGGGTCGCAGTTGGCTTAAACAGACGCCTGGTGAAAAATATCCCAAAGAAACAAAAAGTTGTTGTGTTGTCTGACTGACAATCTTTTTCGAATTCCTCTTAGTAAAACAAGAATTACCTTAAAAAGTTAACTTGCTTCTTAACTTCATTCACAAGCTCTGTGCTACCACTGTTTTCTATCGCGATTCTTTCAAAATCCGACCCTAAATCAATATCTTTCCAAGCTTTAAAGTTATCTTCATTCGTTACAAATTTTATTATTTCGTCAAATTCATCACAGATGTAAGGTTTGGGTGAAAATTATAAAAAAAGAAAAAATATGAGGATTTTGGCTAAACAAATTTAAATCGCTAAAATCTAAAAATATCGTCTTTTTTGGGGTATGTCGCCAAACCGATTTTCGTGTCGCCAAATAAAATTTCAAATCGCCACATCTGACAACCCTGATCTTAGGCACTTTATCAAAGGGCACGGTGTAGTGCCCCAACCAAGTTCTCTAGTAAAGGCACTTACCGTTTTACAGGAACAAACTCAGTCTGATTTCGACCCCCCTCTAAATGTACCCCAAGTTCTTAGTTTAATATTAAAACTTGGCAAGTTTTTCGTTTATAACTTCATTTACTATATTGTAGAATATATTAGACTTTGAAACCTTGACCAGTGAACCTTCCAATTTTTTTTAAATATTTAACCTTCTTAAACTAAGAACTTGACGTACATTTAGATCTCATTACTTTTCGAGGCTGACTAGTTACACATTTTTTTTTTGTTTAATTTATAAAAGAACTTGGCTATTTTTTTTACATTTATGTTTTTGGTGCGATAGTATTTACTACAATACCAACCTAAAAATGATTAGTCTAAAATCTTCTTCAATGGTTTGCGGAACAGAACTCATTCGCCCAGCCGGTTCTATGGAAAGTAAATTAAATTTGGAAGGTGATTCAAATATAGAGAACCACTTAAAACCCACGAAGACGTCGTGTAAAACAAAAAAAACTCTTTCACGTGACTGCCTAACCCCTGGTACATCATTGAACCAAATTAGTATCAGTCCTAAAATGGTCATTCTATTGGGCAAGACTGTGAAGCAAGTGATCAAAGTTAGCTTTATTACCGTGTCAATATTAACGGCAATTAACAAGTTGGCACGAGTTCAGATACCCCGATTAGGGTTTTCTTTAATATTCAGAACCGTCTGTATGTATAAGTGCATCAGCCTCCTATACAGTCAATCCTTCCCCAGTGCCAAGCCAAGCAGCATGAATACAATAGCTTCAAGATTTTATAACAGACAACAGACAATTTTGTTTAATATATCACTCGGCTATGTCTCCCTGGGGCTTCGGACTGACATATCTTGTACGCACATTCGTTCGCAACCAGTATGTCCTGTCTGATCAATTGTTCCTCGTACGCATATAACATACATTGACAAATTTGTTATGACATAATGCAGTTTTTGGTCAACGAACCAGAGGCTGCATAAAAAAAATATTTAATTATTACCATCCACAGACGCCTCCCTATTGTTAATGTTGTGATACTACGCACTGGGGAGTATCCTGTGGTTAATGTGGGTATGCAGTCTAACTTTGCAGAACTTGCGGACTTTTTTAGTTAACTGCACAGAAGAGGTGCTAACAAAATCTTCCTTTAAGAGCCGAATCATTCCATTGACATTGCAAAATGCTTTAAAGCCAAATTTTGCTATCTACCGAAAAATGTGCCCCTTGTTTTTAAACTCTCCTCTTTGCTTGCCACACTTGCATTTTATGTCCTTCTTTTGCTGTTCATCATCCACGATTTCCTACCATAGATACGCGATTACATGTGTTTGTTTTGCTATACTGGCTGTCACCACCCATCTGCATCCCCATCGAATTGATATTCAGAGGACATATAAACATGGATAATGAATGAATGGTGAAAGAGGCGAACGGGATGTGAAATCGGAAGGATATACACCGCATGGCTTCATTACATATCCTGAATTGTTGCTGGCTACTACTTTATATACAGCTTCTGGTCTAAAAATTCAAAACAAAATATTAATGTCACTCAGTGAGTTGGTGAAAAAAACAAAATTCATACCATCTTCACTCAGAACACGTTGAGTGGGATATTAGACTTCAGGCAACCAACCGACAGACAACATCATCATCATCATCAATATTTTGTTCAGCAGCATCTTCAGCAGCATTTTTCGTATGGAATCAAGAGCTAACAGTGTACCGGGAAAATAGATAGACCCCATTGATATGGACGCGATTCTTTGGCCAGTTTCAGTGTATATTTCGGCGTCGGAGCGTGCGTATCTTGTACCAATAGAAAGTTTTATCCGAACCGATGCTTTTCTCCGCACACACGATCGTGCTCAAGTTTATAAATAAAACAAAAAAATCTAAGGAAAACATCATCAGTTCTTCGATAGATACAACTCTCGATGGAGTAGACAAGCACCACGTTGGCGCACGGTTCGGTTTTTACAGCAAACGGAAAATCTTTAATAAATTACATTTGTGTTGTTCTTAAGAAAGAATTGTAATTGAAATATAATGTTATATAGGAGCATTTCTTATATAAGTTTCGAGGAAAAAAAAAATCAATTGTTTGTTTAAAGTGCAACCGTGTCTTCGTGTATCTATGGAATTGTTAATCGAATCGGTTTGAAATTAAAAAGTAAATTTTGTGTTTTTAATATTCTGTGTGTTGTATAAGTGGATGACAATTGGGAAAATCACATTTAGTCATTTGAATTATTTTTAATTTATTGTTTTCTATGTTTTTCTTTTCAAATACTATCTACAATCTTGTGCAAGATCCTATTTCGCGGTGGCGGCGGCGTCGGTGGCTGCTGACAAAAAACACACACGAAATTTTCGACGAGAAAAGTTTATTTCATTAAGTTATTTCCGTGAACCGTGAAATTGAATCATTTTGGATCTCGTTCAGATATACAGTGTATACCTACTGTGATACAAGCATTTTTTATTTTTTTTTTGTTTTGTGTTCGATTCGATTGCGTGTGTAGGGAATTTCCCGGAATGAAATCAAATGCACGATCGGCGAAGCTAAATAAAACAATTTAGAAAATGTTAAAAAAATATTGTTGCAAAATCAACAATATATAAATGTTGCAATTTTCAAAAGAGTTTTTTTTTTTTTTACATAGGAGGGAGTTTTATTTCAATTATTATTGATTGACCTATAATTTTTGATAAGGATAAAAATTGTATTTGTTTATATATTAACTTATTTGTATAGGTAGATATTCTGGTTCTTAGTAAATCTGTTGGAAATTTGTGGTCTTATATATATTAAAATTATGTATTGTTATTCTGAATGGGATTTAGAAACATGCTACCAATTTGTATTGAAGTTCTACAACACTTTATATTCCAGTGATTTCGATTAAATCACGTTATTCTAGTACAATTTAATTCCAACTGAATGATAGTTTTGTCATCAGCGAATATTATTGCTACGAGTAGGAAGATGTTTTTTTTATCATCTGTTGGCGTACGTAGGTAATCGGAATTGAGATTTTGTTTGATTTTAAACATTGCCTGTGCTCAGTTTTTTTTTATTGATAACAGAAAAAACATATTGTTTATCGGTCTGAATGGGCTAACATAATATACGACTAAGCCGATTTCGAAGAGATCTTGTATGTGAATTGTATCAATTCAGATACATAGTGAACTTTATTATAGTAATTAGGGATGTAGCTCTTTAGAGGGAGCTTGATTTATATATAAAGTTTGTTCATATAGTAATGCCAGAAATCTATAATTAAGAGATTTGCACCCACCTATAGTATAATGCTTAAATTTATTGATCATTGGTCAGCCTAAGAGGGGAAATATACCTACATTAACAGCAGATCTAATATCATTTGGTTACAGTTTATTAAATTATACTCAGTGGCTCAGTCTTCAGTATGTTGGACTACTTAGGAACGGTTTTCAAGTTGATATGACGAAAAACTCGCTAACATTTGAAAAACATCCGAGAGTTAATATAGTTGTTTGGTGGCAATGGCGTACACTCAGAGGAAAAACGAGCTAAAATCAACAATATCAGTGTCAGATCAAGCTCGTTCGTTGACGAAAGTATGGTAATCTCGGAAAATCTTATTTCAAGTACGAAAATCTTATTTTGAGCTCGTTTTTTCAAGACCAAAAAATCTTACTTCAATCCTGTTTCGGGATTGATTTAAGCTCGAAAATTCTTAAACCAAGACCAAAAAATCTTACTTCAATCCTGTTTCGGGATTGATTTAAGAATGTGGTTCTTACATTATGCGATGCCTGAAAAAAATGTATTTTGGGTATTCAAGATCTAAACCTACCATCTTATAATATATCATCACATCATTCATTCACATTTCACATCAGTAGATATCATAGGTAATAATATCAAATTTTCAATGTTGCCTTATGAGAATTCACTCAGTAAGTGAGTGTGAAATCAAAATAAAGTAGATGCGCATGCAGTTTAAGTATTGTTGCGCTTGTTTCAATCATGAACAAGATTGAAATAAGACTGGGGGAGAGTACGATAACTACGGCGCCAAAAATTGATAACGGTATTTTGTAGAGGGGTTAAATACAAGCAGTTTTTACTATGGGAGGGGGGGGGTCTATCTTACTCCGTTTAGGCGGGAGGGGTAATTTAAAGAAAATAATACTTTATATGGAAAAAAATACATTAAAAAACAATGGCAACACTTATAATAAAAGACTATGACATTTTAGAAAGCCCAGAATCTGTTCTTTTATATTATTTTTAAATCAATTTATTCCCTTGAATGGTTTTTGAAAAAAACAATTTCAAACTTGAAATTTTAGGACAAAAATTGGGGTGAGTAAAATAATTTTGGCGATGAAAACTAATGACGGATTTATGTAGAGGAGTTAAATACAAACATTTTTTACTATTGGAGGGGGGTCTATCTCGCTCCGGTTAGGCGGGAGGGGTAATTAAAAAAAAAAATTATAAATAAAATTAAAATAAAATATTAAAAAAGAATGGCAACACTTACCACAAAGAACTATAGTATTTTTCAAAGCCAGGAATTCGTTCTAAATTGTCTAAAATGCAAATCAGCAAAATTTTGTCTACCAATGTGAAATTTCTGGCCAGAGATTGTATCTGAAGAATGTTGTTGATATTGGGTAAACTAATATTATTAAAAGAAAGTTTGCATATACTCAGCCTTGCACCCATCCCAAAATCCAACAGTGACCCCAAGCAGGGGGGTTGCAGGGGGGCAGCATGCCCCCCATACGCATTTCAAGGCGCAAGGGTAGCAATTTGTACTCTAAGCGGAGCAACATATAAAAGTAATTTTCAATTTTCTCAAAAATTATAAGACATAAATCAAACTGGTTTTGAGTGTTCGATTAAGAATTGATTTAGGCAGTAAAAACTACAAACAAATTAAGTATCTATTTGCTCAACATTGAAAAAAATCAGCATAAAACATTTTTTTTTAATTTTTTTCCTTAAATTTCAAGTTTGAAAGTATTTTTTTCAAAAACTATTAACAGCTATAACTTGATTTAAAAATAATATCAAAGAACAGATTCCTGGCTTACAAAATTCATAAAGTTCTTTATTGTAAGTGTTGCCATTGTTTCTCAATTAATTTTTTTTTCATTTTAAGTATTATTTTTTTTAAATTGCCCCTCCCGCCTAAACGAAGCCAGATAGACCCCCCCTCCCATAGTAAAAAATGCTTGTATTTACCCCCTCTACAAAATACCGTTATCAATTTTTGGCGCCGTAGTTATCGTACTCGTGCCTAAGACTGTTTCGGCTTATTTCAAGAACAAAAAAACTAACTCAAGAGCGCATTTGTGTTTCAATGTCCTCTTTTAAGATTGTTTCGGCTTATATCAAGAACAATTGGTGTCATATTAAGATTTAGCACGTAAGAATGAAAAAATCTAAAATCAAGCTTGAGTATACTTGATTTTAGCTTGCGATTTTTCTCTGAGTGTAGGGGTTAGACCGGCGCATCGCAGCCCCGAGAAGGGAGAGCAATAGACTCCTACTGACCATATTGAAAAACAACAAAAGTGCTCATCAAGTATTTCCTCGCTATACATCTGACATCTGAGTAATGTCGCCATTGAAAATGAATTAGTGTCTTCCTCCTCGTCAGGCATAACGACCTATTTTTGCAAAGCAAGGTCTAATGCATACAGAACACAATTCATAGACTTTTGTTGTTCTACGATGGATTGGACTCATCTTAGGCTTTCTACTGCACGGTGCGGTAAATAATAGAATATTACATTTCGATTATCAATCAATTCGAAAGATTGAACTCTTTGCATATGACTCGAGATAATTACTCAGTCATTAAGTACATTTTTGTTAATTTCTATAAGACGGACTTTTCCTAAAATAACGGACCTTAGTAGATATTAAACGTTTTTTATAAATATTTCTTGATAATAAAAGAGTAGTGCTTTCTGGATCAATTTAAAATGGTAGTTGAACAACGTCTTGTACGTAGCCATCTCTTCGAATGGTTTTGGAAAAAAAAAGATTCACAATACTTGGCCAGATCACGTAAAATGAAAACGATCGAACGATATCGTTTCGACAATAGCAGTCTCTGTCTATTACGACAGATATGATTTTCGTATTTTACAGAATCCCATCCCTGGTTTTATTGGTTTAGGGGTTTGTACTCGATCTCTTCTAGTTCCGAAAAGCGCTTAACCTCTTCATCAAGCGATTCTTTGTTAAAATAATTGACAAACATCGATGTACGGGACACAAAATCATAAATTGAGTGGAATTGTTTTACAATTAAGTAAAGATTTATCAACTATTGATAAATCGGCTTTGGACAACGGCTTAGTCTTAAGTATAGCAATATATCAAGCCATTCATATTTTGAACCTTCTTGTGTGTGATATCTTCCGATCTGTCATGCAGATGAAAAAGTCGAAAGCATGTCTTGGATTTGTCATTAGTCTTAATCTTAATCCATCCTATTACAATCATATCAAAATGGACTATAGGACCTTATGCTCATCATGGTCATAACTCACAAGCATAACAAACTGCATTTATATCAGAAGATACAATTATTTTTAATTTGCACATAAATACCAGCAAAATCATATGTTAAATTAGTGACAGTTACTGCCAAATTCGAAAAAGCTGTTCCTTGAATAATAGTCCAAGTCTATGTCGGCAGTTTGAGTAAGTCGGATATGCAGAACTGGACTAGTGCTTTACGCCAATCGCAACATAATCAAGGCTTAATATTTAATGACTTGAGGAAATCTAGCGTATAGGCAATGCCTTCCGATTGTATACTACCAAATGTGTTGTCCTTGTCTATTTTGGCGGTAAAATCACCTAGGATGGTAATATTCATGTATTGTATATTGCTCGTCTTTATTGTCGAGTATGAGCTCCTCGACGTTCTTTTAGCATCGTATGCGAAATGGAAAATGTTCTTTGATTTTTCCTTGAAAAATAAATGGCATGGTTAATTATTAACCAATTAAGAGAGCTTCCGCCAAAATATTTATTTCAACTTTTTGACAACTATTAAGTGCTTTAAGCTTAAGTCCCATCTATAAATCAATCCACACCTTTTTTCACGCTAATGAGTTGATGTAGATAGATGAGTCCGGATAGAGACCACGGCAAAATAAGCACGTTCGATGTAAATGAGACAGTTAGAATATTGGAGATCGCCTCCCCAGGCCAACGGCGGCAGTCTGTTTCGACTCTTTTGTTTCACACAAAACCCAACTATAACAATTATAATAAAATAAATAAATAAATAATAGATAATAATTGTCATAATAATTTGTTCCCATAAAAGAAAGATACATACCTACAATGTTATGCCGAATCCTATAAAAGCCGAGTTTAAAAACGTTCTCGGGACAATTATGCTCACGAATGCTTGTCCGATCTTCGCGAGAGGTAACATGTGTTTACCCGGACTTAGCATACATTCATAGTAGCTAATGCATAATTAAATCTTTTAATCACTATAAACCTGCTACCTACTCTAAAATTAGTTTATCAATAACATGAGGAAATAAAGATACATTTTTATAACTTAGTATCAAAAGCTGAGTTGAGTGATTTTCACATGACTATTTGTCAAAGTAACGAGTTGTTTATATGACAGCGCATATTCCTTGCTAATATTACGACTGTACAATATAATTTATATCCTTTAATTCCAATAAGTCTTATTGTTGAAAGTAAAAAAATGTACGGTGACGACAAATGTTTGTCAAATATTAATTTGTCAAAATATTTTCATTTTGATGGACAATGTATTGAAAAATATTTCTATTATATCTCACATTTTTTTTAGTGACATCTTAAGCAAGCAATAATGAACTATTAATAAATGTATATGTTGACATAATATAGTATCGGTAGCTCTTTTGTTTAACTAAAAATACTGACAAGCTGATTACTCATCGAATATGAATAGGACTCAGTTCCGCTGAAGAATCTGACAAATAATTTTCTTAGTTGGATCGTAAATTGGTCGGTTTTTGAAAGGTGTACAATCTTTGAGTCAGATTCACGTTCTTTGAATTTTTTTGCACAGTTCGTAAATCTTTTCCAGTTTTCCAATTATTTCTCTGATTTCTATTGAAAAGTATGACAAGACTAGATACACAATAATACATTTGTTTGTGTTAAAAATTGAGAATTGAGTAGAATAGAGTAGATCGAGTCATTTAGTAAGCTAATTTCTTATAGGGGTTCGCTTATATTTTAATACAGGAAACTAAGTCATACGCTTTTTAATAAAATCGACCAGAATTGAAATTAAATCACATGTATTTATTCATTATGAAGAATGGTAAATAACATTAGTATAATGTACACCATTTCGGGTATAATTGCCTCATCAAATGTTTTCGATAAGGCTCATTGTATCGGCCTAATTTTGGGCCACTTGTTAAAGCATTTGAGGCTTGAACTGAACATCGCGGCTTTCCAAGCGTGTTTCATTTGACAATAATCTTACATATACATTCATAACATTTGAATTCCATGGCGTATTAAATAATGATTGTAAATGTTCGACGATCAAATGTCAGTTACGATTTGGATTCCCTATACGAACATCATACAACTAAGCTTTTTGACGCGTTGGAAGTGTCCCATAAGCATGCCAATAAGTTGTCCACGGTCTTTTCTACTGAGAGGGAGCAAAAATGCTGAAAATTACTTACAGATCACTGCCTGCATCCTAGAGAAGAGCGCTATACACACGGTGACCATATTTTTAAAAGCAAAACCCGGGAGAAAAAAATATTAGCAAAAAAATTATAGCACCAAAAAGAAATAAAAAACAAAACTCTTGTGTTGGATTATTGCATAAATTATTACTTATTGAAGGGAAGACATCATGAAGTAAAAACCACAAAATAGGCACAAAACATGTTGCACACATTTGTCGTACACTACACATGTCTAAGACAAATGCTCTGCACCCGGTGAAACAACATGAAAACTGTCTTTCAGTCACTTCTCGATTTTTTTAAATGAAGAAGAAAATAAAGAAGGCCCCAAATACCCTTTCAGTAAACTTGTTCAGGTAATATGAATACAGAAACTATGCGATCTTCGACCCCAATATAGTATACTTACCCGCTGTGCATTTGGGAATAACCCCCCAGTACAAGGCCCTAAAATCGATTTTCTTCTACGCTGTCCGCACTTAAATTAAGCCGCCATCCAAATGTACCTTCATTTCCCTTAGCTTAATTTTTACATCTTAGAATTTACACAGCAGCCAAAGTTCCGGTGTCGTTGTGTCAGATGACATATGTGAATCCATTGAATTAATGTGGATAAAGTGTCGAGCAAGATCATTAAAACTGCAGTGCGAATGACAGCAAAAGCCATCCGCTTAAGATGGTAGAATACTTTGATAGTAGAACCCATCAGTTAGAATGTTATCAAGCAGATCAACTAGAGACAGGGCGTTCTTTCAAGACTAGTGCAGACGACAGTCACATAGCGAAATCCCTCCCCACCAAACCTATGCACGTATAAAAAAGAGCTTATAATAGCTGTATATATCCAAAGAACCTCTTTCGTAGATAAGCTCCACGTCCTCCCAAAGAACCATAAAACTGGTAGTACCTTTGATATTATCGACTTGACATACATGCAAGTTTCTTGTCTAGGATCACTCCCAGATAGTTTTGCTTTATCGGAGATCTGTATAGTGAAATCTGTTACCACATTTAGTGTTAGCGCGCTGAAAACCCTTTCAAAATTGTTCGACCAAAGCTCATTTTTAGTGCACCACTCATCGATCATGCGTAGGTCTACCATTAGAACAGTCGCTATAGACATGATCCGACAAAAAGTATGACAACATCATCCACGGATGCTTTAGCGCAGAAATTATAACTATTCATGGTTGTAGCGGAGAGTTAACTACCATTCACCATATAACAGTATAGGCCAGAACGGCACCTTCTGCGCAGCCTCTGTTAACTCCTGCCATAAAGAGGTGGCCACAGTCCGCAGCTACAACCAAAGTTCAGCATTACCATGATCAAAAATACGTCCAATTCTAGCAACTACGTACTTATGATGACTCTAATCGCTATAAAGGTATCCATCGAATAACCTTTAGAAGGGTGTTAAGAATAATAACTTAATAATTGATATTCAGTATTCTCGTATTAGAACAAAATATTTCATGGAATTTATTATATGTATCTGTGTAATTTTTGTATGGCCCCCCTACCCTACCCATGCACTTAAAATACTTACAACATCTTGCATTCAATATCAAGTTTGAAGCGTTTTTTAACACGTGTAAAGGTTACACACGAAATATTGTGTAATTAGCCTTAATACTTTCCGTGATAGCCAATATTTACGGTTCGGATTTTAATGAACTGAATCACACGTGTTGGATATACAACAAAATTCTAAACATAAACGTACGTGGGTACCCAACCCAATCTCCCAGCAGGCCTTCAAAAATTCTCTACAAAAGATCTATTCGTACAACATCCACCGTTGTGGGTAGTATAAGTTTCCTGTTTCTATTTTGCTAAATTTCTAGTTGCGTTTTTATACATCTAGAACTTAACACCAAATTTGAAAATAAATACGAAATAGGTCTTCGGAAATTTCTTCACTAAAGAAGACGCTGACGGCTGTAATGGCCCATCGATATAAATGTTTCCTATCGATTGAAAGGGGAATAAAATATGTAGTAGCTACACTTGAACTCTAGCCGCGAGGTTATGATGTTGAACTTAGCATCGCTGTTTCTGATCGCAACTTCAAAGAACAATTCCAATTTGTTGTAAACATTTGTTTTTTGGCGATCTATTACCACTAATGAGTTTTCAAAAAAAAACAATTTATTAAATATTTATATTTAAGCTAAATCCAATCAAACGTCAAGGCAATACTAAAAAAAAAACATCAAAATTTATAAACTGAAAATTATGTATCGACAAAAATATAAGAAAATGTGTGGTTCCATGGATTCCGCAGCGAAATGTTTGTAAATATAAATTTTAATTTGAACATCGTCTCCCAATAAACACGTGTAAATCTTTTTTAGCCGTATGGAGTTCCTTTTCTGTTGGCAGGAGCGATACAAAATGTAAAATAATTTTAACACTAAATCAACAGTGTTTATTTTGTAAACATGATTGTGTTGTTTATTTCAAATTAAAATAAATTTGATTGTTAAAATGAATACAATTAAGTAGTAGATACAACTCTTAGTGTTGGCGTAAACATCGACAATTATCTATTATAATTTCAAGTTAAATTTAAAAATACTAAGTACAAGTTTTTTTTAGTGTTCCATGAAAGTTACGTGGGAATGTCTAATATACTTCAGTGTGTAATGTGCTGATGAAATTTTAGACTTTATTACACAGTGATGACTGAAATGTCACACTACACAGAGTTTATAGCTATTCAGGTTCTACATCAACCTATCGACTTATGTCAAAGAATTTATTTATGTATGCCCAAGCCCATGGTCCTGATTGAAAAGTGTGTGCGTCACACCTACATGTAGATATGTATTATGATTTGAAGTATGTATGTACATATTAATAAAAAAATAAGTTTTTATAAGAACAACGCGTGCTCAAACTCATAGTAGTGTCAGATTCTTACTGACTAAAAACACCACCCCCTTCGATATAAATTGTAGATACTGCAACTAAGATATAACTTATCAAGCAATTTTTCTATCACGAAATGAAAAATTTTGACAGGTTACTCTCCAATGAAAGGTCCTGCATGTTCCGCAAATTAGACGCGGTTTGCGGTTAATCCCTATATCACCAAGTCGAAAGGTTTTGTTCTTTGTAGTCGGTGCAATAAATTGCTATCATTCAAAATTTGTAGGACTGTATTGTTGGTGTGTCCGATTAGTCGGTATTTATGCTTTCGCGCAAAGCTTCTAGTTTCAGCTTCGATTGTAGGTATTCTGATATCCCTGTGGATATCGAAATTTCTTTTAGCTCCGAGTATTCGTTTCCATGTCCTTCACGGGAAAGTCTATTGCCGAGATATGATTTCAGAATATCGTATAGACGTACGAGGAGAACTTGTCGTAATTTTAATGTTAAGCCTTCGTGCCACACCTTATCAAAGGCTTGCGATACATCAGGGAATATGCTTGAACATATTTTTCGTTGCTCAAGTGCTTTCCGATTACGACTGTAATTCTATGAACCTGGGCAATCGTCGAATGCTTACTTCTGAACCCAATCAGGGATAAGATTATTATCTTCTATAACCGGTTGTAGGCGCATTAGTAATATCCTCTCGATAATTTTGGATATGATTGAAAGAAGCGAAATTCGTCTGTACGATTTTACCTCATTTGGCGGTTTTCCTGGATTTAGAACCATTATGACTTCCGCTACTTTCCATTGGCTCGGCACGTGTTTTAATCTCAGTGCAGCATTTAAAATATGGAGAAGCTTAATTAGTGCTTTTCGTAGTGCTTAAGTAGCGAACAAAAATTACCAATAATGGAAAATAATTTCCAGAACTGGTTAAAAAAGTCCAATGATTAAATTTTATACCTACCTGCATAATTTGTTCACACTTCACTTCATTTGCATTTCGCTATAATTTTGTGGTTGAGCTCATCAGTAGATGTCATAGACTACTGATACCAAGACTATATGATTTTCAATACAAAACACACAGTGAATTCTACAACTTTAATTGTTTTTGTAACTGTTCTTCGATCCGAAGTCAGAACTTTACTCAGAGCACATTGCATAGAAGTATTGTAGGATGTGATGGTGTTTCAATTTTCCTGTCTTATTTCCGATTTAACTTCCACAAAATTTTTTGTTTTCATACTTGTGTTTTGATTGACAAAAACAATAAATTCAATGATTTGACATTAAATATAAATTCAAGAATGTGGCTTTAAAAAAACCATATACTCCAGTATGTACATTACCTACGTCAGGCGACTACTTCCATATACTATGCAGAAGATAAGGCAGCTCTGCCGTAAATGCCACCTCGTATCATTAGCAGTATTATCATTCCGTTCTTAAAATATGTTGTCAATCACTTAGGTAGACTGCGTGTGTAAACTAGATCCCTTACATATTAATACTCAAACAGTCTTTGATGTTTTTTTTCGCAGCATCTAACTGATATCACATTCGAGCGCTTCTTAAAATAGAACCTATAAGACTTGGGGGGCTTGGGGCTCTAGTATAATGTTGAATGGCGAGGTTCTCAAGCAACTGTTGCCTCAATGTGAGAGCCTTAGAACTTAAAAGTTAAAACTTCTCTACACCTTGCATTTTCAACCTATATTTACGATACTGAAAACAAAATCGCCTGGAGCTCAATTGTTTAAAACTAATGTAGGTAGCACCTCCTGCGGCGGTCGGTAACATTCTGCCATCCGTCTACTGCCCCTAACAGTTCATCACTTCAGAGGGAGACTGCAGACTGGTGAGTAGCAGGAATGGGTGATTGAATCAATCGATTGGCATCAATACCTTTCGAGATTTTCGAGATATACGATTTTGAAGGTTTTTATGTATGGGCAGTGCCACGCCCCTTTGTCCAATTTGACCAATCTTCACAGAAACACTTCTTACGACATTGTGGAACAAAGAAAAAATCTACAATTTTATTGTAGATAAGATAACGCGTTGCTAAACAAGGAAAACGCCCATAAAATATGGGCATGGTTAGAAACTTACCGACTACAAAATAAAATGTTGAGTAGTATTAAATGCGTGACTTGTATCGCACTAGTTCGACTGCGTGTTTCGATGCTTCAATGCAGGTTTGTTCTACTCATGACGTCAATCAAAACGGAGTTCTTATAAATGTCAAATGTGATGGGCAAAGATGCAGGCGCACTTTAAGTTGGTTGAGGTTGAGTCGTCCCCTAAGTGGAGGATTGTTCGTCTACTACGTTTTCCATCAAAAGTTTTTTACTTTATTGTTGAAGTAATGTAATTTTCAATATTTAAAGCGGAGCCGAAGTTGATAGATAAATTCCGTTACGACCCCAAAGTTATTATAGGTCTTTCTTATGTCGTTTGGTATGATACATCGATATATTGCGTAATCTTTTTGTTAAAAGTACTTTGTGTCAAAACATTAATGTGCGTATGACTGTATAAGACAGTTGATGATGTTTTTAATCAGTAGGGGACCTCGGGGTGGAACGGGCCAGTGTGCCTTTGACACCGTATATTTACTGCAAATTTAGGTATTAAATCATAATTTTTAATAAATGACTTGAACTTTTAGTTGTATCTACTTATACATGTTTTCAGTTTTTTTTACATGTTTTTTTATAATGAAAAAAAAAAATGTATTTGCAATGCAACCGTATTTTCCCGTTCTGCCCCGGTAAATGGGGTAGAATGGGATATGCATGCTTTACTCTTTGCAGAACTCGCAAACCATTGTCGCTTCATCGACACTCTCAATGCCTGCATAAGAGTTTTTGCACACAATGCAGGAACACCATCCTTCCATCGATATTGAGTATAGGTCCTTGGAATAAAGACACTCTGCGTCTGCATTCTCGTCCTCGGAACTTCCCTTAACATTTTTTTCCTTGGCTTCTTTTCTTTTAGAGCATTTGAAGTTGTTGACTGTTTACATTTTTTTTGTCTTGAGTGGCTTGAGTTTGACATCCCAATCCGCCCCACCCCGTTCTGTCCCGAGCCATGTGTTGAAGAATTTTTTTTTTTACTAGTATCAAAAACAAAGAATACTGGTTTTTTCCAAGTGGAAGTGTTATCATCAGCCTGGCCGATGCTTTGATACCCTCCACTGTATGTACTGTAAAGTACGTTACATTAGACGCATGTGTTTTGTATGGAAGGTACAAGAACTACTCGACCGACACAGACGATTTTTAATACCAACTTCACAACGTTAAAAAAATAAGTCTTCTCACAAAATTTCATTCACCTAAGTCGATTCGTTTGGACGCTATGGTGTTTTGAAGAGACAGAGAGATACATGGGTCGAATATTGGCTTTGTATGGGAGGTAACAGAAATCACTTTAAGTGTAATTCCTATTTTTTTTTTTTTTTTTGGATATTCAACCTACATACAACCTTTCGCTCAGTAGTCCATCTAAAAATCGAGCCCACCGACATTTTTAATTTTAGAATAAATTATATCCTATGCCTTATAACAAAAAACTATTATCCAATTAATCCCATTCCATGCAATAAAATCAAACAAGAAGTCACGTCTTTCCCATATCGTATACGTCAAATAGCTAAGCCATTTATTACTAAGCCAATGATTTATCACTTCACTCAATGACAGATGATGTTATTTCAAATCAACACCACATAATTTATAATGAAAATGAACTTTAGAAATTTATTTATCGCCTACATGTGTCTTTATCAAAATATTTTGTGGTTTTACCTACAAAAAAAAAAAAAAAACGTTTCTGCACAAAAAGAATATAAGAAGCCAACACCGAACTCAATAAATAAATCAAATATACTTGCAACAAGTAAATAACTTTCCTAAAAATCCATTCTACATGTTGATAGTTTATTTTCGTTGGTTATTTTGAAATTTTACTGTTTTACTTGGATCTCAAAAATGTTTATACGGTCAATCAATAGAAATCTCCATTATTCCCTGGGAGAAGTCAGATATTTTTAGACTCCTTCCTATAATAAGACGATCACTGAAATAATTTTTTTTTTGTTATTGAAAGATTATCGCATTATTAGAAAAACAAAACTCTTTTGTAAATATTAACAACAATAACAACAACGTTGTATATATAGAATTTTAGAAACGAAAATAAATATTAAACGAATTTCTTAATGTGCCTTAACAATGAAGTGCAATTCAGAGACAACGAAGGATGCCAACAAGTAGAAAATCCTTTTCTCAAATGATATCAATAAAATGCGAACGTATTTCGGAAATACTGGTACGGTTGCAATATTCAGAATTAATCACTGGCTACCGAACGGGAGACAGGATCACAGAGGCCTTCAAAGAAAAACTACTATGGAAATACGACGGCTTGCGGCTAGAAAAAGAAAGTTCAACTGTAAGTCGTGATCTTGTTAACAACGACAAGAAGGAATAATAATGAGGGATACAATTCAATACATATATATGTAATAGTGTCGCTTCGATATCAAACTTACATTGAGGAATGTAATTCCGGCAGTGATTAATCTTCGATATCAACAGAAAGACAACAACACACGGACACACCGGGACCAATATTGTTGCTGTGTGTTGAGAACAAGCAGGGTATTACAGGCCTTTAATTGTATATGAATAAAATGTTAGATATATTTCGTGGTCTTAAAAACCTTGTAAAGGTCAGTCACGTTAAAACCGATTCACCAGTATTTCGTTTACACTATTCAATAACTGTGATGATACTTATGGCGTTTTCATTAATCATAACTACCAGACAATATGTGGGCAATCCAATTGACTGTGTACACACAAAGGATATACCAGAGGATGTGCTGAACACATTTTGTTGGATACATTCGACATATACATTGAAAAGTTACTTTTACAAGAAACCGGGTTTAGCTGTGCCTTATCCAGGAATTGGAAACTCTGAGGGGGGAGAACATGACAAAAAGCATAACAAATATTATCAATGGGTGTGTTTTTGCCTATTTTTCCAGGTTCGTACTTTTTTTTTTATTATTTTATATAAATTGAAATTTAATTCAAAATGCATAAACTTAAATGGTGCATTAAATAGAGTGTTGCAAAAATGCAGACATCCTAGCTACCAAGAATGCGTCTAAAAAATGAAATATACATAATATTATGCTTGTGCGATTTGCAATATTACGTTCCCGTACTTATTTTATATTATTATCAATAGCATTTACCAATTCAGAATTCAACACATCTCTTTGGCTGTTTTTTTTTTTAAGTATAGGGGAAGATTTTATAGACAATTCCAATCTTTATGGTAGGTAGTTTAAGATTCGTTGTACTAAGTCTAACTCCCAATATCTCCAATCCTTACCCTACGGGACTACCGTCCGGTATTATCACTTGTCGGGGTTGCTATCCGCTTCTCTTATGCGGCTGCTCTTGTCTCTGATTCGTTCTTCTTTGCTTTTCCTCCTGACTGAGCTCGGTTTTTTATGCGGAATACTAATTTGCTTCCAGTTGCGCTCCCATTTTAGCATAACCACTATTATACTCTCCACATCAAGTGTAGTGTTTAGCATCCATAAATCTAGGAAAATTAAACGCGACACGCTCCAGATCCTATAGTTGCACCCCGGGCATGCAGGGCATACTCCGGCGAATCGTCAAGTTTAAAGCGATGAAGGTATTGGCGATAACCGACGTGATCTGATAAAAATTTCGTCAATTTGTAATTAATTGCTCCATGGCTTCTGCTTAACCATGGTTGAATCTTCGGAATAAGTTTATATGTCCATCTGCCTTGCTCTAAAGTGGCCCATTCCCATCGTTATTGTCACTTTACCATCGAAATACCCCTCTCGTTCCTTTTCCTTTCCTCTGCGTTGATGTTTTGACCTCTTTCGTGTCCATCTTGAGTTCGTTTCGCTTCGTCAGCAAGTATATAGTATCAATAGGGGTCATTCCTACGATAACGTACGCTGCCTTGCTTCAAATTGTCAAATAAGCCAATAATAATATAACTCTAAGTGCAGACAATCTATAGAGTATAGGTACTATAGCTATTCACCAGCGTAATATGGGCATTCATCCAGATTGGGGATGCATAAAGGATTATTGAGCTAACCACTGTAGCCAATAGCAGTCTTCTGCTAATCCTACTTTAGCTACAATTGTCGAAAATGCCGAAAATACTTGGGAAGCTTTCTGCGAACGTTCTGTCTGTCATCTATATTTACGTCGAAGTGTTTGATACACTTTTTGGGTACAGTGTTTCTACTAACTCTCACTTTAAAGTTCTATCTTGTTCGACAGCTTCTAATAACCACGGCCTCCGTCCTGTGTTTTGTCAATTTGAGGCTTCTCGATTCTAGCCATTGTTTGGCTGATGCAATGTCCTCGTTTACAATTAACTCCAGCTCATCTAAACATTTAGTGGTCACCAAAATTACTCCTGTGATTTTTTACAGTCTCAAAATGCCATCGTACCTTATATTCCAAAGGACATATTCGAGAAAGCACTACGTTAGTAAGCCGAAGCGTTCTGTTGTTCGCTTGTAATTTAATTTGTATGAATAGTAGTATAAGACACATTAACGCCTCAAGTCCAGCAGTGGGGGTAGTGCATATAGCACAATAGATGGCAGTTCGAGCTTCGAGCAGTTCTTTGTACGTTGTACCCTGGTCAATTTATTTCGAATGAAGGAACTTCTTGTTCTCGAGCTTATATTAAACCAGAACCCCATTTAGAAGAATGGTTCTAACTACTATGATGTAAGCTAATGCGTCATTGTTGGATTCAAATCCAACTTTTTCTCTGCTATCATCTTGCAAATAGAGATCGCTGTGAGCCTTAAGGACTCTTTCCTGAACGCTTCCGTTTAGATTAAGGAATTATTTTTATTCAATCAGTTTATATACAAATTGGTTTAACAACTTGACTAATAACTAAAATAGGTAATGTCGGCTGAACAAAAGGGGCCCAACGGATTTAAAATGATAAATTTACATAGTTTAAACAACATTAGTGGCTGCTATTAATCTATTACATGAATTATTTTATACATATTTAGTTTGTCATTGGCTAGGCTAACTAATTTTGCCGCATTATATATGTCGTAGTACAGGGGCTTAACCCCTATAATGTCTGCTGTTTGTCTTCTTGTAGAATGGTGTATCTTCGTTGTGTATGATGTCTTCAAATCTTGGATCTGTGATAGCCCTTGCGCACATATATGGTTGTAGAGGTTCTAATTCTTGCTGAATGAGTTGCTGGATTTCCTGGTTGGGGTGATCATCTAAGCCCGCAGAAGTCTAGCGGAGAGCTCCTTCATAAATTCCCCCATTGGAATCATATCTGCTCTCCAGTGTTGGGACTTGAGGGAGGGTAGACAAAAGGTGGTATATTGGGAAACCAAAAAGTGGTAGAAAGTGGTAGATTTTTAAAACGTACCATAAATGCTGCTATCATGCTATCATTACCCAAAATAGGATGGATAATATTTTGCAAACATTCAGAACAAATTTTCTTGAGCTCTATAAACGTCACCTCACAAAGCATCACCGATTTTTTTTCCAAAGTTCAGTACCAGTACCAATTTTCCAGTGCACAAAAATCTAAAATTATTCAACCAATCTGTTTCTATTGTGTGGATGATGGAAAATAAGTCTTATAGTGCGTAGGTATTTGTTATTATATGTGTTGTTGTTCCATTTTTTCCCCATCTGAAAAAGTGGTAGATTTGGATTTCCGGGTGGTAGAATTTTGGGTTGAGCAAAAAGTGGTAGAAATATTACTTAAGTGGTAGAAGTCCCATCACTGCTGCTCTCTCATACAGCATCGTTGTCGGATAATACTTAAGCGTTATCGGGTAACGCCAAAGCCCTGTGCAGATTCTGAGTATATTCCTTTCGAAAAGATCGATCTTCTTCATTGTCGTTGGTGAGATATTGAACCATATGGGACATCCGTAGGTTATCACTGGTCTGTTGAGATGCTAGTTTACTAGTAATTTTCTCTTCTGGCTTATCTAATCCATTGCGCCATTTTAGTAGTGGGTGTAATAGATGAAGAGCAAAATTTGCCTTCCTAAGGGCAACATCAGCATGTTGGTTGAACTTGATACTTGGTAGTTGTCTTCGCCAAAACCTCGGTGCTATCTGGAAGCGTAATATTGATGTTGCTACCGCGGTTGGCGAAAGCACATCGTCCTCTTACAGCCGCGTCCAGGAGCAGATGAGTTCCGACTTACTGCAGTTTATCTTTCGTCCCCACTTCAGATATTAGTGCCAAAGGTCCTACGAGTTTCCTGAACGTTAAATATCCAATTCAGTTATATATCTCGTACCGTATTAAGATATTTAACGCTATCCACTCCCTCAGGCTTATACATTATACATACATTACATTGTATTGGGAGTATGTGCATGTTCTCTTTGTTTCCACATTCTTCAACTCACTTCCTGAGCTTATTAACGGCTGATTCCATCATTTATCTCTATTTGTTGTCTATAAATGTTCCCTGAACTAAAATCGCCACATCATCTGCATAAGCAGTGACCCTAAGCCCTGCCTTGCTAAGTTTTTTGAGTAGGTATATCGTCTATGACAAGAAAAGACCCGATAAAATGGGAGATCAGATAATCGCTCTTATTGGACTCTCCTCAAGAGTTTAAGTATCTTGTCACAAGCGCCTTGCAAAACTTATTGATGGTAATGCAGTCCTCGACGTTTATCTTTTCCATTGAATTGCCAATCCCCTAGCGTTCTTAAAACGCCATTTAAGCACAAATTCTCAGCTTTACATAAGCTTCCTGACAAAACACTTCTACTTCTTAAAATATGAACGATTAAGTGTATCAAGAGACTAATGGAATGGGTCTGTATATGTAGTCTTTCTCTGAAGTGTGGCCTGGTTTACTTGCTTTAGGTATAAAATATATCTACCACTTGCACTTTACTCCATGGCATAGGTAGGTAGCTTAACTTTAGAATGTGTACAAGATCATAGATGTGACCTTGACCATACCAGTAGCCTTTTGAAGTATTGTCAGGCAACCATTTTAAATACTTTAGAAAAATTCTCAAGAAACACAGTTCTTTGCAATTTTTCCGAGATATGTATTTTCAGATCGTGTTGGTTTGTCAAGGACATACATTCATATGCCAAACCATCGACTGGAGTGCAAGTAGGTTAAATCGTGACACTTTCACTTTATAATACCACCATAACTGGGATGTGATCAGATAAATTCCAATACGTGATACGCACAGCACATGCCTTTTATCACATTCGCTGAATAAGGAATATGCTACAAAAACAAACAAATTTTTGGCATCCAAGACCAATCTGAAGTGCTTCATATGAGCTCACATCTTTATACTTATTTTATTAGATTTTAATTATTATTCATAAAAATTATCGTTCACTGAAATGCATTAAGATTGTTCCTTTTACTGTCGATTTTCGTCATACAGACCTGGAAAGAAATCAAAACCACACTATAGAATGTATAGTATATACACAAAGAGAAAGTACATTTTGGCATCAAGACATTAAAAGAGTTCCAGATTAATAGTTTATTAAAGATATAAAATCAGCTTCGAGAAGGTTGCAGATGGCCTTACTGTATCGTCGATGTTTCTTTATACACCGCCAATGCGATTGTAGTTCCTAAAATAGACTAATATAAATCTAAATTGGAAAATGCTCCTCCGCGCTCAAGAATCTTAAGTTCAACGTTTTACGACTATATCATGGAGTACTGCGGCGGCAGTGTTGGAAATGGTTTGGCTTTTTCTAGCCATTCACTTTTTTGTTCCTTCTTACGTTTTGAAAATTATTTCCATAATAAAATTGAAATGTATTTCAAAACTGTGCACTTTAGCGTATTCTTCAATCGACCGCCAGCAACTCACAGAAGGAGAAAGTAATAATAATAGTGATGAGAAATCGAGTCTTTTTGTAGCCAAACATATCGCTCAGCGTTTTCGTTTAAATGTTGATTATAAACACTAGATCTCCATCCCATCCATCTGCAAGAATGGTAATTAAGTGATAAGTAAATGTGGTAACTCAATTAGTTGGAACTACCTGTGATGAACTGCTGGCAATTGGAATGGAGGGAAAATAAATAGCATCCACTAAAATAGCCCGAGTTTATTTTTATCCAACAAAATGTTTATGATTAGCTATGTAGGTACATATTTTTTCATTTGGGAGAAATTCTTTTTGTTGTTTTAATTATTCTTTTGTTCGATTGGAAGGTGTAGATGTATATTGTTCTGGTGAAAAAAAATCACAGCTACAGCTGATATATACATAACCCAAATAACTTAAGTAAACAAGGTGGTGCAGAAGGATACCAATACCTATGTACCTATCACTGACCTCAATTGGTTTATATTATGTACATGATGAATAATTATGTCATATGGTTTATATATTCACAGAAATACAAGGCAGAGCCTTGGAATGGTCTCTATGGTGATTTTAATAGTAATCCACACTTATTTGTGTCTTATTTAATTTTTTTTAACAAGCATTTATCGACGACTTCGCAACCGTTACAGAAGTACATAATAGTGTGCTTTGCTAGGAGTTCGACAGTATGGAAAAAATCTTCCCTATTACAAACTGAATCCCGCTCTTCCCTCGCTAATAACTTACGCTACAAACACCATTTTTAAAAACGGAGAAATAAATTTTGTCTATTCTTTATTATAGAGTACAAAAACCAAGTTTGAACTCGATCGGAATAAAAATAAGAAATTTGCCATACAATTTCGTTTCTAAGTGCTCACTTTGGCCATAAAAGGAAATTTGTTTCAAAATATCAGCTTCATACGTCTTGGTACCGTTTGGACTGGGCGTTGATCACCAATAGTCAGGATAAACTATTTAATTATGAGATTATTTATTGTTAAATTGGAGGTTTTTCTCGCACTTTCCTTCAAAAAGATTGCTATTTGCTAAATAATAATTTTCTTCACATTTGTTAAATATATTGTTTCAGTAGTAAGATATAAAAATATCATATCTCTGTACTGTGGTAAAATGTGTGGTATATATATCTATCTATCTTATGAGATTATTTGAATATTTTTAACATTGTCGTAGGTTATGTAGTAAGAAAAAGAAATTGATTTTGTATTAAATTTCGAACTGGGCCACTGCTTCCAGGTTCGATCCCCGGAAAAACACATATTACCTACATCTTAAGGTTCTTGTCCACTGTGCCACCTCTCGCGAACGTCTGAGTTCTGAGAGTATAACTGTCCTGAAAAAGCTTTTCAATAGCCGTTCGGAATCGGTATAAAATTGTATAAGTCCCTTAAATTCGTCCCAAAAATAAAAAAACTCACACAAACTCACACAAGCTAGGCCTCGGGTTCCTATGACCTTTGTGCCAACTAGGTATTTATTTTATTTTTTATTAAATTTCGAACTAGAGGATTTTCATCAATTCAGACATTGCGATGTCGCGTTTTGGTCCGTCTTACCGGTTGTCCTTCGGCTCCTCAGAACTACAGCCTTTGGAGTTTGCACAATTCGGGGCCATTTTGTGCAGTTTTACAGTTTTAAGCAAGTTTACAAAAACTGCTCTTGATAACTGAATTTCAGTATTTATGGTTTTACGCTAAAAATACGAAAGAGTGTTTTAGACAATTTAATTTTTCTCAAGAAACGATAGGATGATAAATGTACATAGGAATTTAGCAAAACCTCAGTTTCAATATAATACCATGGTATAACCATTTCGACCAAAAATTGATGTTCCCCAACAGAACTGCTTTCCGCTTGTATGACGGTTACCTATCGGCTATCGGTACATTAAGAAAAACTGTTTGTGTCTCGAAAAGGCCATTTTTGCATTCAATACAAATTGAAATTCTTTGTAATGTTTTAATTCTCCACAAAGTCAGATTTTACTTATATACCTACAGTAATAAGTTGGTAAACAGAAACAGTGCTTCTCAAAAAATATTTTTTAATATTTGTTACCATTTTGCTTGCATAATTTTACACCGTCCGCTCTAAGAATTTTTATTGAAATACATAATTTGATATCACTTGATCATGTTCAATGCGATGCCGGATCTCTTTTCTTCTCTCTTGTCTCTTCTTTTTTTTTTACTCACTTAAAATCGACCTGTATAACCCGAGACGACTTTCATGGAAAGGTCTGGGTCTGGGTGTCCCTGTCCAGTTCCAGTCCATGCACTTTGTGTGTAGCTAAGTCGATCATGAAAAGCAGGCCAAGATACAGTACTCACAAATTTTGAAAATTCACAAAAACCTACAAATTTGAAGCTCTTTACTTCAGCCTCTTTATATATCATGGTATATGTAGGTAGGTTATATTAGCATTTCCACAGCTTCACCTAGCCCATCAGTTGGGTCTATTGTTGTCAGTTACGGGAACCATCCATTGCATACCTGTTGGAAGCCAAGAATTAATCGCTTTTTATTTGAGCCGCCTAGATTTAGTATATTAATCTCAATAGTTACTTAAGTTCCACATTCTCCAGATCTAGCTAGATCATCGAAGATGTAGCTGCTAAGAATCCTATGTCTGGTGTTTTTAGGGCTAGGCATTAGCAAAGTAGATAACGAACGAATTCTATTTCTTCAACGTCCCTAAGGCTTCTGGCGAAATCATTATGCAGTATGTTCAGCCGTTCCGCATGTAGATACGCCTAACGCATAGTATCCAGTAATGACCCCCGTGTGTATGCGGCTCTATCCGATCATGAATTTGGATTTTTTTTTGCTCGCCTCTGGCCATAATTACTTTGTGTGCCTGCAGGTATTGAGATTGGTCTAGCGGAGGTTTATTTTACTAAAAGATTCAATGTCAATCTTTCTTGCAAGCTTCCTTAGCGGAATTCTTACAAATTTTAGAGCCAAGGATGCGTCTATTTTCGACCCATTTCTTGTAAACTCATCCACCTGTTCATTACCCGGAATAGCAATCATAAATGCCCTGGCACCCTGCATAAGGTCACCGCGTCAATGTATTTCGCTCATTACATTAGGTTTTAGGTATAGCTATATCAACAACACTTACGGCCCTACTGCAATAACAATTTTACCCAAAATTCTTTTAAGGCGCAAGGGTTCAAAGTACAACAAAGTAAACATAGTTTTATCTTCAGAGGTCAACAGAAATTACCTGATTAGACATTTATTTTTGGTAATTGTACACTTTTGCGATACACAATTGAATTGTGTATCGATATTACGATACAAAAATACGAAGTAAGGAGTCATTAGAGTAGGCACAAAAAGCATTAAAATACCCTAACGAAAGCAGGTGGAAATTGGAGAAAATTAATTCTAACCGCCTGCGCCTATTAAATTTTTGTAATTAAAAAAACTGTAGGTACTCTAAGAAGATTAGGTCGAATGGGTTTGAGATAAGTAACTGCTGGCGTTTAAAATGATCACGAATTAGCTAAACATTAGGGTGGGTCGAAAAACTAAATTTCGTCCGATCGTTTTGGAATAGCAACCAAAATGTGACCCCAAGCTTTAAAATGCGTGTACATATTTTTAAAAATTTTTTTCCTGTCGGTCTACCCGCGCATTTCATTTGAATATGAGGATATTTTGTGAAATCTGACACAAATAGGTTGATTTTATTAGAATCCGAGAATTGTTTGCCAAATAAATTAAAACGTACCTTGCGTTAAAAATATAAGCATTCATAGTATTTATACTGTTACCGAACCTGCAAATCGAAATAAGGACAATAATCTTCGTATCTGGACATGAATTCGTACAATAAACTGGGAACGTGCAGCCGAACAACGAGCATACGAACGTGTATTTGGATGCGGGTTTGTCATACGCGGCAGACTTAGGCAAAAAGTATAGAGCTATCGTCACGTTAGTGAACGACTTATGATTATCCACATCAAGGCTAAACTCGCGAACATCAGCCCCATATGCGCTCGTATCGCCACTGAAAAAAAGGACCACGCTACCAAAGAAAGTGTCTATAACAGCTCCTCGAAAGCAAAATTCGAGCAAGAAAATCGAGGTTAATATTATATCTAACCTAGGAAGTTTGAACGGTAGTATAGGCAAGGAGAACATATTTGTTAGTACAGTTGGCAAGTCTGACAATAGACATCCATTTACTACTCCATATCTCAATATTCATAGGTCATTCAGTGACAACGCTGACAACACAACAGTAGCAAACGCATCAAAACAAGACGCGTATAAAGTTATTTTTAAAGATAAAAAGAATGTCCTAGGGAAAAAAATCCCGTACTTAATCCTGTAGAGATACCCAGCGAAACCTTGTAATGGAATCACAGTCGGTGCTGAGAATGTGGAAAACTATTTTCGCAGACTATAATGTAGACGAAGACCAGAATCCCGCTTTTAGGTAGAACGTTCCATTCAATATAGACTGCCGGCCCGCGTGGCGATCTGATTGGTCCCTATCAGTGTGGTTTTAGGCCAGTAAAGTCTAACGTCGATATAATGTTCACACTTAACATTAGACGAACTATACAGAGCCTATCATGTATAGTTTTGGTATCCCTGCAACACCTCGATCGTTTAAATAGGGTGATGACGAAGAAAGCTCGCTGCTCAAGATGGATTTAGACAAGTTGACGCTCTGCCATGCGACTTCTTTAACATCATATACTTGAAGGAATTGTCCGAGACTCACATCTCACAGGCCAAGACCCAAGACACGATCTTTCAAAAGTCTGTCGAATTACGAACATACGCCGATGATATTGACATAATTAGTAGAACACAGTGAGCTGTCACTAGTACGTTATCTAGTACAGAAACGGAGGTGGCTAAAATGGGTCTAGCGGTCAACGAGAGCAAAACCAAGTATATGCTGTTATCAACGGATCGGACAAAACCTTACAATTGACAGCTATAACTTTGAGGTAGTGAGAGACTTTGTATAGGTATAGATACAAGTAGCTCGGCTGTTCTATCAGCCCTGATAACAACGTCTCAAAACACGTCTCAAAACAACGTCTGATAACACCCTACTAAACATGTGGGTCATTTATCGTGATTCCCGTATCTAAAGAAAGGCTTATTTCATCGAGTAGATATCGCTCGTTTGCTTTTTTTGTAGGTTGATACAAACAACATACCCTAATAAATTTGAGAGAGAAACAAAAACAACAACAAAACTTGAACTGAACGAGAAAGTTTCCTGCGATTCAGTCATGTACTTTTTTGTTGTAATTGATTGCTAATACTTTGAATGATGGCATTGCAGATTGGAATAATTAGGTGAAAGCTGCAATTTTGCATGAACCTTCCCTTTTCTTCTCCTTTTTTCAACCCTTATGAGACGAATTTTGAAAAACGATGAATGAGAAATGTAATAATTTTGACTTATCTATAAACATACAAACCTTGAAGTTCATACTGCTAACGGTTCATGAGACCCCCTTACTCCCCGCGACCACTTTACTCCTCAACAATTCTCACCCACACTACGGCCTTTTTTGGCCACATATCTATAAAACAGAAAAATTATCATGAAAATCGGACGAATGGTTCTCGAGTTATGGAAGGACGAACAGACAGACGCTGCATTTTATATAGTAGTATAGTATGTCTCAAAAATCCCGATCGATACCATGTCCCGCTAAACATTTTATACGGGCATTGAAAGGTCACAGTCACAACAAACGGCTTTTCCCGAAAATCTCAGTAATTGTCACTTTTATCGAGAGAGTAGATAAAGCTTATCAAATTTTTATCTTAGGAAATTGCCTACAAAAAACATTTTTAGGGGACTGGTACATTCTTTAGAACCACAAAATTAAGCTTCATGCAAAAATTCAGCTTTCCGGAAATTTGTCGTTTGACCTTTTCATTGTCTTTATTCGCCGAACTACAATTGTACACATTTCACTCAGAATGAATCATTTGACCCAGTGCGTCATCTGGCATTCATTTCAAATTCTGCTGTAGGTTTATAGGAGCACCTGCACAGCGGATATTTCTCCTATAGGTAATTATATTCCAATAAAAAAAAAATAAAATTTGTGCAGATAGCTATTTAATTTAATTATCAGTAGATATAAAATAAAGCGTCGGCGATTTTATGCAAAATTTGTTTAGACTTCATCAGATAAGTTCTTAGCTTTGTCGAAACTTTTAAATTTTCTGGTTTTAACGGTATCCTGCAATCATACATTAAATTTATGACAAACAAATTATATTTAAAACATTAAACAAAATGTGTGAATTTTCTATTTCTGTATTCACAAACTAAAAATAGTGCTGAATCAACTTTTCATTTACCGGCACCAACAATCAGCATGTCATTCATTAAAATGTTGTTGCTGGATTTAAATTTGAACCTACTCAACATTATGTCAGACCAACCACCCACAAATACTAGTCCGTTCCACAGAGAAAATACCAATTCCCATGGAATAGATACTTGACTCATCGGCTCCAGGTTAATTACGATTTCCCAATGCACTTTTCATTTTGAATGAGTTATATTGACAGGTTACAATTGATGGACCGTTTTGATGTGCATTGCCTTTGCGCGTAAAAGCGTTAAATAAACTTTTCAATTCGAAATGGAAATTCACGAGAGGCGAATCCGTTTGCAGCATGTGTTTTGAAATTCATTGAATTTCTTAGCATCCAGCATCAGTTTCCGACGTCGACACATTCTGTCGTCACTTTTCTTCTCTTCTCTTCGAATGCATATTGCATATACACTCAAACGTATCCTGCCGGTCAGAAAATGGTTCAATAGCGAACGTGCTTAAGAAATACAACTATTCACCATGCATTTTGACATTGTTTTGCATTACTAGCGGAGGCTGCTAGCTCTATGCGATTTGGTGCATTTCTGCATCATGGACGTTTTCAAAATATGGTTTTTAATTTTAGCACTCAAGTTAGTTGTAGTTGTTGGCTGGCGATGTGAATGGATTTGTGGCGAAAGTGATGTCGTGCCTCATGGTTTGGGGGGGCGGTTTTGTTGCATATTTTTAGGTTATTGGCCGTAAGTCAAATGCGCTCTGCATTAAGATTCTGCTCTATTTCATTGTTACGGCTATGCTTCGCATGAAAACAATTAACGCACAGTAATTATTTAGATAAACAAATATTCACTCTACACAGTCGTGATCGGAAATATGTAGTTGGAAATATCTGTACTCTTAATATTTACATACTACAGGCAGTGCCTGATGTATTAATGTAAAGCTATTCACCATATTCTGAAAGTCAGTTGGATATTCTAAGAAAATATATGCACCTACTCGTAAGCTATGTGATCCTCGGCAGTGTGAACAGTTTGGATGAAACACATAATTTGTAGTTGAACTCTTTGGACCTCTTGGGTAGGTATAATAGCCCAACTCACCGAGATTTGCTTTCGATAGGGATTCTTCGGAAATTTTTGCTTTGACTGCTCCTATTGGAATTTGGACCGATTCCGCAAGTGAGCAGTGGAGGCTTGAACCTTGCCTGGCCAGCTCGTCAGCCTGTTCGTTTCCATAAACGTTGTTATGGCCTGGAACCCAGATTAGGGTAATCCGTAAATGATCAAGCGAGGACAATTCCTCGCGGCATTCTACCAGTTCTGCTGGTGAACATTTCAGATCCTCTTTAATCGCGGACCGGATCCTCAGCAAGACTATTGGCACCTCGGAACTCCAATTGGCTGTGTTGCCTCTTGCTTTCAATGAAGCTTTCAATTGCCTGTGGAAACGCTCTACCATCCAATTTTCACACTGGGTGCAAATGTCGGCACACACGTGAAATAATGATGCGTAGGAATTAATGCGAAGTTTATTTTACAATATATATTTCTAACGCACTGCGTTATCGAACTTTATTTAATGGTAGATATAGATATATTTTCAATACAATACAAATTATTTTAAGACTGCCGATTAATAACCTCCAGCCACGAGGAACCAAAGAAGAATAATTCTAACAAGATGGTCGCGATATAAAAATCCTCTGTCAAGATGCCGGAAACCGCGAAAGGGAAAGATTGACTCTTCACATTATTTGCTGTTTCATTTTTGTTGCACTTTTTATGTGCTCGTGGGACGTGTTTGGAATTCGCTACTTAGTGGGTGCATTCAGCAATTCGTGTTTATGGACATGCACCTTATGACCGCTTCAATATTAATTTTGAGTTTATGTTGACTGAGGCGATAGCCTTGATCGCAGCTTGACTGTCAATGAATATGTCTATCTTTTGCCTCGGAACTATGTCCGTGTGTATTTTGATTAGGCGACAGGCTTCACGGATAGCAAGTATTTCCGCCTGAAACACACTGGCTGTGTCCGGGAGCCTGAAGGATTTTGAGATGCTCAGAGACTCCGAAAATACACCCGCACCTACTCCACAGTCCATTTTTGAACCGACAGTGTAGATTGTTAAATTCGAGTCCCTGATCACCCGTCCGTCCTGCCATCAGTCTAATCTTGAAGGGAATTTTACTTCGAAGTGTTTTTTAAAAAGTATTCTGGGGGTAATGTAGTCCGTTGAGGGTGGTACTAGCTCTCTTGATAAAGAAAGCAGAATATTGCTATGTAACTGCCTCATACCTTGCTAAACTTTGAAGTGAAAGAGGATTTGAAGTTACGCTGCAGTTTCAGTTTCCTTGTATCAGATGTTATTTCAATAAATCAGGCGTGGGGGGATAACAATGTACAGCAATCACATCGCAACTGTGGTACTATAATTACTTATTTACATAACGAACTTCCAACCCAACCCGTGTAGAAATTCCGTCGAAATGCATCCTCTACGTATCAGAGAACGTTGCTTGGAATAGACCTGACCAAGCGCCGCAAAATAGCTTTTTATTTTTCTTGAATTGAATTTTGTTGAAAATGGAGCACTCCATTGTACTATCATATTTTTTTTTTAATGTAGTGGTGGAGAAACTTTGACATAATTCGCTCCAATTTATACTTGGTGTCAGTCAGAGTATTGCTGTCCTACATTGCGACTCAATCCTTCGTTTGTGTTGCTTTGCCACTTCTTAAAACTGACTTCCTCTTGTCTTGGTCTTTGAAATGCTATAGCTGCACCAAAAGCCATTCCTTTTAATACAGAAATAGTCGCTAATCACTAAATCGGCTACTATCCACATGTGAAAAGGTATAATAGAACGCCTAAAGTAAAGTTAGGCTTACTAGGAAAGGCCCATATGCAGCAAAGACATACAAGTTTCTTAGAGTTTTCCACAACCATCAGTAATTATGTATGTATTTGGCCGACAGCATATTTTTTTTCGATGAAATTGGCGATGAAAATCTGGCTTTTTGAAATTTTTTCCTCTTTTTTTCACAGAGTTTCACTGACTATCATTGCCTTCATTCATATGTAGGGATTACTGATAGAGTCAAATAATTGTCACTACTCATGTTCGAGCTTTTACTTACCTATAGAAGAATTTTCGAATACTTTTTGGGAAGTCGTTGGAAAAGCTACGCTAGACCTGTAAATAGATGCGGATAATTATATTATTAGTCCGGAGAGCCTTTTCATGGGCACTGCGGCCACTTTTAAAGGAGACTATTATGCCTTCAGTCAGGAAAAAGTAACGAATTCCTCGTCAAGGATATTTTTTTAGAGACTACAGATAGCCGGATATTCGTCCGTTTAACTCATAAATCAGTTGGAAAACTTCTACAGACCAATGTTACGCATTGGTTCGGGATGAACCCTTATTGTGCCTACACCTAGAGCCGTATAAGACCATTCTCCCTCATACCCTCCTTTAATCTAGCCTAAACTACGGTTTCACATTTGCAGGTATCTTGCGCTCTTTTATACGCATAATTCTTCCGAGTAAATGGAAGTACCGAATCATTACTGATGAGACACTGACAAAATAATATATATTATAATACAGAAATTTTAGCTCTGCCCAGCTCCTATTTTGCATTGACTTCCATTTTGATACCCTCCACAAGAAGGTATTTTCACTTTACCATTACATTTGTAATGCCAAGAAGGGGTGACCGGACACCCCATAAAGTGTATTCTGAATCAAGATGACATTCTGAATCGATTTAGCTATGTCTGACTGTCTGTTGAAAACACGATAGCGTCCAAACGAATCGACCTAGGCGAAGGAAATTTTGTGAAAGGACTTCCATTACTCGCTGGTAACGAATTTGACCATTTCCAAATATAAAAATTAAGCAAGCAAACTTGGGATAAAAGATTCGTCAAGAATCTCCAGAAATCTATTGGTCAAATTTCGTAAACATCGCCAAATAAGCTGGTTATCGATATCTATCTCGGTTAAATTAATATATCCGTGGATTCTTTGATTAACTTTTATAGTTGAACAGAAACATTAAATTAACAACTGGAATACCCATCGATTAAAGTTACCCAAGAATGATAAAAAAAGGGCCCCAGGCAAACTCGGTGCATCGAATAGCAAAGTATCTATAAAATAAATCCGAGATATTAAACACATTTTTTTTTATTCATAAACATCTCTCATAAATAATTATTGTTTCGCGGATAGATAATTACATATTATTGCAATTGTAAAGCACATCCTAATGCATGTTGTATTAACCGCTACATCACCACTGTATTTATTGCTAATTAATGCCTGAACTTGTTCTATTTACATGCGTTTTTGTCACCTAATGGTGATCAACATTGACATAGATACATAATAAGTATGTGTCTTTTCTAGAGGACACTTGGCAATGCATTTGGAATGTTTACATTTGCATAGCTTATTTTTGAATATTAAATATATAATTCATAATTTTCAAGAGAAATAACCACAAGAAAATTGTCCGGAAATTGTTGACATGACAAATTTGTTTAAATAAATCTTTAGAGGGCAATGACACTCAGCTTGCGTAGAGTAAAGTATGAAAAGACTAACAAGATAGCTGCTTAACAAGACTTTATCGAAATATTTATTATGTAAACATGAAATATGTTGCATAAACTGCATCGTTTATTACAGCTCAGTGGAAACGGACACTTCAATAATTGAACATCGTCAATGAACATGTGGCCAGCGCAATGTTTTCGAAGTGGTGGGTGTTCGTTCGAGAGGGGAAGGAGTGTCCTCGCACTAAGGCACTTATTCGCAGGCGGCAACGGAGGAATTCCCTAGATGGAATCAACGGTGGCGCCTACTGTTCAGTCAGGTCGAACTACAGTCAGTGTATCCCTATATGAGCTGCTTCGACATATTTGAACAACAGGTCTATAGAGATTTCCAATACTGAGCTAGGGTGTTGGAAAAGAGTCGGTGGCGGACGAACCGTCAATGGGTTAACGGCAGCGCTCATATATGACTGACATCGGATTTTCCGGCCCACTGTCCTACAGGGCCAAAACAAGGGCCTGGCCCTCCAGGTTGGGGGTTGTGTCGTCGGGGTAACTTCCCGACCATGGAAAACACGACTAGTTATGAGAGAGACACAACCAGCCTCTGATAATGAAACTCCTCAAATGGCAACAAGACCCGGAACATCAATGTACTATGATTTAAGAGTATGTATACCTGGAATGTGCGAACGCTCTATACCCCAGTTGCTCAAAAACTTGAGTCTGCCCTCACGCGGTATAAGGCAGATATAAACGCGATCCAGGAGATACGATGGATAGGATCAGGTATGATGAAGAGAAAAAATTGCGACATTTATTACAGCTGCAACAAAAGATTGCATGTGGGAATGCGGATTCGTCGCGGGAAATCGGGTTAGGACAAAAGTTATTCACTTCAAGCCGATAGGTGATCGCCTTTCTGTGATCCGCACCAAAGCTACTTTCCAAAACATAAGCCTAATATGTGCCCCTACCGACGAGGCTGAAGACCCCATCAAGCAGCAGTTTTATGACCTCCTGGATAGAGCCTACGGAGCCTGTTCGGAGTATGATGTAAAAGTTGTACTCGGGGATTTCAATGCTAAAGTCGGAAAAGAAAACATTTTTGACGTGTTAGTTGGTAAGCACAAAATCCACGAAACGACAACAGACAACGGCTACCCACTAATCGATTTTTCAGCAGCTCGTAACACGGCGATAAGTAGCACTAGGTTTCCAAGGCTAAGGATCCACACAGCAACCTGGCGCTCTCCAGACGGTCGAACCGCCAACCAAATCGACCATGTGCTAATCATGCACACATTCCGAGGTGTAAACGTCGACTCTGTCTATTTTCTTGTCGCTGCTAAATTCAGAGCTCGACTGTCCATCGAGAAGAAGCTGCGAAGGCGCGAACTGCCCAGAAGAAGAAATTCGACGTTGTACGCCTTAGCACACCTGGGAGTAGCCAGAGTCTGCAGGGAGCGCCTGGCAATGAAACTCTCCTCTGTGCATTCAACTACCACAAACGCCAACAATCAGTGGTGCCAGTACCGCGACATCATTGTAGGGTACTACTGTTTACGTTTAGCAGTTTAGTGATAGTTAGTGCTGCCCGTTCTAAAATGCAAGAAAAACAGAATCTTTCCTGTTTATGGTGTAAAAATAAGTACAGTTTCCACATGTGTAAACAAAAAAACGAGTGGACACGACAGCACTGAGTGAGAGCTATCCTGTCAGCAGTTTTGCTCAACAACCCAATGATTGGAGGTCGTTCTCGTGGTGCTTTCATGGAAACAAACAACCCGTTTTGAAAACTGCAATATGTAATGTGAAAACTTCTGTTTTCAAATCACTTTTCGAGTGTTTTCATTCGAATTTAACGTCTTAATTCAGATATTGCTCATGTGTCCCGTCGATGAGCTCGAAGTAAATAAATTGGTTAAATATATTGGCAATTTAAGTCTAGACGTTTGATGTCGCAAGTCAATAACTCAAGTGAGGAAAGTCCGAGAAGTACAACAAATGCAAGTCCAGATATGTATTGCAAATGAATATTATCCTCCCAACTCACATGTATTCAAAACTTAAAGTGGACTGCATGCATAATAGCATAATTATTTGGAATAGATAAAATATATTACGAGCTTTCTAGCCTCATTTGACATAAACTGCAGAGCTAAGCTAAAGCAAAATATTATGCATTGTTTATTACAATTGCAGTGGTTAAAATTTAACAGACTGTTCCCATATAGATTTTAATGCAAATATTAGCTTTTCCAAATTGCATACAACGTGTAAACATTATTACCACAATGTTGTGTCAGTTCTTAAGATTCATTGCATTTCAAAATCATCAAAATGCACGAGCTTACAGAGAGATTATTATTATTTTCGTCATAACTTCTCGTCAAAATTCTCAACAAATGAAACTAGAAATAAACTCAAGTGTGAGTATCTCTGTGTAAACATTTCTCTTGGATTAGATTTGTCATGTAGTCTAAAATGCCTACCGGGACTCACTGAACCACTGACAACTTATGACCAATCATATAAATCAACGAAAAATTCCCACAACCACTCTAACCACAGCACCATGTAGCTAGCTGTTGAAAACTATACACTCAGAAATATCTACAGGAATCTCTTTCTATAGTTTTTGACGAATTGGACATCGGCCAATATAAATATGTCAAAATCAAGTTATGATCAATATATTTTACCGCAGCCCATCTCAAGCTCTGATAATAATAATAATAACACACGCATCGTCGTTAATTTACTATTTTGCGAATGGAATTCGCCGGTTGGAGCAGCTTTTGTGAGACCATCATTATTTCATTTTCGAGACGACCCAGTTCCTTAGACAACAACATGACGTTTACATCAATTGACGTTCGTTAACATTAACGTCCGCCATCTTAATGTCACGATTGTTCATAATGTGGACTTATGCCATAACTAGGATGACTGGCAGCATAATCTAAAATTGCTTTTCTTTTCAATAAACTTCGTGAGTATAATGCTTCCAGGTGACATCTCTTGTCCAACTGTTACAGCTCACAGTTTGTAGAAATGCTGACATATACAAGCAAAATACAAACAAATCAGTTTTGTTACACAATTGAAAATGTTGTCAGCGTTCAAAAGAAACAAAAAAAAAAAAATATTGTCAAGCGTAAAAGTGACAAAAAAACGAGACTAAATTGTTAATAAGAAAAAAATGTTTCTATACGTCTCTGTCCGCTGGCGGTGTCTCGGAGACACTAATTATAAACGAACGATAATGTGTCCACACCCACTCATGGAGAGATTTAGTGCTCTATTGGTAGTTCCTGCCCCACTGAATGATATAGGATATAAAAGACGCTGCACGCATGTATTCCCGATATCTTGAGCACTGTCAAATTGAGACAATAGAGCTTCGAAGATGCATAAATAATTGCGTTGGGACATTAAACATTGCAGCCGTCATTCCTTGTGGTATAGGTGGGATTCATTGATGATAAGTGAGTAGGGGTTGTGTATAAAGTAAATATTTAGAAATTGTTGACATTTGGATGAATCGTCCAATGTGTTTTGACAGCAGCTTCAGTCGAGTACTAACAACAAGATGGCTTTAAATAATGGAACTCATAAAATGAACTATTTGTCGTCTAGAAAGTTTGTTTGCCATTCGCAGAAAAGTTGAGCTGGCTGCAAACCTACCTTTCTTGAATAAAGATTTTTGTCAGCTGGGATGAGAGGAGAACTTGTGATCTTCGACTATCATCTATTTGATCGTAGACCTTTTTTAAGCCAGTGTATTGGAAAAGACTTAGTGATGGGTAAACCATCATGGGGTGTATGCTGAAAACCATCTCTCGGTTAAAGATAGGTGGCATTTGGTACCACCCGCATTGGCATTTTGAAGAACCAGTGCGAGAATTATCCTTTGATGGATATGCCGTCTGACGCAAATGACACCAGAAATCCTACTGCGACAAAACTACCACGTCAACTTTCCTCAGGCAACGGATTGGCTTCGGCCAGGCTCTGAGCCGGGGAAAGAATGCCATCGTATATTCACGGATGGCTCCAAAACCGGACAGGAGTCTGGTTCTGGAGTCTTCTTGGAAAGCGAGAACATTAGACTACACTATATCCCTTCTGTAACCATGCGTCTGTCTTCCAAGCGGAGATTTTCGCTATCCTTATGGCTATGTGCTATATTGTGACAAGCAGTGCAGTGAGCCAAGGCTGGGTTCAGAAGAAGCTCTCTCAGGACCTGAATCAGCGTTGGGCTTGCCTGCATCTGTGGTTAGGTCATCCATTGATACTTGGGTTTCTCGTAAACACGAGTGTCGGTGGCGTTACAGTGCTGGGTGTAGACAGACCAAACGACTGCGTCCGGATATCTGCAAAAGGTCCGCGTCTTACCTTCTGTCTCTCAGGAGAATCGGACGCATTGTTTCGGCAGATTAAGGTTTGGCATTGGCCGACCAGTGAATTCTTAAAGAGAACGATGTTACCTATCAACTGACACTAGTTTCATCTTTTAACTCGATGAGGTAGGTAAACATTAAAAAAAACGGGACTTTCGAGTGCTTTTTATGCAACAATAATTGACCTCTAATAAAATTTAATTTGTGCTTTAACCTTATGACAAATAAGTATACATATAAAAACTGTACCGGAAGTGGCCCGTTATTTCGAAACCCGGCCGGATAATGACTGTTCGACCAGTGGTTTCATCATTGGCCCTTTCTTAACTTTCAATAGAAATGCGAATTGTCCTTTTACTCCATGAGGTAGGTAATCCTACTGTCGGCTCCCGTATCTACTAATAGGAATAGGTTAACCGTTAAGTCGAAGATGTGACTTGTTTTACTTACGTACAAAAATAATCGATCTGATACGAAGTCGTTGTCGGCAAAAGTCTCCTAGGAGGGATGGTAGTTCGGGTAAATTTGTGACGAAAAAAATAATGATAGTCAATACGGCTCCGTTGTATTGTATTGGATGCAAATAGATTCCTTGTCATATATGTAGACAGGACGTTTTCAAAAAGGCTGTGTTGCTGGTCGAGAACAAGGGGTTAAAATATTTGGAAATAAATTTGGCAGCTGACGAAAGTATAGAGCAGTGTTTTTCAAACTTTTTGAGTATGCGACCCCTTTGTGAGTAAAAACATTTTGGCGACCCCCACATTATAATGTGTCAGTTATTCAAAAGGCTACATACACTGAACCCCTTCAAACTCTATCTAATTACATACGATTTTATTTATTTATTGAAGAAGGGATTTTATTTTACAAAGCTCTTCCTGCTAATACTACTGGCGGCGTTAGGTCTTATCGCCCAAAACCATAACACCCAAATTGAAAAATGACATAACGCCCAAAACATTGCTAGGCAATTTTTTGTTGTAAAATTTACGCAAATTTGGTTGATGTGACATTGATTTTGGGCGTAAGGCATTATTTTTCCTAACGCCAAAAAAATGCATAACGCCCAAAAACAAACATACTAAATACGTGTGGGGGCATGATGCCCCCCTGCAACCCCCCTGCTTGGGTTTACTGTCAGATTTGGGGTGCATGCGTTACTTTGGGCGATATGTCATTCTATTTGGGCTTTGCGACGCTAAATTAAAATTTTGGGCGATGTGGTGGTTTTTGGGCGTTATGACATTTTTAAATTTAAGCGATAAGACCTACAGCCACTATTGGCCACTGTTTGTACGACATGTTTTTAGAAAGCTATCGCGACTGCGAGATTGATTGGACAAAATGTTTTGCTATTTGTAGATGGTGCTAAAGCTTTGACGGGCAACAAAAGTGGACTCATAGCAAATGCCAAACGTTTCATGCGGACACACTGCTTTCTTCATCGACAAGTTCTGGCATCCAAGGTTTTGCTTCTGAATTAAATGATATGCTTAAAGATGTGATCAGAGTTGTGAACTATATTAAAGGCAAGCGAAGTCACAATGGCGAAAATTTCCATATAAAATTATCCATTGTCAAAATATTTAAGTTGAAGACTAAAATGATTATTGGTAAGGCCCAAGGCCTTGCAAATTCGGCTGTTTAGGACTATATGTGATGATGTTCACTCCATCAAAATCTCCTTTATCAGACAGAGGTCAGATGGCTGTCAAAATGAAAGGTATTAACACGAGTTCTGGAATTAAAATCTGAATTATTTATACTTATTGTTCTCTATCTCAAAAGAAATTTTGAACTTGTTGAACTTTCGTCGAGTCTGTTGATATTAAGGGGATGATTTTTGTTTATGCCTTTATAGACCCACCAAATAGAATTATTTATGTTCTTACAAGATACAAAATCTGGAAATTCGAATCATTTTTCTGATCCCACCTGGGTTTTAAAATTATCATTTCTCGGAGATCTTTTTGATCACTTAAACATCTTGAATAAGAGCCTCCAAGGGAGAGAAGAAAGCATTAGGTATGTAAAAGACAAAATCAGAGGATTCCTCGCAAAACTTTCTTTGTGGTCAGAGTCTTTACAATCAAAAATGTTTGATTATTTTATTTGTTTGATTATTTTCCCTGCGTTCACATTATGTTGCACTAACAAATTTTGTGTTTTATTATATTTTTTTTTTTTTTTTGCACAGGACTTTTGTTTATTAAGCTTACCGGCTTGCGAACGCGACCCCCCAAGGAACTCTTGGCGACCCCCTAGGGGGTCGCGACCCACAGTTTGAAAAACACTGGTATAGAGGATCAAGAATCACAGAGGATTCAGGGATTGGGGATAGAAATGGGCAGAAGTATTTTAGAAGCGTGGATTGAATGTATCAAAAGTGCACAGAGAAGGATTGAGAAAGTAGTATCGGAAGCTATAGGAAACAATTTGAGGAAGAGTGGATTCTGGGGTTAAATTAAAAGATAGACGATTACGTTGGGGTATGGTTGTACATAAACCAATTGTACAAAGTTCTACGTATGGAGAATATTTGTATTCAAAGGGTATCATAGTATAGAAACCTATGCAAAAAAAATATACAAAGTCTCTTAGCTGAATGAAATAAGATGTGTACCTACAAGATAACGTTCAAGGATGTCAAATTTATGTCGGCCAAATTGTATGGAATCGTTTTTTTTTTTTTTTTTTTTGTTTCTTTTTCTTATATCAAATTTAATTTGTAAATATCTACATAAATAATGTCCTTAAATTACAAAATCCTAATTCATCAAAATAATCTGATAATAAATTATTATTATTGAACTCGATGTCATGCCCTTCTTTTTTATGACAACTGCCCTAAGACAAGTCTCAAAATAGATCATATAAAACTAATTTGGGAGTGGTCGAGATTCATAGCATTTATCTTAATCTTGAATTTTAATTAACATCCTTCATCATAAATCATTTTCTTTTGAAAGTGAATAATATATATATTTTTTTGTTATGTTAAGTTATGTTTATTAACATAAATATTGTATTATGACATCTAAAGACAAGAAGTCATTAAACCACTCGCGTGTATATAAATCTTATTTTGCTGACTGTTAATAATATATATTTCGGGATTAGCTTCTTTCAACTAAGGATACTAAAAAAAAAACACAAAACAAAAAACATTAAACGAAGTGGTCTTTTTATAAGACTTAAAAAACCATAAAGAGTGCAGATATATACCATAAAATTGATTGGTACACAACCTTGGTAAAATTAAAAAAAAAAAAAGTTGAATAAAATATAATTTTTATTGTTTTACCTATAAAAGAGATAAATATTTCATCGGCAGAGCTAAATTTTGTATTTAATTGTTTTTTATGTGTTTTTTTTAATATATATTTCCCAATGAATTTATTTTTTCACATTTTATGATCAATTGTTAAACCCAAATGGTTGACTAGTAAATCAATAAAACTATTTTTTTAGTTATAAATATATGTATTATATTTTTACAACTTGTCATTTTGAGAGATAGAAATAATGTTTTTTAGCCACAACTGATTTAGATGCTTACCTACCTAATTTCCAGTTGTCTTTGTGGTCTAGTAATAAATTTTCTATATTTAATTTATCTGCCAGTTATTTGACAGTTCTCAATGACTTGTCTCTCTGGGGTATACGAAAATCTTAACATTTTCAATATATATTGTTTCATGGTTCATTTCATCACCACGCGTGATTTGGATAATGATCGTGACCCTTTCACATGGCAGACAAATTGTCAGAAATAAAAATGTTTACTTAAAAAACGGAATAAATAAATTTTAATTTTTTTGTTTTGTTTTTTTTTTTTATTGTGCTTAACAAATGATAATCACCGACTCATTAGTTTATAAGTTAAATCTGGACAAGTCTGTGAATTTCGTCTGACACAAGAGATTAGTATCGTGAACACGCCAACTGTCTTGTCAACACGAATTAAGATTTCGCGGACAAATTATTAAAATTCCAACAATGATTTACAATATTATGTGAAACACATTGATATAGTATATTGTATACATACCCACATCATAGTGAAGTGTTGGTATCCGTTGTAAGAAAAATCAATTAGCGGGTTAAAAGGGCAATATTTGGAAATCTTTAAAATTTACCTCGGCGTATACATTGGCGTCATAGAGTCGCCTTGAATTTTTGAGGAAAAATAAGATTTGTTTTATTGATGCATTTAATTTGTTTTAATAATCTTTTTTGACATAAATCTTTGGCCAACGCAGGGATTATCTCTAGCCTCCCAAGGCCATGACAATTTAAATACACTAAGTAAATATAACAAATGTGATACTACGTCAAACAAGTTAACGTCCAATTTAATTTGGCTACGCCCAATCATATGCGATCCGCCTACATACTCGTAAAGATAAAAACAAATTTGATTAGCTTTGTGCTAACTGGCCAGGATAATGATTGCAGTCTTTCGTTTTAAGTTTTAAATTTATTATATCATAAGATTTTCGCGGACACATTCATGGACACCGCCTCTTAAGAAATTTTTATCCAATCATAATTCAAATAAAAAAAATATAAAGCTTTAGGGTGGTAGCCTCAGATCGAACGACAAAATGGAGTCGACACTATTGTGTTGTTTTCTATTACCTATGCTGTTTCCATACATAGAAAAAAACTACAAAGTACAATCCAGTGATTGGCGCAAAAGATGTGATCATTGAGACGCGTTTGACCAAAGTTATAATAGTTATAGAGTAGGTATAGAGAGATAACAGAGACGTAATTTTCAGCATGTTATTGACATGCCATTTCACTTTAATTTTAGGTCATCGCCAGTGGCGTAGCGAGAGTTCGAGCCTTGGGGGTGACTTACATTGAAATGCCGACTTAGGTGATTAGATGATATTGTATCTTACTGTTTTTAAGCATTCACAAATAAATAAAAATGAAAATGAAATGATGTTTTTTATATGGGAGGCCCATATAAAAAATATGGCCCGACCTATTTTGAAAGGCGACCAGGTTTGCAGTGCGAACGCGAAGTCACTGTGTGAGAAAAAGGAAAGGTTAGGTACTAGTGTAGGACCATTCACATGAGAGCGAACGAGTTGATGAAATGCGAACAAAACACTTTTTAAGCATTTATAAACAGAGAATTTCACATTTTACTATTTCAAGAGTAAAATAATTAATTATCCCATCAAGAAATTAGAAATGCTGACCGTCGTTTTTAAAATCGAGTCGAAACTCGCTAAATTTTAAGGTGTTATTCACCGATACTCGTAAATTTCAAGGAGTTCAGTCGGCAAAATCACCGATGCCGACAGTCCTTTTTAAAATCGAAACTCTGTCAATTTTAAGGAGTTCAGTCGGTAAATTCACCGATTCCGACCGCCTACATTTACCTGTTCGAAGTCTGCTAGAGACATAAAAAGACAAATGCTAAGCTAACAGAATGGAATAATTACAACTAACGAGCAAAATAGTGTTGAACTCCTTTCACGACATCTGAATAAAAATTTGGTAGAGGGTGCTGACAACTTTAAAGGGATGTTTTTTTATTAAATGGAATAAGTAGTTGGTGGTGCTCACATTATTGGATGAATGGAAGTAGACTTCGTTGCTTACATATCTTTCCAAAGATATGTAATTATAAATACAATGGAGTTTGAATTAGTGTCACACCGTGTGCAAGATTGACACAATTAAATTGACTAATTGACTTCCAAATCTTACGAGGAATACTTTAAACAAAAAACTATATACAGGGTGTCCCAGTTTAGCAGTATAATCCTTTAAGGGAGAGGGGGTCTATTTTAACCATATTTCCCGTTATGGCCCTTCAAAGCATGTGACCTCTAATTTGGAGGTGTTACCACTTAAAACGCTATAACTTCTAAACTATTAGAGATACAAACATTGTTTTGTACATTTTGACAAGACAATTTAGAAGCGCATACAAGTCTAATGCACTTCGGGTACATATATGCAGCTACAAAAAAGTTAGGGCTCCTTAAACACAACATTTTTAAAATTTATTGTTACATATTTTTACTTAAAATGTTTTTTTCTCAAAATGTTTACTTAATAAATTTTTATTTTTTTTATGAAATTTTTATTCTTGAGAAATTTTCTAAAAATTATGTTAAGCAATTTTTTTACGTACGATCAACAGAAGTTGTTGTAATAGCCGTTTTTTGTCAAAAAAAATGGTCAAACAAAATTAAGTCAGAATATCTAATAAACTATCGTAATTATGAGAAATGGTTAACAGTTAATTGTCGAATATGAAAAAAAAGCTTAACATTGATAAGTTGATCTCCACAAAATGTATTCGAAACGTGAACACGCGGACATAGGTAGTGTTTGTAGACGGATTCTGCCATGGAAACGCTTCGTTGGCAAGATAGGAGTCCAACGCCGCCGATACCCAAATCGTAGTACACAATGTAGCCGGGTACTGATGCGTATCAGCGCGTTATTGATACCGGGTAAGCTCCTCGAAATAAAAAAAACGACGTTCAGACGTAGCGGCGGCAGAAATTGAGGGTGGGATTTTGCGTGCTGGAAGTTAAGCCGTTAGTCAGGTCCGAGGACTAGCTGTGCAATTGGAACTTCCCAGAACCAGGATTCACAGAACTATAGAAATAGGTTACACCCTTCCCATTTAGCACCGGTACGGACACTTCCTCAAGAACAATCTGTGGACTGACAAAGCGCAATTCACAAACAAAGTTATAAAGCTACAAACGTCCACAATTTGAACCATTAAATATTAGACAAAAGGTCGTGTCACTTACCAAAAAAAGTCGAAATTTACCAAACTGATTGAGATACATTTTTCAGTAAATCTTTGGAATTGGCCTGAAGATTGTTCTTGTGAAGATTGGTCAGAATTGCTGTAAGGGGCGTGGCACTTCTCATACAAATAAAATAATAAAAATTAGTCCACTGCACTAAAAATCCAAAAATAATTAACCACTCTGTTCACCCTCTTTTTAGTTAACAGATTTCTGTTAACTTAACAGAATAAAGGCTTAAAATGCGATTTCTATATAAAAGCCTTGAGCTATAAGGTTATCAGCTCAGCACACAAAACAGGCTTATGTGCATAATGGCATATGTGCTTTTAATTTTGTATCTACTTAAATAATGTTCTCCACTGAATTGAATTAGCCTTTGCACTTTTCAGTGTCAATTGTCTCCTAAAGCTTTGGAGCACAAAAATCAAAAAATGAGTACCTACAAAATTAGCGCATAATTCATATTTCAAAAATTAAATTTTAACATTTTCATTAGATATGCTCTGCCAAGTTGATGAATTTTTTAATTCCTTTTTTGGTGGTTCTGCCATCTTCAAAATAGTTTCGAAAGGTAATTTTATTTACAAATACTTTGTAGCCAACCCTGAAAACGATAGCAATCATTAGAATCAGTAGAAATATAGAAAAAAAATTTATCAAAATCCATTCAGTATAATATTCGGAAATTTTTCATTTAAAATTGCACAAGATCATAAAAGGGTGAAACTCCGTTTTTATAGTAAGGACAAATAAAATGTTCCGTTTGCTGAAATTAAAATTAGGAATTATATAATGTACTTAGAACTTAATCTTATAATACAATCAGCAAACTACCCTTTGAACTAAACTCCACCCACTTAAATTTTGTTCATAATATTATACTTTTGATAAAGAATTTTCTAGGTACACTATATTTAAAATTTAGTATCTAATCATTGCTATCACTACATCATAATATTTTGAATGTCTTTCTTTACAGGCCATATTATTTTACACCCCAAGATGGCTATGGAAATCTTGGGAAGGCGGAAAAATACACGCACTTATAATGGACTTAGATATAGGAATATGCTCCGAAGCCGAGAAAAAACAAAAAAAGAAATTACTTTTAGATTATTTATGGGAAAATCTTAGGTACGTATGACATGACCCAGAAGCTGCATTAATCTAAATAAATTAATTTTGCCATCGCCATAATTCTATTGGCTAATAATTATTCATTCATTCGCACAGATATCACAACTGGTGGGCCTACAGATACTACGTGTGCGAATTATTAGCACTTATAAATGTGATAGGTAAGTTCGCCCCCAATATATCACTCAGTAGTCAGTGTGTAAATGTTTAGAATAAGAAACCGCACTCTGAATAATTGATTGTGCTTAATTTGGCCAAATTTGAATGCAGACTGTTATGAGTACATACATAGGTACAATTTTTGTCTATGTAAACAAACAAACTTCAACATGACGTGTTTATAGTGAAAGGCGGCTATCCCAGCAGCAAGGTCGATGTAACGATTGTTTTAATGAAACTCTTGATTAAGTCGATTGTTTGTTGTAAATCCGGGCGAAATCAGCAGGATCAAAGTGTAAACAAATGCGAATGAAATTCATAGAGATCACTGTAGCCAGAAAATTGTTGTTTACATGTGAAATTTTATGAACTGACCCGAATAATGTACGAGAGTGTGGCTGGACTTGAAAATTGAGTTCGAAATAAAGCACTTTAGGGACAGTGTTTAGTCCGTTTTTGCGTGTTGTTCCTCTTGGGAATAAATTATGGGAATTTATTTGCGTGCTATGACCACAAACGATCTGCTTTAATGGGAACATTGAATTTATTGCAATTTCGCAGTAAAGTGAGCGTTGTTATAGGGAACAAAGAAATTTCATGGAAAGCATTGTAAGCGCGCACAGCATTTTTGGTGGTTTTTCAGTTTTTGGATTGTTAATACAAATTTTGTTTACTTCGTTAATTAATAATGTCTTAAGTAAAATTAATGGAATTCTGACTGTTCTTTAAAGAGTACACAAAGGTGTCATTTTTAGACAATGGATCAACTACAACCCATTGGTTCAACTGTAAAACGAATTTGTTGATGGTTCCAAGAGACAGTTCGTAACTAATCTTTTCATATGTCCTTGAAAATGTTGACTGTGCAGATGTTTTTCATTCCATTTCAGCCACCTACCGTTTTACACTGTTCTTCTCAGATAAGCATTGCAAGTTATTGTAGCATTTATTCCAGAATTTGAAACTTTTGATACTAGGGTCATACAGACCGTGTCCAACTACAGTGCCCATTCCTGTACCGTTTTTGACCTAAATGTTCACAGTTTAATTGGTGAAGGAGATCAAGCTAAAGGCGGGCAGTTCTACGAAAACTGAAAGGTTTGAATTTAACTTTCGTAGCACACAGGAGATTGCTTCTTTGGAGCCGATGGAAACGTAAATTAAGGGGGTTTGTGTTAAAGAAAATGGAATTGTGAAGAGACGCATAATCTACGGACACTGAGAGAAATGAAAAGAATGCCCGCAGCGTCCCTGTGTTCTTCACAAATTTAAGCGGTCTGTGTATGGAGTCAAGATAAAGGGATTGTCCCAGGGCAGATCGAAGAAAACGACGTTGGATGTACTCGATTCTGAGCACATAAGCTTAGCTTGGTGAAGGGGACCACGCTTGACTAGCTTAGGTACTCAAGGAGGGAACGAGCAAAGGTGATATAAGGGATCTGTGCACATAAGGCTGAGAGAGTGATGTTGAGTGATGAGAGCAATTTAGCTCCCTCTTGTACAATATACCAAGTATTGAACGAGAGCTATTGGTTGTCCGTAAAGAAGGTAAAGTCAGAGAGGGGACTTCTTGCACTTGCGTGGTAGAGTAATGGATTGGCTCTAATCAATTTCTGAGGCACCAGGTCGAAAAATGATGTTCACGGTCTTGTTGAAGTACATATAGACAGGAGTATCCGCGTAGAGAGCGATCAAGGAGTGTTTAATTGCCTTTTAATATCATTTATATTTGAAAAGAGGGGACCTAAATGGCTGCCTTGTGGGACATGAGATGTTGTTAAAGAAAGGGACTATAGTACGGACCTAAAACAAACGCTATAATACAGGTTTTCAAGGAAGGAAGATATCGATTCCATCAATATGGGTTGAAAGCCAAGGGAATGGAATATAAAGAGGATTAATGGAGATATCTTATTGAAGGTCTTACGGAAGTCAGTTGCAATGACGTCGACATTGCTGCCACACTCTACAAGCTAAGAATCCGACGAGATTTGTAGTAGTAGTTGAGAAATTTGTAAAAGTTGAACTACCTTTCAGAAACCCATGTTGGTTAGGAGAAATAAGAGACCTGTTCCGAAAGCGTAATGCTTCGTATAAAATATGTACTTTCAAAACGTTTCTCTATATGAGAGTGCTTAGCAATAGGGCGATAATTAGTAACTCTATTTTTAATCCTTTTTTGTGTATCGGGCTATGAAGGTGGTCTTTCAAATCTGGGGAAATTCTTCTTTAGAAAGAGATAGTCAAAAGAGCTGGGAAAAATAGCTGGAAGACCATCTGGCGGGATAAGAACTCTTTTAACTTATTTTCGGTAATAGAAGGGTCAGCAGTTTGAGAGCGAAAGGGACCGATAGAGATGTAAGCAATGATGAATAGGTAGCAAAAATAAGAGGGGTCTAGCCGAGAGTTGTGGACAAAAGATTGGTTAAAAAATGTGGCAAAGAAGTTGACAATGTGGATCGAGATCGGTGGATGGTACGTATTCGTAAGAGAGAGAGAGAGAGAAGGAAGTCGTCGAATTTTTTAACAGTTTACGAATCGGAAAAAGGATTTAATGTAGTTTATTACATTGGCTTGTGGAACAATTACATAGTGTTGGTAGAAAGAGTTATAATTATATAATTAAGAACTAAAATTATAAAACTTGCTACAGGGGATTTCTGCTGGATGTCAAGAATATAGCTCGTTTTTGTCGTCAATATTTCGATAGCGATATCGCTTAGATCCTTATTGTTAATGTGTTACTATAACTCTATATAAAGCAAATAACTATTTTACCATAATAATATTAAAAAACAATTATTTCCAGGTCAAATGTTTCTTATGAATCGATTTTTCGATGGCGAATTTATGACATTTGGCTTAGATGTGATAGCATACATGGAAGCCGATCAGGAGGACCGTTTGGATCCAATGATCTATATCTTTCCCAGAATGACCAAATGTACATTTTTTAAATATGGCTCAAGTGGGGAGGTACGTTTCTGCATAATTTGAAAAAAAAAACGTTTCCATATTATCTACTGATATTTTTTTAAATTTCTTTCAGGTGGAAAAACATGACGCCATATGTATTTTACCATTGAATGTTGTTAATGAAAAAATTTATATTTTCCTTTGGTTTTGGTTCATCTTGTTAACGTTGCTTACAACATTAACACTTATATACAGGGTGGTAATTATATTCTCACCTCGTATGAGAGTGTATTTATTTCGTATGCGATTTAGGTATGTTTTTTATTTGTAGATATTTTCTATTTTATTAAAATGTACTAATACTACATATTTACAATTATTTTATTCCACACTACAGGTTAGTGCGTCGAGACGCTATAGAAATAATCGTTCGTCGATCGAAAATGGGCGATTGGTTTTTATTATATTTACTAGGCGAAAATATAGATACCGTCATATTCCGTGATGTTGTACAGGATCTAGCGAATCGTTTAGGACACAACCAACACCATCGGGTGCCTGGCCTTAAAGGTGAAATTCAGGATGCATGATATTGGGAGTATTAGGAAAAATACAAACAAATAATATAATTATAAACAAAATTTAAGTTCAATGTAAAATATTATGTTTAAGATAATGTATTGTTTTATTTTCGGAAATATGCATTTATTACAATTATGAATGCATACTACAAAATGACGTCACTGTGTTCATGGGAGAAATACAACTTTTTATAAAAAAAACCAAACAAACTCAAGAAAAAAATACAAAAAAAGTAAATAACAAAAAAAGAACGACTAAAAAAATCACAAAAAAAAAATAAAAGAAACGAAATTTCGAACGAATTCCAGAATCTGCGCGTATGTAATTTTATACACAAAAAAACATTTAAATTCTCTTCAGTTTGTCTTATAAAAAAAACACAAAACAACATAATAATAAGGACGAAAAAATCTAGGCATCAACTAAGTAGTAATATATCAGCATAGTATTAAAATTAATTAAGATGGTACAATTGGGGAACGTTACAGAACAAAGGCGTGTTCGCAAATCTCCGTCCAACGAGATGATTTTGAGGCAAATCGAAACCAGGTGACATTTCTTCTAATATATTTTCAAATTTTCCTTTTGTAAAAAGAAACTCTCTCCTTAGTTCGGAATGTATAATAAAGAAAACAATAAAACAATTTAAACTGCCATTTTACAGAACCATATCATACGAATGTATTTTCTCTTCTTCTATGCGTTAAAGTCACCATTTGCCCAAAAATAAAAATTAACTGAAAATGCATTACTACCCCTTGAAATAATAAATAGAATAAATAAAATATATTTCGTCAACACTGCCAACAAATAAAATTTTAGGAAAATGTAGGTAGATTTATCAACAAAAAATATCGCAATGTTCCCTAAGAAAATACGAAAAAAAAAAAACCAACAACACTAGGACACATTTTCGTAAAATGCAATTATCAAGTTGACCCTGAGAAGTACCCCCAAACGTACCGTCAAAAAAAAAAAACAAGAATCGAATCTTGTACCAAAATTTGTAAACAAAAATAAATATTTCAAGTTACTTTCAGTTGTATAGAAAAGAATACTTAAAAATCAAGCCACTAAACAAATTCATGGAATCATTTTCTAGAACTATCGAAATCTAGATTCGTTCCTGACAAATTTTCGCATTCAAATATTATACATAATTCATAAATCATACCTACTTAGGCGTATTTTTTTTTTTTAACAGACGTACATATTAAAGACGAACTAGATATTGAAACGAATATTTTATAATTTTAATAACATCATATTAAAGCGAATTGTTTTCTTTTTTTTTATATAATGTAAACATAAGTAAATCTATTGTAAGAAAATTACAAAACAAAAATGGAAATAGTAATATGTAATACAAATCGCCATTAGCTTTTAGTCAATTTAATACACTGATGTAGGAAACCATAAAAGAAAATCAAGTAAAATTTTAAATAAATTTAAAACTAAATAAAAACAACATACCTAGGTACTAGAAAGAGAAACTTTATTTTCAAAGTTGCAATGAAATAAAAAAAAAATTGTAAATCAAAAACGAAAACAAATTCATTAATTTTATTAAGGAAAAGCAAAAAAAAAAAAAAACTAATAGCAATATTTTCGACAACGAAAATGATTTAGTCATTTATTTAGTTTTAACAAAAAAAAAACTTATCGAATAAATAATTAGGAAACAATATTTATAAGAATGATAAATAAAAATGTTAGAACCGAGATAACAAATTATGAAAGTAAAAGAAAAAAACAAAAATTGTCTGAATACGAATGCGATGTATGGAGTGAATTTTTTGTATGAAATTGTAAAAAAAATAATAATAATTATTAAAATAAAAATAATAAAATATTATAGGTTTTATTTTACATTTTGTTTTATTTTTCTTTCAATTATGGTTTGAATATACCAGAATGAACGAACTGAGCTTCAACTAATTTCATTAGAAAGTAGGACAATTTTTTTCTAAGAATTGGTTAGCTTTTTTTTTGTTTTATCTTCTATACAAATATTTCTGCCTGGTAAAATAATAAAAAATAAACACACCCTTGATATACAAAATATATCTTTACAACTGTAAAAAAAATAAAAACACACGACCTAAAATGAGAATACATAATACAAGTTCTATGCTGAGAAGTTAATATCAATGAAACCCAGAATTTAAAATCCTCTTCAAAATTACATTTGCTTTTATTTTACTTCTTTTCCTACGAATTCCATACAATAAAAGGAGAAACAATTTTATTTAAAATAAAAAATAAAACATCAAGTCAATTTCTTAACGTATTTAGAATAAATTAAGTAGTTAAAATATTTACAAAACAAGTACGGTTAGGAATTAAAGTTATATTATTGTTTATGTTTATAGGAAAGTAACTAAAAGAAAATTATTAAACGAAATAATAAATACTAAAAACATTTTATACTGCCAACTAAACTAAAAATGAAACGAAAATAATTATAAATAAATAATATGTGTTGAGATAAATTCAATGTTCCAATAACTGAAAAAAAAAATCATTTTAATTTTTCCTAATGTCAATGTATCTTTATTTGCATGTTAATTAATTTTTATTACTTAAATAGATAATTTAAAAAAAAAGAACAACAAAACTAACAATAGACAGAAAACTGCCATGCTGAATGTGGAGGGATTAGTAGTAAAAGTGCTTTTATATTATAAATAATATACATAGGCTTAGTAGATCCTAATCAACTTTAATTTTTTTTTACAAATACATTTTCTGCCATTATCAGCTCTACTTTGCCCTGCCCTTACAAGCATGTAAGCATTTCCTATTCACTTTTATCTCATTTAGTGTACCAAAATGTAAGTTATTGGAAAAAATAGTGTGTTACTTTAAACGACTGCATTTCGCTTTAATATAGGCTTTTTAAATCTTTTGGGCTATATATTGGAACTGGCACGCCCGGGTTAATTAGGATCGCTCCTGCTTCTGATGTTCCGAGGATTTCCATATTTCTGTTTTGCATGACATATTCTCTAGATCTGACCACAAGCTTTAGTTCTATGGATTCAAATGTTAACTTCTCAATGGACAATCGTCTGCTCTTATACTTTGAGGACTATTTACCCTTTCATGCGTGGTTCTTACATAGACAGAACCGCAAATACTGAGTTATTACTAAGTACATAGTTGAAATCAAAATAGGGATTATTTAAGAATATCTTATAGATTTTTTTAAAATTATGTATAATGACAAGGAATTGATAAGGACAGTTAATGATAGAAATGTTTAGAACGATTTCAGACATATGGTACTCTCGATGTTTCTGATGACGCACATCCTGTAGGTTCAAATTTGTGCCAAACTTTCAAGCATTTGAAGCATTTACTGTATGGAATATTGTCTTCTAATGTCTGAAGCCTGAATATTTTATGGTTTATCAGTATCTAATCGCATGATCTGGTGGCGAGTTAACACGTTCATTTCCCTATAGAATGTTGTTGTAAGATCGATTTCTAAGGGAGTATGGCAAGCAGTTCCATCCTGCTGGAATCAAATACCTTTCAGATTACTGTCTTCCATATTCAAGAATAAATACTCAGTGTATTTCTGCATTGTCATTGGCCATTAAAGGACCCAAGATGCAACCAAATTAAAAACAAGTGTCCGAGTCTGTCAGCCTGAGCCTTTTGGCATGTTTTCTAAGAAGAGAGTGCCCTGACAATATATAACAATTTCCCGCCTCTTCTCGCCAGCTCATCAGCTTGATCATTTCCAGATTTCCAGATATACTCGGTTCTGACTGCATAATGAACACGAAGATTACCCAGTCGCACGGCCTTCGGAACAGATTCTCCTTTGTCCCTTCGTTTTTTGCTGCATTGTGGAGAATCGTCATTCAGTGATTTTCTTTTTAGACCACGTCTGTCAACAGGTAAATCCTTCTGTGACATAAGTCTAAAGGTTATAAATCTTTTTTACTCCAGATGGGATACTTTTTCATTCATTTGGCAGTAAACGATGCACGAGTTTACGAAACATATTTTTAGCTTTCCCCAAAAAAGCCTTCTTTGTCCTGCGCCTGCGGTCTAATCCATATCTGGCACGAAGTTGATCAGCATGGTCCACATCTTCCATGAAAGAATTATAGTCTTTAACGACTTTAGGACACCTTACTTCGTCTTTCAAATTTTTCGGTTTGATTTTTTTTCTATTTGCTCGAATCGTAGGTACCACAAGCTAGATTTTTTTCGGTTTTTATTTTTCTAGCAGTCACTGACGAAAAATAATTATCAAAGGTAATCATTTTTTGCGTTCCCCACTCCTTTTCAGTCAATGATAAGACTACCCTTTCACAGAGACCGTAATTTACGTATTTACTTTCCAGCTGCACGTCCTGTCCTTGGTAAATCGAAAACTTCTTGATGTAGCCATGTAGATCTGCTAAGAACCATAATTTGTACCCTCTCTTTATAGGTTTCATGGGGTTGTATTGCTTCATGGAGTTTCTGCCATCGACTTATCGACTGAAAGCTGTCTTGTTCCTTGGTAGGATGTGTTGAATTTATCATTCAAAGAATCGATCATTAGCCGAAGTTTGAACAGTCGTTCTTTATTGTCTTTTGAAATAATACTGTTGTCATTAGGAGTAAGCTGCTCAAAATGGCATCAAATCTATTACGGCTCATCGTTTTACCCACCAACGGAACTCCAAATCCTTTCACTTCAAAAGTGCCTCCAGCTGGGTAGTTTATGATATCCCATAAGAAAGTTCATTCCCATAAAAGCTAGTAGCTCACCCTTCTTCAAGTCCGACACCTTACTTTTTTAAACCGCATAGAGATTAGATTGATAAACAATTTTATCGAGTACCCTTTCAAGAAAAGAGAAAAAATCTGTTTGACTACATCAGGTCTCAAACAAACCATCAACTGGGACCTCAGGCAATAGAAATTCATGTATTTCTGATGCACAATCGTTAGCTTTCCATAGTTGATTTGGTTCCTCGTGGGAATTTTTTTTTTCGAATGACTGCATCATGGCCGATTATCCGTAATTTAGTCGCCATCGCCCAACTAGCTTCTTGAAGCACAGCTTCATCTGGTTCCTCATTCATTACGGCAGCAGCTCTTATTTTGAACGAATTGTTATAAGATCATATTGTCTAAAGGTAATTCCTCAATCAGAGCTAAAATTTCATCATCCTTCAAATAAACATTCTAAACAACCGACATAATGCACTTTATGTACATGAAAATAGCACGAAAAAAAAATCTATTCGAACACTCGTTGTCGCACTGCCCAACGGTACTTACCAGTCCAATGTAGGTAGTTTTGTAGTGAAAATATATGAGAAATCCCTATAAATTCAACTGCTTTCGGGTTTTTTCCAAAGATCAATATCAACTTGAATCACTTGAAAAAATTTACGAGAATCGCAATGACTACTTAGATCTACAAACACCAAAATCAACTAAAATTACCCTCTTCAAAGTCTAATAAGCTGTCAAAAAAAGCCGTTATAACCGTGGCTAAAACTAAAACTAAAAATGAACAACAAAATAGCTACATTGAAATTTAATGGAACTTAAAAATCTCGTTAGGCGTCAATACCATATTTTTGTCATAATAGAGTTTTTATTTGAAGTAAAACTTACAAGTACCGTCGTCGGTCAACAAAGGGTACTAATTACTAAATAAAGAAATTCAGTTTATTGCTGTGATTTTAACATCACAATATGACGTCTGGGTAAGACGACGTCCTCCCTTTAAAAATCGTCTGGACACAAAAATTGGAGATGTGTAATATTTCCAAAAACATTTTGTTTTAGTTTCAGATCTGTGGTAATTCAAACTCATTCAAATCAATGAAAAACAAAAAATGTCAAAACTGCAAATTATCTCCCAAACTAATGCCAACTGATGCCTAAAAAATGCCAGTTGTGCAGTACGAAATGCATGTCCTTGCCACTTCTTATAATTTATGACAAAATAAATACATATCTACTATAACGATCACTGAATTAATATTCTCTTCACATTGTGTTTGTTAATTTTAAATGTTTTTTAGCAGGTGGTTTTTTCATATGCAATCACTTTAATAGTTGTTTCTGTTTGCTATTTTTAACCCACCTCTACTTTGATGTTGCATCTGTAATTATTTCTGTTCCCTCTTATGATCCTATAACAATTTATTTCCAATATTATTTATGTATCTATGGAAAAAAGAAACGCCAGATGTCTTGTTGTGAATGGCGTAGAGGCAACATGTGTTTTCTCTAAAACGATTTCGCTTGTATTTACTAACGCCATCTGGTGTACATCGAACAGATGCGATATACCCGATTAGTCTTGGAATATGACGTATTTACCAATGACGCATATTTCCTATTTTTCACATCAGGATGGGTACTTATCTGCATATTATAATTTACAATGCAGATTATTATTGGGTATTATTAGGTTTTGATTTGAAATCTTTTGATTATAATAATTATATTGCGGTTTTTAAACCACTTGTATGGATAAATACCAATTATTGATTTCATTAAAACCAAAATATATGGGTAGGAGAGGTGGACATGGGCCTCATATGTTCTAAAAAATACTGTCGCATGCAGTCTCTAAATCAGATGGTTGGCATCGATCTTTATATGTACCTACCTTTGTTTTTCTCTATGATCTGTCATAGTGTGAATATTTGAACAGTTGTGGACTTACCGGCTCCAAGACTGCACTGGTTGGGACTAGTCAATTCGTTGGCAAATATTTTCAGATGTTTACACAACACGGCAGAGAAAATCTTATAAGCAATGTTAAGGGGGGACTGATGCCTCTAGAAGTCTAGAGGCGCTGTTTAGAGAATATTTTTTTTATTGGGAATCGGGCAAATGATGCTGAGACTCTATTCATCTTGCATACTTTTTTCTAACAACATCTAAAAGATAAGTAAGTGAGTACATATTCCGCACCAAGTCGAACGACCGCTGACCGAAGTAGATCAACATTGTTCAGAAGCTTTGTTCATCAGTATAGTTATTGCTATGTCCTTTTCATTTTAATCATGTTAATGAAAGTTTTGGACTTCATCGTCCAGTTTGAATGGTGCAGTCTGTCTATATCCTCAAAATCGAGAGTGACTCTACTATAAGCTTTAATTACTCATTTTTACATAGGTCTAGGTTTAGTTGCCTCGACTCGTTCATTTCACCTTTTGTAAATGTTTGATATGTTTGCCTCCTCCTTTGTTCATGAGGCTTACACGTCCCGATTTTGTTCTTCTCGGTGGGGTCAATTGACCAGGCATGTTGTTTTGCTGCATATCCGATAGCTGATGACGCTCTTCGTCAATCAAAGGGGTGGTCGAGTGAAGCCCAGTAAATTAGTTGCGGCATTTCTGACGGTTTATTGACATCAATTAAACTAGTCTTCAGCGCTTGATACTGGCTGTAAAGGACTAGACCAGGCGATGCCTAACAGGCGTCGCATCGCCCAGGGGCGTCGTGGGACTCTTCTAAGGGCGTCACAAGTTTTATTTTTTTTCACAGCTGTAAGACTCTTTACGAATACCAAGAGCAAAGGCGAAGCGAAATCCAATAGTTACATTGCAGTCGAAGATTAAGCGCTTTTGTATTTCCCACATTTCCTGTCAGATTTGCTTCGTGGTTGGCACTCGTATTCACCCCTATCGTGGAATCCGCCGGGGGGAAATATTCACGGAAAAGAATATTTTGGTATCGTCAAAATCGCAAAGTGAACAGTTCCCCGTTCGGCAAAAATTCGATTTGAACGTTTTTAACGATACTTTGAAACTCATTCACATTATCAACACGGGGAACTGTTCACTTTGCGATTTTGACGATACCAAAATATTCTTCTCCGTGAATAATTCCCCCCGGCGGATTCCACGATAGGGGTGATTATCTGCCTGGCACTCAAAATTAAATAACGATTTTTCAATTAATACAGTTGCCAGCCACAATCGTCGGGAGCATTGCCGCGATCAATTAGAGTGTACCAGGAGACAATCAATTCCTCGACATGCACAAGAAATCGGCCTCCATCGCAGACTCCAACTTGGCGAATTTGTCATCGGGACTTGGGTTTGGTTGGTTGGTTGAAAGTGGCTGTCAGCTAAAAACGCCAACACACTTAGACCAGTATAGGTCCATTGTGATGCCACGAAGAAGGATCTAAGATCTCCCTACTAGTTGAACCATTTTGAGCTCTTTATAAAGCGTAAGAGGCTTCTGATGTCTATGCTTGTCAGATCGCCCAAGTCGTTGTAATGGAAGGCTCCTAAGTGAAGCTTCCTTCTGCGGGAGAGAGCTGGGCAGGAACAAAGAAGGTGAGGGATAGTTTCCTCCTCTTCCTCGTCCTGGGACTTGGGTTTACGCCCGTACAAGATCCAACTAATCCAGGAGCTCAAAGCTAATGAGCAAACAAAGCTGTTTGTTCGCTGACTTGGCTTCGGAGCGTTTGGAAGAGAACTGCAATTTTGGTCGAAAAATCATCTTTAACGACGAGGGGCATTTTTAGATGAATGCGGGTATGTTAACAAGGAAAATTACCATAAATATTGATATTTCAACGTCGACCCGTCTTTCTTATTGAAAAACAATTTAGTGAATCTTCATTAAGATCAGCTTCTATTAACATATCAGTACTTTTAGAAGGGCGTCGCAAAAATATTTCAACATCTCTAGGGCGTCGAAGTATGAAAAAGATTTGGAACCCCTGGACTAGACGATAGATTGATCGATATACGGGTCCTCTTTCTGAGGCCTATTAAGCTAACAAATTTCCACAGAGATAGGTTAGGTTAGGTTAGGTTGAACAGGGTGTGAGTTCATCACCTTGGACTAGGCACCATTGTGGATCCATCGCCATCCCTGGGGAACCTTAACGGTAAAATAACCTAAACCACTTCGCCCAAAGATTTAATTTCCCTACAGAACCTGAAAATTGCTTCAATTTTGTTTGCGAGGCCAACCTCCTCCAAATTGTCGAAGAAGTACCTACCAAGGTATTTCCTCCTGTACCGAGCGATAGCTTGACATTCACAGAGGAGATGAGTTATATCCTCTGCGACATGTAAGTCTTCGCAATACCTGCATACGTCTGTATCTGTTAGACCTAATCTCATGGCGTGCTTCCTTAGAAGACAGTGCCCAGAGAGTATCCCTATTGCCTTGCCATTCGTAGCCTTGATCTGCTGAGCTTTAGTAATCTACAGATTTTTTCCGATCTAGCATAGGCCACAGAGCCTTTGAGACCCTGTGCCCTACTATATTCAACCATCTCTGATCTGCCCTATTTTTGATATTCTCAAGAATAATTCTCTTGGCCACGGCCATTGGTGGTCTTATGCCCTCAATTGTTTCATTAGGTGGAAGCTCTGCTCCGGTTTTGGCCAGAACATCAGCCCGTTCGTTTCCCTCAATATCGCAGTGTCCGGGTACCCAACATAATATGACCTGGTTCTGCGCGCATAGTGCTCTGAGCATTGTGCGGCAGCTCCTGACTAGTTCAGATTTGATGATGAAGGACTCTAGCGCAGCCTGACTATCAATGTAGATAGCGATATTCTTGTTGGATATTGATCCCATATCAAGTAGATCCGCAGCTTTTAGCACGGCCAGAACCTTTGCCTGGAACACACTGCATGTATCCGGAAGATCCACAGAGATAGTGTCTCTATTTTCTTCATTTTCAACACTCTTGCTTATAGTTTAACAAGCACAACATATCTGGCATCTGGGCTTAAAAATTAGGACTGGGAAACTTGAGATCACTTTTAATGGTCCACAGATATGTTTTTCTGCTTTTAAACACAGCAAATCTTATGAAAATGAGATGTGAAAAGATCATCATCTAGGATAGGGGAGCAGTTTGGTGGATGCTTATTGTATACCTGTAGAATATCCAATGGTTTGAAATCTTTCCCGCTTAGACGAGTACTTGTTGTATAATTGGGCATATTTTTAGTGTGCTGTTTTTTCAATTAACACTTTTATTGTGAACAAAAAACTTCATATACATCTGGCGATCCTTATAATTCTATAATAACAAGCCCTATCTTTAGATCAGCTGACAATTTTGATTACCATTTCAAAGTCATAATAAAACATTGCGCATGTGAAGCTCATTACATTGCTCATGACATCTGCATTTTTAGCTGAAAGATTTTTTTTAGGTCAAACTAAATTTTAACTAATAATACATAAAATATATAGCCACCTAATTTTTGCTTCAAAGCTTCACATGCTAAAACTGCATGCACAAGCCCAAGCCAAATAAATTTCAATATATATGAGGGCTTTCGTATCTTGTTTAAATTAATCCTAACATAATGTTTTGTTGCATAAAATACCATACTTTGGATTTAAAAAACAAAAACTGAAAAAAAACTCCGCAAAAATCTGAAAAAAGTAAATTCTAAATTGTATTGTATAATATTTAAAGAAAGCAATTAATAAATAGTTAATAGCAGTCTTCCATAATCTTAGGACAATATTCGAATTGTTATCATTTCACTTCTTGTGCTTATTTTTGTTAATATTTAATGCATGTTAATTAGCTTAAACAAAACGTCTATCCAATCTTCTTGCACTGAAACACACTCTCTCCACATACAAATATGTTAATCGAAATACTTGTATATTATTTTTATTGTTACGTTTAAAGTATTTAAATGAAATTATGATTTATCTTCAATATAAATTACGTGCCTTTTACAATTATCTATATTTTTCTTTAACGTTTTCTCAAATAAGATTCAATAAATTCTCTAACGACAAAGGCACCACTTCTTCTTTTTTTTCCACTAAACTTTCTTCCAACGGCACCATTATCCAAGCACTTTCATAAGACAATTATTATCAATCTAACAATTACAACTATCATTCTTCTGGAATGTTGATGAACAAATAAATTACTCCCAGTCGCAAGGAAATGAAAAATTGACTTATATATAAAAAAGAAGGAAAATTGAAATTTATAAAACTGCCTTAAATAAAAAGAAAAAAACAATATATAAACATACATAAGCGTTGTATGTAACGATTAAATTGAATCTCTTTTATTATCTTGGTTAAACAAACTTCAAGAACATTAAAAAAAAACACACACATTCCTAACACAATTTGTAAATAAATAATTAAAGTAAATTTAAATTGATTAAAAAACAACGGTTTAAAATATTATGATAGTGAGAAAACTTGATTTCCTGTTCGGTTTTTGTTTACAAATAGTATATATATATATTATATATATTTAAAATTATTATACATAACTAGTCTTAAATTCCTACTGTAATATATAGCTAAAACAATATCAAATTTATTTAAGAAAACAAAAAAACCTAGACAACAGAACTTATATTTAATGTTGATTTCAATTTATCTCTTTTATTTTGCCATGAATATAGTTATTAGACGAAAACAAATAATTTATTATTTTATACACTAAAAATATAAAAAAAAAACATATATAAAAAAAATGTAAAATAAAATTCATCGAAAATGTAAAACAATTCGCCGATTGCCTTCAAATAGAAGAATTTCGATATAAATTCACTGCGAACACAAACACAGACAAAATCGATAGGTAGCGTTATTATCAAACGTGAAACTTATATTAAATCATATTTCAATACAAAACAATTAAAATAAAAACCGAAAAAAATATACACATACTATATACAAACAAAAAACAAGCGGTCAAAAAAGAATACAAAAAAGTTATAATAAAACTCTGCGCCATTGCAATATGGAAACATTGATGTAAACTTTCAAAACATTGTTGTTCAAAGTTAATTCAATTTAAAAGAAAACCGTCATATACGTTTTAAATGTATAATGTGTAATTAATTTTCATGAGTTTTCGAGTTTCTAGTAGATAATTAAATTGGGACCAATTCATTCATATCTGAATTGATTGGAATAGTCGAGATTTTTCAAATAACCAAAAATACAAAATATTCATTACATAGCTAATTTGTTGATTAATTTTTAAAAGTGATTGCTTAAAGTATGTGTTCGGGTATCTATAAAATTTTTAGTTGAAATTTATTTATTAAATCATTTTAATTCTATTCAATTAACAAATTTTAAGAACGACCACAAACAACGGATACAGAAATGAGTAGAGGTATAATGTTGGCATCAATATTTCCATGAAATAACTAAAATATAAAAACGAACAATGAAAAAACGATAAACATGATAAAATAGAGGAAAAACATTCAGGATTGTATAACATATTATATACTTAGTAAATGATAATTCATAAAATTGTAAATAATATACATGCACACATAATTTAGATATATACTACTTAATAACAACGTTGTATGATTTTGGTCAAAAAAAAAAACAAAAAACAAAAACAAAAAAAATAATACAGTATAATAAAATTTTTCGATTTGTTAAAAAAAGATTCACATTGTTTTACTTCGTGGATAGGTACCTACCTAGAAGGTTTTACAACTTTTATAATAATGGTTTAGCAATAGGACAGCGTATTGGCCTTGGAACGAATCTTCTCATATAATAAGAAACAGTTTGTGCTGATATTTTGAATAAAATTTCCAAAGGAGTAATTTTAGGTAATTTCAGGTCAAAGTTTGTATGTGAAAATTCTTATTTTTCATCTGATTGATTTCAAACTTGAATTGTATACTCTATAATAAGTATAAGAAATAAAGAAAACTAATTTCTCCGATTTTGGAAATTTTTCCTGGAGCCCGAGTTATTATTGACGGAGAAAAGAGGATTCAGTTTTTATGGGGAAAATTTGTTTTAGTTTTTTCGAGCGCATAGAAAATCACAATAGTAACATTCTGTAACGGGAGCGAAGCCAAGGATAAATTCTAGGAAACTTTATATAATACTACTACATACCTAAACATAATACATCTCGAGTTCAAGACTAATGGAAAATGAAATCAACAAAAAATTCTCTAAGTCCGAGTTTCCCAAAGTGTGCTCCGCGGAGCACTTTTGTGCTTCTGAAACTACACAGTAATGCGTAAAAATAAATCGTGTACCTACTCTTCAGAACTTCGGAACGCCGGAATTTCGAAAGACTCCATACTTACAAAAACCATAGCAATTTTGGACAAAAGTTCTTTGGAGTGCCAAATGCAAGTTTAATTTCTTTGGATCCGATGGAAAAGTCTATGTAAGGCGTCCTTCAATAAAAGAATTGCAACCAAAGTATACGCTTCAGATCATAAAGCATGGAGGACAGATAGTAATGGTCTGCGGTGCATTCTCTTAGCTCGATGTTGGTCTATTAGTTGTATAAGGGTCGACCCTTGATAAATCAACAGGTTTATAAAAACATATAAGAGAAAACCCTTTTTTTCATACAAACCAGTAACAATGATTTCTAACACTACAACGATCCTTAGCATACTCCTCGGAGAGTGAAGCAATAGCTTTAGCTTACAGATAACAAAATTAATGTTTTGGAATGACCCGCGCAAAGTCCCGATTTGAACCCAATTGGAAACTTGTGGGCCGACATCGAAAGATCATTAAAGCCAAAAAAATCAAGAAATATGCTGAAGAGCTTTTCGAAAACATTAAGGAGGTCTGGTCAGAGTACTGCACTACTGTGCGAGGGGTCCCAGGTTCGATTCCGGGAAAACACAAATTACATCTTAAGGTTTTTTCCACTGCGCCACCCTCTCGCGAAGGTCTGACAAACATCCGAGACTCTAACTGTCCTGAAAAAGCTTCTCAAATCAGCCGTTTGACTCGGCATAAAATTGTAGGTCCCTTGCATTCGTCCCAAAAATAAAAACTCAAAAAACAAATGGTTGTGCGAAGCTTATAAGATGCCGGATTTTAGAGGAAAGTCTTCAGAAAAGATTGACTGCTGTTTAAAAAAAATAAAGGATTCCACTAAATATTGGTAATATTTATAAGTTGTGGAAACGGGAATTTTAATTTTTTTGTTATTCTATGGCAAACTCGAATCTGAGTTAAAATGTTTTTGAATATTTTTTTTTCAATATCTACTAGATTTATATATGTATTTAAAAAAATACTAAATAATTGCGTTTTCCATAACTACGAAAAATGGGATACGTACGGACAACGAAGTGCTCCGCGAGGAATTTCTCTCCAGAAAAGTGCTCCGCGACCAAAAAAGATTGCGAACCGCTGCTCTAAGTAATCTATTTCTTATAATTTTGTTGGCTTTTTGTTAGTTTCAGACTCGCCAAGTGACAGCTGTTATGACGTGGTTTTCTTATTGTTTATTTTTTGGCGGTTGGAGAATTGTAAACGGTTTTGGAGAAAAAGAATTAATAAAAGTGATAAATAAAAAATAAGTTTAAATGATAATTTGCTAGATTATTAACCCTGGAATACTAATGTTCGCCTGTCAGGCAGAACGAATTCGGATTTTCGCGAATAGACCTAATGGTTTCATATGCTGCAAACCAAAATGCAGCTTCAGGCTTTGGATCCACTTTAGATCATAAATATCGTAAAGTTCAACGCGGCGCGGCGCCCAAGTAGAGAATTTTCTACTTTCAGGCGCATTGAACGGCTTTGACATTTCATTTTCGGTTTGGTTTGTTCGATTTGATAATATTTAAAGTGATAGAGCATATCAATGAAGGCAATCGAGTACATAATATGTGAAAACTAACCCTTATCCTGTACTTACAAAAACAACGCGGTATTTGTGGGACAAATTTGCCCAATAAATTTTTTATTTAGCGATCACAGTTTTCACATGTAATTTTTTGTCGAGAATGTTTTCTACAAATAAATTTTCAACATTTTGAACATTTTTTTTTTAGTATTTCGTGCTGTTGGAACGATTGGGACACAAATAGCACCGAGATCTTTTTACTTTAATGTTGACACTCTAGGTTATTCTGGGGGTGTGTGTTTGCAGATCTTGAACCACTGATCTTCCCGGACCACTGTGTGGAAGAAAAGTTCGACGGGAGATTTCTCCCTAAATTAAAGGTTCCCGCCTAATTATACAAATTTACAATTATCCCTTATACAAAGATTCTGCATCTGAAATGTTTTGCTTTATTCCAGGTTGGAGAGATAGATATAAATTTATATCAAAAAAGCATAGGCCAATACATTTTTCGATATAGTGATATCGCATCAACTCTAATCCAGGTTTCTTTCTAAATAGGTTTTTATACAAAAACACTCCTACTCTTCAATCTTAAGCTAGTATTAGACGATATGTTGAATCAGCATACGTATGCTGAAAATTGTGTTCCAATCACAACATATCGTGTAAACAAAAATTTATTGTCATCAAGTATGCACGATATGTTGTGATTGGAACACAATTTTCAGCATACGTATGCTGATTCAACATATCGTCTAATACTGGCTTTAGTCATTTTTACAAAAAAATATCAATGATAATATCAGGTGGTAAAAAAAAAAAAAAAACAAAAATAAAGAGCCAATTTTGTATCAGTTACTCGGGAGAAAGCATAATACTGAGTCGGAATTCGGAAAGTGTTCATAATATGTTCTGTTCTATGTCGGCTAACCGAAAAGTTTCTTTCTGGCCAATTAAAATTATACACCATTTATAATTTCCATCCTTCGAAAAAATTCGTGGTGGAGTGTAAACTGTTTCGTCGTCGAACCGCTGTGATCCGCATTTATCAAGGGTACATAATATGCTTTCCTCTGAAGTGTCAGTTTCGTATAAGGAACTATTATGCCAAATATGTTCCTACTCTATTTCGCTTACAGTATCATTTGCTACTACCAATGACAAGTACCTAATTCAAATGTTTTTCTTTAGTATTCTGATATTACATATTTTATTCACAACAAAGATCTAAACACGAAGAATGATTTTTTACTGTGACACGGTCAGCTTTGCTGTGCAATTTTAGCGTTGCAAAATTTAAGCGTTGTTAAATTTATGAGCGAGTGAATAGGTAAAAAGAAGTACATAAGTAGAATAATATTATGTTACATGAATACAACCTATGTTATCTGCAAAAAATGTATCATAAAACCTCATAAATGAACATATTTTTATAAAAATTTTATTATAGTTGTATTGATTTCCTCAAAAGAATAAAAGTCAAGAAATTTTGAATAAAAATATTCACAAACAAGCGAAATACGCCATATATGAAAGGTGTGTTTGGGCAATTTTGACCCATGTATACAGGATAAAGGATAAATAGTATATATTGGCGAAAAAGAGGTTGGTTTCGAGCGAGTCGGCGAGTTTTTCTGACAACGAATAGAGGGACCACTGAAACTACAAAACCATATTGCCACTTAGATTTTTTTTTACAAAACAGAGCTGCACTTTTATTGCTTTTTTAGCACTGTTGCATGCAGTTTGAATATTCTAAAAATAACCAATTCGCAGTTTTCAGGCGTCGCTATCATCAGTCGCTATAACTATCAGTAAAATGCAACCGAAAAAAAATTCTGTTGCTTTTTTTGAGCACTTAAACTTAATGACTGAACTCAATCTTGGTCTTAAAATATTGCTTATGAATTATAAAATTAGTTAAAAAAAAATTAAGCAATTGTTGTCTAAGGTTGAAAACTCACCGGATAAAGCAAAACGTGTTTTTTTGTTTCGTGAAACAAGAGCACATTGTTTCTTATGAGGCAACACACACCAAAGCAAATGAAACAAAACAGATGTTTTTGTTTTTAAGTTTGAAAATGTATGTAGTGCTTCGGTGGTGGTTGTCGAAAATACATGACATGAAAGCATAACACACACCGAATGCAACAAAACTGTTTCGAACCAGTGTCGTTGACGATAATTGCCTACTTTCTTAGAGCGCAACATACACCAAAGATAACAGAACATAAAAACCAAAGCAGAACAGAAAAACATGTTTCGTTGCCGATAGTTAACCTGTTGTTTTTGCGAAACAAAATTTACATGTCGTTGTTTTTAAAATGTAAATAAGATTTGCACAACTTCATTGTCTGAGTCCGACCAACACTAAAAGCAAGTCGTAAATTCCACACCAAACGAAACAAGAAAACAAAACGTTTTGTTTTGCTACATTCTGTTTCGCTTGGTGTGTGTTCAAAGAAAAAAAGATTTCGTTCGAATCAAAAACGTGTTGTTTAATCTAGTCTACATTTTCTAGAAAATTAATTTATTAATTTTTTCGTACGTACAACTTTTTCTGTTGAACTTCTTAGTCAATTCCAGAACAGGTTCCAATGAATTCCTATGAAAAGCTTACAGTCTTACATAAAATTTGCTCAAGAAAATGACCCCCAATAACCAAGAAATCAAAAAGAAACACACTCAAAACATATATATTTTCGGGGCAATGTTTGTTTAAAGAAATACGAAATTCCCCTTTTCACCGTCATTCATTATTATGGGAAAATAAGTTCTAACATTATCGCTGACTAATTTAAAAATTTTATCAAAATAATAACAAAAAAAACGATAAAAGCTGCCCTGTTTGCTTGAGAAAATACAAGTGGCAACCTTAACACATTGACTGCCATGGCTATCATATGTGATAGCCAGTGGTAGTTCCGTGGGTGCCATGGCTATCAAATATGATAGCCAGGTATATTTTCATTTTGGGCTGTGGCGTGCAAAAACGATAGCCACTACGAACAAATCCGTATGAGAAAAAATTGCTTGGCACCATACGATGAGATAAACGTTTGTGGTTCGAGCAAATTTGGAATATTTAATGTTTTATGCCCACAGTTTAGGGAAAACTAAAAATAATTATAATTTTGGAAAAAATAACTCAATTATGTTGGCAACCCAAGAAATTTTTCCAAAATTGCCTTGGCAGTCAATGTGTTAAGTATATTTCTATGAAAATGGCGTCGCTTCCCACTCAGAGAGTAAATGTCATCGGTGTCTCGGGCGAGATTTTTCCAAATTTCCGAAATGGTCGTTGCCTCGTCTCGCGCCATTGTGTATTGCTGCATGCATTTCCTTTGATTGGAAATTATTTGACAACTCGCGCTAGACTCGATCTCGCTCTCGTCTCGCTCTCTCGCTGTATTGTGAATTGGCCATAAGACCTAAATTCAATGTTGCTGTGCAAATGCTACCAACACCACGGTGACTTTTTTTTTCAGTTTTTTCAGTTCTCTCAACTTTCGAATGCTGACATACTGAAGCTGCAGCAGCATTACCAGATATCTACAATTAGGTTTCAGCAGTTTAGAAAATATTCTTATGTAAATTATTTAGAAAATACATACTATTTTCATTTTCTTTTGATTTAGATTGCTTTTATTTTCGATTGGCAAAATTTTAAATTCTTTTTTTGTGATCCGTGTCAGTACACCGACTCACTGATAATTGTGTATAACATACTGCAGGCGTCAAATTATTTACTGTCGGTGGGACGTGATTTTGAATTAAATTTTGCTATTGCAATGTGGAAACGAGTTTTCTAATTCAATCGTCGCGAGCTGTGTTAAAATTAAAGTTTGACAAGCAATTAAAACAAAAATACATACAACTTTGAACAACAACTGATGTTGGGCAGCAGAAATCTGAAATACCCAGTCGAAAATGACATCAGGCGGATTTTTTGGGAAGTGAGTATAACAAAACCAAAAGTGGGTATAACATAATTTTGCATGTAAAACCAAAAGTGAGTATAACAAAACCAAAAGTGAGTATACCAGTTTTGCATGTAAAAGTAAGAGTGAGCTAGCTATAGATTCCCAAAAAAATACGCCTATCATCAGTGTTGTGCCATGTAGACTAAAAATGTAGACTACACGATTGTCTACGTGTAGACAACTCAACGTAAACAATTCCCAATTGTCGACATGTCCATGTTAACAACGTAGACAATGTAGATAATTATTAGAACAACGTTTTTCTTAATTTTTCCTGTAAAGTGATTCCTAATAAATCATTAAAAAAGAAGCAAGTTTTGTATATAAACTTTTAATTCAATATCGTATATATTTATTTAAAAACAAAACAAAGTAAGTTAATGATGTTTAACACAAAAAAAAAAGAAAATACTCACAAGAGTATTGATAACCATTGCATTCTGATTGTCACCTTCACCAATATTTGTAACAGAAACAGATATCTAAAAGAATAGTTTGTGTTGGTCATTAATTTTTTGGTAAATCAATGGAAATTAAAATACACTATTATTTACCTGTGTCTGCGAAGACGGGTATCATTTTTCCTGCAAACTGTGCAATGTGCTGAGTATTTGTTGTTTGTTTTCACCAAAACAAAACCTAGAAGATCCTCAAAAGCCTTGTTTTTTGGTCGACCAGACATATTTAAAGTTTTATATTTATGATACACAGGATTTTAATTTTTAAGAAAAGAAATTTTTAATTAATTCTTAAAAGTGTACTTTCTCGATTGAAGTTTACAGATGAATGACAGATTGACAGATCTGAAAGGTATTGATGACATTGTCGACATAGGTATTGTTGACATTTACGACATTGTCGACGTTGTTGACATTGTCGACGCGATTGTCTACGTTGAAAAGTCGACAATTAAAGTCGACATGTAGAGGAACAACACTGCCTATCATATATGTTTTTAGTATTTTATACTATAGCTACCACCAAGTACCTACAATGGTACGTACCTACTGGTAGGTAATAAGTTCGTTAACACTCATGAATTAAATAAATATTCTAATATGCTCTAACATTTTACAGGTTATCATGTACGTATTACCATTTTTTCGCTTTCACCATTTATTTTGATAAAAGGTAATCTGGTAATGCTGTGTTGCAATCAACTGACAACAAATTTTTTTTTTCCTCTCTTGACAAAGTTGCTGTCGTTGTTTATAATGTATTTCATGCGACTTCTGCTGTTGAAGTTGCTGTTGCTGTCAAAGTTCCTGTTGCTGTGGTAATCTGTTTCTCGCAATATAATTATTCTATTGCTAAATATTTTGACGTTTTCTTTTGCTAAAATTAACGAAGAGGAAATTGAACAATTTAAATTTAAAAGCGATTGGTGAACGCTTTTCTATTCAACACTTTCACGAGTGTCAGAAAATTAGCCGACGATAATTACTTAGCGCAATTGACACGCGGCCTTAGTTTTAAATGATTTTATATACCTACCCCAATCGTTGATTAATCGCGTTCATGTACAATCATATTAAACGAACGGTACAAAATTCGTTCATATTCAGGTTCGTGTCTTTGAGTTTACGATATTACGATCAACAGCAAAGTTTTGAACCAGAAGTATGTGGTGACACATTGGCAAATTTATATTGGTATAACTATTTCGACAGAAAGATGGAGACAGGTGTTACCATGCAGTGTACCCTTCCGGTTTATTAATTTCTCATTAGTATTCTTGTTAGCCGTTAAGCAGCTATTGGCTATTCATTATTGTTACTATTTGATTAGCTAATATTCTGATTAGATAATTAATTGGAAGGGAAGTATATTTTATTACGGTTTACTTCTTTGGAACTATGTCACCTGATTTTATTTTATCAGTTAATCCGAATATTGAATTAAAAGGAATTTTATGATTTTCTGCTATATGGATTAAACAAATGTTAGGTCATAATGAAGTTTGACTATTTTGTCGCTTCCAGAATATTATGGCTTTGTATGTGCAGGTACTGTAACTGTCATCAGACTGAACAAAAGAAATATTTAAGTTTTACCCCGAGATAAAATGATATATTTCGTAATTCTCAGAGTTTATAGAATCAAGAAAACTTTATTTATTTATATTCACCCTTATTCCGAGTGGCGTTTACGACGATTTATGAAACGCTAATTTGAATTTGGAATTACGAGTAGCGTTTTTGAGTTGTTGAACGCCATTTGTCACTGAACGGCATGTGGAACCTATTGGCGAACGAACGTCATGTGAGAAACTTCACTGCCATTCTGTAAAGCGTTGAACGCCACAAAACGACAAGAAAAACGACGATTTCTGTCGTTAACAAATTAGTGAACGCCATTCCAGAAACAATTTAATGGAATTTAATTAATTGGCAACGGGATTTTAAAAGGAGTCTTAAATGATGACCCAGCTTAGACCACCATCAAGAAATGGAAAAGATTGGCAGAAAGATTTTGTGGGCATCACTTTAAAACAGTTTTTATAAATGTAGGCTGTGATCGTCTCGTCCTTAATTAAAATGTTTTCCTACACCATTCTGGTAGCTACTCTCAGTCAAGAATCTCGCAGTCGCAGCGAATTATATCGCCTGCACAGACGGCGTCCATGTAGGTACTTTCCACGAGCTTACCTTTTATTTCGTCCAATGAAGATTTCCTTACATTCAAAAAAACATTATGGAATCCGAAAATAATTAAACTGAGAATTTCTTTCGAAAAAGATAAACAACAAAATACTGATACAACCAACAACAATTTATCTGTCAGCACTGATTAGCTCGTTTGGATCGCATGTGGAATGTGAACTACTTACCGACTACGTCGTACCCTGTCGTGGAAGTTAGGGAATAAGTCTTCCAAAATGAAACGCCTCCAATAACGACAAACGTCGTGAAAGTAAAACGCCACTCGGAATAAGGGTGATTAATTTGGTATAATGTAGGTATAAAGGATCCGCCCCAAGGTGAGAAATAGAATGAGGGTGGTTAAAAATATTATGAGCTTTACCTCAGGGCACCGAGCGCAATCCTGTTGTAAGTAGAATTGCCCTCCTACACGAATGGGGGTGGGTTTAATTAGTCGATACTCGCAGTACCTATCGATCAAAATGGGAAGAATACCTAATAATAAAAAAATGATTTGTCTGTCCAAAAAATGCTTTTATAAGATAAGAATTTCATAAAAAAAATGTATAAAGTAGAAATTTTGAGAAAAATAAAACATTTTATCTACAAAAATGAAACAACAAATTTTCAAATTTTTGAGTTTTAAAAACCATAACTTTTTTGTAACTGCACAGGTATCTACATTATTTGGTCAAATACTCAAAAACTTAAATTTTATATCATATATGGTTTCTGTTTTTCAAAGCCTCCCTCGCCAATGGGACTGTACCCTTTTTGTCGTCAGAGTCAGATTATTAAAAAAAACCTTAGTTCCCACTAAAGTGCGACAAAACTTCCATTCCAAAAAAAAACTTATGTTTCTGTTATATTATATGTGTCAGTCTTTATTTTTGTACTTTTTTGGCACACGAAGGTCTATACACTATGCCGTTGTTTCGTAATGTTTTCTAACCACTAGCCCACTGATTCTGTAGAACGCCTTCTCCTTGATTCTCTAGCTCCTGAACGTTATAGCATCGCTTAATATTTGGGATCCATATAGAGAATTATCAAACTTCTATTATTGGCCTTATCAGCTACCTAAGTAAGGTAAGTTCTACGTCCTAAAATATAGCTTTGCATCTGTGCGGATTCAACAATTATTTCAGTGTGTGATCACAGGTAGTTGCCACTATACTCGTGGTACCTATTAATGACGAATGAAGACTCCTGTATGTTAGCTGTTGAAATCAATTTGCCACAACCCACCACCACGATAGCGATTGCATCATTAAAGCATTCCGCCATGTTTCCGATAAAATTCTTTAAATAAATTAAAAAAAAAAAACACAGCGTGAGTTATTTCGTATGCCCTGTGTACCAAACCAACATGCAAACTTTATTAGCCAAAATGTATTCCTAAGGGCATTGTGATTGAAAAAATAATGATCCCCCTTGGACAATATAATTTAACATCAACTCCATGTTATACCTCTACTTCAATTTGTTTGCTTACTCATTTGCTGAGCGCACTCGCAAGTGCATTCCCAACTTGATTCATGAAACCACATACCTGTGTAGAAACATAAATCAGGGTTACTCACGATTGAAGTTACCAAAAATTTCAATTCAGGCTCTGTAACAACGCCTTAGGCAGATACCTTTTTGATTGCAATTAATTAATATTTTTCTTATTTATTTCTTTTGATTACGAAGGAGAGAATTTAAAAAAAAAAATGATGACTTTGGAATAATGAAGCCCTTCGCACTTAACCTTTGATCGTTTTAAAGCTTTAACAATTTTCTTTGATATTTATGTAAGTGCATTGTACTCCAAAAGGGACTTTTGTGTTCTTTGACCTACAAACGATATCAGTTAATTGAGAAAATATAAGAACATTTGGAACATAAATGTATCCATTGTGTGCATATAGATAGGTACTGCTTGCTAGGTACGATAAATTTGGATGTTGATTCCATTATACAGATAAAAATGGATGCAGTTATACATTATACTCTTTTATTCAAAGAATGTATTATTTTGTTTCTAACAAATTTACTGATTATCATTTTGATTTTTCAGGGGAATAGGGGTAAAGAGATGGTAGGAACTATTAAAAATTCTTTCAGCGTTGTCATGGTGACAACCACGAAGTCAGTACAGTATAGCTTACGTAGGGAGAGGTGGCAGGTGTAAAGGGGGTAGGTGATGGTTTTAAAAGTTATCTCAGCGTTACAATAGTACAATAGTGTTTAAATATTTAAAGTGGGACGTGAGACGGCGAAAGGTGGCTATTTAAAGGCGCAAGAAATGCAGCGTCTGTACGTTTCTTTCTTTGTTCTTCCATAATAAAAAAAAACCTTTAGTTTCAAATAAGGGTTAATATTCTCGAAGCCTTAGCTAATATAGGTGATATGCAAATGACTGTACTTTAACCAATTTGGAAATGGTAAGCTCCATGCATATCTAGGACTTTCAAAACACAGTGATCGAATGTGCGGCCTTTCAAAAAGTTGTCCATTAAACCAGTCTTGCCTATTAACTAGTTGCTTTTAGTATTGAAATCAATTTTCACCATTGACGGAATTTGCATGTTCCGCTTCGGCATCCGCCCTTTGCTCAGCTAGTGTCAGTTCAGTCGAAAAGAGCTATCGTTAGACAAGGCCATCATAACGATCAGAACATCACTTTGACACTTTTTCAAGGTGATCTTATACTTCCGTCTAGTAGTAGCAAGATATCATTGGAATTGAATTGATACAGATTTGCCTTTCTGAAAAAAAAAAATCAATAAATTCTATGTACCTATCTTCTTTATACATTGTGAACAGTGTGACCACAGTGGAATATTTTTAAGCTGGAGAGAATATATTTTTGCCAAAAAATATTCGCATATAAAAGTGGAATATTTTGTTCTCCGAAAGGAGTTTTTAGATAACAAAATATTCTCCGTAAATTAGAATTCAATAAATTCTTAACTGAAGTTGAATTTATTACTTTTAAATAGCAAAATTCACGAAGTTTTGAGCTCTGGTAACACTATTTATGCTTATTTGCCTATACATATATAGTCTGTTTCATATCACCGTGGAAACATGCGCGAAAAAGCTGTTACCGAGCTGAATACCGAAGTACAGTAGTAACATAGCTACCGGGTTTTTTTCCACACATGTGTTCGTTTTGCACAGCCTGTGCGTAGGTATAGGTAGTTTTTATACCCTCCACAGGAAGATATATTCACTTTGTCATTACATTTGTAACGACAAGAAGGATTCACCGGAGATCCCATTCTTAATCAGGATCACATTCTTGAAAGCACGATAGCGTCCAAACGAATCGACTTAGGCGAATGAAATTTTATGACAGGACTTCTTTTTACCGTCGCGTCGTCAGGTTGGTATTGAAAATGCACTATGGCGGTCAAGTAGTTCTGGTACCTCCCATACAAAACCAATATTACACACAATCATGCGTGTCAGGTACGGCGCAGGGACATAAGTCCATGAGACATAAGTCCATTATGAACTTATGTCCCACTTCGGTGGGACATAATTCCAAATTTTGATTATGGACTTATGTCGCAACGAAGTGGGATATAAATCCATAATTTATTTTTCAAAAATGAGACATAAGTCCACAATTTTATTGGTAGCATAGATGGGTGCCGTGACATAAGGTAAAATTTTAAAATTTGACTATCAGACGCTTTGGAAAGCGACATAAGACCAAATTATTTTGATACATAAGACCAAATGCTATTTTTCCATAACAAAAATTGTTTTTGTTTTTTGAATTAATATTCGGCCACTGATTGCAATATTAACATTTTGGGGACCCTTTTTAATTTTTCTAATTCAATCAAGATGATGCATATCACCCAAGACATCACAATGAAACCATTATTGCGGCGTCTTTCCTTTTTTCCTAAAGCATCTTCAATTAGCTTTAAATGCACTTCTTGTCCAGTTTAAAATATATGCAAGGCAAGCAGACTATTGTAGTATCCCCATCATATGAGGGATAAACTTTTGCGTGGGAAGAATCTAAGGGCGTAGCCCGAATTTTCGCGCGAATTTTTAATTTTCACACCCCAAATCGATCCTCCCTTGCTCAAAATTTTTTTCGGCTACGCATTTAGGTTCATTGAAAATCGATCATCCCCTTCGCACCGTTTCTTGGCTACGCCTTTGGTTTATTTACATGCCCAACTAGATCGCTCACTTGTGCAGTGTGCCAGGACCTAGGTACCATTTGAAATAGTCTGCTTGCTTTACAAATATTTAAAACTGAGCAAGAAGTGCATTTAAAGGATGAAAGGAAACCGACCGTAATAACGGTTTATTAGCGATGTCTTGGGTGTGATATGCATCATCTTGAATGAATTAGAAAAATGAAAGAGGGTTTTCAAAATGTATAATGTATATATTCCCAATTCATCAGCAAAAAACAAATAATACATTTTTGTTTAAACTTCTTAAAATGCTAACTCCGATATGCAGTGCGGAAAGTGAAAAAGCCGAATTTCCTTTTTCTCATATTCGAAAAGAAATAAAGTTAAATAAGATTTTTCTTCTGAGAATTCAAGAATATAAAAGTGGAAGTTCTCGTGAACATGTTAGATGAGACATAATTCCATACACCTTTTCTATGGACTTATATCCCACTTCGGTGGGACATAAGTCCATTATCAAAATATGGAATTATGTCCCACCGAAGTGGGACATAAGGTCATTATGGACTTATGTCTCGTGGACTTATGTCCCTGCGCCGTCAGGTACACAGTATACATACTAACTCGCATGGCAAACATTTAACATGCATTTTATGCCGATGATAACACTTTTATTTGTTTTAATATCTAATAATAAAAATTAAATAATATTTGTTGTTGCAAAAATTATACATACCTAGTTTTAAATTTTTTTCTATTTCATCTATCTATTTCAAACTTGCACCGGATTTCGGCAAGGAGTCATGCGATTTCTTCAATCTCGTACTGGAGCAGATAGTGCGCAGGGCAGGTGTCAACACGGCAGGCACTATCTTCAACAGATCCATCCAGCTATACGATATTGACATCATCGGTCGCTCCCAGCGTGCCGTGATAGAAGAGTTTACGGCGATTGAAGAACAGGCGAAATCCGTTGGCCTTGAAGTAAATGAGGACAAGACTAAATACATGCTATCAACAAACAAACAAGCATCTGTCCACCGCCTAGGACAAAACGTCACTATTGATAGCAACAACTTTGAGGTAGTTAAGGAGTTCACCTACCTCGGAGTAAATATGAACTCCACGAATGACACCCTAGTGGAGATCCGGCGAAGAATTAACCTAGGAAACCGTTGCTACTTCGGTTTGGCAAAACAACTGGGTTCAAAACTCCTAACTCGAAGGACGAAATGTGTGCTCTACAAAACCCTTATCCTGCCAGTTCTGCTTTATGGCGCCGAGTGCTGGACGATAAGCAGGAAGGGAGAGCTCATACTGGGCTCCTTCGAAAGAAAAATACTTCAACGGATTTTTGGTCCTGTGTGCGAGGAGGGCGAATGGAGAAGAAGATATAACCGCGAACTCTATGAGCTGTACCAAGATGTGGATGTAGTCCAAAAAGCCAAAACACGTCGACTACATTGGCTCGGCCACATCGAACGAATGGACAATAATGCTCTAGCTAAGAGGATCTTCGAATCCCAGCCCCCAGGTTCGAGAAGACAAGGAAGACCGAACCTCCGTCTCAAAGACTAAGCCATCGCGGATGCCAGAGCGCTTGGTCTGGACAACTGGAAGCAGCGTGCCCGGGATAGTAGAGGATGGAAGGCTGCAATGTCTCAGGCAGAGACTCTTCACGGGTCGGGAGCCCGATAAGTAAGTAAGTAAGTACATTTTTTTAACAGGGGTACCTATCTAATATTTTTTTTTTAACTATGTTTGAAATAAAAGTTTATTTGGTTTGTATTCATGTAAGACAATACGTTTTATTTGTATTACAAAAGAAAATGCTGAAGTGGAATATACTGCCCTATCGAGGTATCCGTCGGAACGGAAAATTCTCCGATTTCATACGAATACGAATCGGAGGATTTTTGTTTCGAGGTATTCTTCCGAACAGCTTTTTAGAACTTCTTTTCGACAAATATGCAAGGCACACTGGCATTTCAGTGCGATCAAGTGCGTTTTTACCGATATTTTTGACAGCTTCGTACGAATTTTCTTCCGATATGCTCCGACAGGAATTGGTTGCGGAATTTGTTTACTACGATTTGCAGTGAAGTATTGATAAATCGAATGTAATTTCAGTCTCTGACGGAGTATGCGTAGCGGAAAAAATTCCGTTCCGATCGGATACCTCGATTATGAAGATAAATTTATATAAATATTCCACTTTTCAGAGTAAGTGGAATATTTTTGAGAGAAGCTGATGGTCACACTGATTGTGAATCGTGTGATGGGGGTGGGATATCAATATTATGTATGTTCCTATCGGCATATCATTGAGTATATGTACATACTTTTGATATTTTACGAAACACGAAAGTTGTTTTAAGCTATTTTTTTTTTAACGGCTTCCCAAAACCAACCCCAAGACCAACCCCATTTGTAAAATACTGCCCTTTAATTTTCCCTTAAATTCCCATAAATTCTCAATGGGATGCAGATCTGTGGATTGACGGGGCCATGATATGATTGACACTTTTTGATTACGAAACCAATCTTTCTATATTTCAGATTACGTTTTCCTGTTGAAAAAGTGGCAAATGGAAGCATGCATTTTTGGAAAAATTCCTTAAATCCATATTTTGTCATGATGTTATTGATACGAACCATGCTATTAAAACGTAATTACATGCTTGACGTTTTCTTTTATATATATATGTGTAGCGTGGGTGGTAATAGGTTCCTTTTGGTCGCCTACCTTCGTCCACATTCCGAGGAGAACAAATTTATTTTCGTCTTGTCATTTTTCCATTTTGTTACTCCTTTGGGTTCATTACAACTTTTATGACTTTTTACAAACTCATTAGGTACGGACCTATTTTTGACTAACTGTGTGTACGTCTTTATAGGCTATAATAGGTATTGAAAAAAATTGTATACTTGTCAATTTAGCTTTCAGAATTTAATTACATAAAATGTTGGGCCTGAATTTGTCAACAAAAAATAATTGCAGTCCATATCAAAATCGATACGGCAGCTGCTAGGTTTGCGTATTTGATACTTTACTTATTCGTTCCAAATAGTATTTTGACAGTAGGACTCTTTTTTTATTTTATTTTAGTAGAATATCTGCCTCTATTCTTAGATTTTTTTTAAAATCCAAATTAGCTATTTTTATTCAGAAAATGTTCATTAAAACTTATTTTTGCATCTATAGGTACCTAGTCAGTTGTAACTCAGCAAACATTTTCGAATTTTCAAAATTATGAGTAACGAATAGATCGCCTTCATGGCGTTAAAAGACTCAGAGAATCTCATCGGGTTTGTACTGATAAATACTCGTATGTCAAATGCAAAAAGCTGACGAAAGTGGTAGCTATTTCCGATAACACTTTCATTATTAGGAATATAAGGAGTTACCGATGCAAGTTGGTTTTAAAAAATGTCTGTAAACAGGAAGAAGACTGAGATTGGTATGAAAGAATCTGTTTTTATCAGTATGGCCAAAAATTGACTGAATGGTAAAATGACGGGCATTCCAAGCATGGCGAGTATTAAGGTTGCATTTTTGAAGGGGCACAGAAAGTATATGGCGAATTCGGGTCTACACATTTTACAAAATCAAAATTCAGAGAATTATTTGATTCTAATATCATTAATTCACTATTTGATTGGCGTCGCTCAAATTAAGTTAATAGCCATAACTAACGTGACCAACTCTTTGACAGGTCAGCGCTGTAAAACCGATACCGAAAAACTGTATAAAAACTGTACCATTTTAACAGCGAATTATATGTTTTTATAACTACATATTCAAATAACATTTCTAACATTTCTAAAGCCCCATTTAGACGATCATTTCAGTTTCAGTTTCAGTTCAGCTATCAGTTAAGCTTTCAGTTAAACTGATGTCTAAATGCGATTTAAGCGTTTAACTGAAACTGAAACTAAGACTGAAACTGATGAAATTCACATAAGTTTTCAGTTCAGTTGTCAGTTTTAGTAGATTATATCTTCTAATATTCGGCTCACGAGTAAAATGAAAGCTCAACTGAATACGGGATTGACGTCTAAATGCACTGCCATTTTTAACTGAACTGATAACTGATCGTCGGCGAAGTGGTATGAAAGTGATTTAACGCACACTGAAGAGGAAAACAACGTATGATGCAACCGATTCATCAGTTCTCAAAAAATGTCGTCATAATATGTTAAATTCTTGGTCGTTTTGCATGTTTTTAGTTTCCGGGTAAATAAAAATACGCAGCTCTAATGCCAAAATCCATGTCTTCACCAGCCTCTACACCTGCCACTTGGACGCCACGCCACTGACACACCACTTCGGTGCACGCCTTGTCTTAAAATACTCGCCGAAACCAAAACTCAAAATGCAAATTCAAATTCAAAGAAAAAGCTAGTTTTATGAAAGGACCTCCAGTTCACTAATGAAAGTATATTTCAGAACAGTGAAGGAGTAAAGGAAACGAATTTATTTTGATATACATATATGTGTTGTCGGCGATTTTATTATGTAAAAAATGCTGCGTTTTCTAATTACGTTGCACAATACGCAAGACTCCACATTGCATAGAGCGGCACCCGTGGAGTGAATTCGGTAAGAACCTACCAAATATTTTATTTTCATGTTGAAAAACTTTATAAATGCTGTATTCTAGTATTTTCGTTGTATATGTTTTTCTGACAATTTCGCGCTGTATCGACTGACTGAAAAACTGTAGTATACAGCGAAAAACTGTACAGTTGGTCACTTTAGCCATAACCATTGCCTTAGTCTCACAGCATACATATACATATAAAAATGGATCCTGATTTGTGTTCGGATACGTATAACTTAAAAACCACCGACTCGATTGAGCTCAAATTTACAGATAATCTTATATTAGGTATTGTCCCAGGGGTGCTCCACTGAAGATTGGTCAAAATTGGACAAAGGGGTGTGGCCCCTCCCATAAGAAAAAACCTTCAAAATCTTAAAACCGTTGGTTCGTATGTAAGTCCGATAATGGCCGCTGAACTAAAGCTAGACGCCTTTATTCATATTAAAAAAAAAATTAACAAAAACATCAAAATAAATCTTGAAATATTTAAAATAGGTCACTATTTTAGACAGAACAACGTTTGCCGGGTCAGCTAGTACATACATAATTTAAGAAATTATTTAAAAATAGCACATGTATTAATTACAAATTTAAAAATTTGTATAATAACCGGAGAAAATTTCAGTTCAAAAAACTATTTCCTCTTTTCTAATCAGATTTTTTTATTTCTTCCCAATCATTAAGCCGCTTGATGCTGAACTCATTCGTCAGATTGGGTTTGTTTTTTTTTTGTATCTGTTCTATCTGTAATTCATTTTGCCTTCTGTTCTCTCCCAGAGTCAGACACACATCTTTGACATCCAATTTGATTTCTTAGAACGTGATGGGTTGTTAGCCAACAGCAGCAACCTGATTTGGAAGATGACGTCAGCAATCTTTTATGGATGTTGCCTTTCTGGTTCTTTGAGTCATAATACCAATGTATATAATACATTGCGAATTGAGCTTGATTGCAATATTAATGCCTAATACCTAATTGACAACAAGTTTTGATTTGACAACAAGTTTTGATTTGACATCAAGTTATGGTCAAACATGTTTGTCGCAGTTATAAATCTTAGGGGGAAAATAAATTCAATTTGATCTCAGTGTGTTTTTACTTTTAAGGAAATTTAACAGTAAAAACAGGTGTCGTAAATGGAAATGTGATTTTGTGATTTGTCAATCGCATTATAATTAATTAGCTGATTTTGAATCTACGATTACAAAAAATTAATATGCAAACAGTAAAATATGGAAATAATTTAAAATCAAATGATTGTCAAAAGATTTAAATTTTCAGAGCTGAATATTATTTATTTGATTAATGTAATGTGTGGTACTTTTGTAAAATAATTTGAAGGAGGAGTTGTTTTCGTTGCATGTAGGATGTAGGTCTATAGTAACTATAATTTTTAAAATTCACTTTAAATGAGACTAACAATAACTAATTTTATATGGAAAATATCGCAATTTCAAGAATTTTAAAGTACAGAACTGACAGTGGGTAACCTAAATTATGTACCTACCCACTTATTGTGTTTGGTATGTAGGTAGGTACAAGAACTATATAATTATTGGGCAACTGAGACGTCGAGGAAATAGAATCCATTCGCCAACTATACTTTGTGAATGCCCAGATCTTAAAGACATCAAATTGAAGATAGTGAATAGCTACTCTATTTGAAGAACTGGATGATCTGGAGAACGTAGATCTTTAAGAGCGCACGTATAATGTTGTATACCAGAACTAAGTATGAGAATGAACTGGAGGATCTGGATATAATAGAACTTAAAGAACTGCGAAGATCATACACAATGTAAGCGATTGAACCGGTTTTTTGTTCAACAATTATTCTGAGAATGGTTTTCACATTTACACAGAATGGATTAAATTAATGGTCTAAAATCTAAATAAATCTGTGACAATTTCCTAAAAGAGCAGCCATTTTAACTATGTATGTTCCTCTTTTGGTAGGTTATAAAATCAAGAAAAAACCTTTAGATTTCTTAGCAGAAGCAGCTACTCAAAGGTAAACGTTGTCGTGTTGTAAAAGTGGCCCTGCGAACAAAATATTGCTAAATAACGGTAAATAAATATACCAATAAATTGTAGTGAACGGCTTCTACATCATTATTTACAATTTCACCTCGAAAATTACATGCAAACAAATACGTTTCAGAAAAATCATGTTTTTTTTAATTACACCATCTTATCGGAAAAATAGGGAACAAAATAACTCAAAATACTTAATAAAAAAAAAAACAGAAAAATTAGGAACAAAATAATTCAAAAGACAGCTGCCGAATCTGCCCCTGGCATGCACGGCGAATGTGCCTCGATGTCACAATTTTTTTCTACCACTCTTTTTACAAAAAAAAAAAAAAAAAATTAAAACTGACTAATGCTTATTAACACTCCTTACAAAATATCTCTCTGTTTTGCACAAAATAAATATTAAAAATTGCTTACTTATCTGAAGTGCGAAATTAAAGGAAAGCGCCAAATAATACAAAACCACTTGCAACTTTTTTTTCCGACTAGCTAAAGTCTTAACAAAACGGTGCATTTGTCGTTTAAATTATTGGAGTACAATTACAAATCGGGGTTTTAGGTTAAAATGCAAAGACGAATGTGTCCCAATGACGAATGTGCGCAGTTTACCGGATAGGTGTCCTAATTAGAATCCAAACTTAAAAGGCCAGCAAGAATATCATTATCAGATTAAAAAAAATATATATATGTATACAGTAGAAATCGTTTATAACGATGTCGAAGGGACCGTAGAATTTCATCGTTATAACCGGTTCATCGTTATATCCGGTAGGTACCTACAATCAAAAATAAATAAATCGAAAAACAAATATGTCTGTAACGTACGTACTTTATTAATAAAATAATGATTTTAATAAAACATTTCTTTTAAGTGTCAACGAAAAAAATCACTAATTTGTAACTGTTTTGTACACTTAGCTGTGTAAAATATTTTCTGCAGAGAATTATACAATGTTTGTATTCCAATGTTTGGATTTGAGTTGGAAGCGGCCCATACACCATACTGGATTTAAAAGCATGAAGCGGTTTAGTGTTGCTACTGCAGTAAGTGCTTCGCTTACTGATGGCACATGCTCTTCTTCGGTCTCACCATCTTCAGTCGAATTATCATCGTCGTTGCCATCCGCGTTACTCAATTGAATATCTGACATATTGTGTCATCTCATCTGTAAGAAACTGTAAAAATGGACTTTAGATGTGAAAATGAATCTTAATTCTGTAAACGTACCTCAGATGTTACTAAGACATTGTCAACATCTATCAATACGTCCCAATCTACTTCTACTTCCGAGAACATTTGTATTTGGCGGACCCATTCTGCTAGTGGCATTTCGTCTTCATCATCGATTTCATTTAGGGTTTTTTTATGGAAACCAGCGTGTCGAAAGCAGTTATTTATAGTGCACATAGACACTTCATTCCATGCCTTGGCTATGATTAAGATTGCATCAAGAACCGTTATTTTATAATCTTGTTTGGTTTCTATATGTTTTAGGATTTCTAAAATCTGCAGTTTCCTGAACTGAGTCTTAAGCGATTTTATGATACCCTGATCCATAGGTTGTAGAACAGATGTGCATGTGGTATTCGGAGGCAGAAATGCGAGTTTGATAGCTTTTAAAGATTGGATGTGTGGGTGTGCCGCACAATTATCAACCAATAGTAAAATTTTTCTATTTTTTTTTATTAAGAGCTCTCTGTCCAATTCACGCAAGACTTTTTCGAAAATAATAGACGTCATCCATGCTCTTTTATTATTTTCATATAAAACTGGTAGGTTCGTAACATTTTTGAAACAGCGTGGAGTTTTTGATTTGCCTATAACCAAAAGCTTTCTTTTTTCTGTTCCCGTCATATTAGCAGATACTAAGACTGTCAAACGATCCTTAGACATTTTTCCACCCACGCATTTTTCTCCTCGGAATTTAAAAGTCTTGTCGGAGGTCATTTTATAAAAGAAGCCAGTTTCATCGCCGTTAAAAATATCGTCGTCTGCAAATCCCTCCCGAAGCATAGGGAATACCGTGGTCAACCAATCTTCACAAACAGCTTGTGACACGCCAGCAACTTCTCCGCTTATTTTACCGAAAACGATGTTATGACGAATCCGAAACCTTTGTATCCAACTCATAGAACAAACGAAATCTTTAAAACCCAATAATTTAGCGAAATCGTCGGCCTTTTGCTGAAGTATTGGTCCATTTATGGGAACGTTCATACTTCTCTGTGCCTTAAACCAATTCAGTAAGGCATTTTCAATGTCTACGAACTTTCCACTTCGCACTTTTTTTAACTTAGTAGAGCTCACCTCAAATTGTTCCTTTATTTTATGTTTATTTTTTATTGTTGAAACAGTTGGTTGGGATATTCCAAGTTCTTTACACAAATCTGTAATTCTTACACCACTTTCAATTTTAGAAATAATCCCATATTTTTGGGCAATAGAAAATGATTTTCGTTTATTAATCATCACCATCTTGAGAACTATAGGTACCTACATCAACGCACTACTTTTTGTACAAACACAAATTGACAGTTGACAGATACTAAACTTTTTAAATAATGGAAATCGGCCAGGGCATGCTATGAAAGCAACTTTAACCCTATAGGCATGTAAGAACATGCACAGACCCAGTGACTGCATTCGCTATGGGATTTAAATGAATGTACATACTACATAATATAGATATGTAGATACATATTTTTAGAAACAGAATCAAAATAGCAAGCCGTAGGCATGTAAGAAAAAAGTGTTTATCATCGTTATAATCAGTTTTTAGACTTAAATCTGATACATTTTCATCGATATAACCGATTTCATCGTTATATCCGGCATCGTTGTAACCGATTGCAAATTACCATAAATCAAACGGAGTTTGGCCGGGACTTTAAAAATATATCGTTATATGCGGTTCATCGCTATATCAGGTATTGTTATAACCGATTTCTACTGTATAATATTATAAGAAAAACAAGTAAAAGTGTTATCATCGGCCTGGCCGATGCCTTGCTACCCTCCACTGTATACAAGTTAGTACGTTACGTAGAGTCATGTGGGGTAACTGTACGCAGTGGGTAAGTGTGCGCACAGCGATTTTCTCATAGAACCAATTGGAAATAAGGATTTGTGCAAATGCACAATTCAGTAGATGCCTGACCCTATTCGAAAGCTGTCTTGATAGTTTTCGTGTTGTGTTTTGTTTGACAATTAAAGACATTTCAAAAAAACGGTAAGTTTCCATAAAATTTTTTTGTATTTTTAAAAGATGATAGTGGTTTGTGTATGTGTCGTAGTGCAGTGAACGCTTATTAATTATCAAATATCTTGTTTTGGTATTACGTTTGAGTGAAAATTGTATTGTTTTACCTTTATTTAGTTGAATCTTAACTAAAAGAATAGAAAAACCCAATTTGGGGTAAGTGTACGCAAACATTCTGGGACAAGTGTGCGCATACGAACACTTACCCCGAATGCGTACATTTACCCCACAAATCATTTCAAAGTGATAAAATAATATTTTTATTTCACTAATAAAATTTCCTGTAACATAGGCGCCGAAAATTGATAACGGTTTTTTGTAGAGGAATTAAACACAAACATTTTTTACTATGGGATGGAGGGTCTATCTCGCTTCATTTAAGCGGGAGGGTAATTTAAAAATCATAATAACTAAAATGAAAAAAAAAAAAAAAACAAAAAAAAATAAATAAATAAAATAAAAAATAATGGTAACACTTTTTTAGTCCTGGAAGGGCTATAACTCAGTACCAGGTGGCAGGTGGCGCCTTTATTTAATGAATCATTTTAAAAAGCTGCTACTGTTGGAAATGCTGCCTCAGGATTTGCAGTTACAGGAATCTTTCCATTCAAAGAATGTCTTTTCGAGGATAAGGACTTTGCGCCTGCTTTAGTTAAGTTACCGATTCTTTAACATCAACGACTGCAATGTGGAATCAGAATGTCTTGAGCTTATACAAACGGCAGATCAAGAAATTGTAGGTCTTGAAGGAGTGGATATTTTGGAACTGACAAATTTATAAGCGGCAGGTCCAGTAGATGTAACACTAGAACAAAATGACCACGTTTCGCCAAACAATCTAAGTTCTTCACATTTAATGATAAGTGATGAACCACAACTACCACAAATTTGTTTCATAAACTGTCCTGTAACCATTTTTTTAGTGAAGTAGAATTTATTTATTTTATGTTAAACTTTGTCTTCTGAAAATAAAATTAAATAAGTTCCTTATGGTTATTGTTACGCTAAATTTGTACCCGTATGTCCTTTTTTATCTAAAGATTTATAATCTGCTGATTTGATAAAAAAAAAGCAAAGCAACACTGGTTGTAAAACTCGTTTAGGCTTTATAAACGTTGATGTTTAGATCCTGCGCACACTTAACCCATATTGTGCGTACACTCACCCCCACATAGGGGCAAGTATACGCAGTTTGACTAGTTTTGATTTTTTAATAAAAAACTAACCTAATTTGTTTATATTGGCTATTATTTACTTATTAATAAGTAACTAAAACATGCAATTTTAAGATCCAACTAAGCTTTAGTGTATATAATCTATATTACACTAGCAATACTGCTTCAAAGTCAAAAGTGCGCACACTTGACCCACATGACTCTATGCAAAACACATGCGTCTAATATTGTTTTTATATGGGATGTACCAGTATCTATTACTCAACCGATATAGCCCATTCTACAAAACACTGTAACAACCTGACGATACCTTAAAAGAAGTTCTCTCACAATCGTTTTTTCAACAGAAAGACTAACAGACAGACGGACATGGCTAAATCTACTCAGAATTTAATCCTGAATTAGAATATTTATGTACTTTATGGGGTCTCCGATGAATCCTTCTTCACTTTACAAATGTAATGGCAAAGTGAATATAATGTACCTACCTTACTGTGGAGGGTAGAATAAAAAACGTATTAAAAATCTTCTAGCTCAGGACTCCGTGTATAGGATTTTTTTGCATACACTTATATTTAATTTAGTTACATATATATTTTTGTAGCAAATTTTCTCAGTCTGTTTCATTCACGAATCATGCCTAAAAAGTGTCCCAATAAAAAAAAGGAGAAAGTCATAAGGGCTGTACCTATACTACGCGCATGTACTGATTGTAAATGTAGTCGAACAGAAAACGATATTCCATTGGGCTTTTACCGTTTTGCTCTTAGATCTCAGATTTTTTTCTGAACATGAAATGAGATCAATTTTTTTTTTCATTTGTGTTGGTGTGTGATTTGACATTCAGCTGTTTTTAAATTCCAATTTGTTTTTATAAAATTGAATTGTTATTTGTTAGTTTTTTACTTGTAGGTACTTGTACAATTACTACTTACTTGTTTAGTTTTAAATATGTCTCACGTTCAAATGTGCCCCAGTCTCCCCTAACAATAACTAACCTCAAAGTTTGACAAATGTCACTTGTTTTGGCATTGGTGAAAGTATGTGCGAATCTCTCCCTCGAATCGAGATTCGCAAAAGTGATCTGAATCTTTAAAAAAGTTATTTTTTTTGCCCAATGGAATATGATTTTGACAGACAGCTGATTCCTAGAGAAGAAAAACTGCTCTGAATCTAAAAAAAAGTGCTTTTTTTTGACAATTGGAAATCGACATTAATTTATCGCCGAATGTCAATGAATATTTTTAGAGATAACAATGATTATAATTAGTAAGCCACCTATGGTGTTATGTGTTCGACTATATCGACCTGTCGCTGTCGAATATTATGGACAATTTAATATTGGAAAAGACGAACGGCAGAACACGAAATGGTAATTAGGAGCATACAATATGACAGCAAATGAAATTGATGGGCCCAAAGTTCACACGATGGATTATATACAGGCCAGTTTTGCCACTAAAAAAAAGTGAATCCGGTCAAATCTGACCGATTGATCGGATTTTTATTTTCTAAATCCGGTTAAAAAATCCGGTCAAAACTTAAAATGAGAATTTTTGACCCGAAACCCGGTCAAAAAGAGAAAATACCTATACCTATCTATAAAATTTACGAATTTTTATGTTCACCTGCATTATCGATGTTTAGAAAACGTTTTTATAATATGTGAATCTTGAGTTTGTGAGCTTGTTTTTTATTTCGTTTGTTTAAAATTTACTAAAACTAAATTTTTATTTTATATGACATGTCTTAAGTTCTGGAATACACTTTTAGTGCATGGCCATACACGCCTTCCAATGAACGTCGTGTCCAGCGACACAGGTGGACACAGGTGGATTTTGAGTGAGTAAAGGTAGAAGGTAGATAGCATAGAAAATGCACAGAAAATCTACTTTAAGAAATAATTCTGGCACGTTCTTTTTCGCAACATTGTGCTTTCGATACAAATCTTCATTATTTGATATTTGCGTTGATAGAGTGAGGACGTCAAAAACGGGCGTCCGCTTAACTATAGAATTTTTTTGTGTTTTCAATTTCACTATTCTTCTACCTGCCAAATTTAATTCATTGCAATGACGCCTGTTTTTTTGTACTTCAATTGGGCTAAATAATTATTCTCGGATAATTTTCTGACACTTGAAAAGAGTAGTTCACCAAAATGCAATATGAGATTTATCGAATTTCACACTTTAATTAATTGAAATTCATTGTTTAATTTCCTCTTCAACATTCTAGCAAAAGAAAACGTCAAAAAATTAGTCTATAAGATAATTTATTATCCTGCTCCCGGAGCAGAATTCCATGCGTGATGTTGTAGGCCCATTATTCGCATTAAATTGGTTTCTGTTTGAACTTGGGAGCGTGTTCGTAATATATCTATGGCAAAGTTTTATTCAAATTATAGAAATCTATCTCTATTTATAGTCAGTAGGGCAACTTTATTTTTCAAGTCAAAAAAGAGTTAAAAACATTTTTCGTTCCGGTCAAAAAACCGTTAGGCCGGATTTCAAAATTTTCTCCGGTCAGAGTAAAGAGATTTCGGTCAGATATGACCGGAATCCGGTCAGAATGGCATCACTGATACAGGCATATCCTCGCTAAAAAATAAAAAAAAAATTATAAATAGTTTCGTAACAGGTTCTTATTGGTTGCTTGCAACCATTCGCTATGTTTACGTTTTAATTTTTGAGACGAATGAAAGGAAACAATTGTTTTTGGGAAATCCGACCGACCGACAGACGACTGAATTGAGAAACTTGTACTACTATTAAACTCTCGGATGTTTGTCAGATGTTCGTAAGAAGTGGCGCATTGGAAACCATCAAGAAGCAATTTCTGTGTGTGTGTTTTTTTGGCATTGAACCCTAGACCAGTTGCTCATTAGTCCAACGCACTAACCACTGAGCCACTGCTCATCCACAATACGGAGCATCAAAACTTATGTAAAACCCCTTATCACAAAACTCCAACGTCTCCGAAGACTCATATGCATGTGGATATTTAATTCCGCATTATTACATTGGAATAACGTCACTCCAATTTATTTTATAAAAAAAATATAAATAGAAACAAAGTCAAACTTACGCAATGAATAATAATTTATTCATTTTCTAGTTCTAGTAGATATAAAACAAAAGAGTTGGTGTCCGAACTGGATATATTGCAACCATCTAGCTATAAAGGACATGTCTGCATTCATTGTACATCGACAGATTTTGAACTCAAATTGCATTCCTTTGCGGACATTAGTAATCGATTTGACCTTTTATGATATTATTTTACATGGGTTAGGTTAGAGTTTAGGTTATGATGGTATGATGAATTTCATACATAACACTAGGAACCATAAATTTTACCTTGTATTACATACTTCAGCTTTATTGGTTATGGTTATAGGGATTCATTTCATTTGAAATTATTTAAGACAATTAGGAATTAGAGCTGACAGTTAAATTTCCTGACTATACCTTACATTATGTCCCTTCCAATAAAATGCATTCTTTACATGAATCTTCGTGTAAGGGATTTTTTATTATTACATAGACAATGTGAGGTAATTGTAATCAGTGTTTTTGTCTTTCTATTTGTGAAATCACAAGAAGTTAAGATAGACCTCAAAAACAATTTAGGTATAGTAGGCATAGCTGAATGAAATGCATCAGCTTAAATGCTAACCGAAAACTCTTGTTAACTGAAATTGTATTCACCGAACAACATCCTCCTCAATCCAAAAAAAATTTTATAAGCCATCGACGTGTTGATCAGATAAAAAAAGTACATAGAACAGGTTCAACTTCAAACTCCCCCGACGCGCAAAAATATCGAAAAAAACATGTCTGCGGTCACTGATTTACCAACTTCTGTATATACTCTAACCCAAAGCGGCGAAAGATACAAAAAGAAAAAAAGAAACAGAAAAAAAATTGCCGAATTTATTGAGAAAAAAAAAAAAAAAACAAAAACATCAACCAAACGTCGGCTTATAACCACCCGAACCACTTCAAATGGAAAAACTCTCCAAGCTGGCTGTGATTATGAATGTGGAGGTAGACGTAGAGCTCAGCTCAGCAGCCACCTTTGTTAGATACAAATGTATCCCATATACGTTTGCCGTTTGTGCAGATTAACCATTAATATAGAGAGCTTAATCCAACTCACCATACCTTAGATTCAGTGTTTGTTTTTGTTTTTTCAGTCGCATTCGCATCGCATACCTTTACCTGGCTAAATTACTTTACTACCAATATTCAGAGCCAGAAGCCACACCAACTGGAAGTGGTAACAACTCTCTTGAAAACTTTTCGCAGAGATCAGTAAATAATGATGAAGTCATGCTCATGGAGTGGTGAATTCATTTAACGATCGCCAACAACAGGTAGACACTTTGTGAGAATGCACTCAATGGCCAGTCGAAAACAGGTAACCGACGAGTACGGGTAACGCTAAGGTACGAGTACTTATTTTTTTTTCTAATTTCATTGCGTAGTTGTGGTTCTCTCTGTCTAACATTTATGTACTTCTAACGTCAATTGCAGTGTGGGTCGGAGTCACCCCTCATGTGTAACGCTTGAAAAATTACATAATCGTTGTAAAAGTCAATGGAATTGTAACCAAAATTAAACTGTAAACAAGTGCGTTCGGAAATGTGTTCAAAATTTTCTACTACAACCGTGCGTCGTCGATCTAATTACATTTTTGATCTCGAATTGAAGTAGACAAGAAAAGCCTCTGTGTTTGTTACATAAAATCATAATAACTAAAAAAGCATTTGCCATTTGTACAAGTATTAGTGTGTGTGTGTGTTTTAGTTTTTGTCTATATGCTCGTTTATTTTTTGTTCGCTATTCACGGATTCCCAAATTCAACAGATTAAATTATTGGCATATGCAAAATACCAGTTAATTTAGAAAGCCATAAAAAAAGTTATTAAAATAAGAAACAAATAAATTAAAAAATAGATTATATACCCACTTACCTATCTTTATTTTAATACCGTTTTTTTTTGTTTTGCTTTTTAATTGATATATTCTTTTTATTTTACTCCCATCAGCGGGTAGATGTGTTAGTTTATAACGAAAAAGGTGTATCTCAAGGCAATCTGGAAGTTAAGTGTGATAGCTATTCTGTGTGCGAGACATACTGTGTATTACTAGATTGGTGTCGACTATAATTACGTTTCTTTGGATTACGAATTAAAATAAAACAAACAGAAATAAAAACACAGTTTTAAGCATTTCATCTTAAATGCACTTTGTGGAATGGTGAGTTTACAACATGTGAATTTTAGATATCTCAATGAATTTTAAACTATAAAATATAATAGGTTCGCTTATAAGTGGGTATACCAAGAAACCGCCCACATGTGCAACATTTTATTATAGATTCAGACAAGGTGTGCGTCATCAGGTGTCAGTTGTTGCCAATGATATACAAGTCAAAGCACTCCTTAAAAACGTCTTAAGTATACATGAATGTCTTGGGTTATCTGAGAAAGCGTTGGCCGAACGCATAGGCGACACTTGTGCGTAGGTCTTTTGACTTTGATATTTGCAGAAAAAGGAATAACTTGTTTCGAATTTGATTTGATTGGATTAAAGAACATGATGATGGATGGATATTTATGTCTTCGAAGATGCTGGCAGTAACCGAAGTGTAGCTGATATAAGAAGGCAGCTTAACCTTGAGGCAGTATAGGCATTTGTTGAATTTTAATTAAATTGCAAACATAATGTTGATGACATAATGGAGCTTTTGCAAATAGCATGCGCGTGATGATGAAAATCACTATAATAAAACAAGTAGCGTTTAACTATACAAAACAGAAAGGATTCGTCGCGATTATGTGGATGAAGTTTTGTTAAATTGCTACATATAGGGAATAGAGGACCTTACCTTATATATTGACACTAAAACAATATGTTACTATACAGATTTTGCTTCATCTAAATTTATATAATATCCGACATAACAACTAATGTCGGCAATACATGGGGAGCGTCAAAAATATAACCTTATAGACAAAACGCATTAAACTAGACTTGGGAAAGGGCTGTGCTGTTCTGCGGACTTTCAGTCTATTGAACCCCTCGCTTATACTTTGGAGAGGTATCTATATATTCCTTCGCAAGAGCTTTCCTCACAAAAGATGACTTTCGGAATTATTTTTGTGAATCTCCTACACTTACTAAAGAGGTCCATTTATAACACTCTATCGGATCCATTTTATTTTAAGAATCCTCCTCTGATGGGGGGTACCTACCAAATATTAAAAAGATTTTTATGGGTCAATGCTCCACAAGATCGCAGCCGAAGTTCTGCTATTTCCCTGGACTTATCGCAGAATCTGCAGAATCTGTACCTAGTTCCTTGAGTCGATACAAGGAGGTCAGGCTATAGAGCATTGGTTCCTAACCTTTTCAATGTTGTAACCCCTTTAACCTATCAGCGAAAAGTTTTACCCCTGTTTAATTTAAGGCATCATAAAAGAAAACAATTTCATCAATCAATTATAATAAATTACACAAAAATATAAATAATTTTAGAAATAATGAATCAGTGTGAATGTTGGTATTGTTTTAGTTTTCACAATTTTTTGTATGTTTAGTTTCACTTAAAGCGCATCTTAGGTCATGTTTCACAATGAGGTGGTTTCTGTACTTTATAGTAGGATATTCGGTACTGACTTTTTGCCAAAATGTACCAAGGTCATAATTTTTTAAATCTACTTTGAAAGTGTTATCCTCACGTAGTCCTAGAAATACTGCTTTGGTTGACACATCTTCGTCTTTAAAAATTTCATCAATGCTAAAAAACGGTCTTAATATCCAAGATTTGGACTGACGATTATCCATGTTCGGGAAATATTGCGTCAGTGAATACATGACTGAGGAGATACAGTGATCGACAAAGTGAGTGAACACCAACGCGGTTTTCATTTGTCTTTGGAGTTTGGATACAATTTTTTTAAATATTTATAAAAAATTGTTTGCTTTCGACATGAAATATCTTTAATTATTGTTATTTCGTAATCAAACTTTTTACAGATTGTTGGTTTTTTAGACCTGTTTTCAGACTTTAAAGAAAACTCAAAGAAGCATCGGTGTTAACTCAGTTTTGACGCTCACTGTATGTGGAACCATCGAATTTTTATATGTTATTATGTCAGATACGTCATTTACCAATTACTCAGAGAGTTGTATATAAATATCGGCACATCGCCAAATTGAACTCTACATTGGTAAAGTTCCGATTTACGCACAAAACTTGCAACTTTATCCTTATCGCTGAAGATATTCGTAATATTTCCGTGTAATGGGGTATTAGGTCTAATAAAAAGAAATTCATCATTTTTTTCATAAATTAAATGCTTTATATTGCTTCTTTTTGTATCCAGCGTACAGCCTTATTCAAATGGTTCCAAATGGTTTTTTGTGGAATGTTTTGTTCCTGGGCAGTCGAAATGACGGTTAAATGACGGTCAGATTCGACGATTTCCATGATTATTGACATTTACGACAATTGGCCTTCCAAAGTGTTGTGCATCTTTAACATCGAAATTCCTGCAACGGAATCGATGAAACTGCGCATGATTAGCTGTTACAGTATCAGGACCATAAACACTATTCACATTTTTAGCCGCCTGACTTGCGTTATTGCCTTCTTTGAAGAAAAACTGTAAAATATGGAGTACTTTCTCTTTGCTGATGTCCATGTTTGACGCGCGCTCAAACGACCAACGAAAAAGAAAAGTATCAGAGAAGTTTTTCTTGGTAAGAAATCTCATCTTTCCAAAGCCAATTTGTTTACGCCCGATGTTACTAAAGTCATCTTTTGGAAAAATAATGAATTTTTTTTACTGAAACAATGAGCAAGGTTCCCCGCTGCTCCCTGCAGCTCGGCCAACAGACTCCCGCCCTCACCTCTTTCTGCCACTTCTGCTATTGGTCCGGGGGAGCGGCTTTGCTGCTTCGCTAGATCGCACAATGACTCGAATTGAAAGAAAAATAGAAACCTTCTATCGGATGCCTGCCTTAAATTACATTTAGCTACACACTCACGTGACACGAATAGGTTCCTTTTGTTTTCAACGCCGCTGATCTCAGGAAATATTTATATTAAAAAAATGTCCTCTATGCAAAAATAATTGGAAACTTTTGAGTCGCAAATATCTCGAAAAAGAAGATTCGTAAAGAAAATCTTGCACCAATTCAAAGGGTTTAAAAATGTGGTTAAGAAATGAGTTTTAATTCGATTTCGATGAGTTCAAAATTTTGATTTAATTATAATACATATTTATAAAATTTATTATCTATTACCTACCTTATTACCCCCGGGTAATAGCTGTTTTACCCCCAGGTTCGGAACCCAGGCTAGAGCTTACTTTTACTCATTCGGATGCTTCCCTGAATCTTTTCTGGATATGTTGCCCTAGAAGTTTCTAGACTTGCCTCAACATGCCCTTAGTGTTGTTGCTGATTCTTGCGATGTTTTCTTTCTCTAGTTTCTTGAACTGCGTTTTGAGGGTGTAATCACCTATTTCGTATAATAGGTCAGGACCTATGAAAGTAATTGAACACTAGGGAGTCGGCAATTTACCCTCTAAAACTGGATGAGCAAGTACCCAACAGGGAGTCTCCTTGTTTCTTTCACCTGATTCATTAAGGTCTACTAGTATTCCAATTGACTTGATGATAAAAGAGTCAACATCTATATCATAGTTGTCCTTGTTTCTGTCGAGGTTGATTGGACATATATGGCATATGTGTCAGACTGAAAGATGCTGGTGTTCTTATCCCTTGATTCTCAGCATGTGGTTCTAGGTCCAAATACTTATGCTCCAAGTTTCATCATCAGTCCTTGATCCATCTGTATACCACTTTGCTGAGTGATTACTCAGTTTGTGGATTGCGGATACATTGCTCCAATTCTTTTTGTTGCTGACTTAGTAACGAAGTCCTTTTAAAAATTAAATCGTCTCTAGGAACGTCCAATACCTAGTGGTTGTTTTTTTGAGAAGTCTTCTAGGTATTTGATGCACTTTCCTCTTCCTGTTTCTTCTTTGATCAATATTAGAATAGTTTTACTTGAATATTTTTTCAACCACAAAAAAAGGTGGAGAGGGTGAGTTCTAGTAGCACCTCCATGGCTACTGTTGGACAAGTTCTCATCTCATGGCCTGTGTAATGTCTTCTCGTGGTGGCCATATTCATTTCTTAACAGGTTATTTCTTTTGTGTATTGCTTGCAGTCTAGACAAGTTTTCTGTCTAGGTTTAGCTCTATTATATTTAAGATATTTGACTAGTATCAGTATTGTATCCAACAGCCTTATAGGGACCTCAGCTGTTCAAGTTTTCTTTTCCTTAGTCTTAGTCTTAGCCCATAGCTGTCGAGCTATATCGTCATCATATTATACTTGACAGTTGATGCCATACTTTGTCAATTTCTTAAGAAGCTCATCCATTTCAAGTCTCCACAAGACCAAGAATAAATCATTTAGATGTCCTCTTTTTCGGCAACCTTGTTTATTTGGCACTCACAGTAATGTGGGAAAGGGAATCATCACATCATGCGGCCAGACTCAGAAAGAAAGAAATATGTACATTCATTTCCAGATGAGCTATTAGGAACGTAATCTTGATGTTCTTTATTATACCCTACACATGAAGGTATATTCACTTTGTCATTACATTTGTAACGCCAAGAAGGAGTCACCGGAGACCCTATAAAGTATATATATTCTGAATCAGGATCACATTCTGAATCGATTTAGCCATGTCCGTCTGTCTGTCTGTCCGTCTCTCTCTCTCTCTCTTGAAAACACGATAGCGTCCAAACGAATCGATCTAGGCGAATGAAATCTTGTGAGAGGACTTCTTTTTACCGTCGTCAGGTTGGTATTGAAAATTTGTTTTTTTTTCTGTATTTCAGAACTCCATTCGAAGACATGTAAAAATCGGGGCGATGTCGAAACCGATTAACACTACAACCCCCTTCTACCCTGATTAAAACAAAGTAATTTATAAATCAAAAAATTCGTTTCCACCTAACTTAGCTTTTTTGATTTTGATAAATTCTTGAATCTTTTCTTTCCAAAGTTCAAAATGGAAGAGCTCGTGTCTGCTTCGAACCAAATTGCATGACAAGAAAAGAATATTTTTTTATTAAACAATGCAACCACCGAAACATGTGGGAAAATAAATCGAATTTATTTCTATTGAAACATTTTTATACCCTCCACAAGAAGGTAAAGGGTCCGCCATTTAACTTTTTTTTTTGAAAATGCTATAAAAAAAACTACTGAATATTTTCTCAAATTTCTTTTTTTATTTGAAAGTACAATCCTTCCGGTTAATAGCTAATGGAAAATAATTTCATTCAAATGGCTGCCTCGGCTGGCCATGCAGTAGCCTACACGATCGGTCCAATTTTTAAGCACATTATCGATTGTGTGCAGCTGTATTTCACCAATGGCTTCACGAATATTGTTCTTTAAAGCGTCAATTGTCTCTGGCATGTCGGCGTAACACTTATCTTTTACGGCACCCCACAAATAATAGTCCAATCGTGTCAAATCGCAGCTCCGCGGAGGCCAAACGACATCAGCTCTGCGGCTGATAATGCGATTTTCAAAAACAGGGCGCAAAACATCGAGTGTAGCTTCGGCTGTGTGGCACGTAGCGCCGTCCTGTTGAAACCAAATGTTGCCAATATCCTCCTCTTCAATTTTTGTGAACAAAAATTCGTTCAACATGGCCCGATAACGATCGCCATTGACTGTAACGGCCACTCATTGCTCATTTTCGAAGAAAAATGGCGCAATTATGCCTCTGGACCAAAATCCGCACCAAACAGTGACTCGTTTTGGGTACGCACTGTTTTTGGCTTTTCACGCTTTGGTTTATCGATGAGGATGCCAGTTTCTTTCACTTTTTTCACAAGATAACGAACATACGGAGCTGACGGTGCTTCTCTTCTTCCAAAAGATAATGAACATTTCACAAGATAATGAACATACGGAGCTGACGGTGCTTCTCTTCTTCCAAAAGCCGTACGCAATTTTCGCACACATTCTGCAACATTACCATGATTTTCAAAGTAATGTCGCAATATTTCCCAGCGTTGTTCAAGCGTATACACAACCATATTCGTTCAGCGGAAGAATAAAACTAATTATCTGTCAAATCAGACATGAGCTAAGTGTTACCATTCGCGAAATAAGCACTAGTTGAAAAAGAAGACGTTAGATGGCGGATCCTTTATATTCACTTTGTCATTACATTTGTAACGCCAAGAAGGATTCACCAGAGACCCTATAAAGTATATAATTCTGAATCAGGATCACATTCTGAATCGATTTAGCCATGTCCGTCTGTCTGTCTGTCTGTCCGTCTGTCTGTCTGTCCATCTGTCTGTCTGTTGAAAACACGAGAGCGTCCAAACGAATCAACCTAGGTGAATGAAATTTTGTGAGAGGACTTCTTTTTACCGTCGTCAGGTTGGTATTGAAAATGGGCTATGTCGGTCATGCAGTTCTGCTACCTCCCATACAAAACCACTATTAGACCCATGTGTCTCTCTGTCTGTTAAACGATAGCGTCCAAACAAATCGACTTAGGTGACTGAAATTTTGTGACAGGTCTTATTTTTAGGGTATTCAGGTTGGTATTAAAAATGATCTATGTCGGTCAAGTAGTTCTTGTACCTCCTATACCAAACCAATATGGCATGGCAAACATTTTGCATGACTTTTATGCAGTGGAGGGTATCAAAGCATCGGCCAGGCCGATGATAACACTTTTACTTGTTTTTTTTTTTTATTTTTGTTTCTTATTGGATTTAAGTTTGGATATCTCCCATCCTCATAAGAAATCGAGTCAGAGGCTATAAAAGACTCTTTTTGACTAAACTTTTCTATAATTCATACACGTGCTACCCTCAAATTGAGCTAGACCACTTATGTAGGTAGTTGCTGGATTTTAATTGTTAACCTTTGTTGCTTCTTGTCTTGAACCGAAAACCCACTAAATATGCACAATGGCCACTTTAAGTCACAGTTGGCAACTTGTTTATGACAGACAACCTATGGTACTCCAACCAATTGAGTGGGTGACGCTTCTGCAAAATATACTTCCGGAGTCGCATAGCTCTTAGTTTTATTTGTAAAATGGACTTAAGCCGCATGTAACACGAGCAATGTTATATAAAATGATATATTACAATGGTCTATAAGTGTAGGTATTAGAAATTTACTATTTCGACTTTGGCGTATAATTGAAATAAATCTATCTATCTATAGGGGGAACTTCTGTATCCAGTCCAGTTAAAAAATTATTCGGGGCCCATAAAGCCTTAGAAGGTAAAACATATTTGTTAAATATAAAAGCAGCAGGAATATATTTCCCACTTTTAATTTTATAACGAAGAGTATTATACGAGGGCTTGAAGTTTTCCCACTGCAATACATATTCGAACACAAATACTTATAGTGTATGAATAGGATATGAGTACGTACGGCCTTTAGCATCAAGGCAAATCTGAATATTCTTTTAAGGCCATTTTTGTTAAAGATTTTACAAAAAATATTTTTTTCAAAAAATAATATTCAACTAATATTTTGTATGCCAACGTGTAAACTGGCATTAAAACAATCTCGAGAATACTTATATAATTTAAATATAGATATGATTGGAAAGCGTCAAAAATTTACAAGATATACTGGAAAATTAAAAAAAAAAAAAAAAATAATAGCTGAAATTTTTAAACAAATTTTCTTTTATGGCCAAAGTGAGCACTAAGAAGTTATTTCCCAAAAGGAGGAAATGGAGTCAAAGTTTGTAAAAAACACTTAAAATCTTATATCTCGAAAACCACTAAACCGATTGAGCTCAAATTTTCAAACAATGTGTTAAGTCTGGTTAAAATTGGACAAGCAAAATAAAAAAAAGGTGCAAACGTTATTCCACCACATTTCGAAAAATAGTCTAGTCGCTTGATTGAGCTAAATAAAGGATACATTCTTACAATAAATTGTTTATGAAGTGGAAAATCCGAAAGATGTTTCTGAATACTTTAATCTTAAAATTAGACTCTATTTTGACATTTATAGCAGTTTTGGCCTCGAAATTTGGTAAAAAATTGGGTCTCGATGCTTCCCATCCAAGGAAAACAATTGCAAACGTTTTTTTTTTACACTCTTGGGTATTTGTAAGAGTTGGAACATTGACATGCATTGTCCTGAGACACGAAATTATTTAAGCAATACAATTCCTCGGCAGAGCCGGTCGGGCACAGCTACTAAGTACCTAAGAAATAAAGAAATTCAATTTCTCTGATTTTGAAAATTTAATTTTTGGCCCGAGCTATTAGCGTCGGCAAAAGTGGGAATCAGTTTTTATGGGTAACATTTTTCCGTCCTATCCAAAATAGATATATTAGATACATCTGTATAACTCGAATATTATGATAGTAAATATTATAAACTGTAATTTTCCGTAGTAGCTGAACCTTATGTAATGGGTCTGGTGCTTATGTAATGTCCTAGCAGTTTTGTATAAAAAATATTTCACTAGCAGTCTCTGTACGTACTTCAGAGTGTTCATTTGACCACTTTCAAGAAATCGAGAGTAATTTCTTTGATTGGCGTAGGAACTCATGTCAGGTTTCAGCCACCTATAGCTAGTGTTTTACATACGAATAGGTACAATATCTTCATCTATGTATATCTATGTTCTCTCTATATATAAAAATGGTGGCATAAATGTATAGTAGGTAATTCATCAATTGAGAACGGCTGGACCGATTTTTTTTTCATTTGTTCGTAATTGCCAGGAGAAGGTTCTTCTGAAATTTTGGGTAAGCCCTTCAGATAAGTCTGGAAATCGGAAAAATCGAAAATTAATTTTTTGTATGGAATTTTGTGTGCAATTGTTCCGGAATGGCTTTTCGAATGGAAAAATAGAAAATGCTCTGTGAAAAAATTGGAAAATTCCGGAAAAACGAGAAAAATTTGAATTTTTTTTTTCGACGAAAGTTTGCAACTGTCAAGGCGGAAAATTCGTTGTGAAGCTTGGACAATTTCGGATAATTGTGAAATTCATTGTGATAAAAGACGTTTTGCGTGCATTTTGGGTGGAGAAGTTAACCTGCTGGCGTTTGCCAATGGCCCAAATTCCCGTTGATGTTTCAATGACGTATTCAAAGTCAAATCGCTGGAGAACTGTATTCGTACAAATCCGTTGTGAGTGTGACCGACGAGTATGAAGCTACCAACTATCCGACGGAATTTTTGAACTCGCTTGATGTGCCAGGAGCTCCACCGAATAATTTACAGCTGAAAGTGGGATCGATCATAATCATGTTGCGGAATCTGAATCATCCGAAATTCTGCAACGGTACGCTGTTGTCCGTACCGTTGAAATTTTAACTACATATCTGTGTTTTATTATCACTCTGGAGTTTATCTGAAGGCGTTAAATTGGGGCGAGACGAAGTTCGCCGGGTCCGCTGGTAATCACATAAAAACAGAACTACACTCAGAGAAAAATCGCAAGCTAAAATCAAGTAGCTCAAGCTTGATTTTAGATTTTTTCATTCTTACGTGCTAAATCTTAATATGACACCAATTGTTCTTGAAATAAGCCGAAACAATCTTAACATTGAAACACAAATGAGCTCTTGAGTTAGTTTTTTTGTTCTTGAAATAAGCCGAAACAATCTTATTTCAAGCTTGTTCATGATTGAAACAAGCGCAACAATACTTAAACTGCATGCGCATGTACTTTATTTTGATTTCTATTCGTTCCTAAAATTCACACTCACTTACTGAGTGAATTCTCATAAGGCAACATTGAAAATTTAATATTATTACCTATGATATCTACTGATGTGAAATGTGAATGAATGATGCGATGATATATTATAAGATGGTAGGTAATTAAGATCTTAGGTTTAGATCTTGAATACCCAAAATACATTTTTTTCAGGCATCGCATAATGTAAGAACCACATTCTTAAATCAATCCCGAAACATCTTGAATACCCAAAATACATTTTTTTCATACATCGCATAATGTAAGAACCACATTCTTAAATCAATCCCGAAACATCTTGAATACCCAAAATACATTTTTTTCAGACATCGCATAATGTAAGAACCACATTCTTAAATCAATCCCGAAACAGGATTGAAATAAGATTTTTTGGTCTTGATTTAAGAATTTTCGAGCTTAAATCAATCCCGAAACAGGATTGAAGTAAGATTTTTTGGTCTTGATTTAAGAATTTTCGAGCTTAAATCAATCCCGAAACAGGATTGAAGTAAGATTTTTTGGTCTTGAAAAAACGAGCTCAAAATAAGATTTTCGTACTTGAAATAAGATTTTCCGAGATTACCATACTTTCGTCAACGAACGAGCTTGATCTGACACTGATATTCTTGATTTTAGCTCGTTTTTCCTCTGAGTGATATGTTTATATAATATATGATATATCGTCCAGTTCCTTCTTCAATAGTTAACATTTCCAAAAACGAAATGAAGATTTGACCAATGATTATTCCAAATTCCAGAAGATGCACTGCATATGATTCAATTCAAAGCCGAATTGAATGTATGCCAGAATACATATCCCAAACCATGCGACAGCATTTCAGAAGTAATAATGCTTCACATCTATCTTTGTAGGTATGTGTGGTTTGTTCCACATCATATAAGATACTTAACCGGCATACGCACATGCAGGTCGATACGCATTATGTAACCATTGATTAGAATACCTAATGAGAACACACATCGCAGCAGCTAAGAGCCTACAATGGGTTACATCACATCAAGAACGAAATCCTATTTCCCAAGTCTCTATACGAAAAACACTTGTACCGGTTGTTCGTACCGGTGTGTCGCGTACATAACAATAAGCCTTAATGACATTCTATATAATGCTGTATGGGTATGCCCTTGGCAGGTACTCCTATGTCAAGAGATCCAATGAGTTGATGACTTCAGATTATCTGTACGTTAACCATAGTCTTAGTCATACAAAATTAGGTACATCTATGCTGACAGAGTATAATATATGAAATTCCACACTCTCAAATAGATATTTAATTTTATAATTACCTTGGCCATACATAACAATTTAAATGCATTGCGTAATAATCCATCACAATTAAATTAATCGCTTTCCCAAGCCGATTATTAACGATGGTCAGTCGAATAGCCAACAGTCATGCAAAATCGTTTTTTGGTCACGCATTGATGAACAACATAATCGTTGGCCTATATTGTAAACTGCATATCTATTCAATAAAGACGCAATAATATTAATTACTTATACTCATCGTAAAAGGAAGATTATCTATAGGTATGCGTTTTAAACTTTGGCGTAGATGAACCCTCATTTGGCAAGTGCTTAACTCCTTCATTTGGCAGCACCATTTAAATTCAATTTAAGTTTGCAAGGAAAACACCTACAATTTGCAGTATCACCTTCCTCACTATGAAAATTGTCTTTCTTCATTGTCAAGTTCCCTGGGTATGTAGTAGGTACCGTAATAATAATTATGCTCGCGCACAATAGCACAATTGCACGGTACTTCCTACAGTTGTTGCAAAGTTAAGAAGAAAATTGTTATTGTCTGGATGCTCTTCCGTTCATTTATAAACTTATGCGCACAATGAGGCGCAATTAAACGAAAAAAAGAAGATAATATTATAATAATAATTATTACCCAGAACTCCCATGGGTGTTTTAAAGCACGTCTGCTCTGAGGCACAAAGACACAAAGTTGCAATGCACCGCTTGTTGCATCAATCAAGACTGTTTGGTATGATTTCCAGCCTTTTGCTGAACCAGATATGAAAGTGGTATCTGCGCGCAGTAATTATTCAACAAGTGCGTCTACCAAGATGCTGGTTTCGATGTATTTTTATCTGCAGATACATTTTAAATGCGGAAAGAGAAAGTGTAGACGACAACGCACTGGGGTGGCGGTGAACAGTGCGACCAGTCGCCATGAGGAAAGGCGGTAAACAGAAGAGATGCAAATATGTGTATCTGGAATATTATAATTAAAATTTGTTGACTATGCACTCATCAGTGTGTGAATTTTGAATAAATTATTTGGTGAAGATTGCAAAACAAAAACAATAATAGAAAGCCATAAAATACATAAAATGTGTTTACAAAAGTATGTAATCCTAAACGAATACGTAGGTACTTTGGGAGGGGTTGCAGTCTGAAAGGTTTGAGGGTTGTTTTCAACAGCAGTCATTTTTTATGCAGGGGATGCTTCCCGACACGTGAGAAAAGTAGGTACTGCGCCTTTAAGAAGTATGGAGTTTAAGATGCAATTATAGCCAAGAAGAAGCCTTCAAGGTGTGAATTTGCTTGGGGAATTGAGTTTCTTGAAACCGAAACATTAATTCTTGAAATCGATTGTTAAAAAAGCCAATTTTGAAAGTAAAGATATGCAAGCATCTTATTTGGCAGACTATCCGCCGCCTTAGAGAAAGCAAGTGGAATAGCGTAACGACTACAATATTGGCACCCCTAAGGAAATTTCAACTTTGATCAACTATAACATTTTCGTTTATAGAGTTATTTGAATCGGTTGTATACAGAAATATAAATTATTGAATTCCTCGTTGATTAAGTCTTATAAATAACGGTAATTAGTTATAGAAAATATTTTTAAAATGCCAATTTAGTAAAAGCTTACAAAAAACCACAATTATTGGCACCCTGACATAATTATTGGCACTCTTTAAAACAGAAAAACATCATGTTTTGTATATTATTTTATTTACATATTTTTTCAAAAAATTATTTTTTTTTATTAAAAATTATAAAATAAAAGATAAACATAAATTAAAATTCACATAAATGTTTTTCAAAGACAAATAAACAAAAATATTATTTTCTTCGTTGGAAATTTAATTAATTTAAATAAGTATTATAAAATTAGTATTTTTTTAATGGAAACAATCAAAAATTTGTTTTTAATATTATTTCAATCATTGTAGAATTTAATAAATTCAAGAAAGTAAAATAGTATGTAATTTTTACAAAAGACAACCTAAATTTACCGTTAAGCAATATATGTATGAATATCATAAAAGATGTTAGATTTTTTGCTCTGAACAAACCTGAAATTGATGCAGTGCCAATAGTTATAGCTACATAGGATGTAATAGTAGTCATTGGCACCCCCTGCCAATAACTGAACCCCACTTTTTTTTTAACCCAATTATTGGCACCCCTTTTATTAATAAAACAATAACTTTTTTAACAAAATATATTTACAAACGACTTATTTAATACATTCTTATAGTAAATAAAGAAAGTTTTCATTAAAAAATATAAAAAAAAGTAGTGAAAAAAAACTTACAAAATTATAGGTCCTTAACCAAAACATTGAAAATTTTGAAGTTTTGTTTTTTTTTGTCGCACGTGATTTTACTTTCACTTATAAAACAGAAACGGAAAGGAATGTCTCCAAACTAAAGACACAGTAATATGAGAAAAATGTGCAAATTCAAAATAAAAAATAAATTGACTTATTCGAACAAAGGGTTATTGAGAAAATCACTCTTGAATGATGGGGTGCCAATAGTTGGGTCAAAAATTGGGGGTGCCAATAATTTTAGTCGTGACTCGTGACGCTATCATTGAATTATTCAAATCCAAGGATGCAAAGGTGCACTTTTTTCAATGAGAAGGATCTTCTCAGTACAGAACAGGGCATTGAGAGCGACAGATCCTTCGCATTGAAATAGGGCGGAAAATAGTTCCACGGTAGTGGAAGTGACTCAAGTCAATCAAATCGATAAAATATTTCAAATCTGCTGGAATGAATGAAATCCAGTCAGAAATTCTCATGTGTACTGCGACTTAAGTCGACCGAGTTCCTCGAGGTATAAGCTCGACCAATAACTACTCATTTTGCCTTTTCTCGTTTTCATTACTTATATGGATTGGATGTTACAGCACAACCTTGGCGAACAACAATTCGAATCAAATCAAATCGAATTTGTGGCCCTTACATAAGACTACCTTGCGGAAGATATGAGATTTTTTTGTCTTAATGAGGTTGAAATCTTCTAAAAACTAAACTCAGTTCGTAGTCAGTAACAGGGCTTACATTTGGGGCTTTATGGCTGATCTGATGTACCTTTGTCAGAAGCTCTTTCAACGACAACCCCGAATCTATCATATTCCTTGGTGCACATTAATCTAGGTGCTTAGATTCAATTTTATAACCGCCAATATTTATAAAGTTTATTATTTCTATTCTTTTCTTATTGTCTGGTGCCTTGGCAGCTTTAGGCCTGCTGAGGTAAGCCAATGATTTACAGTCCTTATCGTTTCACTACCAATTTGCCCCACTTTCTCTAGTAATTTAGCGCGTAACTAACTATGAAGGCAATGTTATCTTTAAGTATGGGTATTCTTAAGGCCATCATATCTCTGTGGTACACCACTAGTCACCTTGTAGCAGCTTTACCGATGGGCGACTTTAGTTGCCATTTGGCGAATTTTTTTATCTCTGGGCCCCCGGCGAGGACTTTTCAAAAATTCCCTGTTTTGGCTCCTTTTTACAACATAGGCTACTTTCGAGCGACTATTTCTATAAAAGAAATCTATTGAAAAAATCAAACAAATATTCTCTGCATCCATAATTAACATTTTCCAATACGATTCCACTGTCAAGTTAAGAAGGTATGGTTTGTTTTACTTCTTCTCCCTCATTTCTCATTTTTACATCTTTGATTATGCACAGAGTAAACCATGACTGAATAGAATATGTAGGGTCAATATTTCAAAACATTAATATTTTGGACCTCGAAATGGACATTTACTAAAATAATCAAATTTAATATTTTTTGGTTACTCTGTATTTAAGAAACATTATTAAATATTTTAAGCCAATGGGCCACCAAATTTTGTTAATTTTTAATAATTTTTTTCACGGGAATGACAGAACTAACATGGAAATGACAAAATCCCATCTTGGTAACGACGAGACATTTTCGGTTTTTTTATTTACACTTTTGCGAGGCGCCATGATAAGCACAGATGACCTTTTATATCAATTTGAAATAAAAAGTGAAAATATTTGAACATTTTTTGCAATATGATTGAATATGTCATTTCCGTGCCCAAATTGTCATTACCGTGTATGCCACGGGAACAATGGAAATGACATCGAAAGGTATTTCTCTAAAATAAAACCGAACTCTACTGAATATTTTCCTAAAAACGCATACAATTAATTAAGTACATAAAAAAGGCGTGCATTGGAAAAAATATTTGATTTAATTATTACATTATTACATTCAAAAACACTAACCACGGTAATGGCAACTTTGGATAACGAAAACATGAAACGCCTTAACCACATGAAAGAAAAATCACTTCTGATATATATATATATGGGCTTATTGCGAAATGTTCCAAAAATAATCAGCATGTCCCGTTATTAATGTGAAAACCGCCGCTTAGTTTGCGGCCGTTAATTCAATTTTTTTAAATATTTACTTTTTGTCACGGGAATGACAATTTTTTTGGGGACAATCACTAAATACCTTCCACGTAATTTTTTAAATTTCCTTAAAATAAATTGACTGGGCCCCAGTCCTCATTGTCCCTTCTTCTTTAAGGCTTCATCAATAAAAATTGCAAACCGGCTTACATTTTACAAATAAAATACATTTGTTGAATGAAGGTACAACTTAGGACATGCCATGGTAATGACATTTTGGGTGTTTAAGTTAAAATTTCGGCATTACTATGCATTTTTATTTTTTTATGTGTACATGTTAAAAGAGAAATTTTTTTTGAGCCTATAAATGCCTGACCGCAAAATATTAATATTTTGAAATATTGACCCATTAAAAAATATATAAAAATATTTGTCATTCTATTCTGTTGGCACTTAATATGCTGAATAAAAATAAAATTGAAAACTACCTAGTGATTGCCTATTGAAAGGCTTTAAGGAAATCATTGGCAATATGTAAATATTACCTTAGGTAGGTAGGTATGTGTTACTTTTTTTGTTTCTTTATTTTTATTTTTCATGTTGTATCTATTTTACTAATTGTTTGTTATGAATGAATACATAATATGTAGTTCTCTTTCTTTACTTTTAAATTTTTCGAATTTTTATTTAATGCTGTCCCTTAACTCTAAAAATTCAGCTTCGAGAGAGCAAGTTATTACCCGTCCACTGAGAATCTTACTAGTATTTACTCAATCCCTTTCTGCTAGTAAGAATTTAAAAAGCTCTCAGCCACTTGACAATTGACAGAAGATTTAAAAGTTGTCGTCCTATTTCGTATGAATTCAACTGCCATTTTGACAATCTTATCCATTCTTACTAAAAAAATAAAGAAAAACAGGTTTGGTTGAAAATATATATCGAGTATTAAGTTTTATTTGTATTAGGCCCCTTTTTAAACTTTTCGCGACTTTATCATTTTGGCTATCGGTAACACTGCCTTGTAGTCCTTTATTCCACCGTGTCTGGTTGGTGCCTAAAATAGGCCTTTATGATATAATGCGATGTAGGATGGCACCCACATGTTTTGTATTATATTGCCTTTATGTTCTAGTTGGAACTACTTAATATATTTCAAATATCAAGGGTACTTTTCGAAACCCCATCTTCCATCTACCATCTTCTACCTTTAATGGCCTTTCGTATTGTTTTCACTATCACTGGCACTTCTGGTTGTTCTATTTTCTGCTGACGCTATAGTCTATAAATTGTTGATAATAAGTTTCAAGGTCCAGAGTGGCCGACATGATGAATGTTCATTTGGTGGTTTGCTTTTTTATATCTCGCTTCCATTTTCTTGGAACAAAAAGGAACTTAGCTCAGCATCATTACAAATAGTTCTTGAACTCAGTTCGTCTTTCTGGGCTTTGCTGATCGTGAGATACTCAATGTCGAGCAGCTATTTCTATAGACGAAGCGGTCTAAGATTCGGTAGTTTGGAGACGTTAAATGCATGTCTCAAACTCGAATTCCAGAGCGTGCTATTTAAACTGTCCCATCAGCCAGGAGACCTTTAGGTAGGCCCAGGATAAGATGGTTAGATCAAGTCCAACATTTTACATCTTCCTCTTGAGGATTTAATCGATGGCGGGAAATCAACAGTTATGAAGATACAATCCGCGATCTTTTAAAAATATAAGCAGGATATTGAAAATGAATTGATGATTAAAAAATATAGCAGACATATTAAGATATCATTGAAGTATAATTTTGCGTTTATATTTCGTATTTACAGCAATGTAAGTTAGTATTATTTAAAGCCTTTTGATATGCAAAAGCCCCACTGTGTCGAAAGTTTGCAACAACTATACGATTCAGAATTAGTATTCAAAAGTAGTCGTTCAATCTCACCTTAATTGTTAAAATAAATGACCCCAGTATTAACGTCGTTCGACAACGTCTTCATTTCCATCGCAGAACCTTTGCGAAAATCAACTAAACAAAAAAAAAAAAAAACCAGTAAGACAATTATCTTCGACTATGCCGAAGCTCAAATACCCGGTACTATATTATTGTAAAATAAAAAAAATATTTTAGTATTAAAAAATTATATATTTGTATGGGAGGTGTGGGTACTTTTTATTCGACCAAGCTCATTTTTTGTCAAAAATTTTTAAATATTATTAAAACAATATGTGCAAAGTTTAAACTTGCTATCTTTACTGTAGCTATTTAAATTTAATTTTTAACATAAGAAGCTATATAAATCTGATATTTTTGTATGGGAGGTAGTAGTAGTTTTCATCCGATCTTGCTCATCTTCGAACTTAGCCTCAGTTTGGTGGATAAAAGCTTACGTACCAAATTTCAAGTCGATAGCTCTTAAATTACGGCCGTAATCGTGCGGACAGACGGACAGACGGACAGACGGACAGACGGACAGACGGACAGACAGACGGACAGACAGACGGACAGACAGACGGACATCGCTAGATCGACTAAGAAAGTGATGCTGATCAATAATATATATAGTTTGTCATACCTACAACGCCTCCTTATGGGCGTTACAAATGGAATGACAAAGTGAATATACCCTCACCACAGTGTGGTACCGGGTATAAAAAGGAGAAAACAAAAAAAGTTAAAAACACAGAACTAATGACTTCTGACAGCATGCTTTCTAGAATATAGTGAAGTTATCTTCGCTTCAGCTATGTTCCAGAAGAGCAGCCACCGACCACAGTTTGTCGATTTGTGGAGTTATGTAAAAAGCTAAAGATGGGTTTGTTGAACTCGGCACTGAGCCGAAGAGATGATTAAAATATTTTCACTATTCCCTTTTATTTGTAAAACTGTTCATCATCTATAATAATAATATTTTTAGGCACACGCAGTCAGAAAGTAGCATTAAAAATCTATGTACTTTCAATTAAAGGTTTGAAGTTCTGATTAATATTTCAAGATGTTGGATAAATAATTGAAATTTCAACATCTCTCGTGACATAAACAGAAGCAGGTGTGAAGCCATACTCGTAGATTGCAAGTTAACTTTCAACAAGAAGAAGGAGATATCATAATGGAATAGATATAATTGTTTTGTGGTCTCGCCTTCAAGTTGTGTTTCTAAAAATGATGTCAGATCGATCAAGAATACAAATACAAGTTTTTCTTTGTTCAAATTGGCGACCAGTAAAAAAAATAATATAAATCAATTGTGAGTGTAGTTATTTTTCGAATGTTTTTATTATATTCGTATGGCTAGTGAATAGAATTTCCGGAGATACATTCATGTAGATAGTGTCATTTTCTAAACTGTCATCGTCTCTTTTTTATTATTCGTGGAACTACATACATTGAACACACAATCCGACGTGACGTACCTATATGAATAAAGCCTAGCACTTTCTTTTACTCAGAATAAATTACAAAATTGGAACATTTTCCTAAGTTTCGTCTGATGGGAGATACCTCCAACTTTTGACATTTTCGAAAAGCAGCGAAATCGACTTTGGGTTATTTGGTCAGATGAAAATGCGGATGCACAGGAGAAAATTAAACCGTTCCCGACATTTAATTCAACATTTCAAAAACACCTTGGTAATTTATAGTTCAACTGAACAAATTTATGTGTTAAGGATTGTGTCGGAGAAGAGCTTGGCACTGATCAATCAAAGGTTTCTTTAACTGATTTGTGTCATGATGGGTGTCAAAAAAAAGTCTCACGAGTTAATAATAGGATAAAATTGCTTACAGCTGAAGAATAAGTAAAGGAAATAAAAAATCACGAATGTTAATTGTTAATTGGGTGAAGAAGGATTTCCTCGACTTATGACAACGTAATATCGCAATTCTCAAACCCTTATTAATATATTATAATACATTGCCTTAAAATACATAAAAGCGAACGACGTTCTATTAAATGTAATGTTTGGTTAACTTAAGTAGGTAAATGCAATCAAAATTCAAACCTTCAATTTAATATCGCAGTGTTTTTCTATATATGACAATTAATTGGTGTCCGTGTCTGTTAGTCTCGCGAAAACTCGAGAGCTCCTGGACGGATTTGAATGACTCTTCTTTTGTTTTGTTGGTCTTGATTCAGTAGTAGTTTAGCAAAAAAGAAAACTTCAAATGAAAAGTTGTATAACCGAAAAAAATCGAAATTTCCAAAATTTCGAAAATCACCGAACCGATTGAGCTCAAATTTTGCGAAAATCTTTTTTTATTGTCCCAAATGTGTGCCAAATGCAATATTGCCGATCTCAAAGAACTGGAGTTAGGAGCAGCGTTGTGCTGAAGTACCCAATTGGGTAATTTGGCTCAAGTATTTCAACTTTGGCTCAATGCTCCGAGCCAAAGAGAAATGGCTCACATTTTTCTTAAGACTTAAACTTCGTTCTTAAAAAAAAAACGAATGTTAAAAAAATTAAATTTACTCAACTGAACCCCGTCACAAAACAATCGCTGGTTAAAGCGATTCAACCAAGTAAACGCACTCATTCAGCATTTCAAATTCCTATCGGGAATAATGTATGGAAATGTTTCCCAGAGACGAACTATACAGGGTCATGTCTCTGACCAGAAGAGTCTTTGATTCCAACCCGGAGGGACAGTTGTACCACGGACTGTAGCCCGGACTGTAGCGCCATCTAAGAATAGGTAACAAAAAGATCTCTGACAGACATCAGGCATATTTGTTTCGTTTGTCTATATCCTTCAGAGTGGTGTCATGGATTATGGCTGTACCTCCCCGTATTAGAGCCAGCATGTGTTTGAGGGTTGATTCTCTGGTAGACTAACCATTTTGAGCCCAATAGTCTTACTCTTGTTGCGGAATATATGAAGCGATTTCCACGTCTTCAAGGTATGGCCTGCAAGCTTAATTCTCCAGAAATCTCATCGTCTTTAGATGATACTTGAAGTTGCCTTATGCTAGAAGTACGCTCCTATCTATTTGTGTGTTCCCTGTTTCAAGCTTTGCACTGCTTATTTGAAAGAGTACTTTAGCGGTTTACATTGCTGACGAGGAAAACATTTCCTCGGGCACAGAAGTAGACTTCTTAACCATGTTAACTTAGAAATAACAGAACTTTTAAATTCTGACAATGTAATCAGGATATTAAGGCGGGTGTAAGACCTCTTGATCTATAAGAGTTAGCTAAGACCAAGAAAGTAGGTAATATTTTCAATCAAAAAACTATAAATCCGACAAACGGCGGATTTATCTTCTCAATTTTTTTAACATGACTCAAAAAAATAAAAAATTGCCTTAGTCGAACGACTTCTGGAGTTTTGTTTAGATCGGTTTAAGGTCCCTCACTCTTCCAGAAGCATCCCGTAATCGCGTAATAGTTCTGCAATGTTTTTCGATGATTTTGCCTTCCAGCGAACTACCAAACAAAAAAAAAATTGAAAGAAATCTCAACAAGTAAAGCACCCCCCCCCCCCTTTCTCTTAAATAAAGTGGCTCAAAATTATGTGAAATGGCTCGGAGAATGGCTCAACTCCAAAATTTCTGCGGAACAACGCTGGTTAGGAGGTTGATTGCGATTCATAATCGCTTATGAAGAGCGATTTAATTTCCGTTTTAGGTGGTTCGAAGCTCACTGGGTATAGTATTACATATAGTATTACATAATTAATGACAAACCCACATGAGAGTGTAGTCACTTATCAAGCTTCTAACGAACTGCAAGGCAATACGCAAGTACCTAAACTACAAAAGCCAAGTAAATGTCAAGTTCGAATTTTCGAACTTCTTACGAGGAATTTTTTAAACAAAAAATTATATATACTCCAATTCATTGATTTTTATAAGTTTTTAAATCGTATGTACTTAAACGATCATACTAAAATTATTTTTGTACACACTTTTTTTTCAAAACAGAAGACGTCTTGATTTTTTTTTTTACATGAGGATGAGATTAATCACCTTATGGATCCACATTATCCGAATGAACAGATATCACAGCAAGTGAGCTTAATGTTGCATTCTCCATAACGATTCGGGAACTGTTTTAATCCCTTTCATAGTTGAAAAGGTTCAACCCTAGCTATGGTCACTGGAAGCGTGACCAAAAACCGTAAGCAATAAGTTTATAGCTCTAAAGTAAGTCTTGTCACATAAGATTTTGTATTAACGAATCTATGCAAGGAATCAGTTTAGACAATTATATTCTCTTAAATAGACTTCAGTAGAAGAGATTTCTGGATTGGATGGAACGCGTTGTTTGTTTCAATGAAGTTCTTGGAGCTCTTAATTTAACTTCAAATAAGTCCGCGGCAAGTTGGGATGCGGATTGAAGGAAAGGCCCTCTGAAAAAATCGTCGGCATTTTCTCTGATGTTCCCAAGAGAATTCAGAACTTCTATTGTGCGGTCGATTGCAAAAACGAAATCTAAGGATTTGTTGTTGGAAAACTGATAAGGCTTACTAGGAAATCGCTTTTTTGGACCGCTGCCAAAAGACATCGCCCACGTTCTGCTCGTTATTTCTTCAAGACGAGATGCTCTACAAAGGAAATAATACTGTCATGCCTTTCAACGAATCTTGTTTCTGGTGCGTGTTTTTTAATGACATTTTTGAAAGTTTTGAACACATAATAAGCTCGAGTGCACGTCTCAAAACTATATTATATTTACATTCTCAGACCCATTGTGATGCACGTAGGGGAAAGAGGTTGTTCCTTACCCACCCATTATAACCCTGTATTCAAATTACTTACTGTGCTGCTACATACAAACCATCTCGTTGATTTGACGAAGTTCATTATCTTGTCTATTGATGTGCTGGAAAGCTCATCTAGGTTGTTGAAGAAGCTACTCCCTTACATGCAGCCTAACTTTAGATGCAGCCTCTCTTCTTCACATATAATAATCTTCTGTTCTCTTTCGTCTCAGAAATCGTTAATTTAGCAAATATTGCTAATATAGCTACCCCCAGTGAATATTCTTGTATTTGTGACTTTCTCCACGGAAGGCACAATAAGCTCCTTTAAAGACGCCGCAGTCCAGAGGCCCTTAAAGGCTCTCCGAACTATTAATCTTATCTGATCAAATCTCTTCATACATAATACTAACTCGATTATTTATTCTTGAACTACTGGAAGGGTTTTTGAATACCTTCGTAGATATTTAAAACCTGCTGTATCCCTGCAGATTGAACAGAAAGTGTGATTTTGATGCTATCCCAAATGGACCTGCCTTTTCGTGTAGGTATACCTCCGTTACTAAAGTATTTTTGTTATATGCCATTAGAGACGTTCAGAAGTTGCAAGCTCAATAAAACACTATCACTGATCTAATGCCAAATTCCCACTTGAATTCATCTACTTCTACACAAACCAATTTAATTGTTGCACAATTATTTGTTTCCACATCCCATTAGCTGTATACACTTTCCAATGTGAGTTGAGAACCCTCGAACAAAATGCCTTAACTCTATTAGCGTAATTAGATACTCATTAATTTTCCTTTCAATGAAACCGCCAAATGCCTTGATTGGTTGGTAGCATTGGGCATACGAATGCGAAAGCCAATTTTTCGGCTACAATGTTTTAAAAATTTCTCAGAAGCGTACGCTACGCGTATCTATAATTTTGTTTTTGGTTTCTTTACACACGGTTTCCACAGTATAATAAAAGATCAATAATGTTGTGATAACAAAAAAAAAAAAAGACGAAGGTGTTTACAACACAGAAGTTACGTGAATAAAGAGGTAGCATGCCGCAGCCGAGGAATATTTATTAACCCTGACCACAAATTACCAGCATATGACATGACTGTTGAAATGTTAAGAATCGTCACACCAGCCCATCGCGTCTGTTCTTGAATGCAAGAAGTGCAAAGGCATCTTTAAGCAAATGGGTTCTTTATTGCTGCCTGTCATAAATACAGTGGTGATGTCAGATACTATCTGTTGTGCATTCATCGTTCGCAGCGTTGTTGGAGCAACGTGTTAACGATTTAGGGGGGGCCTTTATAACGAATGGAAGGTTCTGTTGCGGTGGCACCGAATAAAGATTGTAACGGTGTGGCTTAAGTAAAGTGTCAAAATTAAAGAAAAATGAAGGGAATCACGAAATATTTGGATGGCTGTGTGTTGGTATGTTCTCGGAACTTTGATGGAGTGATAAGTAAACGACGTATACCTGATGACAGTCCTACAAACGAATAGTTACATTAATGGCTTTTTGTCAGAGATGTTGGAAAAGTTAAAAAGCATACTTTCAATGCGTTTAAGGGGGGCTTAATTGTTTCGGAAATTAAAAATAGCTATCTTGATTTTGACGCATTTTCAGAGATGGGAAATGTCACTTGATGATGGTTTGGTGTCGAAAATTTGTTTCACTTGGCTTAATCACACTTTGAAGATGTAAAACGAGCTTTTTGAGTGTGTTATTCATTCAATTTTGCATTTTTTTCTTCGTCAACATTTTTTTCTTCTTCAAAAATGAGGTCTCATATAATATACAGTAGACGATCGATATAGTGAACTAATAAAAACCAGGCATGTTCACTATATCGAAATTGTTCACTATTTCGAGCGGGAGTTTTTAAATGTTCAAATAAGCTAATTTGATATAAATAAACACATACCAACGTTTTGATTACAAAACACTAAAATAAGAAAAAAAATGTATTAATCTTTAAAAAACACTGAGATGAAGACATTTTTTTTGAGCAACACAGAAATAAATATATTTTTTTTCCATAATTCAATTTTTAAAAAATAATTTGTTGCCTTCATTAAGTGTGTTCGCCATCGACGAAGACTAACCGCCATCTGTAGGAGCTGACTACATCAGTCAACTTCATTTCGACACTCTAAACATCTCGTCAGAGGCAATAGACTGTTAAACTGTTTCGGTCACTATTCGCCTTTGCTTTTCCTGAAGGAGAAACTCTAACCGTTGTTTTTTTGGTACCAAGCAGTATGGTGGTTTGCTTCAATCAAGCTCTTCTGGTCAACACCAGTCTTTGTCTCGTGGACGGGATTTCAAAGGAAATAAACGGGGGGCAGAGTGCTACGGTTACCCTCCATCCTTTTATTCCAGTAGACAATCCATCCACAGACTTTTGGTCAAGCAGAAGAACAGATTGATTCAACCACCCATTTCTGCCATGTATCAGTCTCTCTCTCCTCAGTGGTGGACTGTCAGAGGCTATAGACAGGGGGTGGACTGCTACGGTTACCCTCCGACTATACCCAAAGACAAACCGCCACCAGGAGATGCTAAATTCAAACATGTTTAATCAACTAAGTTGACTGTTTCAGCCATCACGGTACGATGTACGGAGATACCTTTCTTTAAAAGAAATTCGTAGGTAGCAATAGAGTTCCCACCTGTAATGTCAGGCCCATAATTTTTCTGGCCACTTTCTGTGTCCTGTTTTTGGGACAGTCTAGGTGGCTAACCTAACCCTCATAACTAAAATATCAAAAAAAAACACACACACGCATTGCTAAACGGAAACATTTTTCTTTGGCTTTTGCGAAAAAAAAAATTTGAGTTCACTATATCGAGATTTTCATATTTCACTATTTAAAGTAGTATGTGTTCAATTTTGATGGTTCACTATATTGGATAGTTCCCTATAGAGAGGGTTCACTATACCGAGCGTATACTGTATCAACCAAATGTGGAAAAGGACTTGTCTCTTATCCACTTATGGCAAAAGTGATTTATAATTTTTGTAGCAGTTAAATCGTTAGGAACATTATGGTTAAAAGCTCCCTGGACCCTGATGGAGTATCAATTCCATTTTTGGGAGAGAGCCGGACATGTATAGAAAAAGTGAAGAATAGTAATTTGATCTGCCTTGTTGCCTACAGCTTCTGCACAGATCGTTTGAATTAGACGAAATCCACTGCTTATTTTTGATCCGTCCTTTAGGTAAGTGAGACACAAACATATAAACATACATAATTGTGTACAATTTCTAAACATTTGTAATAACCCTTGTTCCATTCATCAACATAATTATAGTAATAGGTAAACTAAACTGGGCCCTCAACTAACAAGAACAACTACTAACGTCTGCAAATTGTCCGTTTCTTAGATTCCATAGTTAAGAATTTAAGATGGTTGAGGTAATTTTCTGCTACAGGCCAGGTTTTCTTCTCTCCCATTTAGTGGACTCTGCAGGCCAGACCGCTGCGTTAATGTCCCTTCATTCTACGTGTCCTAGCCCTCTAAAACGCCCAACAGTTTTTATTACATGGAGAAGGCCTTACTACAAAGTTACCTTCTTATCCCAAAGAAACAGCGATTCATAGCGTGTCGTCATTTCTATATCCTTGCTGGACATCATAATGCTGATGCAGAAGCGTGCTTTCTCTATCTTCAGCCTTCACTGAAAGGTTACTATACGAACTGTTATCCAGCATTCACACTTGTCTGATAGGATTTTATAGGCAATGTTAAGGAGACTGACTCTATAGTTGACTTAGCTGAAGCTAAGTCCTCCCGGTCCAACCGAATGATGCTAAGATTCCATTCATGATTTTTTTTCGGTTTTAACACATGACTTCTGACAAAATAATGTTGCTGCGCCTAGATAGTAAGACATGCAATCGGTGAAGATTGTAGCATACTTTTTGGAAGTTACCCATACCTGGACAGTTCCAGGTATCAGTTCCATTTTATATCCCTAGGACGATGGGCATCAATAGGCCACTTTTTAATATGAACGCTATCGTTGGCTCATAAAGAGTTCATTTGCCACCAACCATGTTTTCAAATACCCAAGCTTAGTATTGTGCCTGAGCTCCGAATATTTTGTAATCTTAGGGAATTCGTCTAGTGGGGTTGGTTACGCAACTTCTTGTCGAGGTAGAAGGCTCTCGAATATTTAAATATTTTTAGCCGTTCCGTTTATTTAAGCCCAAAGGACAGTACATATTTGGTCCAGGACATAAACATTGCAACAGAAAGCTAGTCTGTACGACCCATAAATACCTACTATTTTCATAGAGGGTGATCACACATTATCACCTTAAGAACTTTTTTTTTGAATTAGAAATAAAACACAAAAATGGAATTGGATGGTGGAATCTTTATTATGAAAGAACTATATCTGATATTGACTTTTTAAAGATATTTTCATTCAAATGTTGACGGCGTCTACGCCGTCCAACTTTGGATCACTGTTTCCAGCATTGATACGGGTTGGTTTCCAAGTCTTGAATCGTAACTGGCTGATCGACGAAGACTTTTGACTTCACGTAACTCCACAGGGAAAAAGTCAAGTGGTGTGATATCACATGATCTATGCGGCCAGTTGACAGGTCCGGAAAGAGAAATAAGTTGCTCACCGAAATGTTTTCTCAATAAAGCCATTGTTTCGCGCGCTGTGTGGGCCGTAGCACCGTCTTCCTGAAACCAAATGTCGCCGACATCAAGGGCATCGATAACAAAAAGTAATTTATCATGGTGCGGTAGCGCTCGCCATTAACGGTTATGTTCTATCCGGCCTCATTTTTAGATAAATACGGACCGAAGATTCCAGTAGGACATAAACCACACCAAACTGTGAATTTTTTGGATGTAACGGTAGTTCGAGAGGCTCTTCCGGTTGCTCATCAGCCCAAATGCAACAAATTTGTTTGTTGACGTGACCATTTAGCCAGAAATGTGACTCGTCACTGAATAAAATTTTGCGCGAAAATAGCGGATCTGCACGAAAAACATTTTTCACAGAACGCTGATTTTCGTAATAGCTACAGCTAAATAATTTGGAGACGTTGTTTCGCGGTGTGAGTCTTTCCATGATGGTTTCTCAAACAATCCGTAACAAAAATAAGATGACAGAATGACACCAGTTACGCGTGATATCTGAAAAGAGAATATGAAAAAAAAACCTCTGTACCTATTTGCATCAAGAAATCATCTTGACATCATTGTTGCTATTAGTCGAAACACTCTGTAAAATTAATCCTATACTAATTAATACTATCCTATGCTATTTAGTCTTGTTTGCCTTCCCTTGGGGTGAAACTAATTGTAAAATAATTGCATTTGATAATTATTACTATAGTTAAGATTCTGCAGTAGGTAATCTTAATTTGCATACCTACAACTAAGTATCTGATGAATAGATTTCTCAAGTCTCAGTAAGGTAATAGCCAACAAATTGATTAATTTTTACTCTTTCAAAGACAAGTCAATAGATTTTCTAAACATTTTATATACCTACCTAGACCTACAAAAATCAAAAGTTACAGTCAAATAAAGCTGTCTTCCGTCGCCGTTGGCATTTTCTCCACAAAATACAACGTAAATTACCATCAACTTGGCAGGAAACCTAGTAGGTAACATTTCTCTGGCGCCGATTTTAATCTGAATTCTTATTTACAGGCATTGTGATCATTGACCTCTTTCTGTGGGATGGACAAATTTAAGTAGCATCCAAGTCGAATTAAACTAGATACACAGTAGATACCTACTGTGCAAAGGCAGGTTTTTCGAATAATTTTTTTTCTTTCGACATTTTTGATAGATTAACTTCGTGATGGAATTCAATTGCTTGCAATTTTATACGTACCACATTAATAAAATCCAAATCGACCAAAACATCAAACAAACTAAAGACCATAACCTACTTTATGTAGAAAATTGTACGCCATAGTGAATGAGCATTTTATTTTACCAAAAAAAAAAGGTAGCGATTACTTTCAACTACGTTGCTTGGGCAATGTCTATTTGGTTTGGTTGGAGTACGTACAACAACACATATTTTTATGTGTATTTTATTTATTTAGATAAACATACAGATGCACGTACGTCATACATATCTATGCGGAGGTATACACAACGGATTGCGAAAAGTTTGATGAAGGTTACGTGACTATTTTACCATTTTTGAGCTTTAACGGTGCAAATGGTCATGCCCACAAGCGACATCAAAATAAATCGGTTGTCTTAAAAGAACTCATGCGAATAATAATTACTGTGAACAATTTACATTAATTGTTATAGCGTACATAATATAAATTGTTTAAATTTACTTGTATCCTTAATTTTGATTTAAATTAAAGAGTTGGCGCCATTTTAAGTGTATTTGATGACTTGGTATCTTAGTCAGTAATTTAATTATAAAGAAGTGAAAGTAAACTTTTTATTAATTTTATTTTAATATATTTGTTCAGAGCTGGTTAAATCTACCATAGAGTTTAACAAGTGATTATATATCTGAGGTAACATAAAAAGCGTTTGTTCACCTACTTGAGCATAATTTGTGACAAATCGTTCCAGTTTTCCAGTTTATTTGTCAATTCAGTTGCTAGAATTAATCCTTGGTTAAAATTGTTTATTATATTCACTTTGCAATTACATTTGTAACGCCAAGAAGAAGTCACCGGAGACCCCATGAAGTATATAATATATTCTGAATCAGAATCAAATTTTGAATCGATTAGGACATGTCCGATGTCCGTCTGTGTGTTTAAAACACAATAGCGGCCACACGAATTGATCTAGGCGAATGAAATTTGGTGAGAGAACTTTACCGTCGTCAGGTTGGTATTGAAAATAGTTTATGTAGGTCAAGTAGTTCTGGTACTTAATAATACAAAACCAAAATTAGACCTATGAGTGTACATGTACAATGTACATACTAACTTACATGTTACATGGCAAACATTTTGCACGACTTGTATCTTGTATGCAGTGGTTGGTGTTCGGGAGCCCTGCAACTCTCGAACCACTTTAATCACTTTCCACTTATTTATTAAATAAAACGCAAAACAAGAAACATTTGTTTCTGTTGGGAAAAGCTCTTACGCGTAAAAACCCAACATTAATTTTAAATTACTTTACACTTTCCACCTTTACATTGTATACTAGTGGACTGTATCTTTCGACTGCCGACTACGGCCAAAGCTAACGGCCATGCCTCTTGCTTTCAGTACAGTAGTTGTCTCTTTCTAACTACGACTGCGATAACAAGTATAATATAACAGAGTGTAAATAAAATAGCATTGCCAAGTAAAACTACTACATGATAATACATGAAGTTACCAGAATAAAAACTCATAACCTATACGATATGATACAGTTGGTATCAAAGCATCGGCTAGGCCGATGATAAAACTTTTACTTGTTTAAATGTGTATTTGGACAATTAAAGTTTTTTTACTTATGACAATGATATCGCTGTTTGCTTCACAAATGTCAAAACCGAATTGATATTTAACGCTTTGTAAAATCTATGGCACTATCCTGTAGATTTTTTTCATGATTCATAATTTTTAGAAACACGAAAACTAACTAACTGTTATTTTGTATAGTATGTTGAAATTTGTCATATTGGTAGAAAAGTGAAAATTACTTAATGGGTTTTGCAAAATTTTTCAAATTACCCCTCTACCCTTTTTTGAGAGGGGAAAGTGCTAGTATGTAGTACATTTATTTACTTTTCTTAAAGGCTAACTTCCTAACCGTTTGCTACGTTGATAAAAATAGCAAATATTAAGAAGATTTCAAATATTGCCCAATACAGTTTTACGCTGGCAGAAAATATTTTTTTAATATGGACTTATATTCATCTTCGTAGGTAATGGTACTACTACTTTTCAGTATCTACTAATATGTACTATAATGATGAAACAGATACATAGGTATCTCAGCATTTTGCAAAATGATAAACGTATAAGAGGTGGCGAGATTACTTTAATAGTTTTCAATTGGCCCTTAAATAATTTGGAAAAATTGGGATTGGGATAAAAAATATATAAAATTATTATAATAAAATTTGTATCTTTCTTTATAACTTTCTACGCAGGTAATTGAAAAAAATAAGAAGTATTGTATTTTAAAAAGGGAAGGAAGTAACTTATTATTAACTACAGAGAATTTGTATAATGTAGATAAATAGATATGTAACTGAGGAAATTTAACAACTTTCACTGGATCACTGGAGCAACATTTTAATAAGACCTGACTGCGATTTAAAGAGCCATTAGCCATTATCGCACCTCTGTTGGTATTAAGACCAAAAATATTGATTTCTTCGAAAAAGCAATGTTAATGTTAAGCAATTTAATAAAAAAAAAAAGTTCAATTCATTTCTTTTTTAATGAAAGAAAGTAGGTAATATCTAACCTACATATTTACAGATTCTAAATCGTCTATATACAGTAATGTCTCTCTAATCCGAATATCGCGCTAATCTGAACATCGATTATTTTTATTTTTTCTCATTATGTACTCTACAATCCGAGCCCTACACCGATTTTTGTACGCTGTAATCCGAATTACCACTTACCAATATCCAACATATTGCATTGATTTTCACAATACATAATTTCAAATTTGCAAAACTTGTTTCAATATAAAGGAAGTTAAACATTTTTTTTTTCATTCATCAATACCTATTTTAAATTTGCAAAACTTTTTTCAATATAAAGGCAAAAGTTAAATTTTTTTTTTTTCATTCATCATTCATTTTCAATGGTCCACATGTGGGTCGCGGGTGTAGGTTCCATAGCACGTCGTGGAATCCTGGTCGGGGACAATCGTTTAACATGACCAAACCACCGGAGCATGGACCGCTCCGTCCGGAGAAGTAGCTGCTCAACATTGAGTTCCTCACGTATTCTGGTATTTCAAATGCGATCTCTACGGGTCACACCAGCAATACAACGGAGGAATCTCATTTTGGCAGCGATTTTATCGGTCATTACCCAAACCTCATGACCATAGGTAAGAGTTGGAAAAAACACCGAATTAAAGACTGACAACTTAGCTTTGACACCAAGTTCAGTCCTCCTAATAACAGAATGACCAAGCAGTCTTAAAATTGACCCAGCCTGACCAATCCTACAGGAAAGCTCAGCATTGCTCCTTCCATCACTCGTGAATTAAGACCCCGAGATATTAAACTTCTCCACCTGTTTTAATGGGACTCCACTAACATGCAGAGTGTATTGTACAGGCGTTCTGGAGACGACCATCACTTCAGATTTGTTCACGTTAACCTTTTTTTTATAACACAAAAATGGTCTATAAGCAATAACAAATTAACAAGCATTTTGTCCACACTTTTCGTAAAAATTTCTTAGTCTATTCGACGAATGATTACTTTTAATGTGTTAAAAAATATGATTATCCTTCTAGGGTTAATGTGAGGTTCAATTTGAATCCAAAAATGTAATATTTAAATATTTTATATGTAAAATTATGTTAGATAGTGTTTTATTCCAAATTTGTTTTGACTCTTCGATAATCCGGATAATATGAGGCACTTGATCAGACAATAAATTATTCAATGATATTCTATTGCAATTTATTAATAATCGGGAATCGTTGTTACTTTTTGCTTTTTTTAAATTCAAATAAGAGCCGGAACCGACTATTAACTAGGAATTGTCTTTTTTTTTTTAACGCAAACGCATGCTTATTAAAAATCAATAATTGTATGAGAAAGTGGGCGCAGTAGCGCAGTGGTTAGTGTGCTGGACTACTGTGCGAGGGATCCCAGGTTCGATCCCCGGAAAAACACAAATTACATCTTAAGGTTTTTTCTACTGCGCCACCTCTCGCGAACGTCTGACAAACATCCGAGAGTATGACTGTCATGAAAAAGCTTCTCAATTCAGCCGTTCGGACTCGGCATAAAATTGTAGGTCCCTTCCATTCGTCCCAAAAATAGAAACTCATACAAAACGAATGGTTGCGAGAAGTTAGGCCTAGGGTGTCTACCTGCCCGTTGCGCTTGCGCCACCACCAATTGTATGAGAAAAGGATCGAATTTACGAATCCGGAATCAATGCGAAATATTATCTCCAATCATATTTTCTATTCAAAGTCAAAGATAATTATTACTCTGATTAATATTTTCAAAGACAAATATGTCCCTTTTTAAAGAAGCCCGCATGAGATTTATCTAGTATAGGTAGTAATTAAAGTGGTAATATTAAAAAATATTTATTTCGTGTCTTCAAACACATACTTTCTTACCGGCTTATAAAGCTCAAACATATTCGCCAACTATTAATCATCTTTCAGTTATAAATTTCAATTTGTTACTACCTACATATTATCGTGCAACATAATACGTCTTCAGTCATTCAGCCAAACCCTTGAACAAGGTCGATAACATTCAGACTTAATTAGTTACGTGTATTGCCCCCAGTGTTCTACCTTCGGACGAAATAATATATTACATGTCACGAAAAAGAATGTGCGTCACTGTTATTTAACACAAAAACCGCTTCTTTCTGCAAATTACTACAACCATGCGTCCATGCCTATTCATGGTACATCGACTTCTTTTAAAGACGCAACATCATGAACCAAAATCACTCCAGCAGCACCATTTTATGATATAATCTCAAACCGTTTCCATCAGTCACATAGAAACCACCGCACCTGTTCCGTATATGGCTACAGTAAACAACTTTCTCCAACTGACTAAAAGCAACATTATTACCCAAAGATAAGTTCAATTTGTCCTGACTTTTGGATTGACTAACCACTTTACCATATAAAGATGTGCCATATATGAGTAGAGTATACAATCCCAAAAAGTATGAGTTTGATGATTATATCCCACATGGGTAATTTAAAAAGCGTTACACCAACCTGACCTCCTCACATCCGGTACTGATAACATTAAGCGAATCTTTGAATGTGGTCAAGGTATAGTGACCATATGGAAAGTATCAATTGCATAAGATGCTGCTTCTTCTGGTGCACCGAAAAACTCCTTCATGCTGAATAAATTCCAACAAGGTAGGTATCTATAGCTAGCCACCTGAAAGTCATTAGGGGTTTGAAATGTGTTATTTCTCTCTTTGATTTTCTATCGAGAAGCAACGTTACCGTACCGCCATGACTAATTGCTTGCCCGTGAATTTGAGTTTGTCACCAAAGGGGTATGCGGCTAATTAAAATTCGTTACACTACTTCAAAGCTTTATTTGCATGGGTTTTAGTGTCTGCCAAGTGCCAAGGCAAAGCAAAGGTGCATTGGGTCCAATTTAGTTATTTGTTTTCCTCTTTGTGGTGCGGCATGTTAACCTTGAATTTGGTTTTTTGGTACAACCCGTTTTGGAGCAACCAGTTTTGTTTTCAATATAAAAAAAATCCACAAAAGGCATTCATATCATCCACATCATCTGCAGCGACAGTTATATGAGGTAGCGTAGCGTTGCACGGTTGCACTCAAACAAAGGCATTTATAGTCGAAATGAAAAGTTGTTTGGCCTTCAGTCGGTAATAGGTAGCTATACCTATACAATTATGGCTCTTTTTTGTATGTATTTTTGAAATTTACAATATTTCAACTGCTTCCGATGATTTATTTTAATACTAGCGGAAAATCTAAATGCATATGCTACATTTTAGTGTCATATATATTATTATGTACGTCAAACACATAAAACTACCCATTTGTAGGTATAAAAATTGTATTTCTAACCAAAAGATAGTATTCCTCGCGGCAGAGCAGCTTCATTCGATTTGCCTCGTATTTTATTTTAAAAACAAAATTTTGAATTTATTTAGATCCTCTAAATTTATCCTCATCAATTATTAGTAGGCGACATTTTTTTTTTTTTTTTTTTGTACGGATTACGGTGAATTTTGTGAGATTATGTGCCAAATGAATGGTGAATTATCGTAGAGGATTTTGCGCAGGTATATTTTGTTTGTCACAAACAAATTTAAAATTAATAAAACAAAGAATTGTTGATTTTATAACTCTACACAATAAACGGAATAGAGAGAAAATAATAAATGCATTGCATACTAATAGGATATATCTAGATTAAAAGAAGGAAAGATGGCGTTGCATATTTATAGCCTAATTCGGAGAAATATTATTTGGGTGCTGTATTCAATTTAAATGTGTGACTGAAGGATTTATTATTTTTTATTTATTTGTCTATCCGTAAGAGAAGTTTGTAACTCAGTATTTAAATAAATTAAATACACTAGAAATAAAAATAAATTATTTAATTCTTGCCTAGAATGCATTCAACTTTTGACCGCTAACGCTTCGTATTGGGAGATCTGAGGATAAGTCATTTTCTCTTCGCTGATGACTTGGTCATCCTTGGGTCCTGTCAAACTGAACCTCAAAATGCACTCGATCGGTTTATAGCCGTTTGTGTTTAAGCTGAAATGAAAGTAAACGTGACCAAATATGAAGTGATAGTCGTCTCCGGGACGCTCGTTCAATGCACTCTGCATGCTAGTGGAGTCCCATTGAAATAGGTAGAAAAGTTTAAGTATCCCTACCATCAGTCAGGTGTCCTCTAGGTAGACTCAGGATGAGATGGTAAGAGCAAGTCCATAATCTTTCCTCTTTCCGTATATTGCCTTAGATGATTTAGAGATGGCGGAAAATCGGGGGTTATGGAGGGTCCATTTATGCAACCTACACCCGCGACCGCAACCCACAGCTTTTCAGTATCTATATAGAACTGTTAGAGCCTCTTAAAAGATCTATGGAGCCTATATTGCTGGCTTTATCAAAACTCCCATGCAACTAGGCTAGTATTTATAGAAATCTACTCATAAATGAAAATCCTATAACCGTAAATGCTGGGATGGGAATGGCAAGCCCAGGGTAGATTGGTCCCTCAACAAATTCGTTCCGTAACCAGTTTTGAAATATTCATTATGCCCAAAAGGTTTATGAAGTTCTGAAACTCATATGCATACTATTTTTAAAGCTGTTAATGGTCTAAGTAGCAAGTCCGAATACACCCAATATGCAACTTTCCCTACACCTGGTTCTGTTCTACTTCTACTCCATCAGTGGCAATTACAAGGGTTCAGTCAGAGGGGCCATTTAAAATAAAGTAGGTTCAAGAAAAATTGTACTCAATTTTGAAATTTTTTTTTGTCCAATTATGGTGGTTTACCCCGGTGAGCTATTGTAAACTTAAATCTGAGTCACTGGAACTGTGATGAAACAATAATAGCTTCATGTAGTATAATATGTGCATCTTCATTGTTGACTGTATTGTGCGATCCTTGTTGTTAATTCAGAGATATACAGTTCAATTTTAGCGGGATATTAGTTCGAGTTCGAGTTAATTCGAGAGAATTTTTGGAAAAAAATCGAGTTAGAGGATTACCAATTGTCTAAATTTGTTGAATTGCAATTTTGTGTATTGAATATTTCTAGAAGGATACATTATTTGTAAATTATATATAATATGTACCTATACCTAGATATAGAAAAACAGCCCACCGACCGATCGACGTGATGCGAAAGTCAGTGTATGCGAGAGGGCGAGAGGGCGTTTTTTTTTAGATTTTGTTTTCCTTAATACAAAAATTCGACTTAAGGGGATTATAGGTATACCTAATAGGTCAAGAATTGAAAGAATGTTTTCGAATTAGGTGGACTTTCGATTTAGAGGAATTTCGAATTAGTGAATGAATTTTCTATATATAAAACTGATAAGGGAATGTAAAAATAGGGTGTACAAAATAATATAGTCAGGGTAGAGGGAAATTCGAGTTAAAATAGGTTCAATTTAGGGGGATTCGACTGTACTTCTATTACTATTTGTTTGGATTTGGACTGGATTTGTTTTGGGTTAACCAAAGCTTGCATGATGTAGTAGATATACCTACACCAATCATGCTAGCTACGTTACTTCGCAATATAACGTCAGACAAGAAGTTCGTCTCTGAAAGTAAACTGGCAGTTGGTGGATATTTTCGTGACCTTTGGAATATGAACTTATTCGTATGTTGTTGAGTGGGCTCTAGGTTAAATAAAATAAAATTCTCTTATAGCATGTTTGCGACGTTTCGGTCGTGGTTACGTCATTCATCAGGCATAAAAATCAACAAGGAAAATTTTACATCGGAAACTACGTCAAACAACAATTAAATTCGGTGTCATTACGGAATCCGAATTTTTTCTAGCTCTCAGGATCTTTCAAATGCATCAGTCTAGGGAATTGCATTTTGTACTATGTCGTCATGCGTTTTAACTTCTAGTCTAAATTTGACAGTGAAACCTTTATTCTACCACGTACGATGTCCAGCCTTTTAAACCGCCTTATCCGTTTATCCTTATTTATATTATAGATACCTACCGTTTTTTTTTAGTATGCACCCAATTAGTTTATTAAATTCCTCTCTGTCTCGTCTCCATTTATCACAGAGGCTCGTCTTTAATTTATTTAATTTTAACTTTTACAAATAAACCTTAATTCATCACTCTCGCCACTTGTGAACATTTATTATTTTCCCACTTCATCCTCGCCAACAGGATACTTTTTCGCTTTCTGGTAACTTGTTTTAGACACAAAAAAAGAAATATGGACATATAAATAAATACGCCGAACAAAAGTGGAAAGGAACATTTTTTACTTCAAGTTCTTGTTACAAATAAACACAAAACATATACCCATCCTCTGCACAACGAGAACTGGACATAATAAGTTGACATCATTCCAACCAGCCAGATAACAAGACTTACAAGTTCAATGTCATCCCCGGACGACGTCGACGACGCATGAATAAGATCGTCCTCGTTCTCTGTTTTTTTTTTTTTTTTTTTTTTTTTATTGTTTGTTGCTGTCACTTGCAACTTCAGAGATACAGGGAAAATAATATTTTATTTTTTATATATGTATCATTTTTATCTGTAGTCAGTTTATGTGCTCTTTGTGTTGCAATCAGAGGGTGAAAAGTAAACTGATTGATGTAGCATGTAGGTAGGTATAGTGTAGCGTGAAGGTATCCTAATTATTATGTAATTATATTTGTATCTACTACATACGTAGCCGTACAGCTTTATATGTCGGTAATTTAAATTTCAGTGATGACAAATAAATAATGAGTTTTAATTTTAATGTGACAGCTGCAACGAGTCCCACTGATATGACCACATTCGTGTAATTATGCATTTTATCCAAATGATCAGCAGGTTATCCACTAACATACACGTGAATGCCAACTTGAATGACAGGGCCCAGACCCCAGGGCACACGGTCATTTCAGTAGTCCTCCCAAGGATTAACGATTTAATTATTCCGTTGTGAACCATAAGAACAACAGCAACTTCTGAGCGAACAAGATACATTATGCACTGTACACAAACTATAATGTTGAAGCTCATCCATCGTGGCCATCAAATTGTTGAGCTTGAGCCAGTGCGACGTCCGTCGGACGTGTTGTTGAAAGCAGCCTGTATCTGTCGTAGATCATCATTATTTAATGATACTCGTTAGCAGAAATCTATAATTAATGAATGACGGATGCACAAGTAATGTGAGTATGTGACGATAGTCACTTATCAAATGTGAATCTGAACGAACAAGAAATTTGCATATAATTACGCCTAAAAGACTAACCTCCCTTTTAAGTCAAGTTAAGTTTAAGATATGCCTCCTGTTGTCAAGATTGATTAGAATGTGAATGTAGATGATTGCGCAGTCGATCTTAGTATGCATGGAGTTCATTTTTTGTTTCTTTGAAGATTCATAAGAATTTTTTTTTTTCATCGATCAATACCTACATATAAATAAATAATATAGTCGTGGACAGCTCTCAGCGGATTATCTCTTAACAAAATATGTCTAGCTAAGCTATAGCTCTAAAGAAAGGCATCCCCTTTATCTATTTCTATATCCAAGACTTAGAGTCGGATATATTTTTTATTGTTCTGAGCACCACTTCTGGGCTTACTATAAATTCTCCTATAATTCAACATTAGTATGTAATTATTACCACCGTGTGCCCCAAGCTGTTAATTTGTTTTTCATAATGTTTTATTATTACTTATTGACTTAACGATTTTTTTTTTATTTTCAGGTAAGTTTGCTACTCCTACACAGCAAGAACCTTTATGGCTTGTAAGTATATTCTAAGCACACGCGTAACCCAATTTAATATGTTGCACTAGACACTTTTGAAAATGATCAGGTCAGAATAATCAACGTTATTCAAAACATGCCACCAACAAGAATGAAAGCGAACCTCGAACACAGAATCTGTTCGATAATATTTATGTGGATAGAGTTGCTGGTAGCAAAGGATTCTGAGCACGCTGCTTCCAGTTGTCCAGACCAAGCGCTCTGGCATCCGCGATGGCTTGGTCTTTGAAACGGAGGTTCGGTCTTCCTTGTCTTCTCGAACCTGGGGGCTGGGATTCGAAGATCCTCTTAGCTGGAGCATTATTGTCCATTCGCTCGATGTGGCCAAGCCAATGTAGTCGACGTGTTTTGGCTTTTTGGACTACATCCAGTTCTTGGTACAGCTAATAGAGTTCGCGGTTGTATCTTCTCCTCCATTCGCCCTCCTCGCACACAGGACCAAAAATCCGCCGAAGTATTTTTCTTTCGAAGGAGCCCGGTATCAGTTCTCCCTTTTTGCTTATCGTCCAGCACTCGGCGCCATAAAGCAGAACTGCGCATAGCCTAAAAACTGGACGGACCTGTTGAAGATAGTGCCTTCAGTGTTGACACCTGCCCTGCGCACTATCTGCTCCAGTACGAGATTGAAGAAGTCGCATGATAGCGCGTCTCCTTGCCGAAATCCGGTGCATTTTTGAAATAGTTCGGAAGAGCTTCTTCAAAACTGCGTGCTTTCCAGGGTCACGCGACACAGCTGAATCAGTTTTGCCGGGATTCCGAATTCGGCCATCGCCATACAGAGCTCCTGACGATGTATCATATGCGGCTTTGAAGTCGATGAACAGGTGGTGAGTTTCGGCTTGAAATTCGTTGGTCTTTTACAGGGTTTGCCTCAGTGTGAAAATTTGGCCTATCTATAGTCGATCTGCAGGGCCGGAAGCACTGCCGATTAGTGTGTTGCAGAACGGTTTTAGACGTTCACGCAGTACGTTGGATAGGATCTTGTATGCGACATTAAGCAGGGATATGCCTCCATAATTCTTGCAAGACATCGCCCTTTTTGTAGATGGGGCATATGGAGCTGATAGTTCATTCATCGTGCATGTTTTCTTCCACCGATACTTGGTTGATGATTTGGTGCATGCTCCCTACCAAAACATCACCACCGCATTTAAAGAGCTCCGCTGGTAAACCAAAACCTGAGGCTTAGTTATTCTCAAGGTGGAACTTGTTCTTCATTGACTGGACGTGGGTTCTCTTCTTATCACTCTCTCTACATGTTGCCCATTAAGAAGCTGCTGGAAATGCTGCTTAAACACACCTACTATTCCCTGTGCTTCGGTGACTAGGTTTTCTTTGCTGTCTCGAAGAGCCTGCGTTCCGGTTTTTTAGCCACAGCCAGTTGCTTGGCTTTTTTATAAAACCTCCGGATGTTATACCGATCGCACGACTTCTTCTTCTTTTCCTCCCTTCTCCTGGCTCGATATTCTTCTCTCGCTGCCCTTGTGTTCCGCTGCAGCGCTTTCCTGTACACGCATTCATCATCATACCACGGGCTCTTTCTCTGGAGTGGCTGGTACCCTACAGTGGTTTCGGCTACCTCCTTGATGATGTCGCGGTACTGGCACCACTGATTGTTGGCGTCTATGGTAGGTGAGTGCACAGAGGGGAGTTTCATGCGCAGGCGCTCGCTATAGGCTCTGGCTACTCCAGGTGTGCTAAAGCGTCCAACGTCAAATTTGTTCTTCTAGGCGGTTCGCAGCTTCTCGTTGGACAGTCGGGCTCTGATTTTAGCGACAAGAAAACCTAGTGCTACTTATCACCGTATTACGAGCTGCTGCAAAATCGATTAGTCGGTAGTCGTTGTCTGTTGTCATTTCGTGGATTCTCTGGTAAGCACTAGCCCGCCAAAGATATTTTCCTTTCCGGCTGCAGGAAATAAGCGAAAATGAAATAAGCCCCCAAATTTGGGGTGTTATTTCATAATCATAATGAAATAAGACCCCAAAAAAGGAAATAACACCCCAAATTTTATTAAAAATCGTTGTTGTTGTTTCCTGTATAATTTTTTGGGGCCTTATCTCGTTTTATTTTTGGGGTATTATTTCATTGGGGCCTTATTTTGCAGAGCCTTCCTTTCCGACTTTAGCATTGAAAACCCCGAGTACAACTTTTACGTCATACTCCGGACAGGCTCCGTAGGATCCATTCAGGAGGTCATAAAATTCCTCCTTGATGGGATCTTCAGCCTCGTCGGTAGGGGCGTGTGCACATATAAATTAGTGTTATGTTTTGGAAAATAGCTGTGAAGCGGATCACAGAAAGGCGATCACTTATCGGCTTGAAGTCAATGACTTTTGTCCTAAGCCGATTTCCCACGACGAATCCGCATCCTAATACATGCAGTCTTTTGTTGCAGCTGTAATAAATGTCGCAATTGTTTCTCTTCGTCATACCTGATCCTATCCATCGTATCTCCTGGATCGCGGTTATATCCGCCTTTTATAAAAAAAATTAAAAAATATTGAGTAAACATTTTTTTAAAAAATGGAATAACGAATTTTAAAAATTTCGAGTTTAAGGAGCCATAACTTTTTTGTAGCTGCACAGATGTGTACCCGAAGTGCTTAAGACTTCTATGCGCTACTAAGTTGTCTTTTCAAAACGCATAAAAAAATTGTTGTACCTCTAATAGTTTAGAAGTTATAGCGTTTTAAGTGGTAACACCTCCAAATTAGAGGTCACATGCTATGAAGGGCTATAACGGGAAATACGATGACAATATACCCCCTATCTTACAATTTTTTGTTCGGCGGAACTTCAGGAATCTTCCCTTAAAGGATTATACTACCTACTTAACTGGGCCACCCTGTATTATGAGATGCCTTCTACAGCTAATCATCTTTTGCTTTAAACTTCCCGATTATACAAGGAAGAATTTTACCATTATCAATCATGATCCTGATGCATGCCCTTCGATGATGCATAACATAATAAAAATCGCTAATATGTATAATCTAAACAAAATTTTCTTGCACCAACACCAAAACGTACCGTTAAAGGAACTTCGGCACTACTTTCAATTTCATTATGTTTTTTGTACGACTATAAAAATATGCTAACATTCCCGCACGACTATTTTTTAATGCATCATATTAACAACTAATTTGGAGGCAAATCTTTTTATAACCAGTTTTGAACGATTAATATTTATTTTATTTACCTAGTCTAACTAACCGAGTTACGACAATATTTTTATTACCAGCTCTTCTCTACACATTCGAGTAGGTATGTCAGATGTGATTCAATGACAAATTTAAATTCCATAAAACTAATAGCGGATGTGAATGTGACTCATGACTTACTAAGCCGAGGAGAAGAGTAATCAGCAGCTTTGTCTGGTCTCCCAAACAATAATAAAGTTAAGGTGTGGAAAATCCACTAATTTTCGAGCACGTATTATGTGTGTAGATACTTCATCTCATATCAATCAGAAATATTCTGAAGTTAATTGAAATATTTTCTTTTTGTTATCGGTTCTGTTGAATAAATTAAGAAGTCGTGTCGTCGCGTCGATACGAACATGTGTGCAGGTCTCATTAAGTTATTCACTTGCGTGCTGCGTAGGTATGTGATTTTGGCTCATAAAAAGGCAACAAGCTTCAGAATGTTGCAATTTCGCCTTATGTGGTGGTGCTCCTCAGATTGAAGGGGTTGATGCTATTTGCATTATGAATTAGCACTTTTTCTTGTCCTAGCCAAAATGCATGCATGATGAGACCGAGAATGGCCATGTGGGCGGTTGCGATTGCGAATACAAATTTGTTGGTTTTGCTCGTAAGGAAATGGCCAGGTAGTATAAAAATGGAAATGGGCATATTGAGGTTTTGTACTCAATAGATACGTATTTGTTTCTGATATTGTACTGTGAATGAGTCTTATGTTTTTTTTATGGAAATTTCGTACCCATCTTGACAATAGCAAACAAAATTTGAAAGCTTCATTTATGGTTTGGAAAACAATTGCATAGGTATAAGGGCGTACTAGAAACCACATCTGATTGATGTTGTACTCATTAACAATTCAATTCTAAATTGTTTCAAAAATTCATATTTTCCTTTATGCGAAAATTGTAAGGAACACGTATAGATAGGTAAGGTATTCTAAATCAAATGTGTCTCATTTATAGTGAAATGCACCTAGATCAGTGGTTGTTAACCTTTTATTGATGAGTGACCATTTGATAAAATTTCTGTCTTGCCATGGACCAACCAACTATTCAAATTTAATATACAGTAAATGTAAGTAAATGAATAAAGGGTTGTTCTATCTATAAATAAAGTAGGTACGCATACAATTGTTCAAGGAATTTTAGCTTTTTTACGACAATTTTACATTATAGAGATAAGTACCTAGCTATTTTTATTATTTTAATGAGATTTTTGTTACTGCATACTCTTTACTAACATCTGAATCCTTGGTTCAGTATTACTTAACAGTGAAATGCACATCGGCACTGGCATCCAACCGATTTCGTTGCTTGTTTTTAATTATCAGAAGCGCCGAGAACCCCTGCTCGCATAGATATGTCAATGAAAACAAAGTTAGGTGACTTATAGCAATTTCTCAAATCTTTTGAAAAAAAATTACCTTTTTGCTCCAAAAATCTTCAGAATTAATTATTCTATTCCTGTCTAGGATGTGTTTTTAAAGTTACTTTCGTGACACTTCTTCTTGAATTCTATCAGGTACCTCAGAAACGTTTACAGTGAAAGAATTGAGGATTAGTTTCCGAATATCGTTGTTCTTGCAGTTTGGAAAAAAGCAAGTGAATTCACTTTTTAAGTTTTTCAAACGGAGTGTAATATTAGGTCTGTTTTTTTCCTCATTGATCTCAGTGAAGTAAAGTAAAGTAGGATTTACAGCACGCAATTACAACAACTGCACCCAATTTGACACCACTGAGATTCACACAAGCTATTCATTTCCAGCAAGACCAACTTTGGAGCATTCTTCAATTCTGAACACCAGGGGAACACATTTGATGTTGCCATTTGGATGTGTTCACAGAGTGCCTCCATTTATGATACATAATATGTGTCGGCTGTGGTGGGTGTAAAATGCATAAAGTGCATAATATTTTAAACAAATTTCAAAATAGCAACTGAATATTACGGAAAGTAATAAAATACTAAATATTTTCTGTTTTTATTTAAGTTGTACTTTGGTAACAAAATATATAGGTATATATTATATACACCTAGACTTATAATAATTGAAAATAAGTATGTTATCTTTGATGTTATGTAATTATGGGATACATTTTTTGTAATAGTATATCCTCCCATTTTGTATTCCCTGTTGATTTTTTAACTGAAGTAGATATGTAATGAAGGCATTATTTACATACTCTTTTTTTTAATGAAAATCATTCGATTTCAGCCAACTGACATTCCAACTTTTGATTTCGATGGAGATTCGATTTATTTGTTAATTCCTCCGCACATTCTCATATGTTTTTTCGACTGAAAATTTGTGGTCTAAATTTTTATTGAAGCAACATTTGTTCGTCTTATGGACAAATGTAAATAATCGCATGTCGCAATCAAAATGAACAAACCAAGGACAATTTAAACTGCTCATTTATTTAATTTTTATTGCATTTTTCTGTTCAATTTTATTGTTTCTTCCTCCAAGAATATATATTTAAGGCCATATTTTCTCGAATTAAAGTCAAAACCAACTGGCAGTCTGACAGTTAAAATATTTATACAGCCGATTTCGAAATAAAAATCATACAATGAAATCATTTGGTAATGAACTTCTTTCCCCCAAAATTTAGATTGTGAGAACTTCATTAGAGTGAAAGTTTCAAATTCGAGGAATACTCAATACGATCGAATCTCAGAATTTGCGTGAATACACTTTTGGACTCACCTAACAAACACACCCGCGTGTGTTTTAGCTTTTTTTTTCTTTGGCAATAATTCGTGATTTTATTTTGACCATACAAGAGAAAAAAAGTAAGCAGAAAAAGTAAATATTCTGTAGAAATTGATAATCATTATTTTTTTTTGCGCTAAAAAGTTAATTATTCAGTTTTCTAGAAGGAATTTGATTTTGAAATTGAATTTTTCATTGATGGCCATTTTGACAGCAATGCCAGCTGTTTACTTTTCAGGGGTAAAACCGACTGTTCAGAAAAGTGGTTGGGGACCAGTTGGGGACTGTTTTTTTGCATATTTTCTTACTTTACTTTACTTCACTGAGATGGGTGAGGAAAAAAACAGACCTATTATCTGTATATCTCCTTTAATTAAATTATTAGATTCAGGGCATCAACCGCAGAAAAATGTCCTCTTAAGACTTTATAGATCCATAGCTTAATTTTCGCGATAAATACACTAATTTTATGTTCATATGAAAATATCTTGCTATTGCCTTCAACTTAAAATGTTTGGACCCTTGCGGTTGAACGTCCAATATACATTAAGTTGTGCTAAATTATCGAACCAATAAGCAAAACGTATTTGAAATTTTTACTCACAGAACTGAACCAGCAACTCTTTGTTCTTGTCAATGTCAGTTATAAATGTTTGTACTTCCTCTCTCAGTTCGTACAACCTGGAGTATTGACAGCATTTTTCCTTTGGAAAGCAAACGCACTTCCATGTGAAAAAGCAGAGATTCAATCAGAGCACAAATTGTTTGAAGAGACGAGAGTTTAGTTCCGTGCACTATTTTTAATGAGGTTAGAAAATACTTTTATAGTGGTTTTCATTGCAATAGACAAGCATTGCGGGAGCATTTTGGTAAGCAATGCTTGACGATGAATAAATAACGCAGTATATGGTAATTGGAGCTGGATTTTTTTAGGAGCACCGTCCGCACAAAACTCCGAAACCTTTTGCCATATAAGTCCATATTTCTCCATAGGTATATTGTATATAGACGTCAAACGACGTCGTTTCCAGTTCTTGAGAAAATAGTAACTACTCTTAAAACTTTTTATTGTCATTCAAAAATCGAATAAATACAAGTAATTTACAACATTCTGAAACGTCGGTGGATTTATCACATTGTACCTACCACAAAATAAGGACTACATTTTATCTTGTTAATAACTTGTTCTTCAATATCATTTGACATTTTTTGGATAGTTTCGCGGACTACTTCAAGTGCTTCAAGGGACCACCCGTTAATAACCACTGATCTAGAGGTACCTAATTGCATACTTCTGTATGTTGTGTTATGTTATGTACCTATACCTTACGCCAATTAAAAATGTATTTTTCTGTTTTTACGATATCGATTCCGAGCAATATTGTATTAATTTATTTGAAATGACTAGACTAGTCGTCGAGTCATTTCGAAGGAATTACCTACTCTCGATTTACGTTCGATTCACTGGAATTAAGACAATACTACGTCAGCAGAATTCGTGTCACGTTGCAGTCCTTATTGATGTTTGCATGCGTACTGCGGGAGTCATGACGATATTGTTCGTTTACCTACATACATTCGACTGAATGCTAGTCGACATTCTCATATTGTATTTTTATGAAAAGCTATTGAGCCGTTCCAAAAATATCTTTAAGAAAATGATCCGACATATTGCATGCATTCAGGAGGCTACGTTTTTACCTAATAAATAGTAAAATAAAGTTGGGTATGCATTTGCAACCGAAATTGACTTTATACGGATGTAAATAACCATGGTATGACCAATCCTCACTTATGTGACAATAGTGTATAGTGGCGTCTCTTTTAAAAGCTTATAGAATAACCCATTTCAACAAGGTTCAAGAAATTCTATTGGCTTTCGGATACCGTTAGTGTCTTCCATTTATGCGGATTTATATATTCATTCACTATTTTTATGCGCCTATCCGGCACTAGACATACAGAGAGTTTTAGAAAAACCGTTCTTATCGACTCCTTTGACAAATTCTGTTAGAATAGTAGATGTATTAAAGGACTATCCTTAATGGTTTGATTTAACTAGAATTTCCTATTTAACAAACATCTACATGAGTTGTGGAAAATATTGCGATGTTTTTTTATAATCACCACACCTAACTACCTGTGGTAGTTCTACTAACTGTATCTACTAACTGTACGACAGAAAGTTATTATCACACTATTTTGGTTTAAACAGCTCAGCCATGTCAAAAACTAGGTACCTCCATTTATATGGCGTAGCACCTCCCATATATAAAAATATATTCATAATTGTATACCCCGAAAACAACAGAACCGATTGAGCTTAAATTTTCGGACAATCTTTGCTAATGGCCCGGAAATTCGTCCGTGTGATGAAACGTGAACAATGTGCAAATCCAGGAAGGTAGAGATAGTTATAATGTAAGTGTGTAAAGTCCTATTATAACCACGGCGAAATATCAACCCACTCTCAGTCTGTTTTAAACTAAAAGTATATTGTATAACATAATTCAAACCTCTTAAGGTATAAATGATTTAGAACTTTCCGGTTTCATTACCTATAATCTATACTTGTTCTTATAAATTTGGAACATGAACTCGTAGGGTAAAGGTGTCAACAGTGGATAAATTTTTACTTTTTGCGCCGTTGAGCTCTCATTTATAATAGTATAGCCATGGCATTTTTTCCACAGCCTTTTCAATGTTTTATCTTCATTTTAAGCACAAAATCACAAAGCTTTATTAATGCTGAGATAGTGAAAAAATTATTTCAAATTACCCTTCCCATGTGATCCACTGTGTACTATGGGTGTACACAGTGAATCAGTGTATGGTACACAGTGAAACAGGGATTTAAAATCCATTTATTCAGTAAAAATATACGTTTTTTTCATTATATATTTATATTTATTAATCCATATATTATTTAGCGATAAACAAAAGAATAAAATCGAAAATAATAAAATAGAATAAAATAAAATGCCTCATGCTTAATAAAATGCCTCAACACTTCTTGAAAAAGTTCCGAGTTCATCCATAAACTCGGTGTAGCCAAACCCAAAGTAACTGGAGGTTTGCCTGGGGGTAAATTAAAACAAATAGCTGTGTAAAAACAAAATAAGATATTTATGATATAAAAATCATTGATTCACTGTGTACCACCTTCAATTGATTCACTGTGTACTGTGTTGTCATTTCACAAAAACATGTTAATAATTTATAAAATATTTCACCAAAGTAAACAAATTGACAAAAATTATTAAGTCTATATAAGCAAAAGTACAAATATTAAACTCAAATGAATTTACAATACACACTTTTTTAATAAGATCAAAAATAAAAGAGAAAAAAAAAATTACTTACCTATGCTGAAAACAGAAATATACGAGGATAACCCACTTCGACAAAGCGATCGCGCAGACTTATGGTTTGTTGCGAGGGGAAGTTAAAATGTGTTCTTTTCCCATTTCCAGATTCATTTTAAAATAAATAGAGCCATTATGAGAGCAAGTGATTCACTGTGTACACTGATTCACTACCTCATAAATATTTCACACTACACCGTCATCCTTGAATTCAGAAGCTTTCTAAGGACAATTAAGGTGTAATTTGTGTTTTATGCAAGTTCAACCTGAGAGTCCTGAGACCCCTCTATAAGTAGTGAAGCTCATTAGACACTGATGTATTCACTAGTATACATGCATTAATGCGAGAATATAAGTTCGTTAAATTAAGTCTTTTTTTTTTTGTCTGTATTTAAGGTAAGATGCATCCACTGTCACAAGTCAAAATAAATGTACCGAACTTTCCATTTTGAATTTCACATAACCTTTTAATTTCACAACAAATCATAATATTTATATTTATTTTTAAATACATTACACAATAATGTTGATTTTTAATCTTCTAAATGTGAAAGACTACATCTCGCAAATGATGGCCGTTCTCCGCTTCGCGCATTTTTGTACTCTTCACAGGGTAGTTTTCATTATCTTTAGAAAAATTTCAAGTGTTATGATTATGACACGTAGTTCATTGTAAATATTGGTTTTCAGTTGGGGGATGGTCACTTTTTATCCGTGTGTGCCGAACGTGGTCTTTTATTAACGGGAAGGTTTTTTAATCACTCTTGCAGCCGATAACGTGCAATTGGATGGTGTATTGTTGGCTTGGTGGGTCCGATCCGCACAATGAAATATCGATAATATGCACGCTGCATCAAAACAATTGACCATTGATTTAGTTTTTTTTTTTGTTCGTTATTTTGTTGTGTGTTGTTCCATAATGAATTCTTCAAGTCTTGGTTATCAAATTCTGGAAAAAATAAAAATAAGAAATATGAATGTAATTAAGTTATATAACAATTTAATACCTATGAAAGTTTTGCTTGAACATGTCGCTTTTTCGTTTCATTCGAGTTCCGAATTTCTGATGTACAATCTGTCGTTTTTCCTTTTCATGGTTTTCATTTCATCGTAGTTTGGATTTGGAGTTATAAGAAGTTCCACTTCGACCTGTAGCTTTTTCGTTTCATTGGAGCTCCGAAGTTCCGCCCAACAGTCTGTCGAATTTTTTGTTCTTCGTTTTCGTTATATCGTAGCTCGATTTTTGAGCAATAAGAAGTTTCACTTCAAATTTTCGCTGTAGTTACCCAAAAAAAATTGTTCTTCTCATAAACCACACCTCAATGATATACTCGACACATTTCCTAACAGAAATTGGTCAGAGATTGCTCCTAAAATTAACCGTTTCGGTACATCTTTTTTGTTCTAAGGTAAAAAAAATATTATTTTTCATTTTTTTGCTACTACAAAAATTGTAACATTATTTTTGGTAAATATTAGTTATAAAGTGGTTTTTGGGGACGTTGTCATATGGCATCAATTGTCTCAAGTGGCAGCAAAATGAAGGACAAAATTAATATTTTTGTTTTAATTTCTTATTTTTAAAAATAAATTTTTAAACAAAATTGAAAAGAAAAATATATAATAATTCATTTTTAAAGTTAAATGTACCTACTGTAAAAAAAAGGATTTTTGAAAATATGTATTTAAAAAATGTTTGTTCATATAGTATGTAAGTACCTACATATAAAAATAAAAAAAATTAAAAAAAAAAATACATTTTTGCATTTATACTCGATTTTGTTTGTTTAGTTCAAACATTACAAGTAGGAACTACAAATTAAAAAATATGCTTTCTTTCTAAAGATAGAAAATAATAATTAAAAAACAAAAAATATTAAAAAAAAAAAATAAAATATTCATAAAAATCTAAATATATTCTAAATATTTTTCTAAATTAAAAAGTAATGATATTCCAGACTATATATGCATAAAAATACATTAATTTTTTTACATCTGTTGGTATAATATATAATTTTATTCATAGAAATTATGCCTTAAAATGCACCTCTAAACAATATTGATGCCATATGGCAATACAGAAAAGGTGCCAAATTGAATAGACGGAACTTATATGTTTATTTTATTTTTTAATTGTGCGTTTGATTTTATTCATTCAAATAAAATCGAAATTGATAATGTATTTGACAATTATCAATGTAAAAATTAAATAATAAAAATAGTCTTCCGACGAAAAAATTCGAACTATATTGCAGACCGATCTTTTACGAGAGCTAAAAGTACAAAAGTACTATAATCCTATTTTTTTTTCTTCCAATGATTAAGCAGATACTTTAAGAAGTTTATCAGAAAAAAAATATACTCAGAGAGAGAGAGAATGGGTGTTTTGAATATTCGTGTTGCCATATGGCATCAAAATACCGAAAGGGTAGCAAGAACCGTTGTTACTATTCGCTTTCCCCATTCGCTGTTCGTTTCATTTTGGATTTAATTTCATCGCAGTTCAAAATTACTGACTAAATACCTGACCTGTGAGAAACTTTAAGCCTTTGGCTACGAGATAAATCCAAAACTATTCCGCTATATATTTTCTATATCTTTTACCTCTGGCTCTAGGTATTCAAAATATGAACTTTCTAATCAGAGAGAGAGAGAGATAATGAATGTACAGAGGACGGCATTGGCTAGGCCTACTGTAATACAATGAATTACTTCTTCGACTTTAATCATACTGCTAACATCTACTTGATATAGAAGATGCAAAAGTATAGTGTGTCTAGTTTTAAAAGTTAGGGATAACCATAACTTTGTTCGAATTCAATGGTGGAAATACATCGATTAAATTTACCCAAAAGTGAACCCAAACTATACACCCACTAACCTCAAAAGATCGGCGAGTTTGATTGCAACATTCGAAATCGAAACCAAATAATATTCAATGACCACTAACAGAAATCCAACTACAAACTACACGAACCCATAAAGTACCAAACCACAGTTTGGAGATTGAGAGCAGAGACAATTGAGAGCAACCTTGGAATAAAAAGTTTGCAATTTTTATCGCTTTTATTGACATAATAAATTGTAGATACTGTGGGTTGAGTATACATAGGTACGAAAACTTTTCCGCATTTTTGTTTTCTCCAAATGCTGATATTTTGTTAAGGAAAATGGCTGTGAAAGTTTAAAAGAAATCTTATTTTTTTTATGTCAGTGAGATAATGGCTTTACACTATATTTTATTGTCATAACCTTTTCTGGAGCTAAATTTCACAAAGAAGATAAAATCATTGTATTCAAGAACAAATGTCCCAAATATACCTTTGTGCTTCAACGTTTAACAGACTGTAAGGCGATGCTTTCGTTTTTAAAGTTGATTAAATTTATATGTCTTGTAATGATATTTACCACAACCAATAGCAGTAAGAAGAATTGTCGATTGCGTGCCTTTAAAAACTTTATCTGTACATCAGTTTAATTAAAAATTCTGTTAGCATATAGAAATTCAATTTAATATTCATCGGAGATAGTTCAAGCTTTTGTACCTAGAAATACGCGTGTCATTGGATTAAATGGATTACCACCATCCCACACAATCAAAGAATACCCACCATCAGATTAAAGTTCTTGTTTATTTTTGTTTTAAATATTTGTTCAAATTATATCCAAGAAAACAACTCAATGTGAACACATACACATGAGTGGATAGGATTACTGATTGTGGTGACCTGTGCTCAGAACATGAGCACGCAAGTTAATTACATGTCAAACAGTAACGTCTGTTGTCTGTCTGTTATAATATTAATAAATTCATAGAATTGCATATAGCTGAGTTAAGAAATCAAAACACATTGCTATTTATATCGTCAATAATGAACAAAAAAAATAGGTCATAACTTTCTGAGAAAAGTTAATCGGGAATGTCTTGTCGGACCACCTGTATTAGTCCTTGTCAGACTTCGCTGTGAACGGCTTGAGCTTTCTATATTGAGCATCTGTAGGTATATATATAGTAGTAAAACAAAAAATCATTGGAGGCGGATTTTAACTACTTCTGGGAAATATATCTCTCATCAGATATACCGACCCACAGTCAAGCAGGTGCCATAATGCCATTAGCTCGGTTTCTGAACTAAAATCTTCCACCGCTTTAACTCTCTAAAGGCACTCGTGTATCGAACTCTCTAAAACTCATTACCGAAAGAGGCTCAGGTCCGATTCCTTTTGTTTTTTTTTATTATTCTCCCGGGAAAGGCGAACCTAAGGACGCTTCAACAGCGCCCCGAGATGCTTGCAGATGTATGGTAGTTATGCACTTAAATTGCAGCTGGAGATTTGGAAAATTGATGTCCTCGCGGTTGTCAAGTGTACTGTATGGTCATGAGCATTAGCTGCCTTGCTGTCTTGTGGGGCGCCTAAAAGTTGCATTTCGAGGGATAATGTCTTTGAGTTCCTCGGAACGTCTACCATGGGAGTACCTATAGAACAAGCAAAGGTCAGCGACTTGTCTTCTGTGCACCAACGGTTGTAGTTTCGATGTGAGTGTAGCTAGGGTCTCCAATAAGTCGAACTGTAGGTTAAGTGAATGTTTTGTGGCCGAGCTCCATATATGGGAACAATATTCCAGGCCTGGTCTAACCTGTGCTTTGTAAAGAAAGATAAGTTGCTTGGGGCTAAATTACCTCTTTGCTCTAAATAGGCAGCTCAACTTAGCAGACGCCGATCTTGCGATATATTGGTCCTGCCATGTGATTCCTGAATTGACTGTGACTCCTAAATGGTCATCCATTTGGATCTGAGGAACTGTTGATGCATTTTTCCTAAAAAATGTTGTGAGCTGAGTCCTGTTTGCATTGAATACAACCAACAACCAAGTTGTCTCTTCCCCACTTCAAGATTTTGTCCAGATCATCATTTAGACTTTAGAGAACTAATTTGTTCACATCTCTGTCTGTGTGATGTAGCCGCATTCACAGGCCCACTGTTCGAGATGGATGATATAAGAGTGCTGTCATCAGCAAAGCTGTACATATTATTATTTGACGATCCAAGCAAATCGTTGATGTGGAAAAGAAATAGAGTTGGAGAAAGAATAGATCCTCGGGGCACTCCTGCATTTATAGCAAACGAATTAGATGATACACCATCTACAAAACTTGGACCGATCTTCCCAGAAGAAAATTTTGCATCCATCCGAAGAGTTGTTGTGGTAATCCATAAGACGCTATCTTGCCTAATAGGGCTCTATGCCAGACTCGGTCAAATGCCTTTGCTATGTCCAAGGCTAAGGCTCTGGATTGGCCGTGTTGTTCAATTGCTTGCGTCCATAAGTGCGTTACGTAGCTTAACAGGTCTCCAATGGAACGACGGCTACGAAATCCGTATTGCCTGTCGCTTATTAATCGGTGGCCTTCTAGATATTTGATTATTTCGACATTTATTGCCTTTTCCATTACTTTTGAGAGCATTGAAAGTAACGCTATTGGACGATAGTTTTGTGGCAGACATTTCCTCCCTTTCTTTGGAATAGGTTGAATGCGAGAGGTCTTCCAGCAAGAAGTAAACGTTTTCTGGGAGTACGACATGCTCAACAGCTTACAAGGTACATGTGCATGTTCTGGTGCACAGTTCTTGAATACCTTAATCAAGAATTAATTCATATATGCATCTCATACTGAGACAACACCCCAGGTCTAAGGACAATCCAAACGAGCCATTTAGCAACAATGTCAACAAATTAAGTTTTTGAGTTTAAGTAGAAAAGATCCATTCGTGCCTACCATATCCCTTATTCTTTCTTCTGGGTTCCCATTGGATCACATATACATACCTAACCTAAAAAAACAAAGAAATGGAAAGAAAATCATAGACAATCCAAGGGCCAGAGACACCCTCGGAGTTTAAGCCGTATCAAAGGCAACATATTACTTGAGCTCCACGTATAAGACTTAGGGGTACTGGCCATTAAAATTCCATTTCAAGAAAAAATGGTTCTTACGTCTGATAATCCCTTTCAACATTCACTTTAAATATTTTGTAAGTCATAATAGATCATTCTATATGGAAAATGTCGCCATTGTGAATTCGAAAAATGTATAGCTCCGACACCAAAAATGTGTATTAGTATAGGTACCGTGGAATACGATTATCCAACAGTGAAGTGGAGACGACAGAGCGCATACTTTGTAAATGCCCTGAGCTGAGAACGATTCCAAAACTACTTAATCGAGACCCTGTATAGCTAGTCTCAATAAATGGTTTCACGTGGTAAGTAAATTTGGTCTTATTGAATTCTCCCCACAATTTAGTTTTAGTACAAATACTTGATCCATTGTGAACGTACCGGGTATAAAATCACAATGGTAGGGGCTAATTTTTTGGGCATTTGGAATAATAGGGATATGATACTTTACTTAGGTTCCAACTAAAGGCTCTTGTAAAATAGTTGGCGTATGCGGTTCGGTGACCCTGTTCAATATGTTTTCCGTCCGTCCGATTTATTATACATGAATATTCCTACGCAACTTTGAAAATTGTTCTGTATCAACAATATTTCGAATTAGAAAATTAGACAAAAATATTTGTCATTCGAAACAAAAATATAAAAAAGCAAAAGTAGGAAAAATGTTCCCTAAAAAAATTATATTATTATTATTATTATTATACGTTTCAAGAACGGTATTAAGGTGCAAGACATTAACCATTGTTTAAATCAAGAACAGAATTTATTACTTTTAAAATTCTGCTGAATTCATTTGAATAAAGCTGAAAATAACTTAAATTCAGCCCGAAAAAGGAAAATGTTCAAAACTCGCTCCTGGGGACCAAAAATAAAACTCAAAACCAGGAAAAACGAAAGAAACAAAAATAAAAAAAAATACGTAAAACAGTGCAGAAATCTAATTGCTGCAAAGCAAAAAAATAATTAATAACCTAAATTATATCAGTGTTAGAGTTTAATTTTTATTTCTTAATTATTGTAATTTTCATTCAATCCAAGTTTTGTGTTTGTTAAGCTTAATTTTGTTCCTTAATTCCTAAAACAACTTTTAACATCAAGATTTCGTATACCTACCTACTCACGGACATACAAAAATTTAAGATACCTACCTACACTTTTGATTTATTTATTTTTTTGCTTTATCGTAAAATTAACATTAATATTGAAATTTCTAAATTTTAAACAGAAATTTTAGTTAACACAAACACACATAGGTACAGTTTCATAAGTTTATTTTTGGTTTTTATTTTGTTTTATTAAATCAATAAAATAAGATAAGTAGGTAGCGGTACCTATAGTTTTATAATTTTTTTTATGTTTAGGTAGGTAATCATTAAAAATTAAGCAATGTTTATTTTTATAATTAAAATTTGAGTTTTTGAAGATGATGGCTTAAATTTTATTTGATAACCCATAAATGGCGTAGTTCGCGGAGGAGATGCGCGCGTCTAATTTAGGGTATAGGTACATAGGCACGTTAAACTATCCGTATAGTATCTACATAAATGAGGTGGGTGGCCAAGTAGGCCTAACGACAACATTTGGGACAACACATCCAGATAATTTCCTTTTCGCCTTAGATCAGTATTATATTCAAATTTAGAGTTGAAATTGTTTGTTCCGATTTTTAACTTTCTCGTTAGATTTGTACTATGCTGTCGCCTTGAACCAGCCCTTAGCCGGGATTGCTTCTATACTTCTCTCAAGCATAGCTACAAGCCCATGTTCACATTACATCGAAGCATTAGGGAGTATCAAGATATATATTTTCATTTTAAATGCTGATGCAGAATTAGGTAGGATTACATACCTACCTACATACTACAAATTTCAAAGGACACTCTGATCTGTTGCCATTTCCTCAAATTCAATGTTTCTCTAAGTACATATTATTTTTCTATATAAATATTTCAAACCGCACCAAGAACAATCGACATTCCATTGCAATACCCCATCGAATAGCAATTAAAAATCAGTATCGAACTGCCAAAGTCGATCTCTGTATACAGTGAGCTGAGGGCGGGCAAACGTTTCACACCAAATTGCATTTTCTTTTGCTCTCAATGTGGCTTCAGGCTCATAGAAGGAATGCAACAACTGCAGCACAAACACAGTTGGGTAACTAAAATCAAGGAAAAGCATTTGCTACACTGTTTTACCCCAAAGATATAACCATAAAGCTAACCGATTGCCGCACTCGCACACAACAATCATACACTCCCCCTGTAGTTGATTGCGGGCAAAAGTGCTCAGTGGAAAAATATTACGCGAAAAACAGGTTTCTGGATTTTCCCATTCACATAGACCAACTGCAGGCCAATCTATATAAATGCATCGGTAGTCCAGCTCCAGCCAACTACTCCTAGTCATCGTCGTAGTCGTTGTTGTTCGCGAACAAAGGAATTGTTGTCAGTTTTCCCTTAGTTAACCGCCAATCAATGCCGCCCAGCATCCGCCACTCTCTTGTCACCCCATTAGTTGTGGTACTACATGGCTGATAACCCCGCCGCACTATTATAGTGCGGTATAGCGAGTGTGAGTGTATAAGGTAGGTGAGTGGGCCTGGGCATATTGGGTCCACCTCAGTCCTCAACTAAACAGGAATCGGAATTGGATTAGAATTTGTTTGCTATCAACGGCGGCGGCGGTGGCGGCACGGCGTTGTTGCTGGACACAACAACAGGCCAGGCCAACAGATGTTGCTATTTGTGTTGTACAAATATTTTTGCTCGCTATTGAACAATGGCCCCGCGAACTGGTTCTCTTGAATGCAGCTGGTCCAGCTGCTGCTCACAGAGGTGACCGAAAAAAGAATCTTAATTTGGTATCTACTGGTATTTGGTCATGCGAATTTTTTATCTATTGGCCACTTTATTGGCATTGCACGTGTTAAATCGAAATCTGTCCTCGATTTGCTTGCCTGCGCAATAATAGTCATCAAACGTGGTGGTGGCTGCTCCTAACGACACAATGTGAGCGAGTGTGGTGTGGTTTGGCCACGATCGAGTTGCGGTCACGTTGTCTTCTGTTCTGCGACCCATTCACCTATCAATACGAATCGGGTACGAACTACAGAATGGACGCGTCGAAAGGAATTAACGGCCGTTCTGTAGTCAAAGAATCCAATCCCCAATCAAGTGTCCAATGACCCAGATGCATGTGACATATTCCTCTTAGACGTCTTAGCTTGGGTATGAGCACTAACAATCACACGAGGCAACTTTAAGGAGTATATTTTATACGCTCATCAATTGCGCTGGGCGCATGGATTATGGCAAAGAGCCAGGAATGAAAAACAAAAATTACGAATTTATCGCATGGAGCTGGACTGGACTGGACGCTCCTACGTGCATCCGCATGCTGATACAAGTAAGTGGTGGTGGTTGTGGGCATTAACCATTTATCGTCAACTTCAAGGTTTTTGCAATAAAATTGCGTCGTTGGATAGACATAATGTCTGTTAGGATTACATGACATTACCACATGTTGCCATATTAAGGTATGCAGCTGCTTTTAATGACGCGTATATCTTCTATACATAGACGACAAGACAGGGCGATTACATAACCGACACACACTCGCTGAGAGAGTCTAGAATTGAAATGCTTTAAACGAGTGGGTAGGTCTAGCGTCTAGGAGGTAGATTGGTAGCGGTATAGGTGCTTTTAAAGAAATCGGGAGGAGTTCGATGTGATTTTGTATTAAAAACCTTTTGCTGACGGAAACGTAGTTGTCGTCATATTATAACTTATATATTGTTATTGATTTGCGAATTTACAGTCTATATTTATGACCGATTATAAGGGACATTATGAGAAAGATTTATATAAAGGAGACATTAAGCAAATGTTACATTTGCGGTTGAGCGGTAGAGAATGATCCTGCGGAAGCAGTTATAAAATAATTGATTTTTCTCATTCGAAATGTTTATGAGTTTGTTTTATGAGTATTTATTCAGTCAATATTGGATGGATTTTGTGGGCTATTTTGCGAGCAGCTATTCAATCTTAATAATGTATCTAGTTGGTATTTTGGTATTTGTAGAGCGTATCGGAATAGGTATACCTACCGCTTTTTTTTAAACAATTTTTTAGGAGTGCCGCCGAAAAAGTTTTAAAACCTCGTCATCAAAAATCCAGTGATATTTAAAACAAGTAAAAGTGTTATCACTATGGCCTGGGCGATGCTTTGAAGCCCTCAACTGCATACGACATACGAGTCATGCAAAATGAGTTAGTATGTACACGTATGTAATATTGGGTTTGTATGGGAGGCGCCAGAACTACTTGACCGACATGTACCTACCTTTTTCAATACCAACCTGACGACACGGTAAAAAAGAAGTCCTCTTTCATTTACTTTTTGTATATTATTTCGTGTAAATGTTGACCGCGAATACGCCTGAAGTGGTCCATCCGGAATGTCCAATTTTGGCATACTTTTTCCAACATATCGACTGGTATCTCACCAATAACGAAGATAAAAACTTCTAAGTCTCCATCCCCAATAGGTCATTCTGGGAGGAGGGGACATTTTTGGATGATGAGGCGGTTCAATTCTTCACAGACGGATCGAAAACGTCAGATGGTGTAGGTGGTGGTGTTTTTTCTGCTAGACTAAATCTCAGTCTCTCCTTACGTCTCCTAGATCACTGTAGCGTTTTTCAGGCGGAAATAATGGCAATAAAGGAAGTCTTATCCTGGCTTAGAGAAAACGTGATATCCGCTAAAGATATCCGCATCTTCTCGAATAGTCAGGCTGCAATCAAGTGCCTGGAATCAGTCTCTATTAACTCTACTGCAGCCCTACACTGTCGTAGGTCTCTCAGAGAGATGGCGGAGCAGTTCAACATTCACCTCTGTTGGGTGCCGTGCCGGGGTATATATACCTACATTCCAGGTAACTGTAAGGCTGATGAACTTGCCAAGTTCACAACTACACTGCCTATCGTATCAAGCAAATGTACCTTAGGTATATCCCGATCGCTACATGTAATCTCATAATAAAGCTCGATGCCATCCAAAGACCAAACCTTAGGTGGACATTTTCTCTAGCGACAAAACAGATCTGGCCGAAACTGGATCTTAAACGTTCTACGAATTTGATCTCTCTTGACAGAAGGCATATCAGCGCCACAATAGGTGTCATTACGGGACACTGCCTTATAGACAGGCATGCAACAAGGCTTGGCGTGGCGTATTCTCAAACGATTTTTGTAGAAGCTGTTTCGACGACGAGGAGGAGGAGACCATTCAACACTTACTCTGCACTTGGCCGGCACTCTCCCGAAAACGGAAACTCTATTTGGGAGCCTTCTATTACAATGATCTAAACGATCTAACAAACCTAGACAATCGTAGTCTCCTTTGCTTCATCAGAAGCTCAAACTGGTTCAACGAGTATGACGAAAGTTTTACTAGATTCATGTGGTATAAAAAGGGACCTTATAATGGTCTAAATATGTAGGCCTTTTGACGGGAACCACTTCAACCTAACCTAACCTAACCTAACCTATGTTGTATTCCAAGGTGGCAATAGTTGGTGGCTTATCCGTATAGACAAGAGATCTTCACATATCCCAACAAAATATATAGTCCAGCGGCGTCAAATCGCACGATCTAGGCGGCCAATTCACAGGTCCAAACGTGAGATGAATTGCTCACCAAATTCGCCTCGCAATAATATGACCATACATTCGCATGTTGTGTGGCACGTAGCGCCGTCCTGTTGAAACCAAATGTTGCCAATATCCTCGTCTTCAATTTTTGTGAACAAAAATTCGTTCAACATGGCCCGATAACGATCGCCATTGACTGTAACGGCAAGGAGTGGCTCATTTTCGAAGAAAAATGGCCCAATTATGCCTCTGGACCAAAATCCGCACCAAATAATAGTGACTAGTTTTGGGTATACATACTGTTTTTGGCTTTTCACGCTTTGGTTTATCGATGAGGATGCCAGTTTTCCCAGCGTTGTTCAAGCGTATACACAACCATATTCGTTCAGCGGAAGGATAAAACTAATTATCTGTCAAATCAGACATGAGCTAAGTGTTACCATTCGCGAAATAATCACTAGTTGAAAACAAAAAACGTTAGATGGCGGACCCTTTATATGAATTAAGGCCTTATTTCAGATTTGGACAGTTCTAAGTTTCGAAGATATAGAAATTGTAGGGGGGGAGGTGGTATATTAAATCTCAGCTCACACTGTGGGCCTATTGTGATGTCCTCCATTTTTATAGCTCATCCATGATGCCGCAGTTTGTTATAAAGGCGGCTAGCTTTTTGGGTGTACTGGTAGCTATGTCTGCTGCTTCGAGTTACAATATTTAGCTAGATAACGTTGACCTGTTTTGATTAAACCGTGCAGACACATAATATGTGTTATGCTGTTTCTGCGTCCTCGTTGCATAGTCTGCAAGTTTTGTCTTGTACTATACCCACGGACATCAGGTGTTTTTTGACTCGACAGTGCCCTGTAATAAAGCCTGTGACCAATTGAATCTGACTTCTACTTAATTGTAGTAGTTGTTTCGATTTTTTGTGGGAATTGTTTGGCATGAAGTTTTTGGCTTCCCTGGTTCCCTTTCCTTCGGTGATCCTCCAGAAATGGAGCTTCTTTTCATTCCGCCAGGTTTTCATACTACTTTTTATAGTGTTGATTGGTAGCCCGCAGAATGGTCTTGGCATCATGAATTTGGATGCGGATCCTTTTCTGGCTAATACATCTGATTTTTTGTTGCCCTCATATATCCACTGTGTCCTGACACCCAGATCAGGTGAACTTGTTTGTGGTAGCCAGTATTTGAAGGATTTGAAGGACTAATTTTGATGTTATTTCAGGAGTCAATTGCAAGTAGAGCCGCCCTGCTGTCAGAGAGAATGCAAATGTTCTTATTGGTTATAGCTCTATTTAGATTCTCTCGAATGCAAAGTTCTATTGCATGTATTTCGGCATGTGCCATTTTGGGGTTAAGTCCCCAGTTATTATCGAGTAGAATTTTGGACAACCTGGCCTTGTGAATAGTTTTGGTAAGGTGAGAGTTCCATGTGAGTTTTTCATCCAGTGTAATTCCTAGACATTTAACTTCCGTTGAGAACTCTGCCCTTCTGCCCTTGGACATACATGGTAAAGAGATGGCGGCAAAATCGGCATTGCGTCTGAGAGAATCACAGCAATGGAGAAGCAGTGACACAGGGCATGCCAATATTCTAAAAACTAATAATGTCACAACAGAAGTTACAGACTACGTAACCACGGTCCTGGACTTCAATATTAAATACAAGACCAGTATTCCCGACCGACAGCAATGGGAAGAGAATACGGTTATAGATGAAAATACGCTAGAAGTATACACAGATGGGTCTAAGACGGAGGACGGAGTAGGAGCCGGGATTTTCTCAGCTCCATTCTCCCTAAACCAGTCTTTTAGACTACCAAATAACTGTAGTGTCTTCCAAGCAGAAGTTATGGCTATTCGCGAAGCCGCTGAACTGCTGAAGGTGAGATCGATATCGAACTCAGACATCGTCATCTACACCGACAGTCAAGCAGCTATTAAAGCACTCGAATCACCAATATTAAGATCCAAATTGGTCAGGCACTGCCGCAAATCTTTAAATGAGATCTCGGATATGTGCACGTTAACGCTGTGCTGGGTCCCTGGTCATAGAGATATACCAGGTAACTGTAAAGCAGACGAACTAGCATGGAATGGCACGAAAATGGAACTCTCTACTGGTAAAGGAGAGCCCCATGTGCCAATTGAAACGGTAAGATACAACATCTCCACACTAGCACTGCAACAGGCTAATGAGAGATGGCGCGATCTTGACACCTGCAACCAATAATAATAAATCGGCGCAGGACAAAGGTCCTGTTAAACGTCAGTAGAAAACATATCGGAACTCTTGTCGGAGTACTCACAGGCCACTGTGTACTAGGACGACATGCCGTAAGGCTTGGAGTTACCGCTAATGACTTCTGTCGCAGTTGCATGGATGAGGAGGAGGAGGAAACTCCGTTCCACCTACTATGTAACTGCCCGGCGCTATCCTCGATTAGAAAGCAAACTCTAGGAGAGTACTTCTTTGAGGAGCTTGCTGATATTGCCGAAACGGATATCAGTAAAATACGGAAATTTCTCCAAAATTCGAAATGGTTCCAAGAGTAGCGGAAATAACCGACTCTGTTTGTGGTATCACAATGGACCTTACTTGGTCTAAGTGAATTACTCCGTATTAACGGATAATTGCCACCTAACCTAACCTAACCTTGGGGCCAACTTTTGTACACCATTCAGCAATTAGGTTTAGTGTCCTCGAATTTACCTCTGATTAGGATAGCTATGTCGTCTGCATATCCTTGGACATAGAAACTGTCATTACTGAGATTTGTCAGTAGTCAGTAGTATGAAGGTGTAGGGATCATCATTTTTATTCACCACACTGATTACCTACATTTTCCACAATTTTATTTAATGAATACCTTCAAGCACTCTCTAAAGAAATAAATTTCACTTAATCCTTTCCTTTGCTTTTCAGTGCACTGCCTGCCTTTGGCTTTATCCCCATAACTCACATCGTATTCAATTCATCCCTGTTCAATCATTAAAAAAAAAATCTCACATGTCTCATCCAGCATATGGAATGTCAACAAAATCTTTTGACCTTTTTTCAGGTAAAGAAGGCACGTAATTTTTAAAGGTTGTTGACATCGCAAAATAACCCCAGCTAATCCTTATACTGATATCACTGAACTGACATGATTACTATGTCCACAAACACTTAACACTTTAGTGTAGCAGTTCACACGCCTAAATGACCTCCATTGTGCGAAAGTCTGAAACACAAACAACGCCTCCATTGTATTGGTCGCGATCATAAATTTCCATGGATGCTTCAGCACGGTACGGCTGGATAGAGACACCATACAACTTGAACGGATATCCAAATAGCCAACCTGTCACCCATTGTTAGCCAAGCGATGTAAAACAACCCACCCATTATCGCTAAGTAATTGAATTAGACAGGTGAAAACACCATTTAATGATATCGTTCCCTTTGATGATTGTTCTGTTTCTGTTTTCATTTATTTATTTTGTCCGATTCGCCAAAGGAAATACCACGCATTGACCACAATTTTACTACTGTTTAACAAGATCCCGCAACAGAAGTAACCATCAGCCAGCCACACCAGCAGCAATAGTAACAGAACAGAAACATATAAACCAGCTCGCTCTAGCATCCCATTGAGATGTCAGATGGATACATGTATTTATTTCTTTTATTCTTCTCCTGCTCCCCTATATTATTGCGGCATCAAGTTGCGTGTTGTCGGCTGACTCGAGAAGGCGACTCCATAACAAGTGTCTTACATCCGAAGTGGGAATGGCTGATGTGATGGCGATGGGATCATGGTGGACTCATGGAGTTGAACAGCTTGTACACGTTAAATGATTGACGTCAACTTCATTCTCAGTAGAACTCATCTTGATTGTGTATTCTTATCAGGATGTGAAATACCTACAAATGCGTTTGGACATGAGCTAGCGCCCGGCTCGAGTATACGCAGAGTGTGGCTCATGCGATTGAAGAAAAATTCCACAATTTCTCGATATGGTTGTGTGGAGCCATTAAGTTGCTTAATTACTATTATACGGATAGATCTGGGCGTCTTACATGGCATGCAATGTGTGTATGACTTGGTCAATACGAAGTTAATGGTTCTAATTAGCACCAGCAGGTAAAGGGGTAGTAACATTTTTCGTTTGCTGTATATACAAAGGGATTGGAATTTTCCAATTTGTATGACAGACTCTTCGGGGTTTTTATATTTGCTACAAATTGCCTTTGTTTTTCTGGACGAATCAGCAAGCAAAGAGACTTTAGTTGTTAAAACTGTTGCCATCAGTTATCATGAAGTATAATGAAAAGAAAAACAGTCGAGGGTTATCATGCCTGCAAGGTCCAAGCTCAACAAGGCTGAAGAGTTTAATTGTTGTACTACAGGTAAATTACTCAATGGTAGCAGTTTTTGTTTTATACACAAGGGCATAAAGGCAAGCATTGATGAAAAATGCTTTTAGTTGAAATTGAAAGTTCTATTGGCTGCTTTAGGACAAATTGGTGTTCTTTTTAAAGTGGCGAAGACCAATTAGTTTGCTTTAGTTTGCTTAAACTTATCAACTTGGTTGGGCACAGGAAGTCAATAGTGTCATCGTACTGTTTGTTTTTTTGAATCTGTTGGATTATTTAGCAATAGCTCCAAAAAAGTCTCAAAAACGACCAAAACCCCCATAGAAAATGTTAGATCCAAAATAAAAGTACATAATTAGATTTTAACCCAATGTGGTAATTCATTTATTTATTGGGGATTATAACTTAATACTAATTTTACCATAATGACGATGAATGAAGATGAGACGTCCGTATAGTACGATTGCCAATGTGGAAGAGGGGCGCGAGTTATCTCGTTCCTTCCTTTTATGGACTCTGCATCTGTGAAGTGTTGTCGAGGCATGCCGGTGACTTTGGCTATTTGACAGTAGACTTAGCACCTTTCTCCTCCCTCACGGTAGAATGCTAGTAATGTAGGCGTTCGGGCTACCTTTTCGTCCGGGTGCTTCTCCGTAATGTTTCCTCAGTTGCTGGAGGTATCGATGACGATGCCGTTTCTTCCTTGCCGTCCGGGTGTGCTTCCGACTGCTTACTCAACTCAGCTGGCGAATCATCTTTGTTTTCCTTAGGTTGGTCTAGCGTTATAGCTAAGGGTTCGTCCTTCTTTAAAAAGACATCTGGCGGTGTAACGTTAGTATGATTGCTTGCCGTTTTCACAATTTGATCAACATGTCTAACATGTGATTTACCATCCACCAGTACCACATAATGCAACGGTCCTTTTTGTGAACAAATTTTTCCAAATTTCCACTTGACACATTTATTTTCGTAGAACCTTGCTTGAACTGCATCTCCCACCTCGAACTCACGAATATTTGGCGGGTTTACTGGGTACTGGTTTTCGAAAATTTCCTGGTCTATATTTCGTTTAACTAGATCGATTCTGGTGCGGATTGTTTTTTTAAACATTAATTCACTTGGGCTTAATCCGGTTGTGCTATTAGGTGTTTTCCTATACTGCATGAGTAATCGACACAGTTTGATGTTTAAGTCGCCTGGTTCATTTGACATTGCACGTAATCCTTGTTTCACTACTTGCACATAACGTTCGGCTAGTCCATTAGTAGACGGATGGTACGGTGCACAGCATTTGTGATTAATTCCATTCGATTTGAGAAATGCCTCGAATTCCTCTGAACGAAACTGGGGACAATTGTCTGAAACTACTGTAAGGGGTAATCCAAATCTAGAAAATATATCTCTAAGCATATTGATTGTCTTACTTGAATTCGTGCATTTGGTGGGTATGGCTTCAACCCACTTACTGAAAGAATCCACTACAATTAGGAAGTTGGTTTCCATAAATGGTCCAGCATAGTCGATGTGAATGCGTTGCCATGCATACTTCGGATAGTCCCATGGATGAGCTGTCAATTTGGGAGAATTGTTTTTAATGCGACTGCAGCTGTAGCATTGCCACCACACATATCCCCTTGCTAACGACTTCATTTTGACGATGCCAATATGACCCTCATGCAACTCTTTTAATACACGAGTTCTTAGCGCCTTGGGAATAACGACGCGAATACCTCGAAAAATGCATCCGTTTTGGAGAGAAAACTGAATAGGGTCTTCTCCATTTGGCATTGTAGATCCTTGTTGAAGTGCTGTATAGAGTTGAACGCAATCTTCATCCTTTAGTGTTTCACGCTTAATCTCTTCACTAGTTACTGGTAAGATCTCGATCCTGGATAGTTGAAATGTAGCATAAACGTCCTGTTTGTTTGATCCGATTTTATCTATAGGGAACCTCGATAGATAATCAGCGTTGGCATGACTAGTTGTCTTCCTGTATTTTATGTCATAGTTGAATCCTGATAAAAAGTTTGCATAATTTAGCAATCTAAGTGCTGAAGTTGCGGGCAGATCTTTGTTTGGATGCAAGATGCTTGTTTATGGCTTATGATCTGTTATTAACGTTATTTCTCTTCCAGTAGTACTTAGCAGTACTGAAAAAACTTTCTAAGACCCCAAACAATAGCTGTAGCTTCCTTATCAATCTGGGAGTAATTAGTCTCTGCTTTGCTGAGTGACCTCGATGCAAATGCTATGGGACGTTCCAAATTATCTGGCATGATATGCGAAATTACCGCTCCGAATTCGTAGGGTGACGCGACAGTAGCAAGAACAAGTGGTAAGTCCGGATTATATGATGCCAGAGTCTCCGTTTTAGTTATTTCTTGTTTTAGAAGTTGGTACGATCTTTCACAATTTTTCGTCCACTCAAATTTGGTCCCTTTTCTTAATAGGTTATTTAATGGTCTCAACATCGACGATACATGCGGTATAAATTTATGATAATAGTTTGCCAATCCTAGAAAGGTTCGTAATTGACTAACATCCTTCGGTCGTTTGCTCATTATTATAGCTTCGACTTTATCCTGCATTGGACGAATGCCATTTCCGTCGATTATGTGTCCTAGGTACGTTATCGAACGCAACAAAAATATACACTTTGTTTTATTGAGATGCAGGTCGTGCTCCTTCAATCGATGTAGTACTGCAGTCAGGTTATTAATCAGTTCCATCCCATCCTCGTCGCCAATTTGTTAGATCCAAAATAAAAGTAATTAGATTTTAACCCAATGTGGTAATTCATTTATTTATTGGGGATTATAACTTAATACTAATTTTACCATAATGACGATGAATGAAGATGAGACGTCCGTATAGTACGATTGCCAATGTGGACTTAGCAGAAAACTGCTCGAAAAACGCGCCAACAAACAATTAGGAAAACGCCCCATAAAGCCATCAGGAAAACGTTCCAAAAAAACAAGATTTGCAAGAGACGTTCAAATGTTGATTATTAATATACTTTGCAGGACATATTCCATGAATTAAAGTAATTGTAAGGACGCTTTTATAAGACCAGGAGTTTAAATTAAAATAATAAAATAAGCTCTGAGCCTTTTTTACCTACGTATGTACCTAAACGCTAAACAGTCCATTGTTGGTAGAAGGAACACCTTTTTCAGAGGATTACTATTTGTTTCTGATTTTCTGGTGATTTCTATTTATTTTCAGACGATTTCTATTATTTCAGACGTTTTTTTTTCGATTTTTGCCGACGTTTGCATTTTTTTTTTTTCTGACAATTACTATTTATTTGTAGACGAAAAAACTGTAGCCATAAATCATTTGTCTGGTTTGTGCAAACAAAGGTTTAAACAAAGGGTGCAAAATGACCTGTGTGTTGTTGTTTTCTTTCTCCTTATATGCATTTCAAAATTGGCGCTCAATTTCACTCTTAGTTTTCTATAGGAAAAAAATGCGGAATACGCTTTTTGCATAGATATTTTTTAGCTTGATTAAATGACTCAGGAGCTACATTATGGAGTTCCAATGTTCGATCATTTTCGAGCATTAAAACATGGCCACGAGGCACGAATAGTTCACTCGATGTTGACTGAAATGATCTGGAATCGATGTCCAACGACTTCAGCACATTGTTCAACGTCGCCAAATAGTGAACTAATGGGATCATGACGTAATCTCGAATGACAAAAATCTCGAAAGCTAAAAATCTCGAAAAGTATTTTTTTTTTTTAATCTCGAAAGCAAAAATCTCAAAAGACTGCAGCATGCCCCCCCATACGCATCTCACTTTTTAACACCATTTTTAATATTAATTCGAGATTTTTTAAATTCGAGAATTTTTTTTTCGAGATTATTACATTCGAGATTTTTTTTTCGACATATCGTAGTAAATCCGATCTAATAGGCCTGTTCAGTAAGTCGAGATTGTCCACTATTTCGAGCAGTTAAGTAAATGTTTAAAACAAATAAATAAAGAATTCTGGTTATTAAACAAACATTAAAATCACCATTTCATAAAAATTAAAATTCAATTTTTTTTTATATTGTTCCAAGAACCATTTATGCAACCCTTTTTCGACATCCAGGAAGCTCGTATGTACTCTTTGTTGTTCATCTAAAAATGAAGTAACACTGACTTGGGTACGAGGACACAGGGATCGTAACGACAAGGCGGCTTCCTTCGCAAAACAGGGGTCAAATGAAAAGTTGCTGGGAGCAGAACCATTCTCTTTAATTGATAGAGGAATAGTAGAACAGCTGATTCACAAATGGATCACGGGAAAATACCTGAGAAGGTGGTCAACCGATGGAACAATGTAGACAGGCTAAAATAGCCGACCTATGATCCACTCAAAGAAGTGTTCTAAGCATGAGTCGAGGAACATTTAAATGGGTGGTGGCGTCAACTACAGGACATGGTTATTTCGGGTATCATTTAAGATGCGGGCCTTAGAGAGGATGATACTTGTAAACCTGGAAGAATCTCATACCTTACTGGTATAATAGCATATAGTCAAAAATCTGTAAAAAAAAGTAGGTACTTACTGTCCGGTATAGATCTAATTGTCTTTTATTGATTTTTTTTTTTTGTTAGGTATACCTTCATCCGCAGTTTTTACCAGCTATATTTGGCACGTGAAACTTACTCCTTTTCGACTTAAAAGTCATCCAAACCAGATGCGGTATATTATACTTTTTGCCAACAATATACGCAGCCACAACAAGTAAAACTGGACCAAAAGTAAGGTATCTTTACAAATGGTTAACCACTTTCCAGTGCAATATGCAATTTCAAGTAACGGTTTCTTAATTTGCTCTGTCATTCTTCCACTCACTGTCATTCTGTCCATTTCCACTCTCATCTATATGAACCAATGACCAACTTAAGAAACGGACACGATGATCTCCACTTCAAATCGTGGTGGTAAACTGGAGCTGCTTCCATAGTGACTGTCGGCAACCGACAGTGATATATTATTGGGAACAATTATGCTTGGCATTTGTATAATATGTACCTATAGCTGGAAGATGAGGTTTATCTTACCTACGTTTTGACTGGGCTGATTTAGTGGTACTCACTTTTTCAGGATTACACTCTGTTGCATTCTACTGGTAACTGGTAGACTAAAATGGATTTTGATGGAGCTCCCTTAGATAGGTCATATTTCAGTGAAGCCTGTGAAAACTTGACAAGGATAAATTATTATTTGCCTTAGGTCAGTGGTTTTACATAACCATTTTCCTTGATAAGAATCAAAAATATTTCACTAGAATTAGCTCTGTAGACCAAGGTATATGAGTGAACTTGCATGCCCTCTAGCTTGACTAATCTTAACAATCTTGTTGGTCATTTCATAATAATTACAACAACTCCACCTATGCACAGAACATATGGATACGTTATAGGTGATAGTATCGATCAATGCAGCATTCTAAAGATAGGCGTAAGTCGTAGAGCAAAGCAAGCACATTCGCTTTTTTACAGCAATGTGCAATAGCATCTACAAGATACAAAAATTCATACAATCGTGTGTGTGTGTGTGTGTGTTTGTGTACACGGTGCAGTCGCTCCATCCCCAAGATAATAGTTGTTATTTTTTCCTTTGCATCTTTAAGCGCAATTTTATCAGCACCGCAGATACAAACAATGTTATTATTATCATCATTTACCAAAACAGAAAATGGAAAAACAAAATTGTTTTATCAAAATGAGAATGCACTCCTTGGAGCAAACGATGTGTCTGGCAAGGAGTCGTGTGCATCTGAAGCATCTTAGAAAGAGACCGTGGGGTGGTAAACTAATTTAATTTCCCAATCGGGGATGTGTGCAGTTGAAAGGTGAATATTTCTCATTCCAAGTTCACCATAAAAGCATACAAAGCAACCGTCCTTGCCCCCCCCTCGTTTTGCTTCCTTTGGATGTTTGATTTGGCCGCCTCTTATTCAATTATTTGACTTTCATTTGAGACATCCTTCCGTCCGAACATTGTGAACATATATAGCTTGTTTGCTATCCCTTTTGCCGCATGTTTGAGTTTCGGCTTAAGCTGTTGATCGTCTGTTTGCCTTCGAGCTAAGTGATTTAAGAGATGTTTTGAAAAATAAATTAACTACGTATACATACTTCAGCTTAGATAATAAATAATACATGTATCTTTATTTATCTTCTCTTTCAGATGACCAGAATACGCCAACGAAAATCACCTAAAATGACCAAGTCAACGCCAACGACAGCCATGATGTTGTTGGTCATCGTCCTCGCGTTCATGCACCATCCGACTGCGGGTCAATCGAATTACGCTTCGCATGCGAATAACGTTGAATACCAAGGCGAGGGACTGCCAGCGGAGGCGACACTCGACGGAAAGGTATGCGAAACAAAGATATCAAATCTTCCAATAAGAATATATTTAGGTATCTGCGCGCAGGGCTTTGGCTTTGGCGTTCGTTGTGCTGGACAACATCAAAGCATAAAATCGTTGAAAGGGCATAAAATGCTGCCCCAGGGTGCGGCTATACTCATTAAAAATTTCTCCCAACACACACAGCTATCGTCGTAAATGAGCAGCGTGCACATATTGTGTTTCACTTTTAGTTTGGGTTTGCTTTTTTTTTATTTATTTTTCTGATTTGTAGCTTGGTCGTAAAAAAGGACGAGTCTCCTCACCTTTTAGCGAATGGGTTTGGGTTTGCTCAAATAGGTGTAAAGATGAAGATGATTTCGTTATGTGGTTATGACATGGCATAGAGCAATATTTTAGTTATTATTTTGTATTGCTTTAAAATTCCACACTGTGGCACGAAATGACTGCGAAAAGGAATCGTAGAGTGGTATAACCATGTCCAGGATGGAAACCGATTTTGTATATGGCCTTGGGCTTTAGTGTTTTAGACTGGGTATAGCGTTACTTTGGTAGTTTGGATGTGGTATATAGATAGACAGATATAATCTGTTTGATGAGGAATTCCTGCATACAAATTCAGATCAAAAAATCATGTAAGGATAATTTGAATTCCCTATGGAGCTGTCACATCAGAGTTTTTCAAAATCAAATTTACTGCCTCGTAGGCCCAATGAGAGCCACGAAAGCAATCAAGTTGTAAGGTGATAAAAAGTGATACGAAATTATTATACCTAGGACCTCCGCAAAGGAAGCCATCAGAGCAAAGATACACTACCCGACGAGGTATACCTACTTGATTTCATTTTATAGTGATGTCGTCAGCGCATTTGCTCTTCCTCAATAGCATGCTGTAAAATTATCCACTATAAGAGTATAGCTAAGTATAGCGGTACTTCAAGCAATTCCCTCACATTCTGTTTGGTGGAATCTTAAGTGAGCTAATAGATTAGCCAGTTATGTACCATGAGAGGTAATGAAAACTTGTCCTGACGGCAATAAAAGTTCAGTCGGTTTGTTAGCAGGAAAAGCCAGAAAGTTACCCCGACAATCTATTCGGAGAGAGTATGTAATGTAATATATTATATATCCATCCTTGTAAAATAGACAAGATACTCTCACAGTAACAAGGATATCCTGTTCTAAAAATACAAAGCATAGTCGTTTTTTGACTGGACTCCTTACAAGTCAAATCAATTAATAATGAATGTTTGATTGTATGTGGGAACAAACAGGTGTGGATAGTTTCAATAATACCAAAATCAGAGGTAAGAGAGACTGAGATTCCCATCTTCGACCTATTTACAGTAATTTGCCTACAAGCTAAATTTTACGCTCCCAAAAAGTTTAGGTGCGCTAGTATTGTTGCATAGAAATTCGTATTGACAAACGTCAAAAATCCTCTCCACCAACACATTCGCACCTAATCTTTTTACACGGATAGGAACTGATGTACACAGATAGGAAAACAAAATGGCGGATTCCTGGCAAAAATTGAGGGGCCCAGCGGCAAGAGGATTCGGAGATGGGTATCTCAGTCTACCTTACCTCTGACCAAAATCACATGAATGTATCGGAATAATTTATAAAAAAAAAATCTTTAGAAATTAACGTCTTGATACCTATGTTAAGCATTTCTTTTGAATTAGCGTGGAAACATTAGACATGCACCGTACATTATTGTATAGGTTAGGTACTTACATTTATACATTATGTAGGTAGGTCTAGTAAACTACACATACGTGTCGTATAGCTTAGTTTAATTTTTTTTTCTGAATTGTATTCTATTCTGAAATAATTCAGTATTGTAATTTAGCCCTCAAAAGTTCAAAGATATTGTGTTGAATACCAGGTTTAGCTAAAAGCTATCAACGACATTGGACAACTTTTCAGACCGGTGATATACCACACTTTGATTAGGTTAGGTTAAGGGGAAGTGCGAAGCACGTATAGTGTTCTTCCACGTGGCTTTTTCTTCCATTGTGATCCTTAATTGTTTTGGTGGTCCTGAGACTTACTCTCCTAACTTTTATTACTTCCCTCTTAAGTTGAACTTTGATATTTTCAAATGAGTCCTGCTGACTTTGGCACTTTAGCTATTTCCAATAAATAAACCTGTGAACCTTTTTACTTGATAATATTTTATCGGAAGGTGTAAATGCCAGAGAATTCTCATCATGAATTTGTCAAAGTGATGGTGGAATAAAAGAAGCTATAACTTTTGTTCTAAGCTAAATTTTTGGGTGGCCGTCGGTCTCGGGCGCTTGTTGTCTTTTTAGTAGTTATAGATGAAATGCGAATAGCTACGCATAAAACTTCAGTTTTCTCTTGCTAACAAATATCGATAACAGAAAAAATTATAAATATTTAACCGTTCATTATGTTTTTATCAACACTTTACAATTTTGATGGGGGCTAACGTTTTTATACCCTCCACAGGAAGGTATATTCACTTTGCCATTACATTTGTAACGCCAAGAAGGAGTCACCGGAGACCCCATATATGTACATAAAGTATATATTCTGAATCAGGATAACATGCTGAATCGATTTAGCCATGTCCGTCTGTCTGTCTCTCTGGAGAGGACTTCTTTTTACCGTTGCCAGGTTGGTTATTTTACTTAATGCAAGCTAGAAGTTAGGGTATAGTGTATAGAGAGAGTATATGAGGACTCTCAAGTAAGGCACTAGGTACCGTCCATAATACCAATCCTTTTGGGGAACTAAAAATAAAACAAGTTAGCTATAATATTATCAAAGGTTTAAAACTGCAAAATTTTATCTCATGGACGTTGAAGAAGATACAGTTTGTTGCTGCAGTGGAAATTTTGAATGTCAATGTTGGAGTTAACTTTCAGCAACATATACCAGAATGCGGTGTTTAGGTATAGATACTACTTCCGAAAGTAAAGTAAATTGTGGACAATTATAGTATGAAGAACACAGAGTTGTTACAGTTGTATATTCACCATAGCCTGAGAAAAGTCGATGAATGAATCAAAGCAATGTCTGCAGCATCCCTGCATTCTTCAATGGTATTCGCGTGTTAATGAGTTTGATGCGGTCTAAATACGAAATCTCGCATTAGGAAAATCCAAACATCCGATAGTATAACTGTCCTGAAAAAGCTTCTTAATGCAGCCTTTCGGAATAGTCATAAAATTGTAGGTCCCCTCAATTCGTCCCAAAAATAAAAACCTACACAAACCTGTGGTTGTGAGAATAAGCTAGGCCTAGGGTCCCTATGACCTTTTGCGCAAACTATTTTTTTTATTTATTTTTCTAATCCCACACTTTTTGTTTAGCTGATATTTAAGACACTTTTGGAAGCCGAATCCTGCTTGAATAGATCCATGGGTAGTAGTAGAGTTCCTCTTCTCAGACAGTTACTTTTAGGCCAATCTTACCCAATATTTTATTGAGCAGATTTATTATCACTTTAGTGTGAGATTGCATTTCTGTGTTAAATGTTTCTTCAATATCTAGAAATACGGCTAACAATATTCGATGTTCTTTCAAATCGTTTTCCTCTCAAGTGCGCGTGTTGAACTTTGGAAAAGGTGAAAATTCTACGTAAGAGACCCTAAACAATACTTTTCTGCACCAATTTTGCGGTAGTATTGATTTTTATTATTGCATAGCAAACAAAAAGAATTTTTCCATTCAAAATTCCAGCTGATTTATTAATTTTTATATATATATACTTAATCTGCTATTGCATTTGATCCGATGAGAATTGATAGGCCAAGCGACTCCATTGAAATGAGTTTTTCAATTCTTTTTATCTATCTATATCTATACATATAATAAAATTGTAGGAATTTTCTTTGTCAGCTAAAAACTCGAAAACTACTAGACAGATTTCGATTAAACTTTTTTTAAATGTTCCTTAAAACTGTGAGACTGCTATAGGCTATGTCGTTTATAGCCACGTCCTTAGGAACCGTTTTTAGCTAAAATGTATTTTCTGAAGTGAAAATACATAAATATACATTCACATATACCTTACTACAAATGGATGTTTATACTTTTGCGATCGTGCGACACGCCAAAAAAAAAAACAAAACCACACTAGCATACGTATAACCTCGCATTCGAAAAGTGTTGATTTGTTTTCGCAGCGAGTGCTATGGTCAATTGTATACGTAGGTATGTGTTTGTGTATTATGGCATGGGGATGGGGTTTATTAATAATCTTCAGAAGAGAAGAGACGTACAGACGTTCATTCTGATATGTTGTATGGTAACAGTGTGGGGTTGGGGTAGGTAAGGACTGTTCAAGAAAAAATCCGGAAAGACAAACTAGGCCTGACAATTTTCAATGCTGAAAGAAAGGGATTATGCTTAACATTTTTTTTAAACTATTCACCCCTATTGTCGTCGTCGTCTGTCGCAAACGACTGGCGACGTTTGACGTGTCGAGTCGTTTGGAATTTGGTATTGCGTAACTGAAACGACTCGACTCTCTGAACTCTCACATCCCACAAACTATGACACATTGGATTTGACATTTCAGTCGATGAATTTATATTTGGTCTGGTGTTTTGTTTGTGACTTGGTTAATTATTTAATAAAACAAATCAAAAATGAATAGTGTGACATGTTTTTTGAAAGCAGTGACCAGGCAGTGACGAAGAAGAAAACCAGAAAAAAGTGCTGGTAAAGTTAAGGAAGGAAATTCGAACCAAATCCAATCCATTGGATTTGCCCGACATTTGGGTGGTGGGTGGTAGAAATAATTTAAATTGCATACATTGTGTTAATAACAATTATTTTCAGATTTTAAGTGTATTTTAGACTATCGAAGTCGAAGGTGGTCCAAGACAATTCAGAGATAAGGATATGCCGATTAAAATCACTTGTTGTTAGTCCCTTTTCTCCATTTCTTTCACTAAATGTTGAAATTGTCTTTTATTTGTGATTTTCATTTTAAAGAATATGTAACTATCTTTTCGTTAGTTAAATATTAAATACACAAACTTTTCTTTAACACTTGATCACGCAGTTGTTAAAACTTATTGCAAACTATATCAGTTGCAGCTCTTTTTATACCCCTGTGGCACATCCGCAAGGATACAAAAATACGATACCCAGGTACTGCATCCTTCCGCTTTCTGTGTTTTTAATTAGGGTCGTCGTGTAATAACTCATTACTTGAGCGCGTAGATTTATATGGTCCAAGACAATTCAGAGATAATGCTATGTCGTCCCATTGCCGATTAACCTCACTTTTGTTAGGCCTTCGTGAATGATTTTGCCAAAGGAATATTTTTCTGCATTTCGGTCACTAAATGTAGAAATTGCCTTTTATTTGTTATCTCCATTCTGCAAAATAACTATAATTGTCTTTTTGTTAACTAAAAATTAAGTACACACGTCCGCAAAATAGTCGACGACAGAAATGTATTATTTCCACGACAAACGTCGTCACAAAACGCCTCACGCAATACCGACGATCGTCGTCGAAAAATACAATCCACATTTTTTGACATTTCAGACGCCATTTGTCGATCGTCGCCACGACAAAAGTCGTTTATTTTCAGTCGCCAATACCAAACAGTCGTGTCGCTTTTTTTTAGAGTCGTAAACGACGACGACAATAGGGGTGACTATTTCTACACTTTAGGCCTACACGCTAAAAACTATCTTCGGCTAATTTTTTTTGACAATTATGAAGTGTTGAAAAGAAGTTCACGAAACTCCAATTTAAAAAAAAAACAGAGATTTATCGAATGTTACGGTATTATTTTTGAAATTCAGTGTTTTATTTCCTCTTGAATATTCTAGCAAAACTCAAGCAAAAGAGAATGTAAAAATTAGCCTATAAGATAATTTATTATTTTGCTCCCGGAGCAGGATAAATCGCTGACAGCTGAAAATTCATTTTCGACCACGATAAAAAATTATCCGAAGATAATATTATTTATCCCAGTTAACACACGGCCTTAAGATCAAATAATTTATAATTTATTTATTTTTTATAATGAGTATAAGATCATGTGATCAAAATTTAACGGTACTGCGATGTCGTATTTCAGTATTGTCCTTAGTTGCTTGAATTCCGTTGGAAGAGGGAAACAAATAAAAGGAAATGCAGTAAAACAAGAGTAGCTGTAGGAATTTTCGTTGTCTCCTAAAAGCGCGAAAACTACTGCGGCAGATTTCAATGAAACAGTCAAAGTGTAATCTTAAATAGACCATATGGAGGGTCCACCAAATAACTTTTTTTTTTTGAAAATGCTATAAAAAAAAACTACTGAATATTTTCTCAAATTTCTTTTTTTATTTGAAAGTACAATCCTTCCGGTTAATAATGGAAAATAATTTCTTTCAAATGGCTGCCTCGGCTGGCCATGCAGTAGCCTACACCATCGGTCCAATTTTTAAGCACATTATCGATTGTGTGCAGCTGTATTTCACCAATGGCTTCACGAATATTGTCCTTTAAAGCGTCAATTGTCTCTGGCATGTCGGCGTAACACTTATCTTTTACGGCACCCCACAAATAATAGTCCAATGGTGTCAAATCGCAGCTCCGCGGTGGCCAAACGACATCAGCTCTACGGCTGATAATGCGATCTTCAAAAACAGGGCGCAAAACATCGAGTGTAGCTTCGGCTGTGTGGCACGAAGCGCCGTCCTGTTGAAACCAAATGTTGCCAATATCCTCCTCTTCAATTTTTGTGAACAAAAATTCGTTCAACATGCCCTGATAACGATCGCCATTGACTGTAACGGCCACTCCTTGCTCACTTTCGAAGAAAAATGGCCCAATTATGCCTCTGGACCAAAATCCGCACCAAACAGCAATTTTCTCGGGTGTACGCACTGTTTTTGGCTTTTCACGCTTTGGTTTATCGATGAGGATGCCAGTTTCTTTCACTTTTTTCACAAGATAACGAACATACGGAGCTGACGGTGCTTCTCTTCTTCCAAAATCCGTACGCAATTTTCGCACACAATCTGCAACATTACCATGATTTTCAAAGTAATGTCGCAATATTTCCCAGCGTTGTTCAAGTGTGTACACAACCATATTCGTTCAGCGGAAGGATAAAACTAATTATCTGTCGAGTCAGACATGAGCTAAGTGTTACCATTCGCGAAATAAGCACTAGTTGAAAAAAAAACGTTAGATGGCGGACCCTTTAGTTGAAAGTCACTTTCCATTTGCTCTGATTATTTTCGGATTTCCAATTGAATTGCCAAAACTATAAAACTATGAACGAAGTACAATTATGTAAAGTATTCCTATAGTGCCACTATCCAACAAACCGACGCTTTAATGCACAATTTAACCATAAAATAATTATCCTGATTTATGTACCTATACCTAACACGCTGTGGGGTATCAGCATGTTATAAAACCGCAATATTTAACGTACAGGAAAATGTGTTGGGCAAATATATATCCCGAAACATTAAGAGGATGTAACCAACTTCTATATAAATCAGCAATTCGTTTCCGTATTTCTCTTTTATGTCGCCGTTCTTCGACCACCACCGAACATTTAAAACGTGCTTATCCAGCATTTGTTCGCCCATAAATAGAATCGGAAAGAGAAAAGTTATGCACTCCCCCATCCGTTGATCCATTTTTAATGGGTCCTGAAGATATTTCCCCAACACCACCTATTTTGTTCCACACCTATATTTTTATGTTAAATTCCAAAACGTTATATTAAGAGAAAAAAAAGGACACCTACTAATTTAAAGGTAAGAGAACCTGGAAGAAAAAAAAGTTCACAACACATTCCTTGGCCTGTCATCACCATCATCGGCGGCGACGACAACGTCGGCGACAGCAACGTTCCCCTGAAAAACCGTAAAGCATCGTATCACGCCAACACTTTTATTTTATTCGATTCGCTACAATAGACTCCAGGTTCAATCCAACGGAACGTGATTAGAATACCTGGCAGCATGAACATAGCACTTCGGTCTGAAACCGAAACTCGATCCGCATTGCAATGGTCCAGAAGAGGCAGCCGCAACTGACTGAACCCATTGCCAACAAGTTGCCAACTTGTGAAGCAGGAAAATATAATATCTATACATACCTAAATAATTTTCAATGCAAATTTACTTACGAATACCGACGGCGACTCTTATTTTTATGTAATTCCGTAATCTGCACCCACGTACTCATCAGTGTACCATTACTATACATGAACAGCACTCTAATGGCATAGACCAGTGCCAGTCCTTCCCCATCATGACAGTGCACAGTGGTTGTGGTGGCGCGGCCGGCGGCGGCAGGCGCATTCCTCTTCACATTTTTTGTTAATATCGAGAACAATAGAAATCGTTAGAACTGTGAAGTTCTTGTGGGTTTGGGTTGTGGATGTGTGTGGGTTGTTGTTGTATTTCTTTGTTTATAGCAATCGTATGTTCTCATCAGCGAAGCACAGCTTATTGCGATTAATGAACGCATTTTGCTACAGCTACTCGAACATTAATTTGAATACAAAGTGGTAGATATAAAGCCAGCTCAATAGATCGTTATTTCATCATCTGAGTATGGGGTAATAGAAAACCGCTGATGATACCCACGAGATGTCCTTTGTTCGCTAATGTTCCTTTTGTATTACGCAAGAGTGCATTGTTTTGTAAAAGGTAAATCTTGGTTAAATGGCCCTGAAATCTAGGGGCCAAAGGTAAATCGTTTAATATCCTTGAACTGTCTGGAAAAGTTTCGGATTATGTCGTCCTTATCTGCCCCGAGAAAGGTGATTTACAATGGCTTCTTGAACTCTTGTTCGATTAATGATGAATGATTTTTAGTTTGCTTCCTTTCTTTTCCGTTTGTTGTCATTGTCATCCACTTTCGAATGATTTATGCCATATGGATACAGGAATGTTCCTTTTTTTCCGTCTTGTATTTCCAAATCGAATACGTTTGTCTAACTATAGAAATTGATTTATCTTCCAAGTGTTGGAATTTTCTTCCTATTGATTTTTCAGTCAGTCGGGGGGATAATGGTTTCTATTGACACACTCTTTGCCATAACATGGTTTGAAGAAACAATTGTCAGCTTGAGTAAACGATGAACTTGCAGAATGTTACATTGCGGATGTCTTTGTTTACCTATAAGTGCACTACTGTGGGATGGGTTAGGTTAGGTATGTGCCCATGTTCAGTTTAAGTACCTATTTATTTTGTTGTGTTTAAATTTTGGAGTAGTTCCTGATGGAAGTGCACTTACATAGACCATAGGTATACATACGTTTATTGTATTGTATTCGTAAGTAGAGAAAATCCGTATTTACTCTTGAAACCATTTAGATAGATGTCACAACGAAATGTTGAAGTCTGCATCCGGTGTTCACGTAGAACTCTCGACAATCTTCAAAAGCCCTCAGGTTAGGATAGAGACATAACAGTTCAAGCATACCTTTAATGCGTTTGGTGTATTACCAACAGAGCAACAGGAATTATTTTAAGCATGTTATCGTAAAGTACAGCCACCCAACCTAAGGCAGTTCGGAGTCCGACAGAAATTCCTTAGTTACACATGTTAAATATACGAACCATTTTATATAAAGCAATAGCGACTGATAATGACAAAATGAAATAATAATGTAGTTGGCGCCATTGTTGTCAGAATTTTAATAATAAAAATGCTAAATCGCAAACAAAAATAATTGTTAAAATTTATGTATAGGTAAATAGAAAAATGCAAATAAAATAAAAATATTTTCTTTAAACTTTAAAACAATTTTAATACAAATTTGTCGATATATAAAAATAATTTAGTTAAATAATTCAAAAGGTAGATTCGCGTTAATAACAAGCGTCTTGTTTTTTCTGTTTATTTTTAAATTTGACGCGGACTCGACAGAGAAAGTGACTCCATTCCGGTTCATAATTTTATATATCCGTACTTCCCAGCAAACCATTCGGCAAATACGTTCTTCTAGATGAATGCATCGCGAACGTTGTTACATTTTTCCCCTATTCGAATGAACTTCAGCTAGATGTTCACATTTTGGTCATTCGCAGGCGTTTTTGGCGAATCTTTCATTGTCGTGTTCGTGTGTATTGCTTGGGAATCAAAGGTGCGCTGACGAATAAAATGTTCTTCAAAGAGAATTGGAGATTTAGAAATGCCAACGAAATGCATAGGAGGGCTTACGATGATGTATGAGTATGAGGTATGACTAACCATCCCATCTATCCTCCTTTTAGGAGGATGGTCCTCCTTTTTTAAACAAAAAACTTCAAAACCTCCAAACCTCCTTTCTAGCCCTAAATCCTCCGTTTACCCTCCAATCATCCTCCTTTCCTATCGAAATTTTAATATGATTTTTTTCAACGAAAAATCAATTCAAATTTTGAACTTATGAAAGTGTTTAAAATAGAAGTTTACCCAACTCCAATCTTAAAATAGAAATTTAGAATTGATTGAAATTCAGTGTTACATTCAAGTCAAAAAAAAAACGTCAACAAATAAGCCTAATTTTATTACTTCGCTCCCGGAGCAGGATACTTATTTGACAGCTGAAAAGTCGTTCTCCAACCACAATAGTATCAGAAAATTATCTGAGGATAATTATTTAGCGCAATTTACATCCGGGCTTAAAAAGCAATGTGAATATGTAGCGCCTGGAATTATATTTGTTTATCAATTCGCAGCCAGATACGCTTCGCGAAATGTCATTGAGAACAAAATATAATGTGGCTAGTGACAAACAAACAGTTCACGAAGATGAATTTGAGGAAGTGGACTCAGAATAAGATACAGACAATGTATTTCGTATTCAGTATTTTTCAATTGCAATTTAATTTAAAAATGTTCCTTATCATTAAATATATTAATCCTTCTTTCACCCTCCTTTTGGAGAAAAAAAACCTCCTTTTTGGAAAAATTTGGAAGGACGAAATCCTTTTGACGAAATTGAGATGGAATGGTTAGGTATGACCAATATTTCAATAAATAGGGGAAACATTTGGTATTTTTTTTTTTAAACAGATAAATGCTTTCAAGAGTCTACAAATGCCAGACCAACATGGCGCAACAGGTCCTTATATTCACCTCAGAAAGAGCTTCTCCCTATCATTCGTTTGTGTGAGGTTTTATTTTTGGAACAAATGAAACAATTACAATTACAATTTTATGCCGAGTCCGAAAGGTTGAATTGAGGCGCTCCTCCAAGACATTTATACTCTCGGATGTTAGTCAGGAACACTGTATTTTTTGCATTTTTCGGAAACCGAACCTAAGACCCCTCGCTTAATAGTCCAGCACACTAACCACAGAGCAACTATTACAGTTTCAATATTTAAGGAAACGCACGGGTCTATCACGCTATATCGAAAAAAAATCTCGAAAACAAAAATCTCGAAAACAAAAATGTAGAAAACATAATCGCGAATAACAAAAATCACAAAAGAAAAATCTCGAATTTACTTTTCATTTTCGAGATTTTTTCGAGATATAATCTTTCGATATTTGTTTACATTCGAGATTTTTGTACATTCGAAATTTTTGCATTCGAAATTAAAAAAAAAACTTCGAGATTTTTAGCCTTCGAGATTTTTACATTCGAGATTACGTCATGATCCCGATTCCCAAAACGCACTTAATTCTTATTCACACCATAACACACACTTCCAGTTGTCTCTCATTTCATCATACCCGTTATCCTGTTGATTAAGCAGAACCACGACCAAGAGCAACCCGTAGAAGTATTTTTCTTTTTTACTGAATAAGTATACATATTTGAGAATCGGCAGGAAAAAAAAAACATTTTGGTTAAAAACTCTTACAAAAGGATTTGGCTGTGAAAGACATAGCCTAAAACCATCTCACAGTCTTAGGGAGCATTAAAGAGAAAGTTGCATTGAAATCTGTCCAGTAGTATTCGCGCTTTGGGGGAACAGAGAATATTCCTACAGTTTTATATATAATATACTAGCGGCCCCGGCGGACTTCGTCCCACCCAAAAATACAACGAAACTGTTGCAAGACAATGCAATTCTAACAATGCCACTTCAACTTTCATATTCCAGCAGATGACGTTTCGAATTAAATATGGCGGCATTGTACTATTTAACTAAACCAAAAAATTTACATTCCATTAAACTAAACATTAAATAAATTAATTTCTTAAATAAACATTTTTCTTAGCAAACCATCCTCTTTATTCGAGTACTTTGTGATACACAATGTTTTTCGTTTTTTGTTCCGGTGCCAACACAAACAAAGCAGATGGCTTACCAACACGTGAACAGGCTACATACAAAACAGGCCCATGTGAAAAACATTCATTTTCTAAATTTAGACCACAAACATCCAATGATTGGCCTTGAGCCTTGCTAATTGTCATGGCAAACGCAATACGAACCGGGAATTAAATGCGTTCGAATCCGAATCTGTAATGCGCAATGGCCGGCAAACGTTATTCGATCGAACAAAACACGAATTCGCAAAGTGCAATATGGACGCTGAAATAGCAACGAATGAAGAAACTGGCGCAACTGAATCAAATGGCACAGTCAACGTGGACAGCGCCACCACACATAAAACAAAATTGGCTTCTCCATTGATCGATAATAGATGGCGTTACGTTGCGTGTCTATCTGACAGTTCAATTGTGATACGATAACATTCAAATTTGATTCTTTTTTTGGTTGTTGCCAAAATAAATAAATACAAAATGAAAAAAAAAACCAGTAAGACAATTATCTTCGACTATGCCGAAGCTCAAATACCCGGTACTATATTATTGAAAAATAAAAAAAATATTTTAGTATTAAAAAATTATATACTTGTATGGGAGGTATGGGTACTTTTTATTCGACCAAGCTAATTTTTTGTCAAACATTTTTAAATATTATTAAAACAATATGTGCAAAGTTTAAACTTGCTATCTTTACTGTATCTATTTAAATTTAATTTTTAACATAAAAAGCTATATAAATCTGATATTTTTGTCTGGGAGGTAGTAGTAGTTTTCATCCGATCTTGCTCATCTTCGAACTTAGCCTCAGTTTGGTGGATAAAAGCTTACGTACCAAATTTCAAGTCGATAGCTCTTAAATTACGGCCGTAATCGTGCGGACAGACGGACAGACAAACGGACGGACAAACAGACGGACATCGCTAGATCGACTAAGAAAGTGATGCTGATCAATAATATATATAGTTTGTCACACCTACAACGCCTCCTTATGGGCGTTACAAATGGAATGACAAAGTGAATATACCCTCACCACGCAGTACCGGGTATAAAAAAAAAAAAAAATTGGAAAAAATCGAAAAAAACCTGTCGTCAAATTAACACATTTTGAAATTTTGATTTTTTACCTTATTTTTAAAAACCCGTACTGAGAAAATACCTTTCCAACAAAGTATAAATCATCAAAATCGGTTCGACCAATCTCGTGTTATGGGATTACATCGCTTCTGACACTTTCTTTTATATACATATATAGATATTCCAGTTTCATATTTGGCAATAACTTTCGAGTTACTTATTCCGATATTAAAAATCGTTTTGATAAGTAGCTTTTAAGTGCTGCTCCTTCCTTAACAGACAATTGTTTATTAAGTTTTTCATTGAACATGTAACGGAAAATTATATTCTAACATAGAACAACCTCTATCAAATGTGTCTTCAAGCTAATGGTGAACTTATAAAGTGATGTCAAGATTTCATTCACCTTTTTTGGCCTTGAAAACAATCTAAGTACTTGATAATGATGAGGCTTTCGACCATCTGCTCTTACCCAAAAATATGGTTTAAGATGTGCCTACAACCTCCTTGATATGGTTGCAATTTTATACTTTGGGTAGGTAGATATCTATAAGGAAATGAGTCTCAAGCCAAAATAGATGATTGGATGACATTTAGATCTTTACTTATCTTTGTCGAAAATTTCCATAAACGTCACCTCCGACCGAAATGACAGTCAACTTTTCAACCATCTTATGTGGCATTTTTCTGTCCGGATAAAAGTCTCTGTAGCTAAGGCTTGTGAGTTCACTATTTATATTGAATACTTTTCTCCAAAGCATATCAATTTAGACGGGACCGAATATCACTCGTAGAATTTTTGGTCGTGAATATTATTAAGCAAAATACTAATTTTAAAAATTACTTTTCCAGGTGACTAAGCTAGACGATCTAAGTCCAATTATTTTCTTGAATCGCACGAAAGCAGCTTTAAACTGCGCAGCTGGCTCAATGCAGGTTTGATACTCAAAACTTTATCGTTTGCAAATGTTATACTTATCCAAATTATCTCAGGTTGGTCTGAAATTCAACGAACCATTCTTTGGCATTGCCTACGCTGATTTCGATAGAAATAGTGCCTGCCAGGTACTCGGAAAGGGCGACCTTAGCTACAATCTTGAATTGCCATTGAAAGGATGTGGAACGAAACAAGTAAGTATGTTGCCTCGTAGGATGTCATAATATTAACTTCTGAATTCTTGTAGGAACCACAACGAGTCTTCACGAACAACATTGTAGTCCGTTTCCACCCAGGACTGGAAATGGATGGTGATGAGATTATCACCATTGTCTGCCGGTACCCCCCTCCAATTCCATCCATCCCACCAGGTCTACCAGCGCCAATGTAAGAATTATTACTCAGTAAACTGACTAAAGCCTTTGAAAAACATACTGCTCTTCATTTCAGCTTAAATGAGTTAGTAACTGGAGCAGTGGTTGAACCGCCTCTAAAGGGCATTCAAATCCTAATGATCATCTGCGCCATAATGTTCCTCACACTGTTGCTGCTCGGTTTGGCTGTCTCATACTACTGCCTCCGTCGTAGACCCATTCCAATCGTTCGCCGGCTTCCAATGTCAATGGGAAGTGGTTCAGAAATCACGAAGCTTAGTGACAGCAGCCTTGGAAATTTGTCGAACTTTGAGGTTTTAAAAATTCCAAGGGCACATGCCGCTCTCGCCGCAGTACATAGCTCGTCAGGAAGCGAAGGAGTACTTATTCCATCAGACTACCCCAGTGAATCTCATTCCGAGATCGAAGAAATTGACACCAGGTAAACAGTGCAATACTTTTCAGTTGTTGGTCAGAAAACTTCATTCCCTTTTATTCCAGATCACTACCATTCAGTTCAGCCGGAAGTTTCGAAAACCGCGCATTCGTCCAAGAGACTTCGAGTATTTATAGCGAAAACTATGGACACACTCAGGAGTTGCAGACATCCAATGCTGTGACTAGCACTGTGCCAAGGCTACCAATCGCTGCCAAGGAATCTTCACCCAAATTCGATGTACAAGTTCGAGTGAAGAAATCACCTCCACCACCCCCATCTCCGGTGACGTCGGACACAGAGAGTGTTGCCACCCTTCGCCATGACCGCAACAACCTATCCACCATAATGGAGACCCACGAAGACCGAGAAAGCATTATCACCATGGATTCACTGCCACATGACAATGCCCAAAGCCAGTTTACATATGTTCCTGAACTACATGCTGCACCGAAATCAGAACTGCCACCACAGCCCGTGTTCTCAGTGTACACCAGAACTCATCACGAGATGAACCAAAGGCCAGACACATGGTCTGAGGACTATACCGATGGCCCAGCTGCTAGTGACACTCGCAGTGTGATATCCGTTGACTCTGAAATAAATGATATGCACTCTGTGGGCGAACTAGTGGATACAACGCACTTCTATGAATCGCAATATCTGCCCGAACCACCAATCGTTGTCAAGAAGCCACAGATCTCATCGCACACTGTGGACGATGTCTTCCTGCGCACTATCACCGAGAAGAAGACCATCGAAGATATTGAGAGTCATAAGCGTAGAATCACTGAGTACAAACCAAGGCCAGTGCCAGATCCAACTTGGGATGTGACCATCCGTAACTACCCCAGTGAACGGCAGCAGCAACAATGGGAGAACTTCTCGGACATCTCCAGTGCATCGGGTATGACTTTGACGCCCAAAATGGAACGCTCCACATTCAGCGTGGCTCCACCACCACAACATATCGAAGAAACCGGACAGCAGCTAACGTCACCCCAACTGGTTGGCAACATGAAGCCCATAGAAATACCACCAGAGGACAAGGCCGTTCCAAACTGGGACGTTCTGATCCGCGTATTGGAGGAGCCGCCACAGGAGACAATGCCCGATGTTGTCGATGATAACAGTTCTGTGCATTCCAGCATCCATCCTCTGATGAGACACATCAGCTATGACGACAAAGCGAAATGGAAGGAGATCATCACCACCCAGTCTTCACTTCGAACCATGTTAACCGAGGCCGTTGTACGGGAGGACTTTGAACGAATTCGCCAGGACACTCGCTATGAAAGAATTTTCCAACCTCAAACCTGGGACGTGATTGTGCGCATTTTGGCACCACCCGCCGACGATAGTAATGATGAACCGGCGGCTCTCAGACGAAGCAAGAAGAAGGAGCCATGGGATACTCGATCACGACGCAGCTCATTGCCCACACTGTACGAGTACGATAGCGATGGCGGATCTAGTGTGCGCACCATCAGAAATGATCCAATTCAGCCATCCACGTCGAGTGCCTATCAGCCAAGTGGGCGTTCGCGTCGCACTTCTCGCTCCTCGCATTTCACAGACAACATTGACTTCCGTTCAATGTCGGAGATGACAGTCGATTTCGCAAGACCTGACCACTTGGACAATATGTCCGATGCTAGTTCATTTTATCCGAATCAATACTTTGGAGATGAGGAGGCCTACGATAGACGATCGTTCCATCGTTCGATCAGTCATCCCAGTTTGGCAAGATCTGCAAGTGAATTTACAGAACACTGGGTTGCACCCGAAAACTCGGACATGTCATCACCAGAGACTACACCCAAGTCCAGAAGATCTCAACGAATGATGGTAAGCCCTTAACGATACAATGTGAAAATATACTATACAGTGTGTTGCACAAGTAGTTCTATACTTATGTTTTTTAATATGATTGTGGTCTAGTACATAGTAACAACTTTTATTTTAATTTTTTAAGTTCCTTTATTAGTAGTACTCGTATATGGATACAAGGTGACCGGAGCAGCACAGCAATGCAGTTAATTGTATGTTTTGTTACTATTTCGTAATTTTTCGTGTGCGATCATTGAACTATGCTCCAAATAGTTCTGCAGTCAATATATTAGCGCTCCCATATGCAGGAATCATACAAAAAATGATACCCACTTTAGGGTTATAAGATCACATTGTTGTATATACATATTTTCAGTTGCTTACTACCTATTGCCGATCAAGTACATAGAGCTTTCATTTATTCATTACTATAGTATTTATTCGCTCCCGTTACACAAGTACCTGTTGTGCTTTGCTATGCGCTCAATAGAATGAATAAAAATATTCCCCATGCAAACTTAGTCCAAGTATTTTCATCGCTAATAACTCCGGCCCCAAGCTTTCATTTTCAAAATCAAGGAAACCTATTTTCTTTATTTCATATATAGACAAACAGTGTTAAATCGATCAGATGTTTTCCCTTTTGGAGTTGGAATTTCCCCAAATCGTTTCTAAGTAAAATTTTTTTCAAAATATCAGCTTACTAGCGTTTTACCAATCGCGAAACCATATAAGGGAACAATATTCCAGGCCTGGTCTAACCTGTGCCTTGTAGGGAAGGAGAAGTTGCTGTTAAAGTACCTCTTTGCTCTAAATAGGTAGCTCAACTTAGCGGATGCCGATCTTACGATATAGGATATGTGGTCCTGCCATGTGATTCCTAAATTAATTAATTAATTGTTATTTTGTTATCACACTTTTTACACTTACTTTTACTTTTGGGGGCGCTTACAGTCCTGGAATTTCCCCAAACCGTTTCTATGTAAAATTTGTTTCAAAATATCAGCTTACTAGCTTTTACCGGTTGATCTGGGAGTTGATCACCAATCGCCAAACAGTTAGGCCAAACTGTTTTATATTCTGGTATTTTTTTTGGTTTGGTAGCACTGTTTCTGTTTCCAAGCAAATTATACAAAATTGAACCGGTACAAAGAACCGTTAAAGGTTAGAAAAGTAAACTTGTATAATTGAATTAGGGTTGCCAATACATATTAATCCGAAAGTTTCTAGTCATAGTCAATTTGATAGATGACATTTCACCATCAATTGGCTTACGTCAAAACAGCTCTTCTTCTTCGCATGAACAATGTTTTTTTTCATTTGGCTCATACTCATTATTTACTTGATTTTTAAAACTTCTTATCCCAAATTTACTTACTTACTTAGATGGCGCTAGAGTCTGCGGCAGACCTGGACTTCAACCAATATGCCTTTCCGGTTAGCTCGATCTTTGGCTAACTCCTCCTGCAAGTTGGTTGAGGTCTCCTACACGTCCTGTGGAGTATGAATATTATAGTTATACGCTTGACCTAATGATCTCTAAATCAAATTTCTGTCTAGTGACATTTTTCAGGTTCGATTACAATACGATTGTTTTCATTTGTCTTTGGAGTTCAAAAACTTTTTTTCAAAATGTACCTACTTTAATGCTGTCGAAATTAACTAAATTTCGTTATAGTTATTTTGTTATCAAACCCATTTTTCTCCACCCGTCCCATCTGTTGATTAATAGGGAAACAATTTTCTGAAGAGAAAAATTGGTTTGTTCGGTTCATTTGAGCACCGAAGGCGCTGAAAAAAATGGTCAATGTTAGGCGGCCCGGTCAAAGTTACCCAAGTTGACGGTAGTTTATAGTAATAAACATCGACTTACTCTCATAATGACTACAGATTTTTGTTCAACTATAGGTACCCTACAATTGCAAGCTGCAAGTTGTAAAATGGGGTGTTGAAGTAGTGACAGCATCAGAAATGGATATGAGTTAGAACGAGCCTATGGAAGGTTTAATACAGATTGTCTCTAGCAAACTCATGGCAACGTCTGAGGTTCAGCTAGATTTTTTGACATAATAAATTTGCCTTATTATTATGCACAATAATTTATAATTCTGCCTTAATTTTATTTAATGAATATATTCACAGCCCTAAGTCATGGGAAATCAATCTCAGGTATATGCTATAAAGGGTGTCCCATAATTCCATGAATTTAAATTTTCCGCCATTTAGTAGTACAGTGATGCCAACGGGAAAAAAGATAACAATGTGACAGCTGACAGTTCGCCGTTAGTAAAAATGGAGCGCTATACGAAAGAACAACTAATTTTCATTGTTGAGCAATATTTTAAACAATTGTCAGCTACAGTCTGCAATTTTCAAAACAAAATTATCTTCAGTGATGAAACTCATTTTCATCTTGATAGCTTCGTTAATCGTCAAAATGGTCGCATTTGGGGTTCAAAAAACCCACGAGTATGTAATTGTTGAGAAACAAATATGAATCCACAACGCGAGACTGTTTGGTGCGGATTTTGGGCTGGAGGCTTTATCGAACCATTCTTCTTCGAAAATGCGGCTGGTCAGGCAGTAATTAATGGTGTTCCTTATACTGGCATGATAACCAAGTTTTCAGTGCCTAAATTACAAGACAATGGATATGACCAACATGTGGTTTCAACAAGACGGTGGTACATGCCATACAGCCAGAGAACCGATTTAATGCATTTCTTAATCGTGTAATCGGCCGTTTTTGCGATCAGAATTGGTCATCTATATCTTGCGATTAAAGGCCATTAGACTTTTTTCTTTGGGGGTTTATGAAGTCAAATGTCTATGCAAACAACCCCACGACCACCAACGCCTTGAAAGAGGAAATTGGGAGGTGTATTCATGAAATTCAGCCACATTTATTCGAAAGGGTCATAGAAAATTTCAATAAAAGAGTACGTCCATACATAGCCCCAAACTGTATACTCTATGAATCAATAAAAAAATTGGGCTTTCTAATTAAAAATCCGTACTTTCTATCAAAATTACGTTTTGCGTGAATTATCGGACACTCTTTATATTACTAGCGGAACCGGCACATCCAATGAATTCAAAATTTGAATAGATTGTTGCTTCGTCATCGTATTTTAATCCATATTCTTCGCGTTCACTCAGCCAATCGCGTTTCAAATAATAGCGACCGATGTTCGGCTCAATTTGTTCAGTTGTTTTTGAGATACATATACGATTTTGAATACCCAATTTTGACCAATCTTCAAAGGAACGCTTCCGCGCCAATGCTCAAGATTGTCTGTAAATTTGAGCTTAATCGCTTTGGTGGTTTTCGGGATATGATTTTGAATGTATTTTTTGTATGGTAGATGCCACTCCCCTTTTCAATTGTTTTCCCGTATACACCTTATTCGGACTATTACGTACATTTAAAAAATATGAGCCAAATCGGTTCAGTCATTCTCAAGTAATGCGATGACCAACGAACATCATTTCATTTTTAATTAGTTATATAGATTTTCTGTCTAAAAGGTTACAATATAAACGTTTTAAACTAAGTATGACTGTATCTTCGAAACAAGAAAATCCTCAGCACTTTGGAGTAACACAATTTGACTTTTATAGAAAGTCAATGGGCAACTTTAACTTTTGCTGGCCCACTTTAGTTCCTTACCTTTAATGAGGATTAATTTTATATACATAATTCAATTTCTTCTATTTAGAACTTGAATACTAGGCCAATCTGCCCAAGAATGCCATTAAATATCCATTATTTAGGACATGCGTTGCAAGAATAGATTTCTTTCCTTTTTCGACTTTTGAAATGTAGGATCGCCATCATATTGTAATCTCCTTACAGATGCACTCAATTTTCGATCAGAAAATGTCCATCATCGCTCTTCCATTCATTTATCTACTACCTTCATGTTATAAATGTTGTATACCTACATAATATCCGTTTTCCATTATTTTTTCATAGAAACATTATTATGTATTGTCAAGCACTTGTAATTTAAAAAAAAAAGTCTATATACCTAAACAAATTTTGAAAATATGTAAATTATAATTTCAGACAACATTCCAAAGTAGAGGACCAGCACCACCACCACCTCCACGTGCCGGACGAGTTGTCACCGAAACTCAAAGCAAATATGTTGAGTCCCGCATGGGCACATTCCACACAGAGAACGAGAACCGTCCCCGAGAATGGTAGATCATCAATCAAAAATTAAATACTGTATCTAAAAAAAAAAAAAAAAACTGCAACCATTAAATGCTTCCACATCACTGCGCAAAAAAAAAATAGTCAAATAAATAAAAATATAATAATTATTATTATGTAATAATCCTTATCCTTATATAAAAGTTCGCTTTTATCTATACCTACTTTTTTAATGGGTAAAAATGTATGATAGGAAGACTAGCCTTCGGTTCGTTTCGTAACACAAAAGTGCCAAATGTTATAGCTTCGGATAATGTTTTGTTTAATATTTTTTTTTTAATTTCCATAACGACCGAATCGAAAATATAAATAACCTTGTTAATAAAATATGAAATAGTCTTAAGAATACATATATTTGTTTTTAGTAAGAAATTAGCAGAAAATCGGCCTAAAATTAAACTAAAACTCTGTGATATTTTTTTGCTAAAAATATCAATAATTGGAACAAATTTCATGGTGGATTGTGCTGTGTTAAAGGTTCTTTGCTAACGCGGTTATTTGGCGAGAATTTTGACAATTTTTTTTTTTTTAATTTTGTAAAATATGTACAAATGCATAGTGTAGTGATACCTAGTAGGCATTTACTTTGTGAGTGAGTTGGGTAGAAATCATGGTAAAAAGGAATTAGCGGTTGACAAAAATTTGTCCACTAGAATTTCTTATAACCATATAATTATTTTTATCAAAATGTTCATCATTCTAAGTGAAAAGTTAACCTCTACAGTTGTGTAGGTGTATGTAGGAACTTCCGCTCACGATGTAATTTAATTTCATTGTGTAAATGCCAACCTCAGAAGTGTAATTCCAGTTAAGCATGATTAAAGTAAAAAATACCAATCTGCGAATGCGAAACCTGCGCTATCTGCCATCCCATTATGTAAGCCATTTAACAAGCACTCTGTCTATCTTAAAATATGTTAGTAGGACAAACGAATAATTTTTTGGACAGTCTCTCAGAGAATCTTGTTTTATATTCATGGACCTGCCACCACGTATAATAAACCGGAAATTCTTTAAAATTTCTTTGTCCCTTTGCAGACCTCTGATTAGGGAGAAGTACCTTTTTTTGTCATTATCTCTTTCTTTGCGGTATTTTTTCTTTTAAGTAAGTTTTTTTTTTTGTTTGTTTGTCTGAATGTCAAATTCTCGCCAAAGGAAGGACATTATCCGTACACAGTAATATAGACATCCTTGACGGTTAATATAGTCACGCGCTTATTAAAAGAAGAAAAATAAAGCTAATACCTATCCCAAAAGCATCTGGGTGGAAAAAAAAGTAATTTTTCTCCATTTTCTTTACACAAACAAAAAAACCACAATCGACGCACCACCAAAACGCCGGAAAATAAGAAAAAAAGGAAAACAAAAGGAAACAAAAATCCAGTTTGCTTGCCAGAATTCATTGAAAATATTCTCCTCTCATGAATATGAATATACGTTTATCATGTCCGTGTGTATATGGCGTTCATTCTTTTTCATAATTTCACATTAATCTCGTGTACGTGAACATCTGGAAAAGGATGAGCCGATAAATGAAAATTTATTTTCAGGATTGCTTTTATATTTTTCTTTTGTTATATAAATTGGGATTAATATGATTAAGGAAATGTAATTAAACCAGGAATCCAACATATCGTTTATATATTTAAATATAACAATGGAAAACAAAAATTGTGTTTGCATCTACTCCTTAAAATGCTAGGTGGAGGGACTCAATTGCAATCTATCTACTACTTTGTTTACATATTATTTTCTTATTTTTACCTTTTATTAATTTTTAGTGCGAAATAATAACTCCTTGCTTCGAATACATTCCATAATGGTGTACAATTACAAAAAATAAACATAATTCTATTGGAGTTAATTAATTAATTAATTTAGTAATACGAGTAATTAAAAAATGCATAGCATGCATAATACATGTATATCAACGTATATATATAGGTATAAATTGTGAACATTTATTTTAATTAACGTGATTAAAAAAAGAATAATGAACTCCCCGTGAGTATGTCCTTATGATATTCGATATATCTATTGATTGTAATTTGGAAAATGAATATAATAAATAAAATATTTGTCACATTGTAAAGTTATTGGATGATATTATTGATGTATAACAATGAAAATAAATTACTAACTAAATGGATGTGTTTCATTTTATATTGGTGGTGAAGTAAGTAAAGGACGTCATGGATATTCATTTTGTTAAATTTAAACAAATTGTAGGTATCAAAATTGCGAAGTTAAAAATACTTTTTATTTTTGTATTGGCTAAAAACTGTTTGTGTAATTATGATAAATGCATTTAAGTCAGAAAAAAGTAAGCCCGGCAACGAAGGCGATGAAAGACCTAGGACATTCATAGTCCACAGCCTTCGCACGGAGTGTTAAAAAAAATTTCAAAAATATTTCTTTGCAGTAGTTTTTTACAACAATAGGGAAATGATGTGAAACAACCTACTGTGTTATTATATGACTGTTCACGTTTAGCAAAATTGTCGAAAACTTATATACATATCTGTGAAATAACGAAATAACTACTCTCATTATTTTCTTGACTGAGATCATAATTAGGTACATTCTGCAGCCACTGCAACTTATAAAATATGTAGGTATGTAAAAATAAATATTTCCTCCATGTAATTTTTCAGAATTTTAAGAAATCAAATGGATCTATGTAGAAGGGAAAGAATGAGGAAAATATGTTAGGGAAAAATTCGACTTTACCTACTGTCCATTTGAAAAAAATCGCAGAGAAAAATCGCAATAAATTTGTTTCAGGCATAATGTAAGAACCACATTCTTAAAATAATGGCGAAATAGAATTGAAGTAAAATTATTAAGCTTACTAAAAATCTCAAAAGAAGATTTTTTGGTCTTGTTTAAGGAATTTCCTTCTCATTCACGGCATTTTCGAGCTTAATTTAAGTTGACATTGGTCCAAAACGTAGCATTTGTATTCTTAAAATAAGAACGAACATTATTAAAATAATCGCGAAACATGATTGAAGTAAGATTTTCTTTAAAAGGGCATCACAATGGGTACACATGGACCTAAGTGTGGCACGGCAGGATATCCCTGCTCTGCCACCGCGTAAACCCAACCTAAGATTCTCAACCTAGTTAAAAAATAGCTCAAAACAAGATTTTTGTACTTGGAATAAGATTTTCCGATAGCACTGATATGCTTGATTTTAGATCGTATATTTTCTGAGTGTATATTTACTTTTGCCATTACATTTGTAACGCCAAGAAGGAGTTACCGGAGACCCTATTAAGTATATAAATCTGAGTCCGGGTCGCATTCTGAATCGATTTAGACATGTCCGTCTGTCTGTCTGTTGAAAATACGATAGCGTCCAAACGAATAATGAAATTTAGTGAGAGGACTTCTTTTTACCGTGTCGCGTTGACATCAGGTTGGTATTGAAAATGGTCTATGTCGGTCAAGTAGTTTTAGTACTTCCCACACAAAACCGATATTAGACCCATGCGTGTACAGTACGTATATTCATATTCCAAACATTTTGCATGACTTGAATACAGTGGAGGGGATCAAAGCATTGGCTACTCCGATGATAACACTTTTACTTGTTTTTTTTATACCCGGTACCACACTGTGGTGAGGGTATATTCACTTTGTCATTCCATTTGTAACGCCCATAAGGAGGCGTTGTAGGTATGACAAACTATATATATTATTGATCAGCATCACTTTCTTAGTCGATCTAGCGATGTCCGTCTGTCTGTCCGTCTGTCCGTCTGTCCGTCTGTCTGTCCGTCTGTCCGTCTGTCTGTCTGTCCGCACGATTACGGCCGTAATTTAAGAGCTATCGACTTGAAATTTGGTACGTAAGCAGACTGAGGCTAAGTTCGAAGATGAGCAAGATCGGATGAAAACTACTACTACCTCCCATACAAAAGTATCAGATTTATATAGCTTTTTATGTTAAAAATTAAATTTAAATAGCTACAGTAAAGATAGCAAGTTTAAACTTTGCACGTATTGTTTTAATAATATTTAAAATTTTTTGACAAAAAAGGAGCTTGATCGAATAAAAACTACCCATACCTCCCATACAAATATATAATTTTTTAATACTAAAATATTTTTTTATTTTACAATAATAGGCGTATTTTTTGGAAATCTATAGCTAGTTCACTTTTACTTTTACATGCAAAACTGGTATACTCACTTTTGGTTTTGTTATACCCACTTTTGGTTTTACATGCAAAACGGTTATACTCACTTTTGATTTTGTTATACTCACTTCCCAAAAAATACGCCTAATATAGTACCGGGTATTTGAGCTTCGGCATAGTCGAAGATAATTGTCTTACTGGTTTTTTAATCCAATTGATCTTGGTGCCCTGAATGCAAATCTGAAAAAATTGAAGTGGCACGCCCCCAAAATATTTTTAAAGCCATGATTTTTGTTATATTAATTAAGAGCATAAAAACCAGAGACATGTCACATGCGTATACAAATACTTAAACATTTTCGTTCTGCTTTCATATTTGGTTTAATTTTAATCAAACTATTATACGAGGATATACTATTATTCGAGGATATACTTAATCCTAAAACCCTCTTTTCGTACATCAGGTATCTGCTGGAAACAGCTCCCTTAATTTTATTCAGACCACAATGGCTGGAAACACAGCCTGACGGGTCATGCTTTTGCACAAATCCTGACTAAATACACGAGCAAAAACGTATGCACTGAATACACTACTCCCCGTTTAGATTACACATAAATGTAGGTAAGGTAGGTATACATTATACAATCAAACGGCAAAAAAATATATCTCTGCTGTTGAGTTAAAATCAACTATCCCTTCAGAATAGCTTATCAAACAAATAGTAGGTTTTTCATAGGTTCCATATAGTGTATGAAATATGAGTCATAAACCCCCTAGGGATCTCCATTGACCTACAAGTGTGGCAGGTTACAGGTTTTTTTTGTCTTGTCAAATCTCAAACCTAACTTAACCTAGCACGTTGCCAATTTATTAAAATTTTGAAACTGGTTAAGTGTCAATTACAGCACATTGTATAGATGTTACCTTTTAAGGACAACCTTAAGAAACTTTCGGAGAATTCGTCATTGAAAATAATTTAATTTGTTTTTTATTTCCAACTCTTTTTTAAAATAATTGTCCCTTTCGTTTTCTGACCTCAAAAGCGAAATTATTTCTTATACACCAAAATGAAATTAACCTAAGTAGGTATTGTCTTTAACAGTGCACAATCAACTTCAGAAAATATTTATTTAATATCTACCCAAGCTCGTATATTACAAGCAGTAGGTACCTACCAGTGGCGTGGCGTGAATAATTTTAAATGGTAAGTCGAAGTCGAAAAATATCAAAATGTCAAAGGGAAGATGTGGTAGGCATACAAAACCTACAAAACCTTAGTTAATTGTTCAAAGCCATAAAATCGAAAACTCCAGGAAGAAACTAAATTAATGAAGATATTTTTTCATCTTGATTCAATAGTGCACAACTTTCATATTTCGATTTGTTCAATAAATCCAAAAAATAATTGCGTGTAAACGTGATTTATATCTTGTCTTATAACATTATCTTTTATTTCTACATAAAGGTTCTTGAAATGTGTGTTTAACCTTCACTTTGACGGTATACACCCGGGTGTAGATCCCAGTTTTCACCTTTAAATATCTCAGTTATTTTTTTGCCAATTCTAAAATCGTTTTAGCTCAGTGACTGAATTGATCTGTACTCCCGGAAAAGAGATAATAATGCAAATTTTTTGATATTACATTTTGCAGAAATTTCGAAATTTTTGGTATATTTTCGACCACATACACCTGGGTGTAGATTTACATTTACCCGAAATTGTGTGTAGAATTCGTCTTCAAAGATTGTTAAATCCAAGGATAATATGTATTGACAATATGCACGCACAAGTAGAATCTTGTGTTTGTTTGTATTGCAATCACTTGTTTCTGTAGTAGGTAAATACTGTAATGTTCAATAGTTAAATTAATGAAAGACAATATCTACACCGGGGTGTTCGCTGTCAGTATAAGGAGTTTTTATTATGCGACAAAGTGAAGGTTAAATCGAGCATTCGGGAGTTTTGTGGAGGTCCAGCAAAATCATCTACTTAATCTTTGAAACATTTCTTCAAACGTATTTAGGTACCTACGAAGATCATAGCCAGCCAAGACTCAAAACACTTGATTTCTCACTTAGCGACTTGTTTATAAACTTTATAAACACATCAGTTTGTTTATTTTTTAAAAGATACTTACAAAATTCACCAAATAACTCGGAGAAAAGCGTGTTATTTTTTTGCATAAGAAAGCGGGCGTTGAACAGAGAGGATCAAACTCAGATAATCGCAAGTGTACAAAAGAGAAAGGAGACAAATTTGTTCTATCCACTGAGAGATTTTATAACCCGACCAGGGTTGTCAGGTCATAAAAATCTAATGAATTCGTGCAACTCGTAATTTTTACCCATTTGTCATTTTGTACACCTTGTTCCAAAACTTCAAAACGTCCTCTTCGGTTCGGATACACTTTAGATAAAATTAAATTGACCAATTGACATACATTAGGTTTTCCCACTGAGCCTCAGTAAGTTGGAAGCTTTTGGGTGGAATCAAGCTTACAAGCAGACTTTTAAAATAGGGTCGCAGTTGGCTTAAACAAACGCCTGGTAAAAAATATCCCAAAGAAAAGTAATGTGTGTTGCAGTCAGACAATCTTTTTCGAACTGCTCTTAGTAAACCAAGAATTAAATCGTTTTCTATCGCGATTCTTTCAAAATCCGACCCTAATTCAATATCTTTCCAAGCTTTAAAGTTGTCTTCATTCGTTACTTATTTTAATATTTCGTCATAGTCATCGCAGATGTAAGATTTGAGTGAAAATTATAAAAACGAAAAAAATATGACGATTTTGGTTAACAAAATTTAAATCGCCAAAATCTAAAAATATCGCCTTTTTTGGGTTGCGTCGCCAAACCGATTTTCGTGTCGCCAAATGAAATTTCAAATCGCCCGTTTGGCGATAAATCGCCACATCTGACAACCCTGAACCCGACATATTTCGGGTTATTTTAGCTTCGGGCTATGCTCAGAGAGTGTGGGCAGTTCTCTAATACAAATGATAATGATGGCGTAGGGTGTGTGTTTCCGTGTGTATAATGCTCAATTAAGTTGGTGGGGTCGGGGTATGTAGCTTGCGCAGTTGAATAGATACATATTATTAAGTTTATCCCGTGGGTTTTATGTTGCTCGTTTTTAAGTAAACATTGTTGTGTAGCTGAACTGAAACTTTTAAAAGGTAACCCGGTAGGAATCGGGTTATATGGACGCCACGCCACTGGTACCTACATACCTACTTACTTAATTTGGATGTCGTGACTCTATGCATTTGAATTCTCATTTTTTTAAGCATTTATCATTAATCGTTGACATCTAGGCGATACGTTATTCATGCCTCATGCGGCACCTGCTTCCCCTCCGGGGGTTGAAAACATCATATCATACATACTTGGATTTTACTGGGTAAGGACAATATTATTATTCATGACCTATACACGCAAACAAGTGGAAGGCAACTCATTATTTTAAGCACTTAAAAGACACTCAAATTGCTCTTGATCTGCACTTTAACTTTTCTTTGCAATGATTTAAGTATACTGTCTATAAGCAACTCAGGTGTTAGATGAATATGTAAGTACATACCTTTTAAAACTGACCTTATCTTGCTCCCTGATTGCTTTTTTTGATAGCACAGTGAATACTTAGATTAAATTTAGGTATCTCGTTGTTACTCAAAATGGTCTTCTATAACATAAAGAAAAGTGCTACGGAGAACTTTAGAAAGTGAAGAGATAGATACCCATTTCAGAGACTTTCATAAAAAAAACAGAAAAACGCAGTGGTTAGTGTGCTGGACTACTGTGCGAGGGATCCCAGGTTCGATTCCCGGAAAACACACAAATTACATCTTAAGGTTTTTTCTACTGCGCCACCTCTCGCGAACGTCTGACAAACATCCGAGAGTATAACTGTCATGAAAAAGCTTCTCAATTCAGCCGTTCGGACTCGGCATAAAATTGTAGGTCCCTTCCCATTCGTTCCAAAAAATAGAAACTCACACAAAACGAATGGTTACGAGAAGCTAGGCCTTGGGTGTCTACCGCCTGTTGCGCCGCCTATTAATTAATATTAATTAATTGAATTGGAGGCAGTATTAGGGGTAGGTATATTATGAGTATCAGAAACACATCCTCTGGTGTGTTTGGTTTCACTCGACCACCAGAATAAAATCTCTGGCTTAAAGCGGCAGGCGATAACATGGCTAGGAACATCCACCAACGCATCTGCAAATAATATCGTCCGAGGAAAGTTTGCCCGCTGTATGAAGCATCAACGTCAGCATATTTTGACCGATCCTTGAGCAAGCAGAGCCTGTGCCAACTACAGGGGTATTAGTCTTCTAAACATCGCCTACATTATCTTATCTGCCGTGTTGTGCGAGCTCCTGAAATATTTCGTCAACACCGCCTGATCGGTAATTATCAGTGTGGCTTCAGACCAGGAAAGTTCACCATCGACCACCATCCAGATCTTGGAGAAAACCCAGGAGCTTCAAATCGATACCCACCACATTTTCATCGATTTTAAGGGCGCCTATGATAGCATTTAGGAACGACCTATACAAAGCAATGTCTAGTTTTGGCATCCCTGCATATCTCATCCGATTGTGCAGCTGCTCCATCAACGTCGGTAAAGAACTCATGTCAAAAACGGATTTAGATAAGACGAATGTACTGTCATGTAACTTCTTCAACATCGTTCTTGAAAGAATAGTGCATAACTCAAACTCCAACACCAGAGGCACAATCTTTCAAAAGCTGTAGAACACAGCGTGATGTCACTTTCGCGTTCGTGATTATCGAGATTGAGACAGCTAAAATGGGTTTGGCGGTCAATGAGCTATAAATGCTGTATACGTTGTCAACAAGAAAGGATACCCAACACCGACGTCTCGGACAGATGTCACCATAGACAGATATAACTTTGCGATGGTTAGAGACTGTGTTTATCTAGGCTTCGCTATGAACCCAGCGCTGAGATTAAACGAAAAATAACTATTGTCAATCGCTGTCTCTTTGGGCTAAGAAAGCAACTGAGTAGCAAAGCCCTCTCTCGAACAACTAAAGAGACCCTTTAATTAGGGTCTAATCCGAGCACCAGTCCTTCTCTATGGCGCAGAGGCATGGACTCTATTAAAAGCTGAGGATTAGGATGATTGTTTCGAGAGGAAAATTCGGTCCTGTCTGAATAGACGATGAATGAAGGAGAATACGGGCTATACAGCGACATCGACATAGCCAGAAGAGACATAGTCCAACGAATAAAAGGTATGGCTGGATCATGTAGAGCGAATGGACGCGAATGCTCCGGCCCGGAAGATCTTCGAATCTACACTAGAGAGACTTCGCAGAGGAAGACCGCGACTCAGGAAGGGCACCTTAACCAACTTAGCGTGCGAAACTAGAGACAGCCGGCTTAAAATCGTGCTGACTGGAGACGTTTGTTGGTTGAGACCCAGGTCCAATACTTTTTACTAGGAAGCAAGGCACATATTTTGCAAAACCCTTACTAAAATTTGAATGAAGCTTTTAACCCGCCAATGGTGACGTACTGGTCTGTGAGACCGGGTGTGTTAAAAAATGCGAATAACTTTATTCTCCCTCATTGTTATACCCGGTACCACACTGTGGTGAGGGTATATTCACTTTGTCATTCCATTTGTAACGCCCATAAGGAGGCGTTGTAGGTATGACAAACTATATATATTATTGATCAGCATCACTTTCTTAGTCGATCTAGCGATGTCCGTCTGTCTGTCTGTCCGCACGATTACGGGCGTAATTAAAGAGCTATCGACTTGAAATTTGGTACGTAAGCTTTTATCCACCAAACTGAGGCTAAGTTCGAAGATGAGCAAGATCGGATGAAAACTACTACTACCTCCCATACAAAAATATCAGATTTATATAGCTTTTTATGTTAAAAATTAAATTTAAATAGCTACAGTAAAGATAGCAAGTATAAACTTTGCACATATTGTTTTAATAATATTGAAAAAATTTTGACAAAAAATGAGCTTGGTCGAATAAAAACTACCCATACCTCCCATACAAATATATACTTTTTTAATAATAAAATATTTTTTTTTATTTTACAATAATATAGTACCCGGTATTTGAGCTTCGGCATAGTCGAAGATAATTGTCTTACTGTTTTTTTTTATCAAATTTTTATCCTTGAGAAATTTCCTAAAAATTATGTTAAGCAACTTTTTTACGTACAATCAACAGAAGTTATAGTAAAAGCCATTTTTTGTCAGACAAAAATGGTCAAAAAACACTAAATCTGACCTAACAACCATGGATTTTTTCTTCTGGGGTAGCTACTTGCAATCAAAGAAAAATTGAAAAATTTGTATTTTCTTTAAAAAAGTATTGCAACTCGCAAAAACATCAAAACATTTGCTATCAGTTATACATATTTACTTTTTTCGAATTAAGATAAACGATGGAATCTTCGACATCCTTCCAATTTAAATTTTTATTAAGTTTCATCCAAGTAAAACTTAAAAACTCGTTGAGTTGAACAGTCTTCTTTTCCAAATACAAACGATTTTTGATAGCATTTGAAACAATCCCCTTTAAAACTGAATAACTGATTACATTTGTTGAAAGTTCAGTTTTCAAAAGCCTATTTACAATAGTTTTTACTTTCATGGTAACAAAAACATATTCATTCTGCTTTTTTTAGTATCAGTAAATCTTTTGGAAAATCGAACAAAAATCAAGAATTAAAAAAAAAGAGAACAAAAATAGATCCGTAACAAAAAAGATAGTGTAAAAAAGATAGGACCAAAAAAAGAGAACATGTTCTCTTTTGTAGAGATACGATTTACACCTTAGTTGTAGGTATGACAAACTATAAATATTATTGATCAGCATCACTTTCTTAGTCGATCTAGCGATGTCCGTCTGTCTGTCCGTCTGTCCGCACGATTACGGCCGTAATTTAAGAGCTATCGACTTGAAATTTGGTACGTAAGCTTTTATCCACCAACTGAGGACAAGTTCGAAGATGAGCAAGATCGGATGAAAACTATTACTACCTCCCATACAAAAATATCGGATTTTATATATCTTTTTTATGTTAAAAATTAAATTTAAATAGCTACAGTAAAGATAGCAAGTTTAAACTTTGCACATATTATTTTAATAATATTTAAACATTTTTGACGAAAAATGAGCTTGGTCGAATAAAAAGTACCCAACCCATACCTCTCATACAAATATATAATTTTTTAATACTAAAATATTTTTTTTATTTTACAACAATATAGTACCGGGTATTTGAGCTTTGGCATAGTCGACGATAATTGGCTTACTGGTTTTTTGTTGCAATTTCGAGTAGCTGCCGTATTGCACGTCCCCCACCCTCAGTTGACGTCGTAGTGAGCACACGTTGTGTATTTTTTTTTACTAACCCGGTGCGTGAGACCGTGCGTCACCGTTTATGTAAGTAAAATAATTTTTTATTATTCGTATTATTTTACCTTGATTATTATTTTTTTATTGTTTTATTGTGTATTTTGTTCATTTTATAAAAGTTCCATATGTCGAAAGACTAAAAAACGTTATTTTCCTTTATTAATATGTGATTTTTTATTGTTTTCTTAATTTTAAAAAATGTATTACTAAAAACATTGTTATTTTTAATGCTCTAATTAAAAATGTTTTTTGAATTGTAATATTGAAATAAAAGAGCTTAAATTGATTAAATATCTTTGTTTTATTGTCAAAGAGCATACCTAATTAAAAAAAAAACATGAACTATTAGTAACACGTTTCGAAAAATCTTCAGTTGAAAAACCCGGTCTGTGAGACCGGCGTCACCATTGATCAAAGTCAAATTTGCGTCACCATTGGCGGGTTAAACATACATAATAGTACTAGTACATATATACCTATATTCCAGGTTAATATTAAGGAATTCATAATTCCAGTCAACATTACTGAACACATTATGAGTAGGTATTAATGTCAAAGAAATTAGCTTTCGAAAAGTTGCAACAATTTGAGTCACCAAATATCTTCCTTCGGCTAAAAAACACACCCACAGCCTATACTACATGTACATATGTACTATGTAATGTCCCCACCAACATTTCGGAATTTTTTTAACTTCTTCAGATATGTGGAACGGCTACAAAAAGCATTTTATTATTTTTACGTCAAAATGAATTAAATTATCTTCGATAAAAAAAATTATACACTTTTACAGAGTACGACAAAATTCTACCTTTCCACACGTTTTGTTCCAAAAGAGGAAGCGGCATGTTTTATTCAAAACCTCTGAGCCACAACGTACATGAATAATAAAAAATTTAAATTGAAAGCAAAACAGGCAGGTAAACAACTCCTCAATTATCTGGACATTTTTACCACGCTCCTAGAACACACACTCTCTCTCCATCAGACGCACTTGGTAACCTTCACCTCCAAACCCAATTTGGCCTGTGCTTTCTCTCTCATTATCCTTCGTTATCCATGAAATAATAGAAGGTAATATCTTATTTAACATCTTACTGTGCGTTATCAAAGAACAAACCGAAAGCCATCATCCGTGGTATGCCTAAGTCAGCAGCGAATTTTAACCAAACGTCAGCGTAACACGAGATGTAATCAAATCCGTAACACTAGGGATAGCCAGAACTTACGGAGTAATTAAAAAGCATCGCCAGCAAAAACAAAAACTCGCATATAAAACCCTAACATCCAGCACAGCACAACACACATCTAAATGGCGGTTATTTGGAGCACACCCCACCTGAATAGGGACACAATAGAGCGCCAGCTAGGGCATTCCCACCAGTAACGAAGTGGAAATGTGGGCCAGGAAACTTTCCAAATAAAAGGGAACACAAAAGAAGCAAACTGTATTGTCCTTTTTGTTTTGGTTATGCTTTGTCCTTACCTGGAACTGTCATACTGGCGCAGTTGGCACAGTCGCAGCCATGGCTTTCAATTAGATTTTGCGGAACTGTTAGACGTCTCCACTTACAAAGGCGACATCGAAACCAAAAGTCCTTGCGATATAGAATTTCGGATGTCGTGTATCCTTAAGAGCGTATGTATAAGAATAATGTCTGCAAGTGCAATGTGTAAAAGCTTTGGTGTCAAGTAACCAGCAACAAGCACAGATAACTAGGATAACGTTAACGATATGCAGAATGACGACAAAAAGAGAGAACAACAAGTAGCAGTAACCTTCAACAGCACAACACAACACAGCACCATCATCAACAGTTGGGACTACACGACAAGTGCTTTTATCCTTGAAAGTCCTTGGAAGCTTTTTACTACCGCGCCGCGCACCCATGTACAACACGTAGAACCGACTGGCAACACAGTGGCTGCTGTTGTGTTGCTGGTTACTAGCTACCAGTTTAATTTTTCCTTCAAAACGGTACGGTCGCATTTTGTAAGCAGAGTGAAGTTAGGCCTGCCTGCAAGACGGGGTTTAAAAAACAAAGCACGCTTTGCACGTGAAATATTAAATAAAAAAAAAATAAAAATCCTTTAGATGCAACAGAGAATTGATTCAATGAAAGTTCCTTTGTTTGTCCAGTAATTTGGTTGAGCGAGTTCATTACTTTGTCCTGGTGCGGGTTCTGTGATTCGTCAAACGGTATCCTTTGTGCGTTTATGTATCATGAACGCGTGACTTTCGTTCGGTCGAATCGCGAGTACATACAATATCTAACAAACTGTGCATATGTTTACTAGGGAATCCTTACATCTGATGTTTGTAGTGCCTAGTTCCACGAGTGAATATTAAGGACATCCTAATGCAATCATGTTGTGCATAACGGGAGGAACTGTACACGTTTGATTGATAGCTGCACTATGTGTCAGGCGGAAGGATGCCTGCCAGCAAAACGTAGTCATCCCTAGTTTGAGTAAGATGAAGCAATATTTAATTTCACTCCTATCCTTTACACACGATAATGTTATAACCAAGAATACATTCCTCTTCTCCTGTGGAGTACTTTCGATATATAGGTAAGGTAGAATGGAGCTCTGAAAAAATTTCTGTAGTCTGTAGATCACGTCGTGTTTTCCTTCAATTTGTATTCCGCATGTAAAGCGAAGGTTCCGCAGGTTAAATATTTCCTGCGAGCATTATTTTTTCTCTCCATCTGCGACACTTTAGTAGATCGATGAATTTAATGCTTCGATGATCTCAGCAGCGAGTGGTGCTTTAGATTTAGCTGCAGCAACTACTCCAAATTGCTTTCATGTAAATACACAGTGCTTGCGTCTCGGTTTGAGTAATCTATTCAAGTGTCCTTCGAAAGCAATGATTCCTGATGGGATTGCGTGAACGGTGTGCACAGTGCAACATTTTTTGAAGGCTATATATCACGTACATCGATTTAGATTCCATTTATAAATATTAAGTTTCTCCTTCTTACTCGGGGGTGGGCGATAATGGGGAATCCTTCAAACAGGAAATTAAAACACGAGTAGAAATGAATCTTTGCAATGTTTGGTATTATCTTGATTTAGAAGTAGTTATGTTCCATTGGGCAAGATAAATTATTCAGCAAGTAATTCCGAAAGTTTATTTATTTTTGTGCGATTCAAGTTTTAATTGAATTGGTTTAGGTAGGTAGGTACATATATATCCCTACGGAAGGAAGTTCGGCTAGTTGTGGTACTATAATCTGCTTTTATTGCGTTACCCTGAAAAAGTGCGGTGTATATTATAGTTGAGAGAAACTTCTCGGAGTATACAAGTTTCTATCCAACTAACTTGGACAATGGGTGAGATAATGATTAATGACAGCTGGGTAATTTCCTAAGTCCATTGAATGAAGCTCGGGAATACCTATTTTGCATTTTTAAAAAGGGAAACTTTATGGTGAGCCCTTTTTTGAATACTTTAGTGGATTTCACGCTCGTTATTATCCTTTTGGTTTTTGACATCAACTTCGATTTTCCCATTCTTATAGGACAGATACTTAAGTGCCACTATTATTTATATAGTGGTTTTTAACGACTACAATTTCAACACGCAACAAAGCTGTGATATGTAGCAGCAGTATGGTAGAGTATTTATAGAAAGCGTATAAAATTAAAATCAAATGGATACATAAATAGTGTGGCAATAAAATTCAACAAACTATTTTTTATTAAGTATGTAGTTAACCCATGTAGAGTATGTAGTATGTAGAGTCCCATTGAAACAGGTGGAGAAGTTTAAGAGTCTCGGGGTCTTGTTCACGAGTGATGGAAGGAGCAATGCTGAGTTTTTCTGTAGGATTGGTCAAGCTGGATCAATTTTGAGACAGCTTGGTCATTCTGTTATCAGGAGGACTGAACTTAGTGTCAAAGCTAAGTTGTCAGTCTTTAATTCGGTATTTGTTCCAACTCTTACCTATAGTCATGAGGTTTGGGTAATGACCGAAAGAATAAGGTCGCGGATACAAGCTTCCGAAATGAGATATCTCCGTTGTATTGCTGGTGTGACCCGTAGAGATCGCATTAGAAATACCAGAATACGTGAGGAACTTAATGTCGAGCAGCTACTTCTCCGGACAGAGCGGTCCATGCTTCAGTGGTTTGGTCATGTTAAACACATGTCCCCGACCAGGATCCCACGACGTGCTATGGAATCCGTACCATCGGGCAGGCGTCCTCTAGGTAGACCCAGGATGAGATGGTTAGATCAAATTCATAATCTCTCCTCTACCCGTATGGGGATTGCCCTTAATGATTTGGAGTCGATGGCGGAAGATCGAGAGCTATGGAGGGTCCACTTGAGCAACCTACACCCGCGACCCACTTAATGGATAAGCGGGCCATTGAAAATGTATGTATGTATGTAGTTAACCACATTTTAACAGCGCGTGTTTGGCAAGTTGACCCTTCCCCCTGCGAACCTCCTGCTCCTGCCGTGGAACATTGCGTACTCTTCACATTCAAGACAGAAAGCCATCCACCGCGCCCTGTCCGGGGAGGTACTGTGCCGGTGGTAGCGGCAGCTCCCGCGTGTTTTCTTTGTCCAGAACGGTGTTGTGGGGCGGGCGTAAACTAGATACACTATGATTGTCGATGTGTCGTTTTATTTTAAAGTCATCTTTGATTTCACTTTTTTTAACATTGGCGACCCAATTGACATTAATGAAATTGATGACAGAGGCGACGCCATTGACAACACCACGCAGTGTCGACAATTGAAATGGACACGTCGTTGGACAATACTGGTTCAGATTTGGGACCAGTTTATGGGTAAATCCGAGCTGTACCGTACTTCTTATTTTACCATTGCAAAGATATGCTGTCTTTCTGGTTCGCTGCTCACCTAGTGGGTGGTATGCATAAAAGACAGTAAATGCTTTTACTGAGGATTTTCTAAGTAAATACTATTTTTGGCATGCATAAAATGAAGTAAACACTAAGATTAGGTGAATATTTACTTCAAGTAAAAGCATTTACTTCTCTTCGCATGCATTTTTGTAGTAGGTAAATACTTCTTTGGAATGCAGAAAAACTAGTATGTGCTTGTTTTTCTGCAGTAAATACTGAACATTTTTCAAGTTGCTATCGACCAACTTGAAAATTTCATAGCATCAAAATAAGTATTTACTATGATATCCGTCGAATTCTAAGTATCTTTTTACTTGAATAAATTCAGTATTTACTTAAAGTATTTGCAATCAAGTAAAAACTTTTTTTTCAGTAAATGAAACGAAGTAAATACTGAAAATCGGAGCTTCTACTTCAAATTCGACAACTACTTCCACTTCTACCTTTCAGTATTTACTTAAACCTTTTACTTGAAGTAAATACTTTTTTTTATGCATACCACCCAGTATGTTTGCATCTTTATAACAAGAATGTCGATGGAGACCATTCCGGCAACAACATAGACTTAGCTTAGTCTGAAATTGTTCGGAAGTAGCCCTTTGTAGTTGGTAAGGTGTCCAGAAATTTACTCCGATTGCGAAATTGCTTTGCATTCGCACAGTATGCGTTATATCTTCCTCAGCTTGCAGATCTATTCAGAACCTACAAGTGTCCAAGTCTACCAGTCTGTGTCTCTTGGCATACTTTCTAAGAAGAGGGTACTCTGACAATATTCCGACCAATGTCCTGAGTTGTTCCCTGCCTAGTTTGAGTATTTCTCTAGACTAATCTAGAGAAAAAGAAGGTCCGAACCTCTTTTCATGATAATAAGAGCCTTGTGTTATATAATACTAGGAGAAATTTGCAGTCTATACAGACGGCTCAAAAACAAAGGAAAGCAGTGTCTTCCAATCCGAGGTTCTGGCTTTCGTTCGTTCGTTCCTAACTAATTAGTAACTAACTAATTCGTTCGTTCGTTCCTAACTAATTAGGTTGTATCTTCTCCTCCATTTGCCATTCGGCTGTTATTCAATCGCCGTCAAAACTTCTATCACGGCACGCTGCGGAACGACCGCTGATGTTAATATCGCCCGCATATTCCATCAGCCGGACGGGCCTGTTGAATGGAATGCCTTCCGTGTTGGGTTGGCACATGCTCTGCGCACTAGTACGAGATTGAAGAAGTCGCATGATAGATAGCGCGTCTCCTTGCCGAAATTCTGTGCATATTTGAAATAGTTTGGAGCAGCTTCTTCCAAACTGCACTTTGCTGCGCGTGTTTTCCAGTCCAATCATGTTTTCTTTCACCCATTCGCATTGATGTTATTGCGTTTGTCACGTCGTCGGTCGCATGCTACGCTGTACTTTTGTTATCTTCATGCGGCATAGGGACTCTAACTCGCTTTTATTTGCTGCTTTAAGTTGTTCTCGTTCGCCGATCCTTTTACGTTAATTAAATTAAAGCATTTAAATTTTCAATGTTAATTCAAGTTCATTTTCATTAGATGTAAAATTTTCAAGTCAACTTTCATTACCATTGAAATTTTAAGTGCTAGTAAAAGCAAACTTTAAGTAGCATTGAAAAGTGGTACTGGAAAACAAACTTTCAGTAGCATTGAAATTTTGAATGGTAGTACAAAATCAAAATTATTGCTTAAGGACACAAGGTTTGCCGTCAGCACAGAATTAATTTCTTGGATGTAAGTCGGAAAGCGTCATGCATAGGCTGACCAGACGTCCTGTTTAAGAGAAAAACATGTCCTCTTTTTATCTAAAAAAAAATGTCCGGTATCTTTTTGAAAAAATGTGCAATTTACCCTCTTTTTGGGATTTCCCAGTTTACGGAATTTTTCGACACCACAAAACTATAACAAATCTTTTTTCAACACATTTTTTGCATCTTTCTGGTATACACGACCTAACATTTGTAATTAAAGGTGGAAATGAAAATGATGCCTTAAACGTGGAAAAAATGTATTAGATGTTTATTCAAGGTGTTTAAAATATCTTTGGAGATGGGGATAATCTCTGAATGAGATTTGATTGTTTTACATGGATGGATTTAAACAAAATTCCCAAACAAATTCAACGAAAATAAATTGTTTGACCAATGTTGTAACCTAAAAATGTTTGTAGCACAAGAACAGAACAACAATAAAATGAACGAAAAATGAGTAGAATAGTATTTCAGTATTTGCACAGTTTGTTTTTTCAATTTTTGCACATAATGCTAATGTTGAACGAATATTTTCTAATAACGAGCCAATGGACTGAAGAACGGAATGGACCTAAAGTCGAAATTGTAATAGCATTTTTTTTGTAAATATGATTTTAGAAATACGTCCTGCTCAGAATTTTACGACTAAAAAAAACCGATATTTCAATTTTTCATTTGAGATTTTTGAAGGTGTCCTATTTTTGGTGGGCATGGATCTGGTCACCCTAGTCATGCATGACATGGCTAATGTAATTCCAGATATATATAGTATTTATTTCTTATGATTTTAAGATACAACAAATTAATTATTTAAATTTAAACAATATTCATAACTAAGAAAAAATATAAGAAAAGTTAGTGACATTCTTTATTTTATATACAAATGTAATAGAGTAGAATATCAATTCAATTGGCTCACAATGAAATGGTAATTATGGGTGGGGTGACCCTTAAGAAACGTAACTGAATTCAAGAGTTGGTTGAGGCCGTGGTCCACCACGGACTGTAAGCGCTCCCAAAAGTAAAGTAAAAGTAAGTAAGCACAAGAAGTTATCGAAAGTCTTAATCTTCGTGGCCAATTCACTCGACCTTTTTGGAATATAATGACACATGTTAACGGTTTCACGAGCACTATATTGCACTTAACGACACATACCAAAAGAGCGCTTCTCAACTTTTAACTTATTTTAAAATGTTTTTGGTATCTATATCGATTAATCGTTTGTCGAATCTTAATTGGCTCAATGGGTTAGAGAAAATCAAAATTGCGATTTCTAAAGTAAGGTAATCCACTCATTAGACCTAATTATACCTACGCACAAAGGTGCAAGATTTCATTCTGATACTCGGTATAAGTACAATTAACACGTACATATCTAATCGGTTTGTGACCACCCCTCCAATACACAGTAATACATTAGATTACATATAATTATTATAATATTTTGTCCCAGAGGCGCCGCGGAAGCTCTTCCATTCTTTTTGTTGTGGTCTGACGTTCTTTCACCACTATACTTGTTGTGGTCTAACGTTTTGTTAAAAATACTAGTTGTGGTCTGACTCACTTACATGTTGAATGAAATCCTTGGTGGAAAATGGAGAGGATTGCATTGGAATTTTATATCAGCAATTAAGATGAATGATAATTAGAAAATAACGTTGTTACTCAGGCATAATTACTATAAGTATTGTGTAGTTAGTCAACGATTTTTATTAATACAATATTGCCATTACTATCGGAGGTATAAAATTATCATTAATTTCAAGTGTCCGTTTAAGACTTATTGCTTCAAAATTGAAATCGTACAAAGTCAATAGCGAACGTATAGCTATCTACGATGGTCATTCCGGCTAAGGATTCAACGCCTTTTGACAGCTTTTTTTAATACTTTCACTCCATACCCATAGCTTATCATCTATAATACTTCAAATGTCAGTACATATTATATTGACTATAGCCGCGTCATTTATGATGAATGTGTGGTAATTAAGTTTCAATGAAGCGGAAAACTATATTGTCACCCACTCATCGAGAATTTCAATCAATCAATTTTATACTTCATGTCGAAAAAAAAATATAAAGTAGAGTGCGTTTTAAATGCATGAACCATCGTACATGCAGTCATTACATTGCATTCAGCTTTATAGCATTCAATTCTTCTGAAATATTTTAAATTTCCAATTAACCTAATTGATATTATGTAATGATTTGTCACCTTAGATGTCTTAAAAAAGAACCTTCGTTTGCCTTACTCTTAATATTCAATAATACTTATCTACTTTTTGGAAATCAAATGGAAAAAAAAACACTCGTCATCTTAATTTGATATCTCGTTATTTACAATAATCTACGAAGATACATACCTACGAATACCCTTCGAAGGGTAGTATCCATTTGCCGATTGAGAATTTAATAATTTTTTTTCTACCACAGCACGTTCCATGTTTATCATTGGGTCTAAGGATTTAAAATAAAAATTGATTTCGACACTTTCAGCGCTACGAATACCATCAGCTCGTCAATGTTAAGTGGTGTATAACTTTTGTAATTCGTGCGGATATTTTTCATTAGATCCATCCTTGTTTGACTTTTACTTTCGATAAATTCATTAATTAACCAACACCTCATTACATAATCTGTCAAATGGCAGACAGAGACAGTTGAAAAAGGACTGTAAGAGTCAGCCGACGAAAATGATTTACAGTGTATATGATGAGGAGTTTGAGTGATTAAAAAATTATAACATGCATGCGTTGGAAATTGATAAGTTATCCTTGGTGAGAAATAGAAGGTTTTTTCTGTTTATATTTTGTAACTAAGATAATTTAAAAATGTTTAACTTAAATTATAACAAATTCAAGATAACATTACAGAATAATTAGTTTTCATCACAAGTCATTACAAGTATCCTTATTAAACTTAAAACAAGAACAAAAATGTGAACCTTAACATAAATAACCATGTAATTCTATCATCTATCTATTTTACATGAAATTATGGCAACTAAAGTTAGTCTTTAAGATATTTTGCAGCCTTTCTCTGAATATTTTTTTGTTAGGAAGGTATATATGAAAAAAGTCAGTCTGTACCTTTTCTTCTTTCCATATTCCGGTCCATTAGCCGTTGAAAAAGAACTACCGAGATAATTGAAGAGCTTTACGTATCCTATGAGCGTATTCATCATGTTTTTTGTTGATATTGTTCAAATTTATCCATTTCATGAAGTGCTTGCCACGCCACATATCGTTTAGCTCGCTCCTACAAAGGAGCAAGCCAAGATATGAGATAAGTGATAAATTAGGTCCTGGATCTGGATGGAGGTATCTATTAATGAGTTCTGATAATCATACCTTCGGAAACAGGTTCTTTGTGTTTTGTCGAGTAGGTTTTGTTGCAATTAATTCAGATAGTTAAAGGCAGGAATGAGAATGCTGAACGCAAAAAAGTAGCAAATTGCCCGAAAAACCAAGTAGATTTACAAAAAACGAAGCTAACATTTGGCGAAATGCTCAAAATGATAAAGTTATGTCTTCAATGGTATAATGGGATCTATAGATGGATGTGTAGTGTGACAGAAGCACATAAATGGTATTCTATGTATAGTGCATTACATGACACATTTTTGTCCTTATATTTATATTTCGTTGATTTTTTCGTCGTTGTTGATATATTTAGAGTCAAATTGATCAATATTGTCTATTTTAAATGATATATTAAACCAGAAATAAATAAAGTAGAAATAAGTTGCTACATAGTAGATGAACAATAATTAAAAATGAAATATTTAGATCTACTACATTTACTTCACATATGGAGTAAATTCTCATCTCTGGTTAAAGGGCAGAAATACAGGCGTGTTAGCGACCTATACCTAATTAAGAATTATAAGTAACTAGCGGACCCGGCAAACGTTGTTTTGCCTGCTTGAACATTTTCATTTCATTTTTATTTAAGCGATATGTCCAGACTGATTATGTACTCCGTGTGCTTCGACCGATATTTCCTCTGACGTGTGCCCACGAATTGTATTGTCTAGACAATTTTTTTCCCATGACTGTCGAAGAATAACGTTTGAAATCGTCATTTAAATAACTTTTTTTGTAAGGGTGGTGCCATGGCCCGTTTTCCAATCCCACCCACTTTAGCTCCCATGGGTGTCAAGAAATAGGATTTAAATTGTATATTTTTTATACGGTAGGTACCACGCTCCTTTGTCCAATTTTGATCAAACTTTCACAGAAACACCTTTGGATCAATAACAAATATTTTCTTAAAATTTGATTTCAATCAGTTCGGTAGTTTTCTAGATATAAGATTTTTGGTTTTTTTTGTATGGGAGGTGCCATGCCCTTTTGTTCAATGTTCACCAAATGGATGGTTTAGATTCATCCTTGGACCCACTCAACCACACACACAAAATTTCATTAACATTATAGACCGAGAGCCCGCAGTAAATTTTGGACGTGAAAGGCAACCGGATGAATTTTACATAAATACGTTGCTCTGATGCCCAAGATTTCAAATATGCCCGTCTGGCAGCGCTCAATGGCAGCTAAAGCATGCAACTGCATATTAAAAATGCGCTATGATTCACAAAAGGAATAAATTGGTGCAACCGCTTGAATCTACTACCAAATAATAGAGAATGGTCCCCTCAGTACAAATACATGTCTCCAAGACGTTTTAGGTGTCGCCAAAGCCCTGCCAGACGCAGTGGAAATGCATTAAAAATTCCAGTTTTGAATAATTAATGCAACCACTTAATTTATTTTAGAATTTAGAGAAAAACTCCTTGATAACGAATATATAAGTCCAAGACGTTCCACGTGTCGCCAAGTCCTTGCCAGACGCATCCAAAGGTTAGAGATCCACTAAAAATGCCCTATTTATATCTACACAAAAAATCGCAACTGAACATTAAATAATTGACGCAACCACACAAAATTTCTTTTAAGCGTAGACTGAAACACTAGAAACATAGCTGCATAAGTCAATTATTTAATGTTCAGTTGCGATTTGTTGTGTAGATATAAATAGGGCATTTTTAGTGGATCTCTAACCTTTGGATGCGTCTGGCAAGGACTTGGCGACACGTGGAACGTCTTGGACTTATATATTCGTTATCAAGGAGTTTTTCTCTAAATTCTAAAATAAATTAAGTGGTTGCATTAATTATTCAAAACTGGAATTTTTAATGCATTTCCACTGCGTCTGGCAGGGCTTTGGCGACACCTAAAACGTCTTGGAGACATGTATTTGTACTGAGGGGACCATTCTCTATTATTTGGTAGTAGATTCAAGCGGTTGCACCAATTTATTCCTTTTGTGAATCATAGCGCATTTTTAATATGCAGTTGCATGCTTTAGCTGCCATTGAGCGCTGCCAGACGGGCATATTTGAAATCTTGGGCATCAGAGCAACGTATTTATGTAAAATTCATCCGGTTGCCTTTCACGTCCAAAATTTACTGCGGGCTCTTAGACTATTAGTTCAGCCGTTTAGGAGGAGTTCGATTACAACACACGTACAGAAAAATTAAATAAGATAGCTGTACCTACCCGCCCGGCTTTGCCGGTGCACAGAAATTGTATTGCTTACGTTTCTTAAATAATAATGTTCTTTCGTAAAATGCAAAAAATCGATTCGCTGGAATTTTCTTTCTGAGTAAATACAGCAATACGAACAAAACAAAAAAAGAATCATGAAAATCGGCTCAGCGGTTATCGAGTTACAACGTCATCGAGTTTCACCCCATAGAAGATGTTTTTTGTATGGGCGGTGCCACGCCCTTTTGTCCAATTTTGACCATACATTATACAGCAACACTCCTAAGCCAATACCTAAAATTGTCTGTAAATTTAAACTCAATCCATTCGGCGGTTTTCGAGATATACGATTTTGAATGTTTTTTTTTTATGGGAGGTGCAACGCCCCTTTGTCCAAGTTTGACCAATCTTCACAGGAATACTCCTGGGCCGATACCTAAGATTGTATGTAAATTTGAACTCAATCGATTCAGTGGTTTTCGAGATATAAGATTTTGAATGTTATGGGAGGTGCCACAACCTTTTGTCCAATTTCTCACCTTTTAAACCTTCCCTGGACTTCCACAAATAATTCAAGACTAAAATTAGCCAAATCGGTCCAGCCGTTCTCGAGTTTTAGTGAGACTAACGAACAGCAATTCATTTTTATATATATAGAAGATAGGCGAAAGTATTACTAAGGATCAATTCCTTTGTTTACCTATTTTTGGAAGACCATATAGTTTAAGGGTGGTTGGGTACTTTAAAATTGTGTATATACGTACATACGCTGCTTCTGGTATGTACTAACCGAATAACCTCAGGCTTGGATGTAATTGAGTTAAATCCTATAGAAAGGTTAGTTTAAGTTAGTTTTGGGTGGCAGGAAACAATGAGTGCCGTCACACTTTGGATAGAGTAGGCCCATTGTCATACCAAACGTTTAATGATCTCAAACTACACAGAAGCTTAGAATAAAGCTTTGGATGCGGCTGATAGTTATTTTAGTAAGTTCGCCGAGATTGTTCAAGAAGTACTCTTATAGATGTAGCTTTTTTAGAGTTTAGAGGGCTGATCGTATGTATAGGAGGTGAAGAATATTATCTTCCTCGTAACTCTTGCAGAAATCATTTGTAGAAAGACCCATACTGAGGGCCTTCCAATGATGATTATAAAGAAGGGCTCGCTATCGCAAGATCGGCATCCTCTAAATTGAGATACCTATTTAGAGCAAAGAGGTATACTTTAGCCCCAAGCAACTTCTCCTTCTCTACAAAGCTCAGGTTAGGCAGGCCTGGAATATTGTTCCCATTTATGGAGCTTGACCCCAAACATTTACTTCACCTACTTGACAGCATATATAGGGACGAGCAGTTCGACATCAATTTTCCAAAACTCCTTCTGTTACAGGACAAGCAAACCTTGGAACTCGCTTCTTGGGGATTATTTCCAGAAGACTACAATTTATTTAAGTGAAGAACTAACATACATCTGCAAGCTTCTCGGGGCGCTGTTGAAGCGTTATAGGTTCGCCTTTCCTGGGAGAAGTATTTAAAAAAAAGTAGCGAGTGTAGAGATTCTCCTTCTACTGTAAAAAAAAAATCGTGCCATGCCTATTGCCTAGCCTAGCAAGGTCGTCCGCTTTGCAATTACATGGAACACCCCTATGAATTATCCTACCATTTCGTTGAGAGATTGGCGGAAATTAAAGCCAGTTTTGAATTTGAAAGTGAATGGATCCAGGCAGAATATTTTTTACCTCGGCTCAGCAGAAATTAAAGGAAAGTTCTTTGGATTAGTAAAATCAATGAAGAGCTACACGAGCTATACAGCGGTGTTGATCTATTAAAAAACTCATCAGTTGTCTAAGATGGAAAAGACGTATGTAGAACGAATGGACATTAGCGCACCGCCCCGAAGAGTGTTCGATTCCCACTCAGGGATACCTCTTCTTAAAGATGGTGATATACCTACCTAGTGGAAATGTACCTAAACGATCTTAGAATGTACAACTGGAGGCAGTTGACCACAGACCGAGCTACAAAATTCATTGGGAAATACTTGTTTGTGCTTTTTTTGATCGGGATCTAGGGTCCTATTTGGACTTTTGCTTTAACTATTTATTTTTAAACTTTTAAATAACATTCATAATATTATTCTACATTTTTGATAAGTAAAGTTTTCCATATTTCTGCAACAGTTTACTATAATTCCAGATAAGACGTACCTATCTGCTATCTCATATTTATTCACTTCCTGTTCTTAATATTATGACACCCGCCATTTAAGCAATTTAGCATTTGCCAAATATTATTATACATGTACCAATAACGTGGTTAAACCTCATAATCTCCATATCATCTTTCAAGGTATTTTCAGATTTATACCTGCTTATGCTGAAACTGTGCCCACCACCATACCATAGTTATAGAAATGTTTTGTGAAAGTCTTCAAGGATTTTCTATGTTAAAAGTTGTATCCCCGGACAAAAAAAAAATAATATATGTCAAATACCCGCAGCAAGTAATTGAAAAGCTTATAAGGGTTTACTAACCCTCGTTAAATCTTGAAAGTAATTAATTTGTTTCCTTATGCGAGAAATGGCATAAGGGCAAATCTTTTTCATGATAAATACAAAAACGATACCTTCCCTAATGGTACCCGAATTGCCACACACCTCAACACATAAATTTTAGTAAACATCACTATTTGAAAATGTTTTGATCCCAAAAAGGGAAGCCGCCTTTGTCTTGGCGAGTGAAACGAAGTGAAATATCAATATGTCACTTAGGAATCTTACGTATCCTATATTTGCTGAAAAAAAAAAAAAAAAAAAAAAAAAAAAAAACAATCAAATATGTCACCCTATGGGTGAGTAAAAGATAAAAGACAAAGTAAAGGGAAAAGACACATACTATACGAATATAATATTGCAACAGTAAAGAATATTATACCGAACCAATTTTGAGTATCCATAAGATAGGATCAATATTGTTCTGCTTAAAGCTTTAGGCATTACGAAAACAGTCATTTTCTCACACGTGACTGGAAGAATTACTTGCTTCTGTATAGGGGCAAGTATTGGTTTTATGCACAATTTTTAAAATTGAAAACTTAAACTTAGAAAACTTGGTAGGTATTTTAATTGAGACTTCGCATATGAGATTGTAATATAGTTATTAACATATGTTAGGAAACTATCTCAATTATTTTTTGTGGAATGAGATATTCGACTCATTTCTCTTCGAGAATTAGTTCAACATTAAGCTCTCTGTTTCAACACTATACCGCATTTTATTTTAGTAGTATTTGCATAATTTATCGCTGTACAAATGTCTTAAATTAGTGCAAGTAGAATATAGAAAGAAATCCAAGTATGTATTACTTTTATTATAGAAATTAAAGTTAAGCAAGAGAAAATATTAAAAGTTAAGTTGAAAATACAATATTGTGATTTTAGTACCTACAGTGGTGGAAGCCTAATTAGAAACAATGAAAAAATAGACATGGAGTTGTCATTGTGTTTTTTTTTACACAAGTTTCATACAATATATAGGGGCTGGTTAAGTGCCGTTGTTTTGCAGCAGCCTTGCGCATTTTTTTGTACATTAAGTAGATCCGTTAAAATTTCTCGGAAAGTATTTGGTGGACAAAGTTTACTAAGGTTTAACATCGATATAAGAAATTCTGTGGAAATTTAATTAGAAACATCGCATACAATTTTGAATACTTTGTTTTTATTACGGTATAAGTTTGACTCTGCATATTTTTCCTGTTAATACGTCTTAGTAATATTATTTACTTTAGTAAAATGGGAAAAAACAAGAGCTGCACACCGGAACTAAGAAAATTTATCATCCAAAAAAATTGTACGGCAGAAGCATCTATGGAATTCATCGCCAGGACCTGGAATGCTCCAAAAAGATAGTCTATGGCGCAATAAAAGTTTTCAATGATACAAGTAGTATAGAAAACCCCAAAAGAAAAAAAAGGGCAAGAAAAACAACCGCTAAAGAAGACAGACTCATTTTCCGTTTGAGTAAGACACATCCTTTTCTTACCAGTAAAGAAATTCTGTCAAATGTATCGGGACAACTAAGTCAGGAAATCACATGCAAAACCGTCAGGAACCGACTATTAGAAGCAGGTCTGCGGGGGTGCATCACACGTAAAAAGCCACACGTTTCAAAACAAAATGTAAAATGTCGGTTGGAATTTTCGAAGGAATATGCACTTAAACCCCTCTCTTTCTGAAAAAAGTGCTTTGGAGTGATGAATCAAAATTTAATATGTTTGGATTCAATAGAAAAAAATGTGTAAGGCGCCAAAAAATCAGGAACTCAACCCCAAGTACACCATAAAAATGTTCAAGCATGGTGGTAAAAATGTGCTGGTTTGGGGAGCCTTTTCCTGGCGCGGTGTTGGTCCTATTGTGCGTGTTGCTGGACGAATGGATCAGCATGTCTATAAGGATATACTAGCAAATGTTATGGAGCCATATGCTTTTGACCATTTGCAAGTGTCTTAAATTTTCCAACAAGACAATGATCCTAAGCTCACTTCACGGCTTGTGAAGAGTTGGTTTCCGGAAGAAAAAATAGATGTTTTGAGATGGCCAGCGCAAAGTCCCGACCTCAATCCAATTGAGAATTTGTGGGCTGATCTGGAAAGAAGTTTGGGAACGAAAACATCGAAAAACGTCCGCGAATTGTTCAGAAACATTGAACAAGCTTGGAGAAATATCCCCGTTAAGAGATGTCAAAAGTTGGTAGCCATTTTACCAAACCGGTGGGCTGCTGTCATTGCAAATAGTGGATTTCCCACAAAATATTGATCAAATTTTATAATAAATTATTAAGAGTTGGACTCAAAAACTTAATTTTTTATATTTATTTTTGAATTGAAATTATAATTACATTTTTTGTTTCTAATTATAATTCCACACAGAAACATACCTTCTGCTCTTTTTTTTTGAATTTGTTTCTATTTCTTCTTTATTTCTTTATTTTATTCCCATTTTTATTACTATAATACGCTATTATTTATGTTTACTAAGGTCGTATCGAAATTGTTGATAAATAAACCAGCGGTAATTAAATCCTCAGAAAAAATTATTTGTTTCTAATTAGTTTTCCACCACTGTATACTCAAAGTTTACAGAAAAAAAAAGAGAGGAAAAAAAGAAAATAAAAAGAAGACAATTCTGTGTTCATTCAATTTAAAAAAAAAAGAATAAATTATAGAAACAATTTTATGGTACGGAAAGAGAATTACTAGTGCTAAGAACGAGTAAAAATTAGAAAGCTTTTGACATAATATAGTCAGTTCAGCTGAATCAAAGGCCTTTGAGAAATCTAACAGCATGGCCAATGTTACATTTTTATTATCTATTGCTCGCGAATGTCATTCGAGCCCTTCATCAAAGTCGATATGCAGCTGTGACCGAAAAACTGTATAAAAACTGTACCTACCAATTTAGCAGCGAATTATTATGATCTTTTAATTATTCAAATAACATTTCTAAGACAAGGCGCGCACCGAAGTGGCGTGGCGGTCGTGTGGTGACCGTGGCAGGTGCCATAGGAGTGGTGTGGCGATGAAATCGCGGCGAAGTGGTATGAAAGTGATTTAACACGTCGTTGAGCAATAACGCCCTAAAAAACTCGTACAATTTGTTGTTGCAAAATGTTTCGTCATTTTGTGTGTTATTTCCTTTCCAGGGCTCATTTTTTGACATGCAGTAAAGCCCAAAATAGTAACTGGAAATGAATAAACAGTGGAATATGTATGGGGGGGGGCACTATGCTGCCCTCCTGCAACCCACATGCTTGGGTTTTCTGTTGGATTTTGGAGTAGGTGGGATTTTAAACTGCAAAAAAACTGCAGCCTCTTCACCTGCCACTTGGACACCACGCCACTGCCACACCATTTCGCTGCGCGACTTGTCTTATAATACTCGCCGAAACCAAAAGACAAAATTCAAATTCAGAGGAAGAGATAGTTATATTATATCTATATGAAAACAGTCGATCACATTTAAGAACGAATACGCGAATGAGATGCGCGGTCAGAAAATCTGCGAGGGCAAGTATACTTCACTCGTATCATTCGCACCTTCACTGCTTTACATTGCATAGAGTGCACCCGAGGAGTGCAAAAAACAGACATTTGTTTTTTGATTTCGGTAGGTCTAGGTCTTTTTTTTTCATGTAGGAAAAACTGTATAAATGCTGTATTCTCATCTTTTCGCTGTATATGCTTTTCTGACAATTTCGCGCTGTATCGACTGGCTGAAAAACTGTAGTATACAGCGAAAAACTGTACAGTTGGTCACTTTATACATGCTCCATGATTTGTTGGCTGACAATTACCTAAAAGGCTTCTAAAAAATAAGACAGAATGGCTACTGGACAATAATCTTTCACATTTCCTGAACTCTTCGGTGTCGGTACTATCTTAGCCAGGGTTGTCAGGTTTTAAAAACCGAAATCGCTAAAGGTAAAACACCAAAAACTCGCCAAATTTCAGAATTTTCCACTCCAAATTCAAAAACCCTTAAAAATCAAATGAATTTATATATCTTGTAATTTATGCGTACAAAAACTTTTATTTAAAAAACAAAAGAATTCATAATTTCACATATTCAAAGTTATTTTGTTTGACGTATGTTATTAATTTTAGGGATGGAAAGAACTCGATTTTCAGTTTTTGGGGTTCAGAATTAGCATTTCAATGGCTCAATTCATCCAAAAGCAATGGAAAAAATGTTAAGAATTGAGTGAAAATTAGAAAAAAGAAAAAATATGACGATTTCTGTTAAAACAAATTAAAATCGCCAAAATCTAAAAATATCGCCTTCTGAGAAGCCTGATCTTAGCCCGTTTCCATACAGTCTGATAAGGCTCATATTAATCATTTAGCTTATCTTAAACCCATGTCATTTTCCCAGAGGGATTTAAATTGGCAATCAAATTGCCTAGGAATGCGGCGAGTGCTATACCTACTTGTATATATGTATAGATGATTGCTAGTGCCCCTTTTCAAGAAGAGACCAATAAGTCGAGCAAGATGTTTTTTGTTTCCAACAACCTTATTTTATAATAGAAACAAGGAATACGTGACTCGGAACGTGGTCAGAACGAACATTATATATTTTTAGTAAGTACTATTGCATTACTAAACACAAGCAGCGTGAGCTTTTGCAAAAGTGTCTGAGGCTATTTTGTCTCAGTTTATATTCTGAGCCTGAGCCAAACACTCCACTTCGTACGTTCTCGGTCCAGATACCGCTTAATTGTGTAGTGGCTCAATTCTGATTCTGAATTCACTGCTCCAATTTTTGTTATTGTTGATCTATTATCATTGGGTATAGCTAGGTGTAAGTTTCTCAAGTAATGCATGAAACTCTTTATCCGTAGGACTGCTTTTCTTGCAGTATCCGTAATCAAGAAGTGTATAGAGAAATCAAGGATTCCTCCATGGCTTTGCACTTTACTGAGTTTTAGTCTAAACATAGACTGATTCACTTTTGCCTTTGCTTCGGCGGCATCCCCACGACATTCCCCCTATAGTATCTTACAAATCATAACAGCAAATGTAGCTTTCTTTGAGATCTATGCCATCGGTTTTCTCCAGATGAGCTCACTGCGTATGGTCCTCTAGATACTTTAAGTCGTTCACTGGTATCAGTGTCGTGCCTGATAATATAATCGCTTTTAGTCTCTGAAGTCTCCTCTTCCTTGTTGTCTTAGTTATTTTTGCTGAGTTAATAGTCAGCTACAAGAAAAAAAACAATGTCTTGAAAAGTTTTAACTGAGTTTTTTTTAACAAAATAACAAAAATTATCTTCGTGCGACTCCATCGTGCCCATGTATTTGTGTCACTTTCATTGCCTTCCTTCACTTCCTTATTTACGGTGGAATACCACAATTCTTGGTATATCTTAGAGGTACCATGTGTTCGTTCTATGTCACATGTTGAACAATAATCGTAACCAAACCACAGACCAAGGGCAAGACCTGAGAGCACCCATTTATGTCAATATGTACTTCATTGGGGTGTATGTGCTCTTATTGTTCAGTAATGATTTCCAAGTGCGGTAGATTGGGCTCTGGGAATCCAATATAAACGCACACAAGGCACTTTCCATGTCCAGGCCAAATCATGTAAGTGAATTATTCATTATACTGCCTTCTTTCATTACAATAAAACTTATGAGCATGCCTCCATTTTTTTTCCCCTATCATGATACTCCTAATAATGTATCATATCGAGGCTGAGTCTTGAGGCAAATCACCTTGTGAGGATGTGGGAATTTGATTATTTCTGTTTACTTATTTATGTCATTAGTCCTTTATATGGAAGAATGGGAAAATTATAACACGACATCAATCCCATAAACTGGAATAAAACATATCAAGACGAATAATTTGTGGAAATTTCTGTCGCATCGTCCTAACATTACAGCTATTATCCTTAAAATTATATTTATTACGGTATTTTTTGTTCGCTTTCTACTTAGCCCGCTTTTTGTTGGTGTTCATGAATTGTGGTGTGTACTGTGTACCTAATAAATACCTTCGGGGGCCTAATGGGACGGATTCGATTGCCGAAGTTGAAGTGCAAACAGGAAAACTGAGATGAATTTCTACAACACGCACGCAATAGATACATGAGTGTGAAGTTAAGTTGTTGATTTACTCGTGTATATTTGTTTCCATAAAGTCGGAGTCAGAAAAAATCTAAATCACCGAATACGACGAACGGTGGCACAGAAAAAAACATTATATCCAGAACAATACATGACATGTCATTAAGTGATAAATTGATGGTGATAAATTCAATTAGAGTTTCATATGACAGCCTGCTAGCATGTAGCGGAATAAACATATTCGTACGCCATTTACAGATTGTGGCGGTGAATAGATTCTTATTAAATTAGATGACTTTGTTCTTTATTTTTTGTTGTATCCGTACTTAAGAGTTATCTACCACCTACTGTGTGTTGAGGTTTCGCCGTTTCGGTGGGTGCTGTGACTGGGAAGGTAATTTAAATTCCCTTTGGGGTGTGCTTTTGATGTTTACACAAAAAATTGTTAAACATAATCCCTGCTGAAGATGATTTTATTTATTTGTTTGGGATTTTTTTGGGCAATAAAACAGTGTCCTTCGTTTTATTGAAGCATTTATTTTTCCAAGGGTGTCAATTGCAAATTTGTCTGAGTACAACCTTGGCACGTGTTTTTTCGACCAAAGGCATTAATTACATTCGAGCGATCGATATTTAAGCGACCAGTGATATTCATATTTCTCTTGAGTTTGAGTATGATTAATCGATTGAATTTAGTGCTAACTCATATTTCATCAATTCTTTTATGCTGTTGTCGCTGTGTATACAATACATAGAACATTATTGGAAGCAATCGAAAATTTCAACGGCAATTTGAACAACGCAACGAATGGGAAAAGTTCTTTTTGATAAATCACGTAGATACATTTTACGTACATACAAACACATGAGAGGAAATCAATCTATGTATTTTACAGAAAAGAAGAAAAACTTTATTTCGTTCCACTTTGCTAACTTTGTTGGCATTGTAACCTATTGGGAATTTCTGGATCAATCAGGGCGGTTCCCAGGACGTATTTCTGTCATGCATATATATGTACATAATTGATTTGTTTTACTATTTTTGAAGAATTTTATTTATTTATGAGGTTGCATTTGAAGATGAAAAGGCGTATTGGTTGCAATATTGCTGAACTGAACTAGCCACCCTTAGTTATCTCATAGTTAATTCTTCGCTCTACTTCAGTGTGGGGTATTGTGTTTGGCTTTTAAGGTAAAAAAAAAGAGATTTTTATTTATAAACCATTTTTATAAATGGTTTTATTTATATAAAATATGGTTTATTTATAAACCAACGCGTATTTTAGTTGTGTGGCATTACGTCCTGGGGCCTGTACCACAAAACAACAAGTCTAGTTAAACAGGCAAATTTTAACAATTAACAATATTTTCTGTACCACCAAAACATAAGTTAATTATCGTCTTAACACTTGTTAACACAATTTCTAACAAGTGGGAAATTTGATGAATTCTCGGTTTCTGTGTACCACAAAACAACAATTGTTAAAATTGTCTGTTAAATTGTTGCAAAATTCTAACTGATGAATAGAAAATTGTTAGCTCGTAACAAGTTATATTTCTTGATTTGGTTTTCGAGATTTTTAAGTGTTTTTTTATATTCTATTAAATTCGAATCATGATTATAAACTGTTTAATGTTTGTTTTGCTTTTATAAGAGAAAAATCCCAAATCCCAAGTTTCTAAACTGCAATTTCCAGCAGCAAAAACTCCAAGGTTGATGACGTAGTGAAACAGGCGACTACAGTAATTATTTTATTAAACAGTAGGTACCTAAGTGGCCCGCTTCATGTGAATAAGGGATTTAAACTCTCTTATCGCATGTCGGAGGTCCTGCTCATACAACTTCGTTGATCCCCTCGGGATATCTATGTGCTTTTCGTCCGGCAGGCGTATTTGACAACAGTTTTTTTTTTTTAGATTTTTTGTCTTTAGGTTGTCGTTTGCTTTAATTTTCAGACTACTACTACTATTCTAGGGAATTCCTCATTCTAATCGTGCATATAATCTGTAGTCTGCTTTGAAGTTTGAACTATATGTATATTAGTCTAAACTAAACTACTCTCCCAACGCGTACACTCATTGGATCACCATTTAGTTTTGCAAAATTCTACAACAAGTGTTAAGGGAAATTTTCCTTGTTAACTATCATACCGAATAATTTGGTGGTACAGAAACTAACTTCGCCTGTTAAATTTATATGTTAAGAGATTACTTGTTAAAAAGTTAAATTGTTGTTTTGTGGTACAGGCCCCTGGTCAGACTTCTAATCTAACATGTATCTATACTTTAGAGAACATAATGCCGATACACTATGATATGGAAACTTGCTGTTACACTGCTGGTCAAAAAAATAGGTGTGAGGAGCTTTGTTGCTAGTTGATTTGTTCTTGCTGCTAAATAACAGTTGTTTTGCCAACAAGACTTGCAACAAAATACATGCTTATTATGAAATGTTTAATTCTGTTAGTATGACGTCAAACTTATTGCATTTACTAAGTGTACTTTTAAGTATTTTATTAATTTTCCTTAAAATACCATTTTGTACGTTTTAAGAGTTATGGACATAAAAATAGGTGTGTTTCTTTAAATTGTTTAAATTTTGCGATTTTTTTTAAAAGTGTTATTAAAAAGTGATTACCTTTAAAGGTGAGTTTGTTTTTTAATCACTTTATCACAATTCTTGCTTAAGTTTTTTGTTAAATCATATTTTAAGATGGGTCGAAAAGTCCACTCCTCTGCGGAAGAAAGGCAACTAGTTCAGCGGTTAAGGGGTGAGGGTAAAACCTATGAATTCATAGCAGATGCCCTAGGAAGGTCACAGAACTTCGTAACCAATGCTCTTAAGCCACCATTAGAGATAGAAAATAGAGGAAGGCCGAAAAAAATCACAGCTACTACTGACCGCCGTATTTTATTTTTAGCGAAGTCAAATCCGTTTGTTTCGTCACGGACTATAGGCGCACAAATTGGGGAATCAGTGCACGCACAATCCGCAGGAGACTACAGAACTTCAATCTCCCAGGAAGAGTCGCCAGAAAAGTTCCACTCCTAAGAGCTTGGAACGTAAGGTCCCGAAAAGAATTTGCCTTAAGCCATACAAGTTGCAACGGACCTGAAGGAGTGAAAAAATGGAATATTCTGTGGAGTGACGAAACCAAAATAAATTTGTTCTCCACGGATTGTGGGCGTAACGTAAGGCGACCAAAAGGAAAAGAATATCATCCTCGCTATACACTGAAGACCGTGTACAAATTGAAAAAATACGAACAAATTGAGTTTTATAAAGAATTTGTTCTCACACCTATTTTTTTGGCCAGCAGTGTATCTTATCGAGGATATTTGCCTTAGGTTGAAAAATGGTCGACTCTTCACATATCCCCATAAACAATAAATCAGCGGAATTTAAATCTGGGCTGTACGGATGGCAATGTCACCCCAACAAGAAATCAATTTATAAGGTAACAGTTATTTTAAAACAGGAAATGAACATTGAACACGTTTGAGTTAGGACAAAAATGATTCATTTCAAGTGGATCCCGATAGTTTCTATAACTCTCATTCATTCATTCATTTTCAAATGGTCCGCTTGTCCATTAAGTGGGTCGCGGGTGTAGGTTGCTCAATGGGACTCTCCATAGCTCCCGATCCTCCGCCAAATCATCAAGGGCAATCCCCATACGGGTAGAGGAGAGGTTATGGACTTGATCTAACCATCTCATCATAGGTTTACCTAGAGGATGCCTGATCGATGGTACGGATTCCATAGCACGTCGTTAAATCCTGGTCGGGGACATGCGTTTAACATGACCAAACCACCGAAGCATGGACCGCTCCGTCCGGAGAAGTAGCTGCTCGACATTGAGTTCCTCACGTATTCTGGTATTTACTTATGCGATCTCTACGAGTCACACCAGCAATACAACGGAGAAATCTCATTTCGGCAGCTTGCATTCGCGATCTTATTCTTTCGGTCATTACCCAAACCTCATGACCATAGGTAAGAGTTGGAACAAACACCGATTTAAAGACTGACAACTTAGCTTTGACACCAAGTTCAGTCCTCCTAATAACAGAATGACCAAGCTGTCTCAAAATTGACCCAGCCTGACCTTGCATTGCTCCTTCCATCACTCGTGAATAAGACCCCGAGATACTTAAACTTCTCCACCTGTTTCAATGGGACTCCACTAACATGCAGAGTGCTTTGAACAGGCGTTCTGGAGACAACCATCACTTCAGATTTGTTCACGTTAACCTTCATCTCAGCTTCAACACAAACGGCTACAAACCGATCGAGTGCGCGCTGAAGTTCAGTCTGAGAGGACCCAAGGATGACCAAGTCATCAGCGAAGAGCAAATGACTTATCTTCAGATCTCCCAATTCGAAACGTTTTTCGCCAAGACTGCGCTGTAACATCCAGTCCATATAAGTAATGAAAAGGAGAGGAGACAAGACGCACCCCTGGCGAAGTCCAATGCCCACGGTGAAAGGTATTGATTTAACGCCGTTTATCCGAACACAGCTTTTACAGTTTGTGTAAAGAGATTGAATGGCTCTCAAGAGAGAACCAATTCAATTCCATACTCCTGCAATACACTTCAGAGTTTACCTCGAGCGACTCGGTCGTATGCTTTCTCCAAATCTACGAAGCATGCGTAAACAGGTGTAGCATACTCCCAAGCCTTCTCAAGCACCATTCTGAGAGTGAAGAACTGGTCGGTTGTGCTTCTGCCGGGACGAAAACTGCACTGCTCATCTCCTAATCGTGCCTCGACCACAGCTCTGCAACGCGTTTCCAGCACGTATCTGTTCTGTTCTATAACTCTAACACGAACATTTTATTTTTACATAAATTCAGAAAAATTACAAGAGCTAATCCTATACCGCTGATTTTGCGGAATTAATCGGTGTTTAGTTTAGGGCTAACACTTCTATATTATCGTCAATTTTGTTTACTAACATTGAGGTGGATGAGAGCCTCGTTTTTAACAAAATTTAGTCGAATTTAGTGAATATTGTCTCAACCAATTTGTTACATTGAATGAAATAATTTTATATCCTATTCCTGCACCCATTGAATCTTTTAAGGGTGTTGTTTGGCATATTGGCTTAAAGGTTATTGTATATTGGACTACTGGGCTAAGGTAGTAAACAGTAAACCCCCGAACGGACAAAAATTCCATCATGAAGTTTCTCCATCGTCGTCGCCTCTTGCGAAGGTCTGACAGACACCCGAGAGTATAGTTATTCTAAAAAAGCTTTTCATCTCATATAAAATTGTAGATCCTTTCACATATAGTACCAAAAATCAAATCCCATACAAACGAGTGATGTGGGAAGCTTCGCCGGCTTTACCGAGGGTTAGCAAATCATATCTGGAGCCATATAAGCAATATTTATGGTATGTACTACAAATTGGATTCCATGTCATTGAAATATATGTACATTTTCAAATATGCAAGCAACACTTCAAGCACTGTCACTGTCAACTACTTCTGTTAAATCGGGCTATAGCAATGCTTAACTTGTATGGGTATCTCGTCAAAAAGGAATAGCAGTAAATTAATTAGCAGGTAGATAGATAGATAGAATCCTATCGCAGATGATTTACCGTTTGAATAGCAACTACTAGGGTAATAATCAAGGTCTTAGACATTTCAAAATAAATTTTTTCTGCACGAAAAACCTTCCGCATTAAACAAAGAAAGTAAAGGGTGAGCGATAGTTGGTTTTCCGTGTTAATTTTTGTTAATTTTTTTTTTTTGTATCATTTGGCTCTAATGGTCTTTTGATTTGATGTAATTAAAAGACTTTAATTCATCTTTGCCTCTTACTTTTCGTTGGTTTTTTGCCAATATCCTCACGGGTATATTCGTTTTAAAAAGTCATTTGTTGCTTTCTTTTCGAATCACATATTATTTTAATAATCTGACAGCTCTTATGCTAATAAAGAGTGGGCCATCTAAATTGTTTTATGCCCTTCATAATCCAGCCGGTTTAATGCATTGTTTTGAGTGAATATTATGAATATAGCTTTAAAGTCGGGTTTAAAGAATAAGGGTTATATGAGCGGGTGTAAGATTCAATTAAACCTGATTTTAACCTGGAGTGAATAATATGGACATTAATAACCTTATAAACTACTGTGATCTGCAATTGAGTTACCGAACCAGTTGTCACTTTTGGTATTATTATTGAGATTAAAAAATTTCTTAATAATCATTTATCTAATATACATAGATAATGAATTTCGAAAAATAATATACCTACAAAATACTTACAAAAATTCATTCATTTTCAAATGGTCCGCTTGTCCATTAAGTCCTTAATTTACAAAAGTATGTACAAAAATTGTTTTAATTTTTTTTTTTTTAAATTTGCATTTTGGTCTACCAACTCATTGGTTTTTGGGCTATATCTCAGAAACTATAATAGCTAGGTGGATGAATATAGGTGTTTTAGATAGGTGGCAGCATAACGCTTACGTAGAGCCTTGAATCAGCCCTGTAGCTATACCTTGAAAAATTTTCTAAATAATATATTAAACAACTTTTTTACGTACGATCAACAGAAGTTGTAGTAAAAGCCATTTTTTGTCAGGAAAAAAAAAAAACTAAATAATAAATAAAATATAATAAACGAACGTACCTATGAGCAATGGTTAACAGTTAATTGTCGAATAGGAAATAAAGCTTCACATTGATAAGTTGATCTCCAGTAAATGTATACAAAACGTGAATACGCAGAAATAGTGTTTGTATACGTGTTCTGCATTTCTGCAATGGAAACGCTTCGTTGGCAAGATAGGAGTACCAACACCGATACCGAAATCGTAGAACACCATATAGCTGGGTATTCGCTGATGCGTATCAACGCCTTATTGACGTCGGGTCAGCTCCTCCAAATAAAAGGGAACGACGCAGCGGCGGCAGAAGTTGAGGATGGGATTTTGCGTGCTGTGGAAGTTCAGCCTTCAGTCAGGTCCCCAGACTAACTCTGCAGTTGGAACTTCCCAGAACCAGGATTCTCAGAACTCTACAGAGTAAGAAATTACACACTTTCCATTTGTAAAGGGGAATTTAGTGAATGTCATTGCAGTTTGTCAGACGACCAGGAGTTTTCGATTCTTTGGAAATCACCGCTCCGTCAGTTGCGCCTGAACTCTGTTTTGACTAACTAACCATATTATACGATCAAAATTATTAGAGCTCTTTTTACAAATCTTGCATGATTTTATGAACCGTTTTCCTAACAAATTTGTATATTTATATTTCAATTTACATATGGTAACATCTTTTAGGTTCGATCGTGTAGATAGTCCCTTAAGGCATATTTTCATAGAAAAAACGTCTTGGCTTTTGCTATCCTCGATCCTATCTTTGCGCATATCCATCTTTTATATAGATGCGGAAAAAGATAATGATATTTGAGAGACAGATTCTTAAACGACCATCAAACGTAGATGTAACGCTGAGATTCTGTAGTCCACCATTATATCGTTAGATATTTTGAAGCATACAATTAAAACATCCGCTTAAATTAGATTGAATCCGAAAAACCTTATCACCGATGAAGCTACCAAACCACATTACACATACCCAGGCACGAATCCAAACATTGAAAGCAAATTAACATTTTTTTGAAATTTTTGATCTTTTATATTTTATTTTATGTATAATATTATAAACTTTATTATTGTTTGACATTTGAAAATCAAATTTATCTTTTATTATAATGCCACCAAAAAGAACTAATCCTCACTTTCTGCGAGGTAATCGCAATCCACAAAGTGGTAGGCCAAATAGAAATACTAATGGAATTTCATTTCGTCCATCTCCTGAAGTGAGACTACAAAATGTATCTGAGAGCCAATCTCTACATTCTAACATTCAAATAGATCATGACCGATCTGATGGTAATGCCAGTGGAGTCTCATTCCATCAGCAAAATGAATCTAGACCTCAAATTAATACTCCGCATATGGAAGTATAACCTCATTGCTCAAATAGACCACCCAACAATGTAGTTAATACGCATGGCCCAAATCTACCTGCGAATTTTAGTAATCAAACATCCTCAAATGAAAATCCTTCACATTTTAGAAACGGTTTGGCAATAATTTTAGCATTTCAGTTTCATGGTTCCATTTTTTTTAGAGATTTTTTTTAAAGGCATGAAATAAATGTGCGGACGTCCGGCAGTAAGTGTAAGAACCCACGCCTCCGTCGAGCTAGTGTCGCGCGTATACAAGCATGCCTGCTCACACTTCTCTGTCAGGACAACCTACCTTACAACCCATCGATTTCTGTATAGGAAATCCTGTACTCCTAGAGATCGGTGGGAATGCAATACCATCGCAACTTGTAAGGTAGGGACAACTTCCGTTACACATTCATCACCGGTACAGGATTTACTACCAGGAGATGCGCAAATAAGAGTGAAATTTTGCCAGTGGCTACTACGCAAACAAGCAGAAGACGGACACTTCCTTAAGAATATTCTGTGGACTGACGAAGCATAACAATTTGAGAAAAAAGCATATTAAGTAAAAAATTGTAAAAAAAATTTCAAAATTTTGAGTTTAAGGAGCCATAACTTTTTTCTAGCTGCACAAATGTACTAGTTAAGCACTTCGGTTGAGATTTGTATGCGCTTCTAAATTATCTTTTCAAAATATTCAAAACAATTTTTATACCTATACCTAACCGTTTAGAAGTTATAGCGATTTAAGCGATAGCACCTCCAAATTACATGTCACCTACTTTGATGAGCTATACCTATAACGGGAAATATGGTGAGAATAGACCCCCCCCTTGCCATAAAATTTTTTTTTGGCGGATCTTCATGAATCTTACCTTAAAGGATTATACCGCTTAACTGGGACACTCTGTATGTATAGCTTTCAATGGATGCAATAAAAGTCAAGTTGCACCTAACAATCCTAGCTGTTTGATATGAATGAACCTATTGACCTGATAGCGCAATATACCAACACAAAATGGGGGGTGGACGTATTAGTATTTACTTATCGTATATTTGCCAAACTTTTACAATTTTTTTTTTATCGCCAATTAAATTTAGTCATTATATCTTAAGGTTTTTTCTACTGCGCCAACTCTCGCGAACGTCTGACAAACATCCGAGAGTATGCGTGTCCTGAAAAAGCTTCTCAATTCAGCCGTTCGGACTCGGCATAAAATTGAAGGTCCCTTCCATTCGTCCCAAAAATAGAAACTCACACAAACGAATGGTTGCGAGAAGCTAGGCCTAGGGTGTCTACCGCCTGTTGCGCCACCTATTTATTTATTTATTTTTTTTTTTTATTTAATTTAGTCACCGTCAGTATTAAATATTTTACCTAAACCAATTTTTCAACACGATATAATAAAAATAAGTTTTCTGTAACTTTTTCGTTTCCTGAATATCGATGTCAACTGTATTTACAAACTTTAAATGTAGTAAGAGTCAACTTCAATAATTTTATCCTCTAACTAAAACTTTAAACTAGGTACTTCATTAATGAGATTCATGTTAGGTATCTATTCATCTTAAAGGAATCACAAGCCATGAACTGCATTTATAGGATTCCATCACCCTTATCGTTGTATTAGTCGTATAACTTGACTTCAGTTTCAGTACCTACTATTGTTCTGCTCTGTAAGTCTCATACTTGCGGTATATAAGAGAATTCTGGTATAAGAGAGCAAAATTAAAGCTTTCCTCTCTTAAATACATCAACAGTTAAATTGATGATGGTGAAACTTTTTCAAGGCACTCCGACTCAGAGCACAGGCAGACTGTGCCTTTAGATAACGTTTTACCTCGACCTAACCCCTGTTGTTGCGCGCTGTAACAAGGGTAAATACATATTTCAAGGTTATTTTACAGGAAATGTAAGCGCATCCCCTTATCGGTCTGTGGAGTTCACTGTGTCTAGGTCAAATTTATCTACGTTACACCGCGTCGGTGGTTGGTCGTGACCCATAATAATGTACCTACCTACATAAAACCAACAGGGGCATATTTGTAACGTATTTGAAACTGAAACTTATACCCTTGAATGATATTTATTTGAGAGAATACGATATTTCATCCGTACTTGAAAATGTTTTTTACTCATGTCAAGAACAAAAAAAAAATAATAATAATAATTGTAGTCGTAGGGCGTATACTTGCTATTTTCGGTGCATCAAATTAGTAAATATTAATTTCACGGTTTATTTCGAAATTTCCTTTTTGTCGTCGAAATACTTCCAAATGGTAGGATTTTCATAAGCACATTAGTGCTTCCTCATTTCAAATGGAAACTGAGTTTCAACCGTAATGATAAAGACATTTTGAAGAATTATTTTAATTTGCTAAGAGGTTTCACCGCTTTGAAGAAATGGTATTCGCTGGTATATTAATGAGGCTGATAATTATTAAACGCAAAACCGCTTTTCTTAGATTTTACAAACGAAAACTTGCTGATGAGCCTCTATAGAATAATAGGCTTGGAGATGCTTCTTCGTAATTAACTCAAGGCGAGGTGCTTGGTTTCCATGCTTCATTCGATATTCTGAAGGGGGCTATTAGTGTGAAATATGTATAGTTTGCGGTTTTTGAAATAACAATGTTGGTTCAGCTTCAGCTTTTGGAATTGCTTCGAGGAATTTTAACTTATCTTTGTTTGTAAGTAAGTGTATTTTAGTGTTTCAGACGAAACCAAATTGTTCGCTTTTAATGAATTGGGGAACTAATGCCAGATTGATTAGATGGAATTATAACTATGGGCTCTTTAAATGTATCTACAACTTTAACTTAATTGCTTGCGCAAAATGTGGATTGAATTCTAAAAACAGTTGGATGCAGTTTAGGTGAAAATAAATTGCATCATGGACTACTGTGCGAAGGATCCCAGGTTCGATTCCCGGAAAACATAAATTACATCTTAAGGTTTTTTTCAACTGCGACACCTCTCGCAAACATCTGACAAACATCCGAGAGTATAACTGTCATAAAATTGTAGGTCCCTTTCATTCGTCCCAGGAAAAAGTGTTTCTTCGTATTTTTTTTATAGGAATTTAGGAAATTATGCCAGACAGATGTGGATAATGCACCAGAAAGTAAAATCGAAATTAAGCCAGATAATTAACATAGGCAACTCGTATTCTGGCCTAATTTCCAAACTAATTTTGGATAAAAGGTCAGAAAATGTTATTTATTTAAAAAATATCGAAGTTCACATACAAAAAACCTCGCACCCACTTCAAACTTGGGGTATCCCTGCTTGGGGTTTTGGAGTGACTGCCAGGTGTTTTGTGTGTAAAGTTCGGAACTGCACCATTTTTTGGAAAAAAGACTTGAAATTTCAGAAATTTCTTCCTAGGAAAAAAGGCCAGACTTTGTATAGAAAATTTTCAGGCATTTTTCAAAAAAAAAAAAAATCTGGCGTAAAAAACATGAAACGCTATACAGTCGAGTCCGCATATCTGAAATACGCTTAACTGAAAAATTCGGTTATTTGAAACACAAAATTTGTCACACAGCATTTTTTCACAACTTTCATACAAACTATTTCGCTTAACTGAAACCCGCTTAATTAAAAGATTCGGTTAAATGAAAAAATAATTACGGGAAAAATCATTCATTTATGCTGATACTGCTCCGCATAACTGAAATAAAAAAGCTGACTACGCCCCGAACTTATGTGGTTTTCCATTGGGCAAAAAAATCAATCTTTTTTTTGATCCGGATCACTTTTTGCAGATCTCGATATTTTTTGAGATTTTCACATATACTCTTACTAATCCCAATATACTTTGCACAGCTGTTTTACGTCATTCAGAATATTCCTTAAGGAATTTTCTTTTTACTAAAAATTTAATTTTTGAGTTTATGGGGTTTCAATTTGTAATTAAAGGTATTATACAAAATGCCTCAATTTCACACAAAACAAAATTACACAGGCGTTTAAACTTTTATTTATAAATATCGACAGAAGAGAGGTGCCAACTACTGTATAAAAAAAAGGGTGTCAACTACTACGTTTTTTATTTTATATTATTTTAAAGCGTTTTTTAATAAAATTAGTTAACTTGTTTTAAAACACTGCTGTTGGTTTTTTCTATATGTACCTACCTACATAGATTCTAGGTTGGATTGGTGAAATTGTATTTTAGTTATCTAAACTCCGGTAGAGTGTTATTATTTTTTTTTTTTTTTCAATTATTCGAAGATCGCTTAAGTGAAAATACCGCTTACCGAAAGACTATAAGATGTTTCCTTACAAAGTGCAGACAATGCATCGCTGTTGGCTTTTGACCGCCAAGCGCGTATAACCTACGGGTTATAACTTTCACATATACACCGAAATTTCGGGTCATATTTTTTCGAAAACGCCGCGAAAAAAACGAACTGTGGACGGGGAGAGCTACAGCACCATGATTAACGACTTACTCATTTTTCAAATGGATGAGAACATGTAGTTCCAATAGGATGGAGCACATCTATACTGCACGAGCCGCGCAACCAAAATTCTGAGGGCTGCATTATCATTGTCTCGACTCAATGATAAAAAATGTTTTACAGCATCCAACAAACTTAATCTAAAAGCAGACCCAAAGTTTTTAATTCCTAAAAAAGTGGCAACCAAAGAGCATCGGGTGACAACTTTTGCACCACGTTGTAGTAGGCACTTAGATTGGAATATGGTAATCTGGTAGGATCTTACTAATATGCCTTTAGCCATTAGGTTAGGTTAGGTTAGGTTAGAGGGAAGTGCACAGCTTTATGTGCTGTGCTACCACGGGGGCCTTTTGGTCCATTGTGATCCCTTAGTTTTTGGTCGTGGTTAAAATTTACATTTTATTGGACAACACAAAAAACATGCATAAACACTTTACCTGGTTTCTTGGAGTTGTTTCTTGGCGGTGATGGTCTACTAAGTAAACCATCCCGTACTTTTATCAAACCTGATTGTGTCTGTCAATGGTACCTGCACTATGTCCTCTAGGTCTCCGAAAAGTCTGTCTCCCAGATATCGGAGTCGACTAGTTTGGAGGTCGCCCTGTCGATGGCGACGATTTCAGCTTGGAAGACGCTGCATTCATCTGGGAGTTTATACGAATCATTTATACATAAGGATTCGCAGAAAACTCCGGCTCCTGTGCCTACTTCCATTTTTGACCCGTCAGTGTAGATTTGTATTTCTTGTACGCTTGCGTGCGTGTTAGTAATCCAATCCTGTCTTTGGGGTATGTAGGTAGAGTAGTTTTTGTTGAAGCTCTGGTACGGAATCATGTAGTCCGTTGTTCTAGCTAGATCGGTACTCAGGTATTTTTGAATTATGGAGGCGTGTCCATAGGAGCTGTGCTTCCAGGTTTTTGCCTCCTTTAGGCGGAGGGCTCCCTTGGCTGCCATGCTGCAAATGTATTCACTTAGGGGTGGAAGATTTAGAATCATCTCCAGCCCGGCTTGAGGTGTTGATCTCATTGCTCCCGTTATTCCGATGCATGCCAATCTCTGTACCTTGGATAGGTTATTGAGATAGGTTACCTTTTCTATTGCCTTCCACCATACAATGGACCCATAGGTAAGTATGGGTCTTATATACGGCAATTATATAAGACCCATACTTACCTATGGGTCCATTGTATGGTGGAAGGCAATAGAAAAGGCAATAATATAAGACCCATACTTACCTATGGGTCCATTGTATGGTGGAAGGCAATAGAAAAGGTTAAGGCTCCGAATAGCTTTTGATCGGACAAATGGGAGGCATGGGATTGAGCGAGATAGGGTGTGAAATGTAAATGGGATGGAATGAAAGTCATATACTTCAAATCGCTATCACTTGAAGTGCTCTATTACCGATACTCTTCATTTAAATAGAGGTTTCTCTCAGCCGCTGGTAGCCAAGAGGAACCCACCGTATCGGTGATGGCATATTTCTGACATCACGTCTTCTTACATTGAATGCTAATAATATCTCTTCCCGAGAAAATAAAAAAAAAACGAAATACAGCGTACCTACAATTATTGTAATTAGAAGTAAAATTTGTCAATTTCCAAAATTGTTATTATAACCTTTGTGTGTAGTTTCCTTTCGTTTACCTTTGGATACCAACTTATACTTACTTTACTATTTTCTCTTAGAACTGCGGCTACTTCCCACTTTTTACGTACAAATTTATTCATCTCGGTGAATTAACACTCTAATCCTTTCGTCTATATCTATGTACTGTGGTTTAGATACACAAATAATATAATCCAACCAAGTACACTCCCGTGAAAGACATCAGGCATGAAATGCGATCCATTTTATTCTACTTTCGTATTATAATGGTAAACGTAGGTGCTTTCACACCTTAATTAAGTTAACCCTTGATAAAATCACCCATTCACCAATAAAACTGTTGAGGTAATTAAGTTTCCGTGTGATTATTCTACCGTATAGTATGATGCTTCAAAAATATGTTGATATACAGGGAAAGGTCTTGTATCAAAATTCCATCTCACCCAATTTTACAACACACCCTTTTTCGGTTCGAGAGCACATAAAAATCTATACATTAGCATTATGGTGTCGTATCCTTATCTTACCTCAGCTATGTGTAGGCACAGAAATGTCCCACAACATTTCGAAGCAATAAATTCGCCCACCTAAATATGAATAATATTTCCCAAGAATTTTCCAATGATGTGAAATTATGTTCTCGTGAATTTGAAAATATTTTCGTTTTCCCGGGATAATCTCAAAATAAAGAATGCATAATGGACTAACTGAATAAGAAGTTGGTGATTTAAATATTTTGTTTATATCTTTCGCGTGTAGACAATTCCTTTGTTGGCGAAAAATATGAAAAAAAAAAGGAATACAATTCCCAAGGGTTATTACCCCAATAAAATCGAAAGTAACCCCCAGGAGTGTGGACTGAATATTTCTATGTAATCTCATGTGTCAAATCTCATTTCAAATTCAGAACGCAACCTTTGAAATAAAGTTTCTTGCATGATGGACCAATCAGCCAAAAATGAGCCTTTAGAAGCAACAGAATCATACGAGGATTGTGAAAAGTCAGCGTCCTCAGCATCAGCAACAAATATCGATGGTGGTAACAACTTAGAGACCCAATCATCGACAACAACTTCAATTAATCCACTGCAGAGAAAGAAAGGACGACTTCAGCGGTCACATCGATTGCCAGCTGATAATGTTTCAGTAACATCGTATTCAGCTTGGGAGGCATTGGTGAAGGACAGTTTTGGCCAAGTTGCATGGCCGGTAAAACTTACATCATGGGAATTAGTTGACGATCGAGTTAAGGCTGTACCCACAAGGTGAGTGATTATTTATTTATATTTTTGATTTTCTATACATTTTTTTATATAATTTTACATATATAGTCACTAGTCAGTGCGGTTCATTTAGATAGACGCACAGGAGTTATGTTCTTAATTTTTTTCGTATTAAGTGTATATTGTAAGAAAAAGAAGGGCATTAGCCAGCCAATTATTTTTTTATTCACTTTAGTAGTATTATTATTGTTTTACTCATCAGTGTTGCCACTTATACCTCAATATTGTTGATCTACCGCAATTTCTGAATATTTTTCAATCTGCCACTGAACCCACAAATTCGTTTATTTATTGTCATTCTGTCTTTAATAATTGTACTTTCCATAACAATAAGCAAATTAAAGCCAAAACACACTTTAAATTGACATTTTTGAGCATTTGTGCCATGGTCAAGAATTGCATTCCCTAATCCGTAGCTGCACACCACACAGTTATGGTAATATATGGGCGTAAACAATTAGTTATATTAGTAAGTTGAAACCGTCCGTCATTTTTATAAATTTAGAACTCTTTTTATACTCAGTCTACCACATATCTACATTTCTGAAGAGACAGCACTCGAACTAATAAGATAATTTGATTACATTGCTGGCCTTATTTGATAACTCAAAATCAAAATTCAATTACCTATAAGGGCCAAAAGGGGAGCGACAAGGAGTCGGACCAAGTTTCAAATTTCCCAGTATCTACAATGGATCGTCACGGGTTGGCCACCAAGTTTTGCAAATGGCAAAGTTATATGTTTCTAAAAAATCGAGGGGCTTAGGGGTTCGCGAGGGGTAAGGGTAGGGGTATACCAAAATACCAAGCTTCGATTTTCGGAATTTCAATCATGGAACGTTTTATGTATGTGCATCTATTCATTTTTTGACAAATTGTTACTGACAATTTTTATTGGACAGAAAAATATATAATTTAAAATTTTGTATGTACATTTTATTATCTATTTGATAATTCTGAAACAGGCGATAGGAGTTTCGGTCATAAATTGAAAGTGACATGTGTACTATTTGAAATGCTAAATATTATTTCTTCAAATAATGCAAAAATTAAGAATCTTAAATACTATATGGTGTAGAACTTTTTTTATGAACGAATTAATCCTATCGGGAATTCCAAGGGAAACATGTTACCTGGAATATTTTTTGTTCCCTACCTATTGCGAATTTCCATCGGAAAGTTTTTCCGCGGGAATCAGAAAAGTAGCTACTTTCGAAAATATGTTCGAATGTGTTGAAAACATCAAGTAGACAAGATAGATGGAGTTTAGAGTTTTAAAAAAATTAAAATAATAGTTTTGATATGTTTAGAAGTGCGAAATTTTTATTTGCGATGGAAGAGCATGAGGAAGTGGAGAGGGCTCTACAAAAATCAATAAGAAGGGATACATCTAATACTTTAAGAGAGATACATCTAATACTTTAGGTCTACCACAAGTATTCTAAGTAGGAACTAAAAACTTTTCTTAACTTTTCATCCTGTACTTTTAACTAATTTTCTTAGATTCCATAAATACTACCGACTGAATAAGCAACTGTTTAAATACTTGTTGGAGTTACTCCTGGATTCTTTGCCGCAAACCAAAAAATTATTTGGAATTTCCTCATTTATTAAGCTAAGCGCATGTTTGCACTTCTTTGCAGAAGGCGGCAACCAGGTTGGAGAGGGAAACGACCACCAAGTTGGATTAGGCCAATCATCTATTTCCAAAATGCTTTGCTTTTTTCCCTTGTATATCTAAATTCATTTGCTATATCCAGATACTTTTCCATATGAGTATAATCTGTAGCTGTTTTGTATTTGTTTGTTTGACCTTCATTAAAACTGACAATATGCATTATTTTTTCTAAATATTTTGTAGAAAAACACTTACTTAAACTGTTGCTCCTTGTCCTTAGCTAAAGTTCCCAAGATTTTCCCCCGGAATCAGCGAAATATTTCGGGGAAAATTACGGTAATATTAATAGCGAAAAATTGCTTGTCAATGAATTGACATGTGGAAATAGCTGAATTGTCAAACAAAATGTCACTTTGTCTATAATTGACAGTGAAAATTAATTGGCATCAAGTTCATAAGTTTTTCAATCAATTGACAAACAATTTTTTGTCAATAATTGACATAAGTGGAAATGGACTGACGGTGGTGTCGTTCAATGACATAAACGCGAGAGCTGTCAAACTTTGTCAATCAACCGACATGGAAACCCATCAGGAATCAAATAGGAAATTTTTTTTTAGTCAACTGATGTTTTAAGATCCGAAATTCCAAACATATTGTAATCCTTCATCACCCTTTTGCCGAATGTGTCAACAAATTTTGAGATATGTTACCAAACTTTACCTCAGCCACCATAATATTCCACTTAGATTGCACCATCCGACTGTAACCAACTCTCACACACTCCAAAATGTTCTTGATGAAAATGAATAGATAGGTAAGTGCATGGAATCATTTCTGATTAGGTAGTACAAATATTGAAATTATTACGGCATTTACATTGTTAACTGAATTGATTACCACCATAATAATTATGTATTTCAATCAACACTGTTCGAAAAATCTTTAATTCTCTCACCAAATCGTACATTATATATGGAAAATTGCTTTCTATGGATTCAAGAGATATCAATATGCCTAATATTTTGTATTGTTTCCAAGAATTTCAAACCCTAGTGAGAGTAAGTCCACATACCTATCGATTCCATAATCTTCCCAGTCATATTTCATGAGCTGGATCAGCACTCTATTCCGGAATAATTCAAATTCTTATCTTTTTCATCGCATTTAATCCTTTTGCCCATGGCCAACTTGTGTGGTATCCGTATGGTAGATTATTATCTTTTCCAGTCATTCTCCTACGTGCTAAGCTACTAACCAGTCGGTACATCAAAATGAAATGGCGAAAAACATCAGTGGCCCACATAGATAGAAGAAACCTATTAATCCCTCAGGGCCAGCAAATAATGAGCTACCCATCCATGATACAACAACACAATACTACACAATTTAGTGATGTCCTCTACCAGATAATAGACAGTTTGTATTTGCAAAGAGTATCTCAAATATCGATTCGCTGCTATATGAAATTGGACTTCAACATCATGCCATAGTACAGGTGGGCAAAAAACAAGAGCAAGTGAGAGATTGCTTCTGCATTGTTACACACGAGATGGCTGTGTGAATAGAGCAACTTTGATTAAAATGAACGAAAGATGAAGGTGTAATTACAACACTAATTTTCCTGATTCAAAACTGTTAGAACTTTTAATTAAAAAATAAAATCAAATTAGATACTCCATGAGGCAGGCATCTGTCTGGATAATGATCGTAATGCATTTAGGAAAAAGAAAAACAGAAACTAATTAACTACCACCGACAGGTGTCTTCCTACCCATGGATGTCTAAATGAAGAGAAACATTTATAGTTCACCGCCAACTGTAATCATTTTGCATGTAAATCAAGGAAACATGAAAACATTATTTTCTGTTTTGAAATAAAACTTTCTGTGTTTTGAGGAGCGCAAAAAGGTCTGGAACTATTTCGACGAAGGTCATGCATCTGTTAGCACTAGCTTTTCTTTTCCATTAACAACGAAGAGATTACAATTACAGAATTAGCTTACAACAAAATTACCGTGCCTACTGTACAACTTTGGATAATACGTTGTTGATTGTAAAGAAACTTTTGGACTGATATGATGGTATAGTTTGTAACAGAGTGTATTAGTAATCACCATTTACTGAGTGTGCACATTGTGTAGGTTGATTAGATGATGATGATGAGTGAGGAAAATATGTCCTAATCGTTCTCGGAACACTTGAATCTGTGTAGATGTAGAATGATCCGTTCAATTGTAATTGGATAACAATAATATCAATCAGTCATTCCTTCACAAACGTGTGTCATTCTGACATATACCTATACATTGCAAAAGAGGATGAGTGCGGGATACAAGTATTTTCTACTTCCGATGATGTCATTTATTATATATTGTCAAATCTATAAAGTTCCCTTCCATTCGTAACAAAAATAAAAACTTACACAAACAAATGGTTGTGAGCAGCTAAGCCTAGGGTTCCTTTACGGACCTGTTGCGCCAACTATTTATTTATCTTTTTTTGTGTCCTGTGTGCAATTGATTGGAGGCATGTATTTTCAATATTTTAAGGGGGATCAATGAGAAATTGCAAAAAGCAAAAGGACTAGCTGTTCAAGTTTTGGTGAAAGCGCGCGCTGTCTTTTCTGCAAATGAAAGACTCAAGACCATCAAAGAAATAAAAAATGTAGTAAATGGCGCTGAAAAATTCAAATTGCAGTCGATGACAGGACGTCTTTTAACTGGGCTCCACTTGTCTCTGCCTATGTCCTCTCTTCAGCTCTTTCAAAGCTTTCCTGAGGGACAATCGCAGGGGTTTGTTGCCAGCAAATTCTAAAATGCTTATGGCTGTACAGTGTCATTTTAAGGCTTAAAACCTTTTTATTTTCAATAACAGGCATTCATGCCATTTTAAGAGTTTAGTTTATGCCTTTTTTTGATTTTTTACATCAACAAAATCCGTTCCCTGGCCAGCTTACAATAGCTAACTTACAATACAACTGTCATAAAAGTCATTGTTAGCCCATTGTCAGCCCTCTATCTCACCCTTATGCTGACAGATGTCTGGACACTTCTGAGCACACAATTTTTATTATTGTCAGACAATTAGGACATTGTCAAACTCATTAGGAATTGTAAGATGTCAATTGGTAACATTTTTCTTTATTGTGAGACAATATAACCATCTGACAATGAAATTGTATTACTTTGGGACAAATCTTACAGCCATGTCAACGGACAATGGGCCGTATGCATAAAAATTAAGTATTTACTAGTAGTAAAAGGTCTGAGTAAGTACTATTTAAAAGTTCTGTTATTTCTAAGTTAGCATGGTTGAGAAGTCTACTTCTGTGTCTTGGGAAACTTTTTTAACTTCTTCCTCAACCATTTCAATGTTAAGATCTCTATGTAGATCAGCGTTGCGTATATACCAAGGTGCATGAACTATGTTCCGTAGTACTTTATTTTGGAAAACTTGAATTTTTTGCAAATTTGTTTGGCATGTGCATGCCCACAACTGGAGCCCATAGGTCCATACTGGTTTTAAAACTTGCTTGTATAGCAATAATTTATTGTAATTGGACAGAGATGAATACCTCCCTATAAGCCAATACATTTTACTGTATCGCATGTTCAACTCATCTCTTTTTTTCTTTACATGCGATTTCCAACGCCGTTTAGCATCTAGAGTCATGCCTAGATATTTTGCTGTATTTGAGTATTCCACTACATTGTTGTTTATGTATACTGGAATAATATATGGTACGTTTTTAAACGTTAAATTGATATGGACTGACTTAAGGTCATTTAATCTAATCTGCCATTTTTTTGTCCAATCTGATATATTGTCTATTGACAATTTGAATCCCTTTGAAACTTTTTTGTTGCAACTTCGACAGTTTCTCCCACAGCTAGGACAGCTGTGTCATCTGCAAAAGTAGCTATAGTGGTTTCCCCATTTTTAGGCAAATCGCTAGTGAACAGAATGTATAAAACTGGGCCTAGCACGCTGACTTGTTAAGCTTTAATTTCTCTTAAAGTTGAATACTCTGTCTCTTGTTTAATTCTGAAGAATCGATCTGATATATATGACTCCAGAATCGTCGAATATTGCTTTGGCAGTTGCCTTTGCAGTTTGTGGATTAGACCTTTGTGCCAGACTTTATCGTAAGCTTGTGCTATATCAAGAAATATTGTAGACCACACTTTTTTCTCTTCAAATGCTTTTTCGATTTTGTCTGTGATTCTATGCACCTGATCAATTGTAGAGTGCTTATTTCTAAATCCAAATTGGTGATTTGGGACTAGTGATTTTTCGTCAATTACTTTTTGCAGGCGTTTTACCAGCATTTTCTCGAATAACTTTGACAAAATTGGGAGTATAGATATTGGGCGATATGAAGTTACCTCGCTAGGTGGTTTGCCTGGTTTTGGTATCATTAATACTTCCGCGACTTTCCACATGCTAAGTACATATCTTAACTTAAATGCAGCGTTTATAATCTGAGCTAGTTTTTTTTTAAACCTTTTCGAGGAAATTGTTTTAGGACTTTACCTGTGATTAAATCGAACCCTGGGGCCTTTTTTATATTTATGCCTTCTTTAATTTCTTTGGCAAGTTCTTTTGCTGTTACTGGCTGAATAGGTCTATCGTCTTCACACCTTATCCGTATCCAGAAGGCTAAACCACTAACTTTTCCACGAGTTAAACGAAAATCAACAGATTTATAGAGAAAAGCAGTTGATTGTTTAAGCGGACATAGTTTAACCCAACTGGAATGGACCTACCTTGCGCACCAATTAACTAAACACCAAAGGCTTACAGTGTACGACCTTATTTACTTCATCGTCCTCCTTTGCTAGTGCCCATGCTTCTAGGCCGTAGGCCATACCAGGCAAGTGTTCATGAGGGTCATTGTCATTATATTATAAGGTGCAATTTAAAAAAAAGCACTTTCCTTAACACCAAATTATTATTTTTTTTTTCCTATTTGAAAAACAAGAAAAATCCTTTTTTTTTTGTCTCGGAATAAAAAATGTTTGCGTAAGCAGCTTTTTAACTCGGGCGATGCTTCCAATTGCTTGAGATATTTGTATTTTTTTTGTTCTTTCTTCCTTCATTTCAAAATCCTAAATAAAATGAGAATTATTTTCACTTACCCATTAAGTTGTGTCGCCCTTGTCTAGAAATTCGCGAAATATTTTGAGTTTAGGCATAGTGCAAGGACACACTATGTGATGGGACACGCATGCCTTCCCATGAAAGTCGTGTCGGGCGAGACGGGTAGATTTTTAGGTTAGTTGAGAAAATCCCTTCTCTCTTTTCTACTCACTTAAAATCAACCTGTCTCTCCCAAAACTACTTTCATGTGTGGCCCAGTACACGAGCATGACTTTCATTCACAAGGCCTCATTGCAATGAAATAAAATTTGGCGGGTAGGTACAGGAATAATGAAATCGAAAATAAAAAAATTGTGTGGTAAAGCCGAAGCGGACGCACGCTTTTCATGTCTTCACTCTACCAACACAAATACCAAAGGAAGATTTGTATCGAAAGCGCTATGGCCCGAAAAAGAACCTTCATGCATCATGTCATGCGAGATTTATTTCTGAAAGTGGATTTTTGGCCCATTTTCTGTATGATCCTTTCTATATGAGAAATCCTTTCTATACTCACCCAAAATCTACCTGTCTCTTTGGACACGACGTTCATGGTAAGGGGTGTATGGCCAGGACATGTTAATAGTCTTATTAAATGTCACAAGAATGAATGCATTCAGAAACCAACAGCTAGGTTCCAGAAATCGAGTGAAATGAAATCGAAATCGAAATTGCAAATCGAGTGAATTCGTTTTCAGTGTTCTGCATTCCGACCGATTCGGTAACTCCGAAATTTTTTCGAAATCACTTTTCGTGAAATTGCAAACAGCTAACATCTGTCATTTTGGACATCGTAAAAGTGTTTTTATTTTGGAAAATTGTTTGTTAATAAAATTGTGTTGTTCGAGTGGCTTAAAAGAATATTTTTATTATATAATTTTATTATAAACGGATCTTATAATGAGCGCTGCGCTAGTTGCTGCACAGGACAAATAAAAAAATAGAAAGACGAAGGCTGAGAGATATATCAAATCCCTTGGAAATTGCAGATGCTGCGCAAGTCATAAAAGCTAAAAACGAAAGTTTAATTTTTTCAATTATTAGTCGTTTAATAGAGGTTCATTTCATACTACCGTCTAAATGTGTACCTATTTCTAATGTTGTTGCAAATTGTTGAACCACACCTTCAACAACATTCAATTCCTGCCACTTTGCAGCTAGCCGCAGTTTTGCGTTTTTGCCGCTCCATAAAATGAATAAATATTCCCTACTGCGCAGTATTTTTATGTTTACCCCTGTTTTAAATATATTTTTTGTGAAATAAGCCTATCAAGTTTGTTTTAAATTTCATTATTTTTCTTACATTTTTGATCGCGTCTTTTCGTTTCCACTATTTCACATCGAATGACCAAGATCGATTTGAAATCACTTGGAAATCGTCAAAATCGATTTGTGGAACACAACAATTTCACTTTTTCTCAATTCCGAAAATTTCTAAACCGAAATCGAATAAAGTGAAATGTAGAACACAAAAATTCATTTCCGATCGATTTCGATTTCATTTCGAGTGAAAGTGAAATGTGGAACCTAGCTGCAAACAAAGAAGTGAGATGTTTCATGGGCACATTTCTTGAGCATGGTTGTTTTTGTAGGTTGTTAATATTTAGGTATTCATTCTAAAAAAAAATTTCTTACAAAGACTTTAAGATGTTTCCCCTTTCTGGATTTGTTTCCCCGTTTTTATCCCTGTCCCCTTTCATCTTAAAAAATCGGCAAAAATGGCGGTTTTTCCCTCAACCTTTGAATACTGGCGTGCATTTCACTTGATTACTAATGTGATATAGTTATCTACTAAGGTTTATAGACGCGGTTGGCACTACTTTGAAGTTAAAGCTGTCTTTTTTTGCGTTCAAATTACCACTTATGTGTTTCTTTTGTTGTCAAAATGTAAATAGTGTTGCCTCGTTATTGTTGCTGCGTTGGTTTCAATATTAGCAAACGCATCACTTACAGCTCGCTTTTTTCTGCCAATGATTTCCAGGCATATCTATGTGAGTAGTTTCCACAGAGGAGTTCGAAGTAGTGCATTTACTATAAAGTTCCGTGAAATTCTTTGCATAACTCACTCTAAATATTTCAGCGTTATAATAACGCAAGAACATGCTATGCAAAGGATGGCTACAAAATCATGTGTGTATACCAGTAAGTCAACAAATAATAACACATACATTTGGTGCCTTTTGCTTTGATTTAGCCAGACTAACCTTATGAACTTTGTTGAACAAATACACTCATCACAACGTAAGCTATTACAATTTTGGTAAATATTGACTGGTTTACATAAGAAATTACAAACTCAAACTGACGAACTCAGTGGAGATGTGCACTTCACCTAATGCTACCTTTAAAAGAATTGTTTGTAATTGTGTTGAATTGAGAGTAGATGTATGTTTCATTTCAAAAATACGGATTTCCCAAAGAGTCCACAAGTACTCAGTGATCTAAGCTATTTTGAGGTTTGAGTAGCCTTGAGCTTGATCCCTCTTTACATTTATTTATTTATTGGCTGCCATTGCAAATGGAAGCATTGAAATATGAAATAAGTGCAACCTCACTTGGACAAAGCAAAAAGTAAAATCAATGTCCCTTACAAGCAAATGGAATTTTCACAATTTAAATATTCAATCACCTATTGCTCGCTGCTGTCTTTTACCTCCTCATTCATTCATCCATCCGATGACTATTCATTGCTCGTCCTCTTGGAGCAGAGTTAATTGCTCTCCCTCCAGCAAACACAAGCATTATGCCCTCCGACCAACGACATTTGGATTCACCGTCATCCTTCGGAAGACGATTGGAATTGGTTTTATCCTACTATAGTCCATCGTCCACCGTCGTCGGTAGACTCAGAGTTTGCAGCTCGTTTGTTCCAATTTGCGATGGCTAAAAATAATGGTGCACCCCTTTCGACAAAGACGAGGCCACCGTCGCAGTATAGTGTCGATGTTGGTAGGTATCCCTAGATATAGGTGGCTAACCTCAATCAATTCTTCTTGAATTGATTCATGCTGGCCATTTCACCAAAGGGAAGTGCAGGACGAAACAGAATGAGATACTATCGCCGACACTTACGACACTCCCGGTCAACCAATTGTGGCATCCCTATCGCCACTTGTAGTTTCTTGGCATAGGTTATACGGCTTTGATGGGTCATTTCAGTTAGACAGTGATATTCTCTCGCGATAGTTGCTTTCGGAATCATGAGCGGAATATTTACAAATTTTGTATAGATTGTAGATACTCGTAGTCGATCTGTTCAAAATTAAAGTGCCTGTAATGTCGAAGTGGTCGTTTTTGCGTAACGAATTTATCCCACTAAAAACTAGTACCGAAAGGTCCTATCAACATCATAGTGCGGAATCGTCACTCAAAAGTATACTGAAATGGCCAAAGAAAGCGGACAAGTCTGCGCTCCAAAGCAGACAGTACCTAAGTGAACAAACAAAATCAAGGAGTTTCGATTTCGTTACACGCCGCTACCAAAACGGTAACAATGAAATGGTTTCCCAGGAACCAGACACAAAACCTGTTCCCGGATCATCTCCATGCTTGCAACGAAGACGACGTGAAAATGTGATTCAAAAACGACGTCAATTCGGTTTCAATTCATGGAAATTCTTAAAGGACAATGTGGACCAAAGTGATGCTGGGTAAGAAAAGCGTTATGGAGTGGAACATTTCTATGTAACCATAGTGCAAAAGCATAATACAATTTTTATGGATTAGAGTGTAGGTAGACTAATGCCGTAGTAAAATAATATGTGGGATGGTAAGCAGTGTTTTTGCAAATCCACCGAAATCCTTCGACCAGTTTCTTTTTGTATGAAAACGATTTACCCGTCAGGTGTTGCTCCTAAATGTAAAAAGAAAGTTGTTCATCTTGGAGTTCAGTCATTCAACTAATGCTTGGATTGTATAGAAAGAATACTAGCGGACCCGGCAAACATTGTTTTGCCTGCTCATATACATTTTCATTCATATTGTGTTCGAACTGATTCTGTACTCCGTGTGCTTTGTCCAATATTTCCTCAGACGTGTTGCCAGGCTCACAAATTGTATTGTCTAGACATATTTTTCACATGACTGTCGAAGGAAAGCGTTTGAAATGTATTTTTTTGTTATGAGAGGTGTCACGCCCTTTTGTCCAATCCCGGCAGGTTTTGTAAATGTTTCCAAACAGGCAATGTGACAGATATAGTGATTTAAATAACTTTGTTGTAAGGATGGTGCCATGGCGTTTTCCAATCCCACCCACACTTCGTGCGGTTGTTTGTTTGGACAATGCACATCAATGTCCAGAATTTTATAACTTTAGCTCCCATGGGTGTCAGATACCTATAGTATTTAAATTTTTTTTTTAACTTTCTCGTATATATACGTAGTAAGAGAAAGATATTATTTTCGTACAAAATTTCGAACTCGAGATTTTGATCAATTCTGTTATTACGATGATAGGGGAACTCAAAAAAGTGGGTCTCGCAATTCTGTCCGTCCGTATGTCTGTCTGTTCCATAGCTGGGAATTCCAAATGCTTGGACGGATTTGTTTCAAACTTCGTATTTAGAGTTGGTGGGCTTCCCCCTAGGAGGCGGTTTTTTATGCTAGCCCTAATATTAACGGTACCTCCCATATAAAAATTGTACGAAATATTAAACAATAAATAGTTTTTCGAAAACGGCTCTAACGACTTGAACCAAAATTAATATTTGAGTTAATGTAGGCATGCCTATTGCCTAATACGACTGCATACCCAGTTTTTCGCTAAAGAATCCAGCAACGGCTCTTTTGAAAATTGGCATTTCTCGAAATCGGTACAAACGATTTTAACAGAAACTTATTATACCCGGTACCACACTGTGGTGAGGGTATATTCACTTTGTCATTCCATTTGTAACGCCCATAAGGAGGCGTTGTAGGTATGACAAACTATATATATTATTGATCAGCATCACTTTCTTAGTCGATCTAGCGATGTCCGTCTGTCTGTCCGTCTGTCTGTCCGTCTGTCCGTCTGTCCGTCTGTCCGCACGATTACGGCCGTAATTTAAGAGCTATCGACTTGAAATTTGGTATGTATGTAAGCTTTTATCCACCAAACTGAGGCTAAGTTCGAAGATGAGCAAGATCGGATGAAAACTACTACTACCTCCCATACAAAAATATCAGATTTATATAGCTTTTTATGTTAAAAATTAAATTTAAATAGCTACAGTAAAGATAGCAAGTTTAAACTTTGCACATATTGTTTTAATAATATTTAAAAATTTTTGACAAAAAATGAGCTTGGTCGAATAAAAAGTACCCACACCTCCCATACAAATATATAATTTTTTAATACTAAAATATTTTTTTTATTTTACAATAATATAGTACCGGGTATTTGAGCTTCGGCATAGTCGAAGATAATTGTCTTACTGGTTTTTGAGGTACTATTGTCATTCTTAACTTGATATCAAACTCAGTTTTTCTCTAAAAAGACTGCGTCCTTTGATATCCACCCAATTCAGTAATAATAGTACTTCAAAAAACTGTTCATATATCAAAACCGCCATTTTCGATTATGATAGAAATGTAACTCGCAGGTAATACTTAAATCCATAGTAATAGCTTTTGCTCAGTTTTGAGTTAAACAGTTTCAAAACAGTGTTTTCTGAACCATGAATGTGTCCTTCGATTTCCACCCCAATCGCTAAAAATGGTACTTTAAAAACTGCTCATATCTCGAAAACGCTTCGAAGTTAAATGAATTTCGATTTGGATGAATATGTAACTGTTAGGTAATGTTTATATCCTGAAGAATACGTCGTACTCAGTTTTCAGCTAAACAGTTTAGTAACAGTGCTTTTCGTATCCAAATTTGTAACATTTGTCAGCATAATTTTACAAAAAACCGCTCATACATACATTTTTAAGACAACATAATTTTCATTCCAAAAATTCATAATTTGCATTCGAAACATGATCACGTACTTAGTTTTTCTCAGAAAACTCGAATATAGCCGTTTTATGAATATTTCTCAAAAATGACTACCCAAATCCCGATCTGTATTCAGAGGCGTTAGGCAATGACTCCTCAATCAATTTGGAAATAACGTCCTAAAAAAACTCGTACAATTTGTTGTTGCAAAATTTTTCTTCATTTTGGGTGTTATTTCCTTTCTAGGGTTCGTTTTTTTTTTTTAACAAAGCCACCACATTAATTAGGTACTTGCTTTTTCGTGACATTTTGCTTCCAATCCGGCAACAGCGATGAAAACCACGTTCGACCAAACAATGGCTTAAAATAAAGGCCATAAACAATAATCAACTCCAATTTCTTAGTCGCACCACCGAACTCCACCGCAACAAGAACTTTCCCTAGCACTTTTAGCTTATGACCTGAAATTGTACTTAACTTTATATTTGACATTTTTCTAGATTGAAATACTTAAACTTAGATTTAACATCCTTTGTATGAATAACAGAGACATTAGCTCCTGTGTCCAACTCCATGTTTAGCTTTAAACCTTCAATCGTCGTTCTATCTCCGCTGCTACCTCCCCTTGAATAGAATTGATAGTATGCAGGGCCTTAACTTGCTTTCTTCCAGGTGATCTCGACAGTGTTCTCTTATTCCAAAAGCAAACATTTGCGGTATGACGTTCCTTATTATACTTAAAACATTTATCCAAGATTTGGCTGGACAAGTTTTTTCAGAGTGCAATTTTCCGCACCGCTTACAACTTTTGGACAAACTGTTTCTCTGTGAGTCCCCATTTCGATTTTGACTGCGTGTTTCTTTATTTTTATGACTTTTTTGCCTTTGCTCTCTCGCAACATTGCTCAAACGATTTCGACTCATCTGTTAAAAGCGCTTGTTGCATATACGTTCGTTTCGTAGCCCCACAATAAATTTGTCTGTGAGTGCGTCTTCTAATGCCAGATTTTTCCACCTCCCTGCATCCTTCTCTTTATCATCAATAAAATATCCGAATTTGCAAGTCTCAATGAGATTGCGGAGTTTAATGATAAAATCGCTGATGGACTCTTCTTCTTCTTGCTTGGCTCGTTAAAATTTAAATCGTTCTGCTCTTTTATTAAATTTTGGAGAATAATGTTGTGCTAGTAAGCGAATTAGCTCCACAAATGCTTTTGTACTTGGTAAGGCCGGAGCGGTCATAGAGTTTAGAACTTTATATACTTCCGAGCCCACTAGGGTTATGAATACCGGTGCTTGGCGGTCCTCCTTTATATCATTTGCAAAAAAATATTGTTGGACACGATCCTTGTATGCATCAAAATCTTCACCGGGCACAAACTCACTTAAATTTCCCACATATGACATTGTTCGACCAGTGTTAATTGTAATTTCTTCTACTAATTTCCTTTCGTCGTACATTCAATCACAGAAAAGTGAAGGTTGACAACTTTTCTTTTCAGTATGTACAGAGTTTTTAATCCACTTTTTTTCTCCCTCACCTGAATACTCTTTTCTTGTTAGTTTATAATGTTACTCTCAAATTGTAAAATTTTTAAAGCAGCAATTTTAATGTTTGTGTATTTATTTTCCTCGTCGCCAATTATTGTAAAAGTATTACAAATCAAACACGCGTATTTTAGGACTTCATGACTAGCTTTATTCTTACATACACACTAATCCAAAAGCAATCTTAATCTAAGTCTTAAACCTACGGAAGAGCGAATTCATTTACTCACTGTAGTTGAATGCATTCAGTAATATGTATCTCCAATAACAGGATAGTACATATTTTATTCGGTTAGTACATTACAGAAACGATGGTAGAACGTCTTCGTTGACGATGAATCTGTCCGTAAGAATTTGTATTAACGAATCTATGCAAGGAATCAGTATAGACACCCTAAAATAGGTTTCTGGATTGGAACACGTTGTTTGTTTTAATGAACTTCTTGGAGCTCCTCATTCAATTTCAAATAAGTCCTTGGCAAGTTAAGATTTTTTTTTTTTTGTTAAATTGACTTATTCTATAAGATGTACTGTAAAAAGACATTTTCTGCGGAAACTTTTTTATACCCTCCACAGGAAGGTATATTCACTTTGTCATTACATTTGTAACGCCAAGAAGGATTCACCGGAGACCCTATAAAGTATGTATATATATTCTGAATCAGGATCACATTCTGAATCGATTTAGCCATGTCCGACTGTCTGTCTGTCCGTCTGTCTGTCCGTCTGTCTGTTGAAAACACGATAGCGTCCAAACGAATCAACCTAGGTGAATGAAATTTTGTGAGAGGACTTCTTTTTACCGTCGTCAGGTTGGTATTGAAAATGGGCTATGTCGGTCATGTAGTTCTGGTACCTCCCATACAAATCCACTATTAGACCCATGTGTCTCTCTGTCTCTTGAAAGCACGATAGCGTCCAAACGAATCTATCTACGCGAATGAAATTTAGTGAGAGGACTCCTTTTTACCGTCGTCAGGTTCATATTGAAAATTGTCTATGTCGGTCAAGTAGTTCTGGTACCTCCTATACCAAACCAATATGGCATGGCAAACATTTTGCATGACTTTTATGCAGTGGAGGGTATCAAAGCATCGGCCAAGCCGATGATAAAGTGTTGCCAGAACTTTTCTAAGAGAATATGCCAAATTAAGAAAAAAATATGCTAAATTGTATGGAGGAACTAAGCAAAATATGCTAACGTTTAAAAACAATTTTTTATTACAAAAAAAGGAAGAAATATAAACACAACATGATGTCTATCTATAATAAGGAACAAAAAGGGAATTCAGTATTTTGTAATGAAATTTACATTTAGTTATTCAAAAGCACGTCAATTAGGTAGATACAGAACTAAAACTAAAGTCCGTATATGACTCTACATTTTTCTCTCAATTTTTCTTCATTTTTATCACATTAAATCATCTTAAAAAATCAGCTGCTTGTAAAAGAGACAAAAAGTGTAGGTATGTATTACCTTGTTGTTTGCAAAGGAACACAAATTTTCAAACGAATTTATTTTCAAAAAGTTAGACTTCAAAGTAACGGGAGGAGAAATGCCAAATAGCTAATATTAAAATGTCAAACAAAAAAAACACCCAGGTGAAAAATATAATTTGAATACATTTTCAATGCATTTTTTTATATATTACATTAATAAAGTTGTTGTATTCGCAATCACACCTATCGGGAATTTTCTTTCTAATTTTTCTTACTGTTCTAGTTTCATTTTAAACGCGTGAAATATGCAAAAAAAATTCGAGTGTCATACGGGCTTAAGGTCATCATCTTCCCCGTCTTCGTCATTGTACTGATATTTTGCCGAGTCTTTATTTTTTATTCAACAATTTTCTTGTAGTACCTAACAATTAAAAAAAGTGTCAGACACTTGACAATTGACAGCTGATTTGAAATTTGTCGACCTATTTGGCATTTTGGTATTATGCGTGCTATTACTATTCCCATTTATGTTTTGATTTCATTAAAAGTAGTTACATTAATACCGAATAAATTTCATCCCTGGATGATTCAGCTAATATTGGTAATAAATGAAATACCTACCTACTTTTTTACTACTGCAATTATTATTTATTGTTGTAGTGGTCTGTAGCCCTTAAGGAAATAAAGCCCATCACCAATAATTGAAAAACAAAAACGTCACATCGTATACTGTAATTTATGGAAAAGAAAATGCATCTGTTATTTTGCATATAGTTTAGGTACTATATAAGCGTTCCGTAACTTTTTCGTAAATTTCTCTCACTGTGAGAGAATAATTCAACCCCAGCACCGTCATTTCGAGAGTCTTTTCCATTTTTACTGCAAAAGTAAAGGAATAGACCTCTAGATACAATTGAGATGCTTTGATTTCATTCAATTGAATCATTGTCATTCACATATTGTTCAGTAATGCCAAATACCGAAAATGTTGATAGATGCATAGCATATACCACGAATATTTTCATGATGGGTATAAACATAAAGTTTTTGATTTTTCTTAATGTTGAATGTTGAAAATATGCTAGATTGCATATAGCATATTTTATTTATACTATTATGCAATTTAAGGTTTAAATATGCTAGATCTAGCATAAAAATGCTAAAATGGCACCACTGTTGATAACACTTTTACTTGTTTTTTTTTTTTAATTTTAAAGTTTTCAATTTTCACAGAAAAGTATGTATTTTTATTGACTGAAAATATTATACCTATTGCTAAATACCCCAGAGTAAAAATATAATTAAACTTTAGCTCCAGGCGCCTGCCAGACAGTTGTTGACATACCCTTAGCGGAGCGACGAAGTCCCGTGAGCGGCTAAACCCCGCGAAAAAAGGGTTAAAATCCTGTTAGCGATCGAAGCCAGCCACCCACCCCATACTTTAAATACATACTAGACTTTCTTACAGGCGCCTATCTGACAGTTTTTGGTATAGACTTATTGAGCCATGTAACTGGAATGAGTCACATAAACACGATTTGATTAAAAAAAAATTATTAAAATTTAGACAAAAAAAATTTAAAAAAAAATGTCTTTTCCTCAGGAAAGAAATATTTTATTTAGATATGTTTTTAGGCCATTTTAAGTCAGAAAAAAAATAAATAAAAAAATTTTGCTCAGTGTTCATTATGGAAACCCGCCCGAAATCTCTTTTTTGGACCGCTGCAAAAAGTGTTGATGCTTTCGAAGACATCGCCCACGTCGCATTTGAAGAGCTCTACAAGGAAATAATACCATCATACCTTTCAATGAATCTTGTTTCACAAAGTCGTAGATGTCGAGTTTTTCGGCTCTCTGGTGCGTGTTTTTTAATTACATTTTTTAAAGTTATATTTACATTTGAATGGTTGCGGAACAAATTAGCAATTTCACTAACTACACCAAGGGAATTGTGAATTGCAGGAGTTGACATGGCATTAGTCGGAGGCAGGTTCAAGGGATGGCTGTATAGTCTCCTTATTTTTATAGATTTGAATTTATACAGGGTGTCCCAGTTAAGATGTATAGTCCTTTAAGGGAAGATTCCGCCGAACAAATTTCCCGTTATAGCCCATCAAATTACGTGACCTCTAATTTGTAGGTGTTACCACTTAAAACGCTATAACTTATAAACTATTATAGCTGCAAAAATAGTTTTGAAAAGAAAATTTAGTAGCGCACAAGTCTTAAGCACTTCGGTAACATCTGAGCAGCTACAAGAAAGTTATGGCTCCCTAAACTTTGAAAATTTGTTGTTAACAATTTTTACTTAAAATGTCTTGTTCTCAAAATTTTTACTTAATAAATTTTAATTTTTTCTATGAAACTATCCTTGAGAAATTGACTAAAGATTATGTTAAGCAACTTTTTTACGTACAATCAACAGAAGTTTGTAGTAAAAGTAGTTTTTTGTCTGACAAAAATGTTCAAAAAGAGGCTCGATATTTGTCTCTAATTGTCTTTGTTGCTGTTGTTGCATCGGTATTGTCTGTCTTCACTAAGAGTGGAAAGGAAGAAGATAAAGATACTGAAATAAAAATTGTAAGTGCCCAAATGGAAAAACACATTAGTCTCCGAATTTTTGGCCGGATTTCGTACACTCCGGCAGATTTTCTATTTGATAACAGATGTGACTTTCCCTATCGTTTGAATATTTTCCGCACTGCTGAAGGTTGGTGATCTGTCATTCATCAGAAAAATGCTTGCTCGTCGCTCGAAAGAATTGTACCATCGGTTCACTTATAAAACAAAACTCATGGCTACCGTGAATTTCTTTTAGCTATCCAAAACACTCTGGATTGAATCGATGCTATTTTGAATTAGAGCAGTTAGAGCACGGTAAAAAATTAAGTGCACGAATCATTTTTTTGTTGAGAGCTTTAGTCGAAAAGCTTTAGCAATGACAACAACCAAACAAAATTGCCATGCAAGAAGGTACTTTCAACATGTTCTTCCAGTAAACAAACTCCCTTTCGAAACCTGCGCTCTACTTAAACAATCCACCATGTGTCCTTGCCAGGATATTCACACCTCATATATACCAAAACAATGCAGACGATTCCTAGAAATAAGCGGACATTTCTACAATGGTGTGGATTGCAACTAGTGCCCACAACGAAATCCATGAAAAGGAGCATGTGTATTGTATATAGGCTACGAACTGGTTATGTAAAATGCTGCAATAGCAGTTACGTTTAGTCTGACTCGAAGCTTCGTCGTGTTTGAGGGTGATTTTCTGACTCTCAAAATCGGCATTTTATCGAAATAGAATACATCGAAAAAAGAAATAATCGTCTTATTTGTAACGCATAATTAATTGTGATTATGTGAACCTCTAAATTATATAAAATTACGGTGACTTTAAAAGAGCAAACGTGCTTATCAAATATCTCACATCAGTATCTAACATAACTCCGCCGATTTGCTCAAGGAAACTAATTGCAGTCGAGATAATGAAATTGCTGCGTTACGAGTAGTTTTTTCAAACGTGTCGCGGTCGCAACAACTACTGCAACTTTTCTGTGGTATATCATGGCAGAAGGATAACTACCGGAATGCGTGTGTTTGTCGATTTTAAGTGTGCCGGTTGTTGGCGTGTTTATTTTTTTTAGAATTCCGTGCAAGTGCTAGTTAGCTCCAATAAAAAGAAGCAAAAACTGACATCACCTAAGATTTGAATGCATTATTGTAGTACATAGTTGAATTTTAAATTTTCGACCAACCGCCCAAGCGAAAGGATACTCGCACCGCCCCATCAGGCGAATGCATTTGGCCGCCATGACATTGCCAACGAAGCCGTACAACGAAAATGGGTCACAACAACACAACAACGAACACGAAGAGTAGTTTTTGCTCCACTTTCCTACACCGTACTCGTAGTTTCAGTTTTGGCTCCTATTCAAATGTGACGCTATCCTCAACTCTTGACCTGCTTCTATCGTATATTCTGTGCGAATTTTCCCGGTTTTCCTTTCCTATTGCTGCGCGTGAACCTTAATGACTGTCATTGTTCGTTCTCGTCGGTGGATACATTCAAGTGTCAGACTGTGTAGATACACTGGATGAGATGCTGTGCTTCAATCTGAAATTGGCCACCATTTTCCGATCGTATCGTGATGAGTCCGTACGTGACCGCAGTCAAAGTTTGTGCGCCCCACCGAACCGTGCACCACCTAATAAGGATATTGGAGCCCTGAGAGTTCTCCAGCGACGAGCTTCGAGTGTGATGTAAGTGTGAGTGAGTATATTTTAGTGATGCGATAAACTTGAGTAATAATCAGTGAGCTGCACTTGAAGTGACAACTTGACATGAATAAACGGTGCAACCCAGTGTGCCACCCTCCAAAATTGTCTAGTCACCCGTGTGTCAGTGCTGATGGCTGTATGGGGATGTGTGAGCTGAAGGAGGCGGCAGAAGAATCACCGCTGTCGATTTGTCTGGCAGGTGAACGATATTAATGAAATGCAAACTTGACCTATAAATCAGACGAGCGAGCGGGGACGAGTTGGGCATTTTGTTTTGATTTTCTCTGATTAATGACATTCGATTGGGGTTGATATTATGGCGGGAGGTGCATGCAAATTAATTGAATTGATAATGGGCTGCGCAAAGGCGTTGGTTTTGTGCTTTCAATATGGGCTCGTGAATACTGTAATTCATTGTCGCCATCACACCTTGTTGAATCGTATCGACTTTGACGTCTATAGTGATTAATTATAATCCAGAAGGGGTTGCTGACAGGGCCTCGGTTCATTTTGTGCGAAGGGCGGCATGCCTACCGAGTTAAATATGGCAACTTCAACTTGCGAGTGATTTATGAATTCCGACAGATGGTATCGCGAAGAAGGGAATATGCAAAAAAAAAGTGATGTTATCTAATCTGCGGTAGCATGCCGTGCGATTGTGGCGCATAAATCACTCGATTGTGGCTGGAAGCATTGCCCGCTGCTGAAATGTCACCAGAAGGAGTATTTCGACATGCTTTAATTTATCATCATAGATACCTATACCAAGTATAGGTATGGGAATAGGTAGCTACACATATCATACCTACATATTTCGATTTTCGATTAGAGAGTGAGCCTGAGCAGCTCCCTTGTAATTAGTTGGTGGGTTATATGACCAACGGCAAGTGGGCATACTGCTGATCAACTGTCTTAATTTAGACAAGCCAAACGACTACATTTCGAAACAACATTTAGCTATCTGATCTGATAGCTTAATTCACTTGACCATTTGTAGATTTTGTATACTGTATACATATTGATTAGGATTTGCATTGAATTATAGGAACTGAATGTGGGCGAAAATACCGACCAAGAGTGTGGACACAAATTTAAATTTGTGTTATTTCACGAAGTAGCAACAATCCACAAGAAAACAAAATTAGCCACTTACAGGCATGAATATGTAATGAGAGAGTGCTTTCCTATATTTAAATTATTTCTGGGCGGCTGGAGATAGTCTAGCTGCGGAATTCGTAATTCCTGAAATACCTACATTATAAAAAAAAAGTTCCACAAACATAAAACAGTAATACTATCTAAGCAAATTTTGAGTTCCTTCACATGAGAGTAGGTATTATTAATGACTAGAACTTTTACGCCGTCAAAGTATATACTTAAGGTAGCTTAGGTATTAGTAGGTATGTACAACTTTCTATGTACATAGTTTAACTACACCGGACACTTAAACTGCACTTTTTGGCTAGAATATAAAGAAAAAATAAAAAAAAAAATAGTCCCCCTGTAAAACCGCCAATGAGAACTGTTCGAAAGTGAAACTGGCAAAAGACAATGCACTGTATCTAAAATAGGTTTTATACCTTTCCCTTTGAATCCGTTTTCAAATTTTTATCGAAAATATAACAAAACTAGCTGAACCCCGGCCGGCTTCGCCAGGTTTTTTTTTGTTTTTTTAAATTTTAAATTTTTTATACTTTTATACTTAGCTTTTTGATGTTAAAAATTAAATTTAAATAGCTACAGTAACGATAGCAAGTTTAAATTTTGCACATATTGTTTGAATAATATTTAAAAATATTTGACCAAAAATGAGCTTGGTCTAATAAAACCTACCCATACCTCCCATACAAATACATATATAATTTTTTAATACTAAAATATTTTTTTTTTACAATAATATAGTACCGGGTATTTGAGCTTCGGCATAGTCGAAGATAATTGTCTTACTGGTTTTTAATTTTTTTGGCTATCAATCACCGTGATTACCGACATTTAAAAAAATCAACTAAATCGGTTGAAAATTACGGCCGACAGAGGGAAACATACAGTTTTTTCCACTTTGTTTTATTACAGTGAGCGTCAAAAGTGAGTCAACAGTCAACACCAATGCTGTTTTCATTTGTCTTTGGAGTTTAGAAACCATTTTTTAGAAATTTCTATAAATTATTTTATGTTATCGAAATGAAATATGTTTTGATATTGTTATTGATTGTTGGTTTTTTAGACATTTTTCAAGACATTAAAGAAAACTTAAGAGATCATCGGTGTCCACTCACTTTTGACGCTCACTGTATATAGAGATAGCTATACCCGCCCGGCTTTTCCCGTGCACAGATGTTCTTTCGTAAAATGCGAGAAATGAGAATAATTCGATTTGCTGGAACTTTCTTTTTGCCTAAACCAAACATGAAATACAGCACTACGAACAAAACAAAAAAAGGCTCATGAAAATCGGCCCAGCGGTTATCGAGATATAACGTCATCGAGTTTCACCCCATGGAAGATGTTTTTGTATAGGTATAGGAGGTATACGATTTTCAATGTTTTCTGGTTTGGGAACAATCTTCTCAGGAACACTCTACGGCCAATAAGATTATCTGTAGGTTTGAGCTCAATCGATTCGGTGGTTATCGAGATATAAGATTTTGAATGTTTTTTTTGTATGGGAGGTGCCACGCCCCTTTGTCCAACTTTGATCAATCTTCACGGAAGCACTCAAGGGCCAATACCTAAGATTATCTGTAAGTTTGAGCTCAAACGATTCGGTGGTTTTCGAGATATAAGATTTTGAATGGTTTTTTGTATGGGAGGTGCCACGCCCCTTTGTCCAACTTTGATCAATCTTCACGGAAGCACTCAAGGGCCAATACCTAAGATTATCTGTAAGTTTGAGCTCAATCGATTCGGTGGTTTTCAAGATATAAGATTTTGAATGGTTTTTTGTATGGGAGGTGCCACGCCCCTTTGTCCGATTTTGAATTTGTTTAGCCTATTGACCGACCACCGTAATTAGCGACATTTAGAAAAAAAATCAACTAAATTGGTTGAAAATTACGGGCGACAGAGGGAAACATACAGTTTTTTCCACTTTGTTTTATAAAGGGTCCGCCAAATAACTTTTTTTTTTTTGAAAATGCTATAAAAAAAAACTACTGAATATTTTCTCAAATTTATTTTTTTATTTGAAAGTACAATCCTTCCGGTTAATAATGGAAAATAATTTCATTCAAATGGCTGCCTCGGCTGGCCATGCAGTAGCCTACACGATCGGTCCAATTTTTAAGCACATTATCGATTGTGTGCAGCTGTATTTCACCAATGGCTTCACGAATATTGTCCTTTAAAGCGTCAATTGTCACTGGCATGTCGGCGTAACACTTATCTTTTACGGCACCCCACAAATAATAGTCCAACGGTGTCAAATCGCAGCTCCGCGGTGGCCAAACGACATCAGCTCTGCGGCTGATAATGCGATCTTCGATCGCAGGCCCACTTAGCGATGCGAAAACGCATTGGGAGGTCAGTTTCAACTCCTGAACCAATTGGACTTTGTATGGCGTCATACCAAGGACTTTATGCAAAATTCGTCTCAATGATGTCTCCGAAATGTTCAATTGTTGAGAACGACGGTGAATTGATGTTGATGGCGCTTCACGCACACTTTCTACCACAGCAGCAATTTTCTCGGGTGTACGCACTGTTTTTGGCTTTTCACGCTTTGGTTTATCGATGAGGATGCCAGTTTCTTTCACTTTTTACACAAGATAACGAACATAGGGAGCTGACGGTGCTTCTCTTCTTCCAAAATCCGTACGCAATTTTCGCACACATTCTGTAACATTACCATGATTTTCAAAGTAATGTCGCAATATTTCCCAGCGTTGTTCTATCGTATACACAACCATATTCGTTCAGCGGAAGGATAAAACTAATTATCTGTCAAATCAGACATGAGCTAAGTGTTACCATTCGCGAAATAAGCACTAGTTAAAAAAAACGTTAGATGGCGGACCCTTTATATATAGAGATTAATCAGGGTATTTTTCTCAATGACCTACAGTAGGTATCAAATTCATTGTTTACACAGGATCATTGACCTTAAAATCAAGTCTTGGTCGTAACAAAGATCTGTCTCTTCATGCACTCCTATTTTACCAAGAAGTAAAAAAAAACCGTCATTAGTAGGCTTCAGAATTGGGGCCATTACATTATATGAGTCTTTTCAATCATGCCAAACATACTCACTTACATAACGGGCTCTGCAGAAGTCCATATATGTACTATGCGATGCAAGGCATGCTGCTAGCAGTTATCGAGTCCAAGGCTCTGGCATCCGCAATGACTTGGTATTTGTCTCATTATTGTCCATTTGCTTGATGTGATGTGTAGTCGACATACCTACACCACAAAATGGAGCAAATTTAAGAGTACGTATATTTTAAAAGGGAAAAAATATATACTTTAATTAATTTAATAACTAAACAAAAAAAATCATTTTTCTCCAAAAATATAAATATTTCCTGCGAAATAAGTAAAAAGTTCAGTAAACATTAATACGATGAAGTTTTGAATTTTACCTCTCAAACTGTAACTCAGTACGTGCGTCGGTTGTGCGACCGCCTCGGGTCTCAATAACTTCAAAAATTATATTCGGTATAGAATTTATCAAATTGTGCAGCGCTTCACCATTGAGCTCGTTCAATGTGTCGTATGAATAAAAATTAGCATTTGCTTTGAGTAAAAGGTGGTAGCAAAGTAAAAGCACTTAGCAATTGCTTTGAATTGGTATGAATAAAAACTTACTTTGCTAAAGTAAGTTCGAGAATTCGAACAAAGCATTTACTTCACTGCATGTGTCCTTCCCTTGCAGTTTCTGTCAAAATTTGAATTTGAATTAGAATTTTAGAATTAGAAAAACAATTTTTGAGGAAAAATAAACAAATGATAAAGTAATTTAATAAAAAAAAATTCACATAAATACAAAAAAAAAAGTTAAATCTATAGCCTGAGAGGTGAATGATGAAGAAGAGTATTTGGAAGAGCTTACTGGTACGCATAAGTGCATAACAGCATAACCTATATTCGATTACAAATTAATTGCTCTGCAGCTGACGATGAGGAATTTCCATCTACTTCTATCTCCAATAGTGATCAAATAGTGGTATTCGTGCAAACGTCAGAAGCAGTAGGAAAGATTTAATTTTCTGGATATTTGAAGGAGCACCACCCCGCGTCTCCAGTTGCTTAAAGTTGTTATCGTAACCAATTCTTCTTAGCTTATACTGTTTTTTATTCACGAGCGTTAGCAACAGTAGGTAAAACAGGTAAAATGTGCCAACTTATCGCATCCATTTTTGTTTCTTTCACAAGCAAAAATTATTTTAACTATGTATTTATAAAAAAAAAAAAAAACACTGCAACTCACAAGGCTAGACTGTTTTTGCAAAAAAATGTGCGCGCAAAATATTTAGCAAATGCTCTGAGTCAACAAAATAGCAGACTCGGAATTTTCGTAGCAATTGCTTTGTCTTCCACGTTTTATTCATACCAATCTGAGTAAAAGGTCGGTGGCGCCGCTTTTCGAAGATGTCAAAAGTTGGAGTTAACTCAAATCAGTTTTTATTCATACGAAGCTTAGCAATTGCTTCGATTTTGACATTTAGTCTGAGTAAAAGCAATTGCTACGTTTTATTCATACGACCCAATGCCTGGGTTATTTGCGATTTTAGCTCTTCCACATTCCTATACTGCCTCCCATCCCAAGGTCGGGACTATATATGATGGCACCTTGTCCCGCTGACTTCAAACCATTCGCGGAGCATTGTCTTGCTGAAAAATAAAGTTTTCACTCGCCGAAATTTCCCCAAATTCGCCTAGAGCTTATTCCAACATCCTTCTCTAATCGTTACCATTCATTCTGGGTACCCACATCAATAAAATCAAAACGCACCCAAACCTTCACACTTCCACCTCCGGAGTGCCGACTCATTTTCACGCCAATAAAATTTGAAACCGCCTGGATCGTCCAAATAAAATTTTGTTTTTATCAAAAAAATAAAGAATTCAAACTTCCTGGTTTAATGTCATGTGGTTAATAAACACAAAAAACGCGGGGAGCTTGTGGTCACCCCCATCCGTCAGGTCAGAAGACATCAGTATTTTCCTAGGAGATTAAGGATAAAAGGAAAAAAAAAACAGATAAGTAGGATATTTTTAGTGTGGTAGATAGTTCGTTATCGTTTGAGTTTTTGCTTTGTGAAAAATAGTGAGATTTCGTTCCGTTCTTTTATAGTAGCAATTAACGGCTACTCTGTAATTTCGCAACCCGTTGTGTCTTTTGTGACCGTTGCCCCGTGAACCGTATGGTAATCGGAAGTTATCCGTTGGCCTAATACCGTAAAGTAAAATAGTTTTCTTGTTCCATAAATTCGTTTGCACATTCCCTACTGTGAGGGTTTGCTTGTTAGTTTTAATCTTCCTACACTTTGCGTTCGAACCTTCTCGTTCTTGTTTTGAGCAGAGAGGATACTAATTCGCGCAACAAAAAAGTTGTGTAAAGCGCTACTAAGAGCTTACAGCTCTGTGATGTTGTGTGACCAGTGGCCATCCTCCAGTGTGTAGTCATTGTTTGTTATAAGAACCAATGAACTTATAAAATTTCCATTTGGGAAATATAATTTTCATCTTTCATTTCATCGTCCATCGTTCATCAAAATCAATAATTTTCTCCCAAAAGGTTTAGCAATCTCCCTTTTCCAAAGACTGCGTGGCAACCTTATTTCAAATACATTTATCACCTGCCTTTTTTGTGTTTATCATATTATTACTGTGAACCCTCTCCATTCGCCTTCTATTCGACCGATATCGCAAAAATTGTCATTTCGACTTACAGTTACAACCTTTCGGGCAGCGGGCGGCCGGCGGCTGCATTTGCATTGATTACCCGGAATTTTTCCATGCATCTAATATGTAGAATCGTATCGTCTTTAAGTAAATTAAGTGCAACAAATGACTGTCTTTGTACTATTATTTCGGCAACGTATTTTGGCTTATAAGACAGCGGGCCTTAAAATCAAGTCTTGGTCGTAACAAAGATCTGTCTCTTCATGCACTCCTATTTTACCAAGAAGTAAAAAAAAACCGTCATTAGTAGGCTTCAGAATTGGGGCCATTACATTATATGAGTCTTTTCAATCATGCCAAACATACTCACTTACATAACGGGCTCTGCAGAAGTCCATATATGTACTATGCGATGCAAGGCATGCTGCTAGCAGTTATCGAGTCCAAGGCTCTGGCATCCGCAATGACTTGGTATTTGTCTCATTATTGTCCATTTGCTTGATGTGATGTGTAGTCGACATACCTACACCACAAAATGGAGCAAATTTAAGAGTACGTATATTTTAAAAGGGAAAAAATATATACTTTAATTAATTTAATAACTAAACAAAAAAAATCATTTTTCTCCAAAAATATAAATATTTCCTGCGAAATAAGTAAAAAGTTCAGTAAACATTAATACGATGAAGTTTTGAATTTTACCTCTCAAACTGTAACTCAGTACGTGCGTCGGTTGTGCGACCGCCTCGGGTCTCAATAACTTCAAAAATTATATTCGGTATAGAATTTATCAAATTGTGCAGCGCTTCACCATTGAGCTCGTTCAATGTGTCGTATGAATAAAAATTAGCATTTGCTTTGAGTAAAAGGTGGTAGCAAAGTAAAAGCACTTAGCAATTGCTTTGAATTGGTATGAATAAAAACTTACTTTGCTAAAGTAAGTTCGAGAATTCGAACAAAGCATTTACTTCACTGCATGTGTCCTTCCCTTGCAGTTTCTGTCAAAATTTGAATTTGAATTAGAATTTTAGAATTAGAAAAACAATTTTTGAGGAAAAATAAACAAATGATAAAGTAATTTAATAAAAAAAAATTCACATAAATACAAAAAAAAAAGTTAAATCTATAGCCTGAGAGGTGAATGATGAAGAAGAGTATTTGGAAGAGCTTACTGGTACGCATAAGTGCATAACAGCATAACCTATATTCGATTACAAATTAATTGCTCTGCAGCTGACGATGAGGAATTTCCATCTACTTCTATCTCCAATAGTGATCAAATAGTGGTATTCGTGCAAACGTCAGAAGCAGTAGGAAAGATTTAATTTTCTGGATATTTGAAGGAGCACCACCCCGCGTCTCCAGTTGCTTAAAGTTGTTATCGTAACCAATTCTTCTTAGCTTATACTGTTTTTTATTCACGAGCGTTAGCAACAGTAGGTAAAACAGGTAAAATGTGCCAACTTATCGCATCCATTTTTGTTTCTTTCACAAGCAAAAATTATTTTAACTATGTATTTATAAAAAAAAAAAAAAACACTGCAACTCACAAGGCTAGACTGTTTTTGCAAAAAAATGTGCGCGCAAAATATTTAGCAAATGCTCTGAGTCAACAAAATAGCAGACTCGGAATTTTCGTAGCAATTGCTTTGTCTTCCACGTTTTATTCATACCAATCTGAGTAAAAGGTCGGTGGCGCCGCTTTTCGAAGATGTCAAAAGTTGGAGTTAACTCAAATCAGTTTTTATTCATACGAAGCTTAGCAATTGCTTCGATTTTGACATTTAGTCTGAGTAAAAGCAATTGCTACGTTTTATTCATACGACCCAATGCCTGGGTTATTTGCGATTTTAGCTCTTCCACATTCCTATACTGCCTCCCATCCCAAGGTCGGGACTATATATGATGGCACCTTGTCCCGCTGACTTCAAACCATTCGCGGAGCATTGTCTTGCTGAAAAATAAAGTTTTCACTCGCCGAAATTTCCCCAAATTCGCCTAGAGCTTATTCCAACATCCTTCTCTAATCGTTACCATTCATTCTGGGTACCCACATCAATAAAATCAAAACGCACCCAAACCTTCACACTTCCACCTCCGGAGTGCCGACTCATTTTCACGCCAATAAAATTTGAAACCGCCTGGATCGTCCAAATAAAATTTTGTTTTTATCAAAAAAATAAAGAATTCAAACTTCCTGGTTTAATGTCATGTGGTTAATAAACACAAAAAACGCGGGGAGCTTGTGGTCACCCCCATCCGTCAGGTCAGAAGACATCAGTATTTTCCTAGGAGATTAAGGATAAAAGGAAAAAAAAAACAGATAAGTAGGATATTTTTAGTGTGGTAGATAGTTCGTTATCGTTTGAGTTTTTGCTTTGTGAAAAATAGTGAGATTTCGTTCCGTTCTTTTATAGTAGCAATTAACGGCTACTCTGTAATTTCGCAACCCGTTGTGTCTTTTGTGACCGTTGCCCCGTGAACCGTATGGTAATCGGAAGTTATCCGTTGGCCTAATACCGTAAAGTAAAATAGTTTTCTTGTTCCATAAATTCGTTTGCACATTCCCTACTGTGAGGGTTTGCTTGTTAGTTTTAATCTTCCTACACTTTGCGTTCGAACCTTCTCGTTCTTGTTTTGAGCAGAGAGGATACTAATTCGCGCAACAAAAAAGTTGTGTAAAGCGCTACTAAGAGCTTACAGCTCTGTGATGTTGTGTGACCAGTGGCCATCCTCCAGTGTGTAGTCATTGTTTGTTATAAGAACCAATGAACTTATAAAATTTCCATTTGGGAAATATAATTTTCATCTTTCATTTCATCGTCCATCGTTCATCAAAATCAATAATTTTCTCCCAAAAGGTTTAGCAATCTCCCTTTTCCAAAGACTGCGTGGCAACCTTATTTCAAATACATTTATCACCTGCCTTTTTTGTGTTTATCATATTATTACTGTGAACCCTCTCCATTCGCCTTCTATTCGACCGATATCGCAAAAATTGTCATTTCGACTTACAGTTACAACCTTTCGGGCAGCGGGCGGCCGGCGGCTGCATTTGCATTGATTACCCGGAATTTTTCCATGCATCTAATATGTAGAATCGTATCGTCTTTAAGTAAATTAAGTGCAACAAATGACTGTCTTTGTACTATTATTTCGGCAACGTATTTTGGCTTTTTGAATCACATCATGGTTGAGTTCATATAGAGTTCGCAGTTGTATATTGTGTATTACTCCGAGTTTAAACTCCTTAACTACCTCGAAATTCTGTGCTTACTAACTAAGCCGCCAAAGATCTTTTCCTTTTTATACCCTCCACGTGAAGGTATTATTCACTTTGTCATTACATTTGTAACGGCAAGAAGGATTCACCGGAGACCTATAAATTATATATATTCTGAATCAGGATCACATTCTGAATCGATTTAGCCATACCCGTCTGTCTGTCTGTCTGCCTGTTGAAAACAGAATAGCGTCCAAACGAATCGACCTAGGCGAATGAAATTTTGTGAGACGACTTCTTTTTACCGTTCGTCAGATTGGTATTGTGGGCGCAGTAGCGCAGTGGTTAGTGTGCTGGACTACAATGCGAGGGATCCCAGGTTCGATCCCTGGAAAACACACAAATTACATCTTAAGGTTTTTTCTACTGCGCCAACTCTCGCGAACGTCTGACAAACATCCGAGAGTATGACTGTCCTTAAAAAAACTTCTCAATTCAGCTGTTTGAACTCGGCATAAAATTATAGGTCCCTTCCATAGAGATCGAATTTTTTCGTCGGAAGACTATTTTTATTATTTCTTTTTTACATTGATAATTGTCAAATAGATTATCAATTTTGAATGACTAATATCAGGCGCACAATTAAAAAAATAAAATAAACATATAAGTTCCGTCTATTCAATTTGCCACGATTTTCCTTTTCTGTGTTGCCATATGGCATCAATATTATCTAGAGGTGCATTTTAAGGCATCATTTCTATAAATAAAATTATATATATACCTACATATGTATAAAAATAAAGGTATTTTTATGCATAAATAGTCTTGAAATGTTTAAATTGGTTTGAATTAAAAAATAATTACTTAGATTTTTATGAATATTTAATTTTGTTTTTTAATATCTTCTATTTTTTAATTATTTTTTATATAAATACACGTGTTTATCTTCGAATATGCTTAGTTTTTAATTTGTAGTACTTGTAATGTAGTAAACAAAGAAAACCGAGTATAAATGCAACAATTTATTATTTTTTTATTTTTATACATATATGAAAATGTGTGTTTTTTTAAATATTTTCAAAAATTCTTATTTTTTTTACAATACATTTTAATTAAAAAAAAATAATTATACATTTTTCTTTTCAATTTTATTTAAAAGTTAATGTATAAAAATAAGAAACTAAAACAAAAATATTAATTTTGTCATTTAGAACCAATATTTACCAAAAATAATGTTACAATGTTTTTAGTAGGAGTCTAAGTAGCAACAAAAAGAAATAAAATATTTTTTTAACCTTAGAACAAAAAAGATGTACCGAAAGGGTTAACTACCTCAAAATGCTGTGCTTACTTACTATAAGCCGCCAAATATATTTTCCTTTCCAACTTTAGCATTGAAGTCCCCGAACACAACTTTGACATCATACTCCACACGGGTTCCGTTGGCTCCAACCAAGGGGACATATGCAACTCCTCCTTGATATGGTTTTCAGCCTCGTCGGCGCCGGCTTGCAACGTAATGGGTGGTATCTATGAATACAAATTAGCATTTGCTTTGAGTAAAAGGTTGTAGCAAAGTAAAAACACTTAGCAATTGCTTTCGATCGCTATGAATAAAATCTCACTTTACTTAAGTAAGTTCGAAAATTAGAATTTACTTCACTGCGCAAAATATTTAGGTAGCAAATGCTCTTAGTCAAAAAAATAGCAGACTTGAAATTTTCGAGCAATTGCTTTGTCTTCCACGTTTTATTCTTATCAATCTGAGTAAAAGGTCGGTAGCGCCGTTTTTCGAAAATGTTAAAAGTTGGAGTTAACAACTCAAATCAGTTTCATTCATACGAAGCTTAGCAATTGCTTTATTTTTATTTTTTTTTTAAAGCAATTGCTACGTTTTATTCATACGACCCAATGTATTATTGTAAACATCATAAAGGGCTCTCAATACAGTCGATTTCATATACCTACCATAAATCAATTCCAGAAGCAGTTTGTGCATCAAATTATAATAAAATCAACCTCAAAATAAAACAATAAAAAAAATCTTGATTCACATTGAAGTTGCTCGAGGAACAGAAATGTATATATCGACTAAAGACAAACAGCCGACAAAAACAAAAAAAAAAGGTCTTTGCCAGAAATGATACAGAACGAAATGTTGACTGTTTTCATAGCTCAATTGACTTGAAGATATTTGCTTTTAATTAAACTGCTATTGGCCTTTGTTTGTCCTCTTTTTGTCTATGACATTGCAAAATGCTTTTATGTTAATGTGATATAGCTGCATATATGCGTCCTAAATGGAGCACGATAAAAACAGAATGAAAGAAAAATAATTTTCAAATAATATCGATTTCTTGCGGAAAGTTAAATTTCTATATAGTATCTGTGTATGAAACCTTGCACATAAATCCTAAAATTACGCATGACACATGCGACCTAGTTAAAATTTTTTTTTTTTGATTTACTGATGGCATTAAGATTGCACATTTGAACTTTGTTTTATATTTTTCGTAGACACGGTAAATTTGAAAGAACTACTACTACTACTACTACTTTTGAAATAATTTATTAGTGACTTTTAATGTGTGCAAATCAGATTTATTGGTATGAATTATAGTGAATGATGGAATGAATAGCATGTGTGTTATCGATTATAATTGCCAAATAGAATGAGAGTGCTGGGCAGACTAATTAGCTTAACAGCTTTGCTATATACCGAAGTGAGTGGTGTCAATTTATGCCTACTTTTAGCATACCTACCTACAACAAAAGCCTGCTTTAATGTTCACGTTTCTGAAAGTTCAACAGAGGATAATATAAGATACAATAACATTTTTTTGTGACGACTGGAATTATGGATTACATGAGTAGCATACTAAGATACATGTTTATGCAGAATCATTAATACATTAAAATGACCACCCACAGGGAACACACTTAACCTTTAGATAGAAACAAAATTTAACTTTGCCTTACATCGCAACCATTGGATTTCTTTCCTAAAATATTAAGTCACTCTTAATGCCACTAAAGGTCAAACATACTTTCTGAAGGGTTGCTTCAACGGGTGTGCTGTGCATAACTTACATTATTCGAAAAGGGATAATAACACTTTCATTAATTTTAAAATTTCTCAAATATCGCACTCTCCAGTCCAGGTTAATTCATTCGAATTCATCAGCCAGCAGCCACACATACTATAAAAGTATATATGCGAAGCGAACAGATTAACGATCCAAAAGGATGACCAGAATGACAAATTGTTTTCGCTTTGCCGTATGTTGCTGGCTCTGGCATCTGACTGCGATATAGCTGGTAAAAAGCCGCACCCAACCCTTCTCTTCTGATACAGACAAGGACTACTCAAGGAACTGACACTTCTCGTGTTGCAATACAGAATATAAAATGAATGATTTGCCATTTTTGCATGGTCCTAACCGATGCGGAAAGATTACTGGATTTGATTTGCAAGAAAGTTATGTCCCCAAAATAGCAGCAGCAGCTGTTGTGCAAACGTTATTCCAAAAAGGGGAAAATAAAAAATTTTGCCCAGTCACAAATTTAAAAGCCCCTAAAAGCAATTAGTCTTAACTAGGTAGTGTGAATAAATTAACGAGTATCCTAGGAACCCTGAGAGGCACATAGCCGCAAAAAGAACAAGTTCAAGCTCGACCGCATTGAATCATTATGTTGCTACAAAGTTGCTAACTTTCGATATGGAAAACTATTTTGGTTAGGTATATGCTTTGTGATTATTTTTCGGGAAGAAGGGGAAACAAGTTGTCCAGTTGTAGTGCTTTTCTTGCTATAGTGAGAGAAGTTTTATATTTCATAATAGAATTCTCAAAGTTTTACATTTTGTAGGTACATATTATATTGTAAAATCCACAAGTGCGTTATATAATACAATGTTAATGTGGGGCTTGTAACTTTTCCAATTACACATCCCAAAGGACTTCATAGACTTCTGGTTCTGTTTTGAATTCATTTAACCTGAAAATGCATATTCATACAGAAGTTGTAAGTACTTCTGCATTAGCTCACCTGTCTTTATTTAATTAAAAACTTTACATACCTAAGTAGTTGCAAGTAAGAAATTCCATTAGTCCAAATAATATTCTCTGTTAATTTAGGTAACTATGCGGTATGCAATGCAGTAGACGCTCGATATAGCGAACTAACAAAATGTATATTTAAAATACAAAAAAAAATAAAATAAAAAAAATTAAAAAAAAAAAAATAACAATTTGGTTTTAGGCGTTATCATAGTACTTGCCATCAAATTCTCAGAATTTGCAATACTATAAAGGCAAATCGTGACGTAGGAAAATCGACGGGACTGATACTTCTCGATATTGAAAAGGCATTTGACACCGTTTGGCACAACGGTCTTTTATTCAAAATGCTTGATTTAAATTTTCCTATATTCCTTTGTAAAATTGTCCAAAGTTTTTTGTCTGATCGTAGTTACAGAGTGTATGTCAATAATAGTCCGTCCAATCTACTAAATATTGCTGCAGGTGTTCCTCAAGGCTCAGTTCTTGGGCCAGTACTATATAACTTGTACACGTCAGATATCCCATCCTTACCGGAATGCGAAATCGCTGTATATGCCGACGACACTGCAATATATTCGTCGCATGAATTTGGTCTCACCATTGAGACGAATCTACAAAATGCGGCAGAAATATTAAAAAGATATTATAGTAAATGGAAAATAAAAGTAAACGCGGAAAAGATCCAAGCAATCTTTTTTACAAGAAAAAGAAAGTCTTGTTTCTTACCGTCGAACCATTTATTAATAAATGGCAATCAGATAAACTGGGTTCCGGTTGTCAGATATTTAGGCGTTTATCTTGATAGTAAACTAACCTTTAAGGAACATACTGCAAGGACATTAAATAAAATAGGTATTGCAATTAAGATGTTGTATCCTTTTGTTAATAGGAATTCCTTATTGTCCAACGAGAATAAAATTTTGATACACAAAGTTATATTCCAGGCAATTTTGTTATATGGCTGTCAAGTTTGGGGAAAATGTGCTGATTGCCATATCAAAAAATTGCAGATACAGCAAAATAAGTTATTAAAAATGATGTTGAACCTCCCTTGGCACTACTCTACCTCTGCTCTACATAACAAAGCTGATGTTGAATTGATCTCCGATAGAATTCGAAAACTTATCGGAACGTTCTTGATCAGATGCAACTTCTCTGATAATCCTCTAATAAATGATTTGAATAACACTTACCAATAATGATTTACGCATGTTTTTTTTTTCAAATATCTAAATTATTTATTTGTGTATCTTTGTTAATTTATACTTCGTTATCTATTCGTTAATGTTACTTATTCGTTAAATTATTTATTTACTTGTTTATTTATTTATTTATTTATTTATTCATTTGTTTATTTATTTATTTATTTATTTATTTATTTATTTATTTATTTATTTATTTATTTATTTATTTATTTATTTATTTATTTATTTATTTATTTATTTATTTATTTATTTATTTATTTATTTATTTATTTATTTATTTATTTATTTATTTATTTATTTATTTATTTATTTATTTATTTATTTATTTATTTATTTATTTATTTATTTATTTATTTATTTATTTATTTATTTATTTATTTATTTATTTATTTATTTATTTATTTATTTATTTATTTATTTATTTATTTATTTATTTATTTATTTATTTATTTGTTAATTTGTAAACATATTTGTTAATATAATTCTCATTTAAATACCTATTTGTTCATTAATTTATTTGTTTATTTATATACATATATATTTGTTAAATTTTTGTTAATTTATTTATTTATTTGTTAATTTACTTAAATTTTAATTTATTTACTTACTTTCTAGTATTTGATATCAAATCATAAAATTATTATTATTTATTTATATATTTACTTATTATTATTATTACATTTTTTTTTTTTTTTTAATGTTGGGTTTTCTCGTTGTTTCCCTTCAAAAATTCTGAATTTATAAAGTAGTATTTAAAATATTTAAGATTATTTCAGTAGAAAGATATACATACCCTATATATCATATCTCTGTATTTTAGATTGTGTGATGGCTTTCCTTTGTAATTTTATGACGAAATAAAAATCTATCTATCTATCTAAAATGCAGTCACTTTCTATGTTGTTCGACGAACCATTTCTACAGCCTGTTTCTCAACATCAGCATGTTCGGATGCCTTCAACGTTTTTCCTTTTCCATGGTCACAATAAGTATAAATATGTAATTGCAATATTATTTCTCTTTGTATTGATTTTGACACTCCAAATTTTAACACTAACATCTTTAAACTTAACGGTAACAAATTTATCCTACCTCGGGAAATCTTCTTTAGTATCTCAAATTGTTCAAGCAATCTTAAATGCTTGCGAGACATTTTTTTTTTTACTTAGAAACGCCCAATTGTCTTACCGCACTCGAAATCGGAACAGTGAAGAATATCGATGAACAGTAAAGTGTCTTAAAAGCCAATCGACTTGCCATAGACGCACTGCAATAGGAATACTGTTAAAAAAAAATGTGTCTACACTAATCGAGATTTTTGTTGTCCTTTATTGACAGTAGTCTGTAAAAAATTCGTTGTGCTAACTACACTGGATATACTCCACCAAAATTCACTATATCAAGCGTCTACTGTAATGTACGATTTCTCTTTTTAAGAGAACACGTACTCTTTTTTATCCGCGATCTATTTTACACTTTCTTTTGTCGCTTGGATCTTTTTTGTCCTCTTTATTTGTTGTGTCCTCTTTTTGTTCTCTTTTTTAATACCTTCAATTTCATTTTCAGTATACATAAAAACAATGTAAAAAGTGTAAAAAGAGCGGGCTTGAACATCGTTTTTTATAAACACCCCACTGTAATGTCAATGTACAAAGTGCAAGTGGTATTTGACTGGTGAATCTAGAGAAGTTATTAAAAATTTAAATTGAAAGTACGGTACCCACGCGTGAATTTGTAAACTACCAGTATAAGCTAAGTATCATTACCATAATCATGCTCGGTTTAACTTCTACTTTGTAAATTTTATGATATAATTTTATGAATTAAAAAAAACTTAGTAAAGATACTAAAAATTTGATCTTTCTGGATTTCCAATTTTCCTGGAAATATTCCGAGAATTTCATCCATTGTGTTGTTGTAACAAAGATAATTTAAAAATATTATTTTACCTATTTTGCAAAAACTTTTTTGAAATTATTATTCTTTTTGACACATCTATGAGTGCAAAGCTTTAATTTGGTAAATAAAAAAATTGAATTGGTTTACATTAAGTAGTGTTAATATGTACCACAAGAAATTGTGTCACCGATTAATAATGTAGATAATACATACGAGAAAAAAGAAAAATTTGCGTTTAAGGTGAAGTAAAACAAAAGCGGGCTTTTATGGCTTAGTGGCCCGATAAGTAAGGAAGTACGAATATTTGCAAAACGTTCTTATGAACAACTGCGCGAGCATTCTGTAGTTATTGCACTTATCAACATTTGCCTTATGTTACTATAGCTGTGTTGCTTTGTGCTCAACCCGGGAATGTTAAAAATAATATAGCTACCCTCAGTTTTGCAATAATTTTGCAGTTAAACTCCGCGCCACTTGAATAGCACACACCCTAAGGTCGGTTTTCAATCGACCACTGGTCCCAAACCAAGCATGCTAGAGACTTAATTTTGTATACCCTCCACAGGAAGGTAGGTATATTCACTTTGTCATTACATTTGTAAGTTGTAACGCCAAGAAGGATTCACCGGAGACCTTATAAAGTATATATATTCTGAATCAGGATCACATTCTGAATCGATTTAGCCATGTCCGTCTGTTTGTCTGTTGAAAACACGATTGCGCCCAAACGAATTGACCTAGGTGAATGAAATTTTGTGAGAGGACTTTTCTTACCGTCGTCGGGTTGGTATTGAAAACGGGCTATGTCGGTCAAGTAGTTCTGGTACCTCCCATACAAAACCACTCTTAGACACATGTGTATCTCAATCTATTTAAATCACGATAGAGTCCAAACGAATCGACTTAGGCGACTGAAATTTTGTGAGAGGTCTTATTTTTACGGTTCTCAGGTTGGTATTAAAAATGGTCCATGTCGGTAAAGTAGTTCTGTTACTTCCCATACAAAACCAATATTCGACCATTGTATCTCTCTGTTGGAAACACAATAGCGCCCAAACGAACCGACTTAGGTGAATACAATTTTATGAGAGGACTTCTTTTTACCGTTGCCAGGTTGGTATTAAAAATTTTATATGTCGGTCAGGTAGTTCTGGTACCTCGCATACAAAAATATTAGACACAGGCGTGTAGTACATACAGTGGAGGGTATCAAAGCAGGCCAGGCCGATGATAACACTTTTACTTGTTTTTATAATTAAAATTCATTTAATTGTTGGGATTTGTCCAGAAGGAAGATTTAAAACTAAACCAATTTAAGTTATTTGGAGTATTTTAAAATTTGTTTTGAGCCACCTTTCTGCTCCAAAATTCACACATCCGGTTTGGAAGGGATTCATACAATTTGGCCAAATTCGAAATTTGCAAATTCAATGGCTTGGGATAGTTCAGATATAACCGTATATGGTTGTCCCAATCCATATAAAACTTGACGTGTTAACTACCCACAAACATTTTCGATAATATTCAAATCCGGTGAGTAGGTAGCTCGGTCAGCTTAATAGCTCCACAATTTGGTTCTCTATATACGTTTACAACCCGGGTTGTTGTACCTACGTATTGGTGCATTATTATGTTGATAAATCCACAGCAGAGGTCCAAAAACGTTATGAAACTATGCAAAATCCTCTTTCAATATAACATTGTAAGTCAACGCATTCATTATAAAATATACGCCTCAATATAAAATTCGGTTATTATTGAGTTCGTCAAAGGAACGGACATACCTCCCACCCACCTGGATATCAATTTACATTGATTAACGATTATCTACAATCCGTTCAGCCAAAAATAAAACAAGGTATTTAATTAATTCTTAATATTTATCGGAAAATCTTTTACGCAATCAGTAGGTATACAAAAAGAAATTAATTTCTATTTCTCTATACCCCATCAATAAATGACTATCTACGAACTGTGGAGTCCTTCTGCCGCTTTTATCTATGAGATAGATATTTATTTAGCTCTCGAAGACAATCAAGCATTCTATCGTTTCGAAGCAGCGACGAAAATACTTATTATATTGGATGGAAATTGCATTTTCCATTTCCACACAAATAAAACCGTTTACCCCAAACATCCTCTTATTGTTTCAAAACAATGAGAATTGAAAATGAAAAAGGACATCCACCGATGCAGCTATGCAGAAAATATGGTCTGGAAATTGTACAAATATTTACAGAAAAGCAATTTATAATATTTTATGTTTGAAAAATGGAATAATAATTTATCAAACGGCATGATATTTTTTATTGAGGCTGGGAGTATTGAGTGTTTCATTTCTCAAATGGGAAAATACAATAAGAAACATAAGAATCCAAATGCATCCTTTATATTGCACCCTAATTTTTTTTATTATTATTTTTTTTTTTTTGTTTTTAATATTTCTCTCGGGGAAAAGTGTACTTTTAACTCTTTAACCATCGCCTTGGGATGCCTCATGCTTGTATAGGTATATTCGAGTAGGAGTTAGTTCTGCACTTAAATTGTTGTAAGTTGTGGTCCTCTGAAAATTATGTCCCCAGAAAGCGAACTCGAAACTTGACTTGTCTTGTAGTCAAAGGTTTTGGAAAGGGGTGATGTTCTCGTGGTTGTCAAGTACATATAATAATGGCATTGCGCAGACACGACATTAAACATCCATAATTTAAGGACGAATACTAAAGCGAGTTGTCTGCAAGTTGCTAATATGAGAAGAGTTGTAACTGTCATATTCATTTATTGGTGCTTTGTGCTTGAGTAGATGTAATACCATAATACCACTCTATTGAAAGGGACACCTTACTCGCATTACAATATCCTCCTCTTTATTATTCCTCATGGTGCTGTTGTGTGCTATTTAATTTATTTCATATTCCATTCTGCTTTCAGCTCTTCAGCAACTGAATTGATTTCGAGGCGAGGTGTTTTTGCACGTCATCATTACGGATCCGTTGATCAGGTAAGAGCTTTTGAATATTTTTATTGTTTAATATACATATTTAAAGAATTAAATTAATTTCATCCATATGAGCACTAGCTCCGCCATGAGTTAACTGCTAAAAATATTATCTTAAGGTACAGTCGTTAGTGCGAATGGCCAGATGACAGGGAAACGCCTGCTTAGAGTGTAAGATTGTGGTTCGTGCAATATGCATTAGTCCTAATTCACATACAGAAAAATTAATTGATCGCTCTGTAGCAATCGTTTAGCCAGCCAGCATTGCTCTAAACACCAGAACCCCGAATTTTGTTTGTGGAAATATGCCTCTTCACTGACGATAATTGTTAAAGCTAAATTGCTCACTTCATTGTTAAGTTTAAGGAAGATATGGACGTAGTTTAGATAGACTTTATGCACTTTGTAAAGAAACATTTTCAAGTCTTTCACCGAAATACGCCACAGAGATGTGCATGAAATGACGAATGATCGACATCTGATCGATGTCGACAGAGCCTCCACGAGTCCACAACATCTTTAGAAATGGCAAGTAGGCAATAACGATCAATGAAATAGCACCCACATCGATTTGGAAATAGCACTCAAAAATAAACAACAAGATGAAAATAAAGCCCAAAAGTAATTTGGAGTGTAATACGTATGGGGGTATGCTGCCCCCCATGCAACCCCCCTGCTTAGGGTTACTGTCAGATTTGGAGTATTTGCGAAATTGGATATATTGAAGGTTTTCTATGCAGTTCAAAAATCCCACCTATTCCAAAATCGAACAGAAAACCCAAGCAGAGGGTTGCATGCCCCTCCATACTTATTCCACTGTTTATGCATTTCTACTTACTATTTTTTTGGGCTTTACTGCTTGTCAAAAAAACGAACCCTGGAAAGGAAATAAAATGACGAACAAATTTGCCACAACAAATTGTACGAGTTTTTTTAGGGCGTTATTTCCAAATTGATTTGGGCGTTGCATATTTCCAAACGCTGTGCATCTCAATCGCTCAACGCTGTATTAAACTACCAGTGGGAGCCGGGCGCGAAATGCGCGTTCCGCCAAAATCACTAACAATTATTCAATCATCAAAAACGATGTAACGATTATTTCGCGTGGGTTGTACATTATGCGGCCCACTTTCAATACAATTGTGAATATAACTTGGTCTATAAGAAAATATTTTTTTAATAACTCGACTAGAGCTTCAACTACGAGATTCTTTCCTATCCTAGCTGTGAACCATCGTCTCGACGAAAGAAATATGACCTGAATCAAACAAATGGTTTACGATTACTGGAATTACTTCTTCTCAACAAGGGTCGCAGACAGTGGTATCACTTAAGTCTAGCACATTAAAATGCTTAGCAAAAGCGAACTGCCCCGTAAACGCCAATAAGTTTTCTGCAGTAACGTTGCCATATTCACAGTTTTAACTGTAAATTACAGTTTTTTAGACAAGCTTACAGTTTTTAAAATAACCTCCTAGTACAAATTACAGTTTTTTTTTAAAAAAGTTCAGATTTGAAAGAATAAATTAAAATGTGCTTTAAATCGTAGTGCTTCGTATTTAAGCTTGTTATTTTATTTAAAATGAATTGTTTTGTGTTATTTTTGTTTAATAAAACTAAATAAAAACCGTAATTTCAAAAAAAATCGTTTGGTTTTTGAAGGTTACAGTTTTTTGGTTGAAAATACAGTTTTTTTTTGGGAATTTACGGTTTTTTGAAAAAAAAAATCTGGCAACATTGGCAGTAATTTCTACTGAGAGACAGCAGGAATACCCCCTTCCTGTATAGCCTTGCCATCCACAATTGCGTTCGTTTGAGACCCAATCGTCAATAGAAGCCCTGACCGAGGACGCAGGAAGACCCAGCACAGGTTCTCGCCCAGAGAAATTATCCTCTGAGCCTTGCTTAGCAATCTCATCGGATATCTCATTTCCAGCAATCCCAGTGTGACCTATGGGGGCTTATTCCTAAATGCGCGGCGGATCGCTTTTCATGGCGGATTGGTATTTTTGTATTTCCAAAAAGCGATTCGATCCATTCAAAAGCGATAGCTATTTAGGTGACGGATTGCTGGCGGATTTATTGTGGATAAAAAATAAACTAAATTCTTGTGACGAATGGATCGAATCGCTTTTGGAAATACAAAAATACCAATCCGCCATGAAAAGCGATCCGCCGCGCATTTGGGAATAAGCCCCCTGGGACCTGGGACTCAGACAGGATTCAAAGAGTTCTTGCATTCCCGAACTATTTTGGAACGGATTACCAGGGTTGAGCAAGGCCTTAAGCTAAGTTTGGCTATCGCTACAGATGCAGATACTCCGACCCCGCCACCTCTATTCTTAACAATATATTCGACAGCCATCAGGATAGTATAGATCTCCGCTTGAAAAACAGAGGCATGCTTGCCTAACGAGTAGTGAAGTCTAATGTTGTCGATTTCCACGAAGACACCAGCACCAGGCCCTTAACTAGTTTTGGAGCCATCCGTGAAAATACGACTACAAACCAGGCTCAGACTCTGACTGAAGCCAGTTCTGAACGCAAGTTGACTGTAAATTTGCACATCAGCCGAATTTCCGCTGTCATTCCATCAGACGGCATATGCATAGAACTTGGTTCGTAGGATAAGTGTCGCGGAAGGTCATCGAAACTCAAGTGTGGATTATACCAAAAACCACCCCGCCTGAGACGGTAGATTGCTTTGATAGTAACACCCATAATAAAGGTATCAAGAAGAGGTAGATCAAGCAGAGCATCTAGAGCAGAGCCCGGCGGGCGTACTCGGGAAAGCACCCCCAGAAATATAACAGCGTGTTCGGCAAATAAGGACAAAGAAACGTGACTTTAGCCATGGGTGATGGGAGAGCTCTAATACTAATAGAAGTATCAACATCTGTTTCTAACAAGATTTCGTAACGTAGGTACAGCTTAATCGAAATACCTAATGTATACGGCTGTCTTGTAACAAAAATCTAAATTGTTAAGAATGTACCTATGTATCATCACAACCTCCTTAATACTTTAAAAATTAATTAAAAGTGGGTTCTTTCGTTGAGCTGTGAATTAAATGCATTCTCAAATTTTCACAGCTTACGGTGCTGACATAATGAGTTTTTCACTCGCTCGATTATTAAAAAAATGTAATTTATAAACTCATTAGCGGCTTTATTGTCTCCCAGAGAAACAGGATATCCTTCATAAGGAACATTCACCAGTCCGTTCCCCTTTCAATACTGAAATGTTACTGTAATCGAACATAATTTTTTTTTTGTCGCGACAACCCCACTTTATCCAACACCATGAAGTCCTTAACAGCTACTAGCAATCAAAGGATAACTGGTAGTTTTGGGTAATTATGAAACTATTAGTGAAATATGTAGGTATGTTGTAACAAGAATATCCTTTCTTTGTGCTTATATATTTTTTTCTTGGTAAAAGTAAATGGATTTACTAAGTGTTTTTACTGGACATAAGGTTTAATCGCCTAAATAGTCCCCTAACTGTCGACACAGCTTTCACCCATCTGGTACAATTCAGTTGGTTTAAGGAAAATGGGTTTACCTACCTTATATTTGTATGACCACACCCGCAGCTGGGAAGTTAAAAGGCATCAACGTCTGAGTGCTGGTTAACAAGTTAACAGCGTGGGCTTCCATTCAAGTGGAATAAAAGGGTTTAGCTAGTAGAAATATTTGCGGTTGAAATCAATGAAAAGTATCATCCATCAATGTCGTTCTCCATTGGAGAGACATTTAAAGTTCTAATCGATTACTCCAACAACTGTGCGATAAATGTGTTTTCAAGATAAATCTATCCAACGGATGACAACTCAGAAAGGTTGCTGTACATTCTACAATGAGAAAGTTAAACAGACCAAGCAGGGCGGTTTGACGTTATTTTATGGAAGCTTAGATGTACGATTAAGGAGTATTATAATTTGTAAACCAGCATTCTTCCAAATAATTAATACACGAAATAAAAGGGACAATAAGGTAGGTACATATGACTTTTACAACATTTTAAGTCTTCATACCGGACAGAGAGTATAATGGGGCTCGATTGAACTTACTTACTTACTTAAGGTGGCGCTACAGTCCGGGGTGGACCTGGGCCTCAACCAACAAGCGTCTCCAGCCAGCACGATCTTTGGCCAGCTGTCTCCAGTTTCGCACGCTAAGTTGGTTGAGGTCCCCTTCCACTTGCGTGCGCCACCTGAGTCGCGGTCTTCCTCTACTGCGTCGTCCCTCGGGTGTGGATTCGAAGATCTTCCGGGCCGGAGCATTCACTTCCATTCGCTTCTTCACTCTTCTGGCTAGGTCGATGTCGCTGTACAGCCCGTACAGTTCGTCGTTGTATCTCCTCCTCCATTCACCGTCTATGCAGACGGGACCGAAAATTACTCGAAGAATTTTCCTCTCAAAGCAACCAAGAGAAAGCTCATCCGCTTTTGATAGAGTCCATGCCTCTGCACCATAAAGTAGGACTGGGATGATTAAGGTCTTATAAAGGGTCACTTTAGTTGTTCGAGAGAGGGCTTTGCTACTCAATTGCTTTCTTAGCCCAAAGAAACAGCGATTGGCAAGAGTTATTCTTCGCTTAATCTCAGCGCTGATGTCATTGTCTGAGTTCATAGCGGAGCCTAGGTAGACAAAGTCCTTTACCACCTCAAAGTTATATCTGTCTATAGTGACATTCTGTCCAAGACGTCGGTGTTGGGTGTCCTTTCTTGATGACAGCATATACTTTGTCTTGCCCTCATTGACCGCCAAACCCATCTTCGCCGCCTCCGTCTCAATGCTCACGAACGCGCCAGTGACATCACGCTGCGTTCTGCCGATTATGTCGATGTCGTCGGCGTAGGCGAGTAGGTGGACGGACTTTTGAAAGATAGTGCCTCTGGTGTTAGCGTTTGAGTTTTGCACTATTCTTTCAAGAACGATGTTGAAGAAGTCACATGACAGCGCATCGCCTTGTCTAAATCCTTTTTTGACATCGAAGGTCTCGGTGAGTTCTTTACCGACCTTGATGGAGCAGCGTGCATTCTCCATTGTCATCCTGCACAGACGGACGAGTTTGGCAGGGATGCCAAAACTAGACATTGCTCTGTATAGCTCGTCTCTATAAATGCTGTCATAGGCGGCCTTAAAATCGATGAAAAGATGGTGGGTATCGATTTGGACTTCCTGGGTTTTTTCCAAGATCTGCCGCAGTGTGAATATTTGGTCGATGGTAGACTTTCCTGGCCTGAAGCCACACTGATAGGGACCAATCAGGTTGTTGACGAAAGGCTTCAGGCGTTCACACAACACGGCAGATAGGATCTTGTAGGCGATGTTAAGAAGACTAATCCCTCTGTAGTTGGCGCAGTTCAGAGGGTCTCCTTTCTTGAGGATCGGGCAAACAATGCTGAGGTTCCATTCATCGGGCATACTTTCCTTTGACCATATTTTACAGATGAGTTGGTGCATACTCCTAACCAAGTCATCGCCTGCGGCTTTGAATAGCTCGGCGGTTAGGCCATCTGCTCCAGCGGCTTTGTTGGACTTAAGCTTAGATATGGCTATCTTCACTTCGTCCAGGTCGGGTGGACGGAATTGTTGGTCTTCATCGTCCAGGTTGAATGGTTCATTCTGCCTGATAGCGGTATTTAGTTCGTCATCGCCGTTAAACAGTCTGCAGAAGTAGTTTTTCCATATCCTCAGCATCGACTGCGATTCTACTATGATGTTCCCTTGCTCGTCCTTGCAGGCTTCGGTTCGGGCTCTGTAGCCTTGGCAGCTTCTTTTTACCCTTTGGTAAAACTTCCGAACCTCATTCCTGTTGTAGCATCTCTCTATTTCCTCGATCGCGCGCTTCTCGTGCTCTTTCTTTTTTCTCCTGAGAAGCCGGTGTTCGTCTCTTCTTTTCTGCGCGTAGAGCTCACGAGCAGCTCTGGTCCTTCTTTGCAGCGCCGCTTTGTATGCATCTTGTTTCGCTGCATGTGCTTGCCGGCACTCGTCGTCGAACCAGGGGTTTCGTTGTGGTGGTCGTGTGAAACCAAGCACATCAGAGGCGGCGTCTCTGATGGCTTTTTGGCAATGTTGCCACTGGTCTTCAATGCTTGATGCTGGCTGCATAGAACCTCTTGAGAGATTTAGAGAGACTCGATCGGAGAAGGATCTGGTGATCTCTTGCGATTTTAGCCGTCCGACGTCAAACTTCCTCACAGTATTTACTTGTCTTGGCGGTGTTCGGGATATCCGAAGGCGTACCTTGGCTACGACAAGGTAGTGGTCCGAGTCAATGTTCGCTCCTCGAAACGTTCGGACATCCATAATACTGGAGGAGTGTCTTGCGTCGATCGCAATGTGGTCAATCTGGTTGACGGTTGATTGATCGGGAGATCTCCATGTGCCTTTGTGAATATTGAGATGCGGGAACCGCGTACTTGCTATGACACCATTTCGCCCCGCCGCGAAGTCGATCAGCCTAAATCCGTTATCGGATGTGGTGTCGTGTAGGCTGTACCTTCCGACAGTACTACCAAAGATGCCCTCTCTTCCTATCTTTGCATTAAAATCACCTAGGACGATTTTAATGTCATAGTTAGGGCATTGCTCGTACGTCTTGTCTAAGAGCTCGTAGAATCTTTCTTTGGTGTCGTCGTCTTTCTCCTCCGTGGGGGCATGGGCGCATATTAGGCTAATGTTGGCGAATTTAGCCTTGATGCGGATTGTCGCGAGGCGCTCGTTCACACAGCTGAAACTTAAGACTTCTTGCCTAAGTCTGCCTCCAACGACGAAACCACATCCAAATAAGCGCTGTTTTTGCTGCCGATAGCAGTCGCCATAATAGATGTCGCAGTTTTTCATCCTCTTCTTGCCCGGTCCATTACATCGCACTTCTTGGATGGCGGTTAGGTCTGCTTTATAGCAGTTCATGGCCTCCGCTAGTTGTTCGGCTGCACGTGGTCTGTTAAGGGACCTAACATTCCAAGTGCAGATCCGAAATTCGTTGTCCTTTATTCGTTTGCCAGGTTCGTCAACAGTAAAATCATCCGTATCCGAGGCTTGTTGTCGTTTCGGAACTATTGTTGTTTTCCGCAGTCGGGCAGTTACCCCGGCGTACAACCCCCAACCTGGAGGGCCAGGCCGGATTCCTCCGGTGTCAGTAACCCACTTCGGGGATGTGAGAGCTGCCGTTGGCCCATAAAGTGTTCATCCGCCACCATCTCTATTTCAGGACCCTGACTAGTCATGAAAAATCCTCACTGACCTCAGCTTCAAATACGTCAAAGTAGCTCAAGTAAGGTAACTGTCATCTTGACTGTTGACGACACCGTTGATTCAGTCTAGTGAATTCATCCGCCGTACGTCCTCTTTCTGAGGGGCTCATGTAAGACTTCTGAGACTCGTTCAGTCAGTCATTCCGACAGAGCATTATAGTGTTGCTATTTTCTTCGTGTTCAACACTCGCGCTTATATGTTTAGCAAGCCAAGCCCGGAAGGGCGAGGCCAGTACCCGGTGGTTACCACGCGGAGGTAAAATAAGCACAATTGATGTGTATGAAAAAGTTACAACAGCTGGGCACCGCCAAGTTGATGCCAGTCAGCGCCTACCCGATTCATACACACCCAACCACCGATTGAATAGGATTGATTAATTAATTGATTAATTAATTATATGTCATATGTACCATTATAGTCATATGTACCTACCTTACCTTATTGTCCCTTTTATTTCGGAAAGTTGTCAAATATATGATTAATTAATTAATCAGCGGCGCAAGGGATAAGCGGCTCATCCACGACGGGTACGTCGCCAATGCTCAGGAACTCCTCCGTTTTAATACCGCATTTGCGAATAGGGACACAGTCGATACTTTAAAGCAGTTCACCGAATTTTGGTGGCTTGAGGAAGAGGTGAGGGCAGACAAAGCTCTCTCGGGCCGGTGCGTTACCTAGGTAACATTCCTCCTTAGTTTTAAGCTGGTTTGGTTAACAAGTTAACAGCGTGGGCTTCCATTCAAGTGGAATAAAAGGGTTTAGCTAGTAGAAATATTTGCGGTTGAAATCAATGAAAAGTATCATCCATCAATGTCGTTCTCCATTGGAGAGACATTTAAAGTTCTAATCGATTACTCCAACAACTGTGCGATAAATGTGTTTTTAAGATAAATCTATCCAACGGATGACAACGTTACCTAGGTAACATTCCTCCTTAGTTTTAAGCTAGTTTGCAAGTCAGTTAGGCGTATTTTAGGAAGTCTTTGGGAGGGGCCGGGCTCGCCAACATGAATAGGTGCTACCGAAACTTGACCGACGCTGCGCGTGTGCACCTTGTTGGTGACTATCAGGCGCCCATCGACGCAATCGGGATGGTGAGCAATCGAGAGATTGCTCATCACCCTGATTATAGGTAATTTAGGTTAAGTAGCTTAGGTACATAGTTAGTTATAAGTGGTTATAGGTAGTTTTAAGAAAAAACAATAATAAAGAGTCCAAGTTTTTAGCAATTTCCTTGGAAATGAAAAAACAGCACAAAACACAAAAATTGATAAATTTAAAGCCGAAAGGCAATAGTTATAAGGGGCTCCATGAAATTAGGCCCCAATGAAAAAAGGCAAAAAAAAAATTTTTAAAAAGGTCCCACAAATTGGGGCAATATTTCATAATGGATAATGGCTCCATTCCATTTATGAAAAATTGCCCCAAAATAATGCTTGGCAAACAACAACAAAAATTATTATGAAATCTGAAGGTAGATACATATTTTCATAGTTTGGGGCCTTTCTTGAATTTTATTGGGGTGATTTTTCATTTGATGGAAACAAAAATCTAATAGAAGAAACGCGAATTATACCGTTGTTACAAGTGCAGGGCGTTACAGTTACAGGTTTCAAGGAGTAATTAACTTACTGACAATTGAATTTGTGAGTACCTACACATCGATCAGTTTAGTGACGAAAGTGCGCGCGAATTCTTAACTTGAATTTTCTTAAATTTTTTAAAGCTTCAAACCAGGGGTGGAATCGGCTAAGGTGATTTGTGATAAGTGATAGTCACAATCAACAAAATTGGTCTGCGTAAGGTGATTGTCACCGGTGACAATCACATTTTTGTGATAATTTCTTGTGACAGCAATTTAGTTGTCACTTGCATGTTGATTCAGTAGTGCTTTTTTATCTTTTGATGTGTTAAGCGAAAATGGACGTGTTTGTACGTACCTCTGCAACTATTTTTAGGATCTGAAAGTGAATAGGAACAAAATAAAAATAACGATAGAGGTGTTTTTTTGTCCGACTGTTGCGATTAAATCTCGGAAATAAGCTAAACATAATGGAGCTGGAAAATTCAAAGTGTACATATACAAAACTAATTGCTATTTGCAAATTAAATAAATTCTTTAAAAATGTTCGAAAAAAAAGGTTATTGCTATTTTTGTAGTAGGTATATCCTACCCCTACGGCAATTGCAGTTGCCAGCTGGAGTTTCGTCAACTCACATATCACATTCCATATACTCTCCAGTTAGCTACAAGTACAAGAAGTTGGTAATGACTCGTCAGCACCAATAGGCCAAAATATTCTGTGTGAGGTGACCTCGAGAACACTTAAATTCTGTCCCATAGGTGAGTGGCTCGTTCATATTTAGGGATACTGTCTCCCAGAAAACCCTATGGGTATCGCGGCAGATATCGCCTCTGGCAGAAAAAGATTTGGCCAAATCCGGGTGCTTTTCAACGTCGTTAGTAGTTTGAGCTTTATTGACTGCGCAAATCGAATAAATAATAATGTTAGACATTAACATTGTTAAAATGGTAATTTTTTATTTCCTAAAAGTGCATAACATACTCAAATGCTTTTACCCAAATCAAAAACAATACAAAAAAACAAATAATGACACATGTCAGTGTCAAGTGATGCCAAATTTTAAATAATTTGTTGTGATCACCTTACGCAGACGGATAATTTTATTTGATCACAAATGATTGTCACATTTGTGATAATCACAAATCACCTTAGCCGATTCCACCCCAGTTCAGATTTGGAACTAATTTTTTAATTCTAGTTTTAGAAAATTTTAGAAAATGTAAGCTAAATATATCATAGGTACTTTTGGGGTGATTTCTTAAGAAGAATCCAATATTTAGAATCGATTTTAAAATATTTTTCCCGTTTTTCATTGAGTTTTGGGCCATTTTTCATTCTTTTGGGGCAATTTTTAATTTTTTTGGGGTGATATTTCTTTAAAAGACCTTAATATTTAGAATCGATTTTAAATTGGGGCATAATTAGGTAGGTACACAAAAAAAATAAATTTTGCCCCAAATTATTAATGAAAGAAGACCCCAAAACAATGAAAAATCACCCCAATCCTACTACAAAACGTTGTTGTTCCTTACTATATAAGTTTTGGGACCTTTTTCAATAATTTTTTTTTGCCTTTTTTGATTGGGGCCTAATTTCATGGAGCCGTTATAGGAACATGGGGCCCCTCGCACTACTATACGTAACTACTGCACATAACTACATACATAACTATAATAATTACATAAACATCTTGTAATTTTCCCCAAGGGCATATTAATTTGCCACCTACCTGATTCAAGGCCTAACGAGAAAAATGCTGAACCTAAAACTACAACGAGGAGAGCCCTGTATGACTGGAAAACAAAATTGTAACCCCAATGAATACGAGATACATTACTTTCACTATTTATTTTTTGTTAAGTCCCGCAGCAACTTCTCCCAGTAGGTACACATTAAATCGTTTGTTACAAATCTTATGTGAAGTACCTACACACAGACTTTATTTCCCAAAGGAGCAGCAAAAACTTTGTAAAAAATATTTCCTTTAATAAATCTCGCCGTTTGATGTTCCCTCGTTTCTTTTTAGCAACTTTTTCAATCTCATACTCTTGTACGTGTGAATTGTTTGTGAAATTATATAGTCAGTCGCAGTCCTCAATGTCCTTAATGATTTAGTGCTGTTGCCCTTGACACGCTCAGTCTAGTGTGCGAATATTACTCTGTCAGAAAAATTATATTCGTTCAGTGTTGCGCACATTTGACATTCATAATCGATTAAGGGAACACAGAACTAACAAAAAAAAAAACAAGTCAAGTGCACTACAATGGGAGTGTTATATCACTTTAATAATTCATCTACCATAACGTGCTTTCGACCGTAACCTTTGACATACATATTCTGTAACGAGTATACTCTACTCATGTTCATGTGTATACCTATACTATACAGTACACCCGACATTTTCACCTGCACAATAAGGACAATCCAAGTTGCCAAAGCACATCTCTCCCTATCCTTCATCACCATCATAACGTTCGTAAATCGTAATGTGTAACATAATTGGGACCATTTTTGTGACGAATACAAAACATCTCATTGTAGTTTCGCAGCTATTTTTGGAACGAGAGAAACCCCCTAACAGTACCTAATAGTATAGAGCGACATCCCCATATCCCCGAAACTAAGAGGTTAAGCAACATTTCGAGTAGAATAACTACACGCGGGTTAACACTTTATTTTTGTGTGAGTGGTTGCGGGAGTACTTGTGGTTTTATTTTATTTCTTTTTTTCGGCCTATTCTCCCCAAACGATTTTATTACCACCCCTACCATACCGTTATGTATATGAATGAACTCCGTATAGTAGGTAGTTAGAAAAGCTGTTAACCACACAATGTAGGTATTTTATTTTTGTGCCAAAACTTGGGCATTTATAATTTCACTTGTTTATGCTTTAGATACCTTTTTGTGAGGGATGGTCCTTATGCCCTTGGCCTTCTGCGAATATGCGTGAGATAAATCAAACATTAATATTTTATTGAGTGTTACTCTAGTAATTGGTGTTTAAGTAATGCTGAACGATAAGAAGGTAGGGTAAGCTGATAGTGGGCTCTTTGAAAGAAAAATTCCTTAACAACTGAAAGGAGAGCTAACAGGGGAGGAGATACATTCTCAAATCCCTAGGAAACCAAAGTGGGTTGAAGTATGATAAGCGAAACCTGTTCCCTCCACTCTTAGATTCATGCAGATCCATTGTGATGCCTTTGGGGTTTTTAATTCCCATGAATTCACATATTTAAGTACTAGCCCATTTATGGACAAGGACTTGTCGGAAAGTTGTTCTAATACCTCGAACAAAATAGTCCATCCTACAATCACCGGGGTCAATAATTCATTCCGAACATGGATATTAGTTAGCCTCTCAAATGTTTTAAGCGACATTTAAGACCTACTTCTTCTGTAGGAAATTGTTCAGCAAACGTGTGCCGTACTTCGTCATATTATTACCAACGAGTCACTCATAGTGGTCTTAAAATTTAACATTTATACTTAAAATATCAGCAAATTTCTTGACAAAGGAAAAAGAAGAAGAAGAAGAAGGACTGTCAGAATTCAACTGTTCAAACAATCACGTACGATTTTTTTGTATGTAGGACCCAACAAACAAAATCAATTTTATAAGGTCAAATTTTTTTAAATTTATTATTTTTACTAATGCTACACATTTTTTAGATATATTTGGAGTAATAGCTTCTTTAAGCCATTTTTGGGAAAGAATTTCAAAAGCTGTAGAGATGATTGAGGCATTATTTTTAATAAGGCCTGCCGAGATCAGTTAATCGGAGTCTGAAAAATAAGAGCTTCTACAAAGCTTGGTATTTGATGTCAATTCAAAGATTCGCTTTTGAATTGCGAACCAGACAGAACTGTGTCGCAAGCTTCTTCGTTTTTAAACATTTCCTCGAATATATTTTTTGCGAATTCAATGTCACATTTAGTATGGCTCTCAGTGCAGCTCTTTCGTCAAGAAGACGTGAACACGTAGGGAAAAATCCCTACATGTAGGTATTTTCGACTAAAAAACTGCTCTTAAAAAGGACAGATTTTTAATACTTAAAACCGTTTGCTGTAAACGTAGGTATTTTTTATATTTTATAGAAAATTCCTGATAAACGGTAATGTGTACGATATTTTTTTCCAATGTTTTCGTATTTCTATACTCTATAGAAACTAGATTTGAGATCTTGCTACATACGTACCTCTTACCCTGAATTCACACTTTTATTTCCACCTTTTTCGCCCAAGCATACTCTTCTTTAAACGTCATTGTCAAAAGGCGTTGGCCGTATTCAAGAATCTAGTCTAATCTGAATCTGAAAACTAACTTAAATTGTCGGTATGTCACTTGACAGCTGTGATTTTTTATTTGTATAGACGTCAGAATTAGTGAAATAAATTATTTCATTCTGCCGGCAAAAGTTGTGAAATACAACTATTCTGAAATTTACCACTCAAAGGGAATAAAAATGAAGAAGAAAATCAATGCCTTTTTTTAAATAAAAATTAATTAAAATAAAAACAGCATTTGAACACTTTTCTTTAAATTTTTCCAAATATTATGTAGTCAAACAGATTTGTAGGGGAAATATTACGTCGGTAGGGAATTTTTGGACGCGTGGTAGGTATTCTTATTTTTTGGATGTACGATCACTGCGTGAAGATTCATCACGTGTTGAGCATTTTCTATGGAGTATGTGGAGAATAACGCTACGCAATGCAACATATGTGCTCAGTTCTCACATTTTTTGTATACCTAGCACATACATATCTAAAAGTAATAGCAAAATAATATTTATTCATATCTGTGTGTAGGTATATCCTTTCCATGTACACAGAGGCATAAGAAAATTGAATCATTTGCAATTTGTCATGAAAAACAATTTTTTATCAAACCCCCCTTTGTGGTGTTTGCACTTCCTGAAGTGAATTTACGGTTTATTTATATTCTATTTGACCTTCTGTCTGCTTTTATTTATCCAAAAGAAAATTAATGTCTTGTGGTGAGGTTTTATGTTTATTTGTTCGGCCAGACGTAAATATTTTATGCGGCATAAAATAGAACCCAGGGTATGTGTGAATTATTTTTGTAACAAAAAAAAAGTGTTCCTAAAATGTTGCTAACATTACTGTGGCTGGGACGGAGTCGGAGTGGCCATTTGTCTAATGGCATGCGGTGTCATTTCTCGGCAACTGTAATTAGTTATCACCACTATCGTGAAGTACATTATCTCGTTTTTGGTTGGGTATGGGTATATTATTTCGTTTGCGGTTATGAATCCATATGTAGCTGTATATCTCAGTGTTATTCACCCGAAATAATATTCTCCATATTTTTCCAACCTTTTTATGATACTATAAGCTCTGTTGAATTGATATTTCTAACTGTTGGTAATTCTCGGAACTGTGTAAAGGGAATGTTGAAGACCTGTGAGTTCAGTTTATGGGTCCATCTGCCTTTTTCCATGTTATCCCACCTATGGCTTGTAACAATATTACAAATTTTGTTGTTTCCGACTGTAGCACAAGCTTTAGGTATATTTTTTAGGTATACTCTCTTTGTAGGTGTCCTTGCAGGTTATAGTTTTTCATAAAAAAGAATTAACAAAGAAGAAAAGAAAAAACAAATCTTTAAATTTGAGTTGGCCTCGACTCCAGAAATGCGTTTCGGCCCAATGTGGTGGGAGGGCTCATCAGTAGACGACCCACGACCACCACATTCGTTCAAAATCTTATCGGTTATCTTATCTTGCGTCACTACATTTACACAGCTTTCTCTAGTTTATTCGTGTTGCGCATATTACATTCTCTCTCTGTCCTATATTATGTATATAAAATGTATAAAAAAGTCCTTCCATAACTCGGGAAAATTTTATTCGATTTTCGTAATTTTTCTCTCCCACTAAAACTCTAGCTAAATTTTGACATAGCAATGGGCGCGTTAAATTTTCACAGATGCATGCAGTACAGCCTGAATAGAAGATTTGATATTTTAGCTGGGAGCTTCTTACCGTTCAGCTAAGGCATTACCTAAAAGAATTTTGAATGGGAGCTAAAACTTAGCTCGAGCAGCGTAATAAACTTAAAGGTCCATTTAGGTTTATAGATAAGTCGTGAGGGAAGAAAGGGGAAGACGGGATATCAGTGGAATACGCAGCCGATTTTAAAAATTCTTTCAGCGTTGTAATATTGTAATGGCGCCAAAAAAAATCCGTCAAAAACTCCCTAAAAATCGGAAAAAAACGCCTGAAAAAGCGCCAAAAATTTGCTCAAAAAACACCTCCGAAAAACGCGATGAAAAAGTTATAAAAAGCAGAAATAAAACGCGACAAAATGGCCTTAAGACACCCTAAAAAAACAACTCCCCGAAAAACGCGCCAAAAACCGCTCGGTCGGTAGGGTTTTATTACACGCGAGCATAGTTTATCTATAACTAGCTGTACCCGCCCAGCTTTGCCCGTGCACAGGAATTGTATTGCTTAGGTCTTACATAAAAATGTTCTTTCGTATACAGCAATACGAAAAAAGCAAAAAAAGAATCATGAAAATCATAGAAGATGTTTTTTGTATGGAAGCCATCACCCCCGTTTGTCCATTTTTGGCGTGGCGATATCGATAATGGATGTAATGTATTGGATATAAATATAATGTGCACCCTCTTCATCGCCCTCCCTCTAATTGATCATGCTACTTGTTTGTAATGCTGTATTTCCTTTCCTTTGTTTCCCTCTTCCTATGGAATCCGAACAACTACCTACCCCGCCCAACCCCACACTGTTACCATACACCATATCGAATGAAATTCTGATGTGAAACCTGGGGTGGGATTCTGTAAAAAACGAAACGAAAACCGCTTTCGTTTTCACTAAACCTGTCTCTATCATATCTGTGGGAATAGACAGAGACTGCTATTGTCGAAACGATAGCGTTCGATCGTTTTCGTCTTACATAATCTGGCCCCTGTTTTGTATTATACGTCTCTTCTCTTATGAAGATTATTAATATACCTACCCCATGCCATACTGACATTCGATCATAATATATATACCTACATATACAACTGACCACTGCGAAAACAAATCAACCTATGCTAATGTTGTTTTGTTTGTCCTGTCGCATCGCACGATCGTAAAAGTACAAACATCCATTTGTAGCAAGGTATAATATTGTATGTATATATTTTCACTTTAAAAAATACATACGTCATATCAGAATGAAATTCCTACTGCGTTGCGTGGCGATATGCGATAATGTGCACCCTCTGCATCGCCCTCCCTCTCCATGATCTTGCCACTTGTTTATATGGATATTGCATTTCCTTTCCTTTCCTTTGTTTCCCTCTTCCCATGGAATCTAAACAACTACCTACCCCAACCCAACCCTACACTGTTACCATACCACATTCACATATCAAATGAATTTTGAAATGAAACCTGTTTTGTATTATACGTCACTTCTCTTATGAAGATTATTAATATACCCCATGCCCATGCCATACTGCAGCACGCATGACGCACCCCATCCCCATCCTGCATGCATCGGACATACGATCATAATATACATACCTACATATTATACAACTGACCATAGCACTCACTGCGAAAACAAATCAACCCTCTTCGAATGTGTAGTATACGTATTGGTTTTGTTTGACGATCGCAAAAGTATAAACATCCATTTGTAGCAAGGTATATGTGTATGTATATATTTTCACTTCAGAAAATACATTTTGGCTAAAAACTGTTCCTAAGGACGTGGCTATAAACTACATATGCTATAGCAGTCTTACAGTCTTAAGGAACATTTTAAAAAAAGTTTCATCGAAATCTGTCCAGCAGTTTTTGAGTTTTTAGCTGACAAAGAAAAGTCCTACAGTTTTATTATATGTATATCTATACTTCTTTAAAAAAATTTTACACAGTATAAGGCCTTACGCTTAAAGTTCTTCATAACAAAAAGTAGATAAGTAACAACGAATGATGACAAAATAGCAAATTGCAAAAATAGATAGCTATCTAAATAGAGATGCTTAGTCTTATGTAATCCACAGCAAACAAACAAATTAAAAAAAAAATCATCGATTTGAAAAAATCAAAAAACCCTTCCATTTGGCCCAAAAATAAGAACTCACACAAACGAATGGTTGTGAGAAGCGAGGCCTATTTTGTCTATACGGATTACGCACCGCTGGCGGCAACTATCAATTATTAAAATTAATAAAGTATAATCTTTTTAGGGGAAATGCCAAGCAAGAAAAAGTAAAAGAATAAAACACCAACCAAAAAAAAAGACAGCCACTTTGAGGGTGTGACAGTGAACAAAAATATGAATGTGAACAAAACGAAACTACAGTCGTTAAAGAAATAAAATAGGCGAGATAAAAGGCACCCAGAAGACCAGTAAGGCAGTAACCCTTAGTAGACTAACTCTAACGCCAAGTCAAAACATTACTTGCAATTAACGAGAAGATTTTGTGCGATCTAGTCGCGCAATTTTTTTTTTTGTAACGAAAGGAGTTGGAGTTTCCACAGTTTGGACAAGTCTCTCTACCTTTGTATTGTTGCTACAAAAGGGTCCTTTCTATTTTTATGGTGCCGTGAAATAAAGTCGAAGGGAATAAGTTCGAATCGACTTTATTTCAATTTCACATTGGAAATAATGGCGAATTGTCAGAGTGAAATGACCTATATTTTTACCTTGAATGAAGCTTGAATCTGTATGACGTTTCGTGGACAGTGCTTAAGTGCAATATACGCTTGTCGTCACTTCCAGTTTGCATGCAACCTGCAAATGATGCTGTCGTGAACAGTGGGCCTTAGGTATACTATACCTATACCTATTGTTGCGTCCGAACTACAAATGTTAACTCACCCTTAACATTTAACCGAATCTCAACATTTAATCGAAATGGGGATCTGTCAAAACAGAGCGAAGATCTTCCTTCCGTTTTACAACTTCATGGCCGACACTTCTGCTTTTCCCGATAATTGCTAAAATTGTATATTAACGTAAAACCCAAATCAATTATACCTAATCAATAAATTTAGTAACCATCATTGAATTAAAATAAATGAAGTAAAGTTTAGAAGTATACCCGTGTCGCGTTATTATTTCATTTAAAACACAAAACCTATACATTCTATTTCCTTGTTCGAAGAGTTAAATTTGTTAAGCTTCCGCATCCTGTGTACAGTAAAGTTTAATCTTTCTTCGAGGTTTTCATGAGAAATTTTCCACTTACTGGTTTAGTTCATTTTACAAGTCAACATATTCATGATATAAGTTTATGTAATTGTATACCTAAGCACTCGTTCCTATATCGAAAGTAAATTAATTAGTTTTTTGTTTCGGTATCAACTTTTAATTGAATAGAGTCATTTAGTCATCTTTGATTCTTGGCATGTCCTTGTGTATACACTGAAATAAATTCCCACGCATTATAGTCCTGCACGTTGCCACGTACATTTTTGTTGGCTCGTGTTGAACAATATTGCTTGATGGTGGGACTTTTGCCTTCTATCTTTGAGGACCAAACTTTAGCAAACAGTCCTTAAAATTTTTTTTTTGTTTTCGCCGACTTGCTTTTGAAAGACTTCCTTCTTTCTTTGCTACTCATTTCACAGAATGAGAAAATTGAATTTCAATGTCTTCAAGTTAGACCTAAACGTAGTTATCCTATGGCGGGGGCTTGTTACACAAAACCAGAAGAATTGTAGAAGAGAAGCATTTTAATATAGTGATAGATTGATATGCTCCTATTTTACAGACCCTTGGTCTATATATCCTCCATTATCCTATATTTGGGAAGGCATAAACCTACGCACGCAAATGATTATTCAGTTATAGAAAACAGATGATAAAAATCCTTTCGTCCTTCCGGTAAAAGCATTTTCACCTGAATTGAATGAAAATCCATAAAAGTAGGTGCTCCAATTACGATATAATATTAAACAATAACACAATGTATAGTTAAGTGAGTGATCGTATATATTTATGTACCTATATCTACTTATCTAGTGTCTATCTTACTGTCACTCTCACTCTCATATAGTAATTATTGCACGCACGATAAAAGAAAAAGTACAACATTAAAACCCATCATATACTTACTCGTATGTTGTCATAAAAATATGTCCGGATCCGGAAATGAACATCATTATGCTTGTTTCGAATCTAGTTGTTCCCTCACTAACTGCAGAACTCTTCATAGCCATCGCCATATCCAGGAGAGAAAATAAAGAACTATTTTGTGCACGCAGCGGGGATGATTAATTTTATTAATATAAGGTGGGTGGAATGGAGGCAAGCATCCACTCGCACCGGATGAAGCCTACCACGAATGAGCGAACACAAATCCCATTAGGATATATGTAGACAAGACGCACATACGAACTGGTTACTTGCTGACAGACATCCTACCCTACACTGAACCAAATCGCGTAGGTCATATTGACGAAAATATTTTGTCAATCTTTGAAGAATTTATTATTCGAATCGACAATTTTTCATCAAACTTTTCGTTTTATTGAAAATTTAATATTCAAAATCAATAAAATTTCTTCAACAGCTGTCCGATTTAGTATTTTATTCAAACGAATGAAATTTCGTCATATTAACAAACTGAATTCATTGACTGAACTAAATCCGGTAGGTGATATCGAAGAAAATATTTTATAAATTTTTGAAGAATCAGTTATTCAAATCAAGAATTTTTCATAACATATTTTTACATTTTTAATCGTTTTTTTCTTCAAATTGAAGAAATTAATCAATTTGAAGAAGTTTAATTTTTATTGTTCAATATTGCGTTCGAAGTGATAACTTTTATTCTTGAAAGTGTGACAAAGTGAAGTCGTGTACAGAAAATTATAAATTAAAGTGAGGCAACTGAGCAAACTTCACAAACACACTTGTATAAGAAAAACGTAAGTAAAATAAATATTTTTTTCATCACTTCTTTTCTAGAAGAAAATGTGCCTATTTAATCGCATTTAAATGAGTTTAAAAAAAACATAAACTTTTTATTATAATTTTTTCCCCAAAGCTAACATGCTTTTCGAGGCTATCTTTCTCGATAAACCGTGCGGAGGAAATGCACCAAGAAAAATATTCAGCCAATGATCATCATAACTGGGCAATAAGTAAGTCGTTGTATTTCTAAATCACATAACATTAATCAATTTGTTTAATTTTTCCAAATTTAGCTAGGACCTTTACCCAAACCTGCTAAACATGCATAAAGTCAAGCCCAATTATGACAAAAAAGTATTTAAGTTAAATCACTTATAAAAATGTAAGTTAAAATAAAACTTTTAATTGTATAATATATACCTAATGCTAATAAAAAAAAAGGTTTTTGACCTTAAAACATGTTTTAATGATGAATAAATAAGTTATTTTGAAGAAAATTGATGCATAAAATTGAAGAATATTTATTTAATGTGAATAAAGTGAAGGGTTGAAATGAAGAATTGATTTTCAATTTAAAGAAGAGAATACGTAAAAATGAAGAAAATTTCGTTGATTAATAATGCACGATGCGTCGAATTGAAGAATGTTTTTTTCAATTTGAAGAATGTTTTTTTAAAATGAAGAACACTAATTTTGATGAAACTTTCTTCAAAGTGACAATATTTCTTAAATATAACAAAATATTTGTCAAAACAACGGGCAGGAGGTGTTGACCTTATATTGATCACCATTTCTTCAAGTCTACGTGCTTTTTTGTCAATATCACTACCAAATTTGGTTCAGTGTAGGGAATGTGTCACTCGTATCCTTTCTTGCCTGTTCAATGCACTTACTTCTGAAATCTCAACTTGTTGTTTTCTTTATTTTCCGTTTCAGCTGCCGCAATCGGAACTCGATGGCATCGATCCAAATTTGAAGAGATTTCGTATTGAAAATGGTGAATCGCTGGCGGAAAAGGATGAGGTGAGTGTTTTGGTTATAGATAAAATGCGATTTCATTTTTCGATTTGATAATTTAAATAATTTCGATTACTACTTCTGTGAATGTCAGCTTTTATCTCCCATAAATGATTTTTAGAAAAAAAAAATCCTTGTTCCATTTTCACCTATGCTCACCTCATGTCTATATGTACATATCGAAATGCAGACGAATTATGTTGACATGACATTTGCATGTTTAGAAAGCGTCCTTCTTTTTGTATAGAGGGGGATGAGGCTGTATTTTGAAATTCCCTTTACCTATTAAATTATTAAAGGGTAAAGGGTGTTTTCTCAGAGGTATGCAGAACCATAAAACATGTATGTGCCTACAAAAATCATGTCAATGGCCAAGGTTTAGACTTTATTGGAAAGATAACTTTATGATAGGTGGTAGACAGAGACCCATCCACCTGTCGGAAGTTGAGATACCACCACACCACATCATGCTATAGACTCCGTGAAGTAGTCTTGACTATACGTTTCGGAGTTTGGCAGATGGGCTGGTGCAACACGGATGGGACCCAAAAGCCATGATGCAACTAGTCTTTCATTCGGATCTCCGAGGGGGACTATCTCATGCAAATATTCACCCACAGGGCTTGCAAGACGACAGACAACAACGAACACAAAGGCAAAAGAAACAAAACACAGACACTAACAGAAGAAAGCTAGCTATAACAGATTTCTGCAACACTCGAGGTCTAGAATTCAACAATGTCAACATCAGCCGCGTGTACCAGCATCTGCAAGAAAAAAGCCTACAACACCATATCTTCGTTATCCAGGATACGAACTACTTCCTCGTTTTCGATATAAGGGGGGACTATGTGTGTTGTGTTTGCCCGATCAGATCTGGCGTGTGAAAGAAAAGAAGAGATGGAACCTGCGGATCTCGACTTAATATAATCCCATAACATGGATTGGCTACGATATTCTAACCGAACGGACGAGGCAGGGAAACAAGCTGAAGACTTCGTCATTTGCTGCAATCTCACTCAGTTCGTTGATGAGCCCTCTCGAATTCCAGACAATCCATCAAATTACGGGAACACCCTCGATCTGTTGCTCACAACATAGCCAGATAATTATAAAGTAAAAATATCTGTTCCCTTATTGCATTCGGATCATGCTCTAATATCTGTTATCCTCTCTATACCGATACCAATAGGAGCGAACCAGGATCACCATCGTTCGATTTGATGGAATTATAGTAGGTAAATCTAACTGGGACCAGCTGCAGCTGCGTAGTTTCTTCGCTTTGTTGGCATGGTCTGATATGTACTTTAGAGATACCCATGTCAATATGTGCGAAAAAGCCGTAACCGAAATGATAGGTAACCGAAGTTATATAGGCTCACCTTTTCCGGGAGAAGTATTTAAAAAAAAAACAAGTAAAAGTGTTATCATCGGTCTGGCCGATGCTTTGATACCCTTCACTGCATAAAAGTCAAGCAAAATGTTTGCCATGCGAGTTAGTATCTACGTACTGTACACGCATGTGTATAATGTGGGTATTGTATGGGAGGTACCAGAACTACTTGACCAATATAGCCCATTTTCAATACCAACTTAACGACAGTAAAAATAAGTCCTCTAACAAAATTTCATTCGCCTAGGTCGGTTCGTTTGGACGCTATCGTGTTTTCAACAGACGGACAGACAGACTGACATGGCTAAATCGATTCAGAATGTGATCCTGATTCAGAATATATATACTTTATGGGGTCTCCGGTGACTCCTTCTTGGCGTTACAAATATAATGGCAAAGTGAATATACCTTCCTGTGGAGGGTATATGACATTAGCAACTGTTTAAGTATGATAAAGGACGGTCTAGAAGTCACGGTAATTGAAGGTTGGGCACATTTGACTGAAGTCCAAAAACTCGTTTCCGTATGCCAGTTTCCAAAAGCTCTGAATACAAAAGCCCACCCATCGTACAGTCCGAAAATGATGATTGGGATCCAAATTATTTTTTAAAATTCTATTTTGGGTATGCAAATATTATTTATCATTAAAAAAACGGAAAATATTCGGACTTATTTAAAATGTTAATTTCCGTGGTATTGTTGTTTTATTTTGCGCTCAACTTCGAAATGTTGTATCAGAATTTCCTGGTTTTGATGAATATGGGCTAAATTTTTCCTCTCAATGGATTTTGAATTTGAAAAAGTGTCGATTGTTTATAATTTTCGAAAATGTATATTTTTGCTCTTAGAAAATGATTATGGGGTGGGAATCGCAAAGGTGTGGTGGATAGTCATTGCTTTCTAACACCATCGGTACAGGTTCGAGCCCCAGAGGACAACAATAATATTGCCATCGACCATAAAAAAAACCTAATTATATAAGAGCTTCTCCACCACTAGACCAAAGATGAGCTGCTTGGCAGTACCTAAATATAATGTAGGTATCTACCGTAATTATGGTCTAATCTGAGTGCTCCAGGACCAGGATATGCAATCCTCTTTTTAATTAGAAAAAGGTAAATGTAAAAATGTCTTTACTTGTTTTTGGATTCGTTGTGGATTTGTGATGTGAGCAGAATCGGTTGTCACACTCGTGAGGTTTATGAGATATGATCATGATGTGTTGGTTAGTGGTTGTAGCTGTAATGTATCGTGTAGGTTAGCAAGGCAAGAGAAACCTGTACCTGCTACACTTAGCTCAATGTAGATCCATTATTCTGATGAGATATGATGTGTATCTTTCATTTTTCTATATTTCTTGCCGAAATGTTGATTTGTATTTTTCCGCAACTTTGCTACATTTCATTATTTCTATGAAATAAGCGATGTTGCTATGCTTTCGGTTCTGCTGCATAGACCCGTTTGTTGAAACGTGGATATGTAATGTACTTAGATTATTCTTCCGATTTTGTAACTACATACATATGTATGTACCAGGATATGATTTTTGCATTACTATAAAAGATTTCTGATAATATGTGCATATGTGCCCAAACATGTCGCTTGGAGCAGTGAATAGAAACGCGTTGTCTTTTCGGATGAAAAACAGTTTAAACTTGACCTTCAGGAGCTTATTTTGGCTCCTCCTTTCTTAGATCGTGGAAATAAAAGTTGTAGCCATCGGGGCCGTCAAGGTTAAACTGTTTTTCATCCGAAAAGACGCGTTTCTATTCACTGCTCCAAGCGACATGTTCTTCTGCAAAATTCCTTCGATGCTCCTTGTGTACTTGCCTCAAAACCAGTTTCTTTTATGTTTTTTTTCTCTGTATAGTACCACTTGTTCGTATTATCCTTCGGACCGTTGCTATCCTGGCTGATGCTCCGCTTTTGGCCCTTATTTTAGTCGCTGGTAGTGTCGAATTTGAGGCAAGCCGTAAAATGAACCGCTTTTTTCGCAATGTTTTTACTCTGCCGAACGTCCTTTTTGATTTTTCCCATAGTGTTGGGGATCCCCAAGATAACTGTTTACAACAGTCTTACTTCTATTTAGCCTCCTTGCAATTTCTCGGCCAGAGAGTCGCTAACTCCTTGAAAGCATCTATTTTTCCTCTTTCTGTCGCTGTCAAATTGTTTCCGGAACCCATTTTTTTTTAAAGTAAATAAAAACAGTTCTTTTTAACAGTTCTTAACAAAACTTTGAAAAAAAAAAATCGCTGTTGTGCACTCCTGCATCGAAATATTCGCAGTGTCCTCATACTAGTGACCGTATTTTTATACGCTTTTCAGGTAGTTCATTTTTTGATCTTCGGAAATTCCAGCCGTCGTTTTTTATTTACCCTTTAATTTTATGACTTACTGTTAGGAAAATATGTACCTGTTCACTGGTAGTAAAAGTTCCCGGGTAAAACATTTTCAACAGGTATAGGGAGTGAAAATCGATTGCAAAATGTATGTCCTCATCCTAGTGAGCGGCAGTGTATAATCTCATATATAAAATACTTTGTCCTGACTGATTGGTGATCAACGCTCAGCGCAAACGGAAGCTGAAAATTATCCGAGGATAAATTATAGCCCAATTCACAAACGGCCTTAGTAGGTAGGTATATTTATATATACAAGTTGTTACGTAAATACTAATTCGGAACTATTTCATGATCTTAATCTGGGATCTATATTAGATTTACATAAACAATTGTACTACGAGTATTGGCGCATTCAAAGTAATTTCTCAAGTTCGTTACGTCAGTAAAGTATTAGAGAAACTTGAAAAAATATTATGTTACATACTATTATTTCAAAGATAAGAGCAGTATCTTTCATTTGGCACTAATACCATTTTTCTGCATGTTAAAAAATAAATCAAAAGATATGAGCTGTTATTTCGAAAAGGAATTGATAGATATAGTTTTTAGCAATTTTCAAATTCAAGTTCAAATAAGTATCTCAAAAATCCCGCTAACGATTTTGGAAATCTTTCACTCACGTAACGAGCTAAATTTCAGCTTACATTTTTGATACCAAATTCATTAGTGTTCGCCCTGGGCCCAAAATTGGATCATTTTCTTTCATCTAATTCTTTACCGTAACCTACGCATAATTTGTCATGTTATTGGATTTGTGTCCCACAAGAACGAAACAAACCATATTCATTAAACAAACCACAAAATGAACCATCATCTTTGTAAGTACATAATATAAAAATGTCAAACGTCAGAAATATTGATATTATTCCTATGCCCACAACATGAATTTCCGCTTAAATTGATTTCCAAAATAATGTTCTCATCATATGCAAAATGTTATTCTAAAGCTACCACCATAAAATGATTTCCCTCTCAACAGTAAAATATACAAAAATAAAATACAAAACCAAAATCAATTTTAAACTCTACGTCTTCGCCCATTTTCGAGCACTTTGTTTATTTTTATTTTCTCTACCATTTTCTGTTTCATTTTCAAGAAATTATTAACTAGCTTCTCCTACGCACTTGGCAAACATGTCCTTTATTCCTTGAAATCGATATTTTTCAATCACCAAGTGGGTTTCAGCGCTTCGCAGTTTTTTTATTTCGCACCCTGATTAAATGTTAAATTCTTGCCCAAACAGAAACACAATTCTCGTATATTCTTCTTTATTCGGCGTTGTCCTTTCTGAATGTTTGTCGCTCAAGGAGGGAAAATCATCCCTTGTTAACAAAAAAAAAAACCTCCAAACGAAAGTATAGCGCAGTTTTTTAAAGTGGAAGGATTATCACCTTGCTCGTAAAGAGACACATTCACGAGAGCACATGAAAAGGATAACAAGGCGTTAAGATTAATGTTACGTATAGAACGTACTCTACTGAAGCAAACAAAACTACAATGACATGCCTATTTATCCATCATCCATTCTGTGTCCTTTTTGTGTTTTTATTTTGTATATTCCCCCACCCTTCCATCCAAGTATTCAAATGTATTTTTCAAGTGCGTATCCCTTTGCAACTTCAGGGCTATAATTTTACACTTTGCTGACTATACCCGAGATTTAATTGTCGATTTGGTATATTTACAGGTATTTGGGTCACCGAGTACGCCAATTCTAGAGAATCCAGAACACCAGACGAGATGGTATTTCAAATACTTTTTGGGAAAATGTAAGTTGGATCGATTTGAATGGAGGCTTAACAAGAAACGAGGACAATAAGGTTCCCGTTACTCGGTCTCATCCAATTCAATAACATTTTTAATGGAATTTGCTTCTATTTGTCCATTCTTAGTGCACCAGAACTATGTTGGCATCGATGTGGAGAAGAGTCCATATTTTTTGTCGGTTGTATCGCAGGACTCGGGAAATCAAGGATCTCCATTGAATAGGGCTATTCTTTTCAGGAAACAGGTGAGTTCTTTATTGAAATATAGAGATGTACCCATATTTATATTTTTAAGGAATAGGAAAGCGATTTCAATAATAAATTAAAGTGCTCTTCTCAAATGGGAATACAAAGCATAATGAGAGTGATTTGAATCGTCCCGGGAAAGAAAGGAAGCTTCCTTTCAACCTTGATCGCGATTGCTTTGTACAATTGTGCCTCATTCATAGTTGCGTAAACAAAAATAACTACTTCTGATGAAATTGGTTATCTATTACGTTTGTAGTAAATGCCGACATACATGTCCACCTGATGGTCTATACGTGGTCTTAAATTGATTACCAAAAGGTCAGCAGGAAAGTTGCAGTTTTCTTACAGATATCCGACCATAACCTGTTTCATGTGTTCAGATAAACAGAGCATCCGTTCCGTTGAGCAAACCGTTGTCAAAAGACAAACTTATAGACTAAAGCAGGTAGCTACATATCAAGGATTCTACTTGGAAGTATGTATTTGATTTACCTACCAAGTGGGATGGTACTAAAAGCGTTGACTGTTTGATGTTAAACAAGTCAGCGTTTATATTATATCAGGATTGGATGAATCCTAATTCAAAATTTATTGGTGGTATCCAAGGGTACTCTTTCCTACCTGTTTTTCCGTTTCATAACTTCAGCCCCTGACCGGTCCCAGCGTCCTGTTTAGCATACACCACTCATTTCTCCATATTTCGATTTAATGTATGCATAAAGCTAGCAGTTGGGACGTAGATCACCACTGTCCATGACATCCGACTCTTCAGTGGTACCGGCAACGGTGGTGGTCTGAAATGACAAACACCACGCGGCGTAACTGGTATATTGCATCCAGAGTGGTGACGGATGATGCTATCAAATATGCAATTGCATCGTTTGAGAGTTTCAAGTCACCTGGTCCGGATGGAATTTATCCTGCTATAGGTACTGAAACAAGGTTTAAGTCAGCTGATGCCGACGTTGAAAAGAATTTTTACCGCAAGCTGGGCCTTGGCCTATACATACCTTCTCTTTGGCGTATCGTTAAAGTCGTGTTGATACCAAAAATCGGTAGGATTGACTACACTCTTATGCCAAAAGTTTCAGACCCATAGGTAAGTCTGTCTTACTTCCTTGTGAAAGGTTTGGAGAGACTGGTTGCGCAATGTTGCTCTTGGATCGAAACTCTCTGAGATGCAACATGCCTAACAGCGCCTGTGAAACTGCGCTTCAGAATCTCGTTAGCAGGATTAAAAGTGCTCTTGATCGGATGGTGTACGCCTTTGTATTTTCGTCGATATTGAGGGTGCTTTTGACAATACAACCTTTGATAGCATATGTGCAACGCAGCTAGACATCACGGTATAGATGAAACATTGGTGTTGTGGATTAAAGTAATGCTAATGTACAGGACGTTGATTGCCAAAGCGGATTGCGGGAAATGCGTCATGACAAAGGTAAACAGAGGCTACCCTCAAGGTGGGTTCTGTCTCCCCTTTGCCCGTGCACAGAAATTGTATTGCTTAGATCTTAGATAATAATGTTCTTTCGTAAGATTGTCTGTACATTTGAGCTCAATCAGTTTGGCGGTTTTGTGATATAAAATTTTGAATGTTTTGTTTTTTTGTATGGGCGATGCCACGCCCCTTTGTCCAATTTTGACCAAATAATCTGTATCGTGCCCATTGTTAAGGCCTACCTTTTCCACAAAGATCCACACCAATCGGGTTAGTAGTATTTACGTGATAGTGGAACAAACAACAAATCTACAACTTTATTATATGTATAGAAGATGGTAGTATACTCTCTGCTAACGGTTCTCAATCTTCCTGGAACGGAACGATGTCGTCGTTCTGTCTGTCGGTTCAAACCTAAGGACTGTCTGCTCTCTGACGCAGAGATTCTTAGGCTTGATCGATGATTGTTTCACAAGAAATGGGCTTTCAATGAATCCTCTTAAAACTACGGTTGTTCTCTTCACGAGAAGGAGGAAGGTCAGTGGTCTGACATAACTTGCGCTAAAAGGTGTCACTATCCCGATCTCTGATGATGTCAAATATCTGGGAGTAATCCTCAATAGAAAACTTCTTTGATGAGACATGGGGCTTATCTCCTAAAATGGTATTTTGGATCTACACGGCAATGGTAAGACCATTTATCTTATGTGCATCGGTTGTGTGATGGGACAGACTTTCGCGGAACGGACTCCAAAGAACGGTTGCCTTGGGGCTCTGCTCTAAAAGCTATTATTAACATCCCCCACCTTGATATTTTTATCATTTGGTGTACGCTAAAATCCATCTCTCGGTTAAAGAGAGGTGGCTTTTAGTACCACGCGCATTGGAATTTTGAAGAAGTTGTGCGAGAATTATCCTTTGACCCCTGTCTTATGGATATGCCATCTGACGCAATGACACCAGAAATCCTACTACGACAAAACTACCACGTGAACTTTCCTCAGGCAAAGGAATGGCTTCGGCCAGACTCTGTGCCAGGGAAAGAATGTCATCGTGTATTCACGGATGGCTCCAAAATCGGACAGGGGTCTGGTTCTAGAGTCCTCGTGGAATGCGATAACAGGACCCAAACCTGCGTTGGGTTTGCCTGCATCTGTGGTTAGGTCATCCATCGATAGTTTGGTTTTTCGTGAACACAAGTGTCGGTGACGTGACTATGCTGGATGTAGACAGACCAAACGACTGCGTCCGGACATCTGCAAAATGTCCGCATCTTTTCTTCTGTCTCTCAGGAGAATCGACTGCAGACTGCTTGTGGGCGTCCTTTCGGGCCACCGGGCTTTTGCGAAACCTTTAAATGTAATGGGCTTGAGCGACACCACCATCTGTCCTGATTGTGAGAGGACGACAATACAGCGGAACATTTCCTCTGTAGGTAGTTGTCCTGACTTTGCTCGCATCAGGTGGCGGATCTTCGGGGCTTAAATGGTGAGTGCCGAACATCTAAGCTCTTCATAACTGGAAGTTCGTAATCATCTTTCTTTCTTCGACGGGAAAACTAAGTACTGTAAAGTAAGGTATCTGTTTGACAGTACAATAGACCAGTAATTGTGTCTGTGTCCTCTATCGGATAGTAGCAACTAGCAACCTCCGACAAAGAAAAAAAAAACCTTCTTAAGCTAAGAACTTGGCGTATCTACGTTTAGATCTGTTTCTATATATGAGAACTTGACTTTTTTTTACATAACATTTTTTTGGTGTGAAAGGAAATTACAAAAAATTATTTGCTCTGCAGTGCATCCACATCGTACCAAAGTTTGGTGTTTCCCACCATGAATCGTACAGTTGCATGCTTTTCCGCAGAATGGAGATGAGCCGGATTTCCCTAAAATAATTGGCGAATAGCTACTCATACTTGCCAATCTTTCGCACCAACGCATGGAATTGTTATTCTTATCCAAAAATGTGGTTCATATCACAGTTCAAATATATATAAATATTCAAATTCTTCACCAATTTTATGCATGCACATTCATTATCTCGTCCGCAACACAATTGCATTGCAGCAATACTATAAAACTCATAAACCTACGCTTCAATAACTTAATGCGAATGTGGGGTAATTAAAATATCAGTGTCCTTACGTATTCGCATTTCCATGTATGTATGTATATATTATTATTTCGTTCTCAGGGTAAAGGGAAACCATCCGTAGAGTTCGTAAAGTCAGACTATTATGGGTATTGGCACACTAAATTCTCGAAATACATATGTGAATTTGTAGAACTACACTCAAATGCGTGACCTATAAACATTCCGAGTGAGTCTAATAACTTTAGTGTTGCAAATAGTAAACTAGGCTAATGGTCCGATGCGGTCATAAACTATGTTATTATTTTATGTTTTCTTTTTTATGACATAACACACCTATTATGAGATATTTTATGTAGCCAGGACATCGTTTGCGTTTCCTTACAAGGAATACATGTTTGTAAAATGAAGAAGTGCATTTTGTTCGCTCAGATAGCTTAAGTATGTAAGTACTCCATTATAACTTGCAGGCTGCTTAAAACGGAATTCTTTTTAATGAGTTATATACCAAAGTTGTTGAAGAAAACTTTTAAACCATTAGCGTTGCCGGAATACCTACGAGTATCTACTCAAGTGCGAGTACATAGGTATATAAAGTGATTTCGAAAGTGGTCAAGTTAATGCAACTTGCACCAGAGGAGTTAGGCACAGCAAGTACAAGTGGCTTACAATATTGGCAACGACCGACTTACATAACTGCCGCATTTTCTTAGTTGATAATATATTATTTGTTTGAACGACATACATAATATTTAGCACTGTACTGCCAGTGAGGGAGTGCGATAGGGGTCCAAGTTTCGATCCTTGAAAAAACACAAATTACCTACATCTTTAAGTTTTTTCCTCTGAGCCACCTCTCTCCTCAATTCAGCTGTTCGGACTCGGAATAAAATTTTAGGTCCCTTATAGGTATTCGTCCAAGCAAATAAAAACTCAACCAAACAAATGGTTGTGAGAAGCTAGGTCTAGGTCTAGGGTGCACTAGGGAACATCACTTTTCACCGAATAAAAAATCTCCAATCGATAAAATGTCGAAAAAAAATATCGAGATTTTTGGAAGATCACCGAAAAAAAGTTAATCGAAAAAAAAAAAAAAAATCTCAAAAGCAAAAAATGTCGAAAGCCAAATTCTTAAAAAAAAAAAAAATTCTGAAAAACGTCGAAAAATTAAAAATTTCGAAATTTTGCAAAAACATTTAATTTTGGTAAAATCGATTTCTAATACCCTAAAATATTATTTTGTAAATAATAGGACGTAAAAGGACGGTAATTCACTTAGTTTAACATTACAACGTAGAAATTAAGCACTGTTTGTGATAGGCTCTATGGAAGCTATGGAAGTGTAACTCAGGAGAATCGAATCTCTCCTATGTTCACTCTGTTCTTAGGGAATCGGCTTAAGCCCGAACCACACTTCTAACGCGTGGGGTGTTTAGGAGCGCCGTGTCGCTATCACTGCGAAGTATTTCATATTGTGTAGAAACATTTTATCTCGTGTATTGTGTCGCAGTGTAGTGTGTTGTGTCATAAGCCCTTATGGTCCGATTGCGCCATACTACTGTAGGCATGGCAATACACCACACATTACAAGTCTGGTGCTGGCTTTAGGTACTTAAATATGTGAGAATCAAGAAAATTTTCCTTCTCCGTGATTCTCATGAATTCGCGAATCTTACATAAATATTTGCTAATATTTGTTGTACACAGAATTCTTGTAAGTACCGAAAGACAAAATCTCGAAAATACCTGAAGACGATTGGTGTTAAAAATCGCAGCGATTTTGTTTCGAGAATTTCGAGGTTTTTATACCCGTTACCACATTGTGGTGAGATTATATTCACTTTGACATTCCATTTGTAACGCACATAAGGAGGCGTTGTAGGTATGACAAACCTGATCAATATATTATTGATCAGCATCACTTTTTTGGCTATCTAGCGATGTCCGTCTGTCTGTCCGTCTGCACGATTACGGCCGTAATTTAAGAGCTATCGACTTGAAATTTAGTACGTAACCTTTTATCCACCAAACTGAAGCTAAGTTCGAAAATGAGCAAGATCGGATGAAAACTACTACTACCTCACATACAATATATATAACTATTTGAGGTTAAAAATTAAATTTAAATATTTACAGTAAAGATAGCAAGTTTAAACTTTGCACATATTGTTTTAATAATATTTAAAAATGTTTGACAAAAAATGAGCTTGGTCGCATAAAAACTTTTTTTTTTGTTGAGATTTTGGATTCGTTATTTTGAGATTCGGTTAAAAGTGACCAACGCGGTGCACTGCATATACGGATCTGTTGCGTCATCTATTTATTTACTGATTTTTTATAAGTGATGAGAGTTTACACTGACAGCCCTATTATGGCTATCAAATATCAACACGATATTTGATAATAATTGATACGTATCAACAAAATGAATGAATCGGTATTATGGTTATCAACCTATCAACATTTTTGATGAATTGTGAATTATATTAGATTTAAGATCTATTGTGAATAGTTTTATCGATAAACTTTGTATACGGTTGTCAAAAAAATTGATATTCATCAAATTTTTTATCAACCACAAATTTCTCGTTGATACGGTGCATCAAATTAAAAAATGTAGGTATATCCTCGTTTTTGCTGTAAAATAACGACTTTAGAGCGAAATGTCTTCGGTATACATCCCAAATGTTCTTAAACTACGAGTAGCAGCGATTTTAAAATTATTTGCTCAATAAGGAAACTATCAACTGAGCGGTGGGAATAACTTTAACATTGGCATTGCACAATTAACAATTAACAGTGTTGGTCGGTCTTTTGATTTGCGAAAAAAGCGACTTTTGTTTAAAAAACTACAACATTATTCAACCAAAACTGGTCGTCAGCCATAAAACAAATACCAACTACAAATAATCAGAAACGTCAAAACAGAACCCATTCTCAATGAAATTTTGATAGGTATTCACAATGGGGTAAAATTTATCAATTGATACTCATAATACCAAATTATCAATGAATTGATAGATCTTATATCAAGTATCAAATAATTGATATTTGATAGCCATAATAGGGCTGTGAAGTTTAACTAAACCGGAGCAGTTTTGCTGCTAAGAGAAAAAAAATCCCCCAAACGACATCCTAAAATCCGAAAAAAAAGTGTCTATCCAAGCCAAGCTGAAAGTAAAATCTTTAAAATGCTTATAATTTCGCATGATGCGTCAAGCGGCCAACAATTTTGATTCTCTTAAAAGTGAATTCAAAAGTAAATGACGATTTCAAGCGTTTTAGAGAAGAATTAAGTCTATTTGATGTAGTAGGTACTACATGGCAAAAATCTAAATTAAAGTCAAATTAACTCTTTTTTTTATGACTTTTAGCAGAGACTTTTAACCTATTGATTAGGTGGATTTAATGAATAATATATATACAGTGGTGGAAAAAATAATAGAAACAAGTATTTACATAATGCTGAACCATCATTAACTGCATACAATTTGGTCTTTCTCCGAAATCAATTCTATACTCAAATGGAAATGCTAGGTAAAAGTACTTCGAAATGCTGCAGCAATTCGCTCTTATCAGCTTTTAGTTTTCGTCTAACAGTAAAAAGTCTGAGCAAAAATGTTATTTTGCCTGGAAAAAATAATAGAAACAAACGATTACCACAGTCGGCATCAGTGATTTTGAAGTAAAGCTCGGTATTGTTTTAATTGAAATAGTTGTAAATTAGTTTATCCTGTAATTTAGTGTTTTTTAGAAGAAAATCTTAAAACTATGAAATTAACATTTTGTCAAAATGGGTCCTTTGCACCAGTTCTGAGCGTGAGGTGATAAAAAAGACGGCAAAACAATGGAAGAAATAGCTAAGGTCGTAAAGTGTTCTAAAAAAAAAGGTCTAAAAAGTATTCTTAGCTAGCCATTCAAGTCCCAAAGTAGAAACCAGATGCAGAAAACGAAAAAGACTCCATGATTTGACAAACTGTTAATACGACTATGCAAGAAGAAACCATTTTTTTTTTTAAATGATTTAAACGCACCCGTTACAAGTCGTACAATAAGAAATAGATTAAAGGAAGCAGGTCTTCCTGGGAGAAGTCCTAGAAAAGTTCCATACTTGAGCAATAAAAATACTAAAGAGAGACTAAGTCTCGCCAACAAACACCTCCACCGTGCTAATTGGAATAACGTCTTATGATCGGATGAAACCAAGGTCAATTATGGTCAATTTGTTTGGTTCCGATGGGAAAATGTACGTCAGACGACCAAAGAATTCCGAATTCGATGCCAAATATACAAAGAAGACAGTTAAACATGGCAGAGGAAATTTAATGATTTGGGGGTGCTTTTCAGTATCTGGGGTTGGTCCACTTTTCATGATAAAGGATAAAATGTGTGCCGTAGACTACGTGGAAATCTTAAACAATGTTATCCTGCCATTTGCTGAAGAGGACATGCCTATTAAATGGGAGTTTATGCAGGATAATGACCCCAAGCACTCCTCAAAGTTGGCCAAAGAATGGTTTCATAAAAAAACAAAATCAATGTTATGGAGTGGCCATCACAATCTCCTGATCTTAACCCGATAGAACATCTATGGGACACCCTTATGCGCAGGATCGAAGGCTGCAGAGCCAAAATAAGGAAAAACTGTGGTCAATTATTCAAAATGCATGGCACTCTATACCTCCCAAGACCTGTGCCAAGTTGGTTCATTCCATGGGACGAAGATGTGGAGCAGTTATAAAAAATAAGGACGCAACGACCAAGTATTAAAAGGATATGAAACACCTTTACTGTAAATTAATTCTTAACAAAAACAAAACAGAAAAACTAATTTGTTTCTATTATTTTTTCCAGGCCAAAATTAAGGAAAACCAGAATCGACATTTATTCACTATTTTTCTTCTTTTTTTATTAAACATTTTAATGTTACATTTCTTCATTACATTGTATTAAAACTATTAGTATGGGTTTAATTTATCTTTTTTCCCGAAAACATTTTATTTTTGCGATAAGCGACGAAGAACCAGCTTGTTTCTATTATTTTTTCCACCCACTATATATATAAATTATATTCTTTTATCTGTTTCGAAAGCCATGTTGAACAGCTGTTTGCAGCTATTTTTCGCAGCATTACGACTTGTTCTTGTAGAAGACGCTGGTAAAATCCCTATCACTCACATCAAAATGGACCTCAAAATGCTATAATCTCATATGCATTGCCAAAATCTGACAGCTGGGGCCTATAACACAATACAACAAGTGCTTGTTAAACAATTGAAATTCAACAACTGTTAAAAATTTGTGTAACACGTAATAACCAGTCTGCGGGCAGTTCAACAATTGTTTTAGAACATTTCAACAAGTGGGAAATTTGATAATTCTTCCATTTCTGTTGATTAATTCTAACCGACGTTGACCGACTTGTTAGAGTTAAACAAGCAAAAGTTAGGAGAGAATATTAATAGTCTCACATTGGTTTCGGAGTTTGGGACTGGATCTTAGTACCAGTACCATGTTATAGGTGACGTTCACGGTGATAGTGAAAAGTTGAATAAGCTAGAACTTCTATATTGTTGTTATAAGGCTTATTTCGAGATGTCAGCCACTTTATATATAAGATATATTTTCAGTAATAGCTTCTTTAAGGCATTTGGGAAACAATTTCACAAGCTGCACAGAGAGTTGAGATATTATTATTTAACTAGGCTAATATAAGGCCTGCTGAAGTTATTCAATCGAAGTCTGAAAAATAAGAGCTTATAGAAGTTTGGTATTTGAAGTCATTTCAAGTATCCTCTAAAGGTCCTGTAAACCGAAACCTTGCATACAATCAATATAAACTGTGGAAAGTTACGATTAAATTAATGCAAATAATGTAAAAGTCTATACAAATAATAGCTTCCGACGCTAAATATAAAGACTAATTTATTATTCTGTAATCAGTATTTTTCATATTCTTTTTTTTATTTATTTATTTAAAGAATTAGTAAAGGAATAGCTACTAACATTCATACAGTCAATATTGATTTTACTTTATACAATGACGTGTTAAGATATAATTATTTACATATTTTAAGTCCACTTGTAAAAAACTATATAATTGCAGCGCATTGCCTTCCATAAGTTTGTCATAAACATTGCGAAGTGATACTTTTTCTGTCTTCAACTAACCAACTTCGGCGTAGCTGATTGGGGACAGCAATACTGACTGACTTGTTGAACTGATTCAACAAGTCGAGGGAAATTTTCGGGTTTTAACAATTGTTACGGTTTTTGTTGTGTTACGCGTTTAATCTACACTTGTAAAACAAACATAATTCAACAAGTGCCTGTTGACTTGTTGTTCTGTGTTATAGGCCCCTGGTCTCGCAGCATCTCCTCGGCTGGTTTTAAATTCCGTTTTTTTCTTCAATTCTTTTGAGGGATCGGGCCAGATTTTGCTCTGCTTCTTCCTCAGCTTTGGCAGTAGTTGCGTTTCAGGCGTCATGTTCTCCTCAGAGACAGTCAGTGTAAGATCCTCTCACTGCAATCTACAACCATTAAAATATGCAATTAAAAATCTTGCGTTATAAATACGCTGACCATCCGTCCTTTATTTAAAAGGACAGTCCTTTCTTTTCTACCCCTGTCCTGTATTATTTTCTTTTTAATAAAGGACGGATTTTGTCCTTTATTTTTGAAACTGTCCTTTAAAACACTGAGAAAAAATTGTGAAGTATCGAAACATAAACTATAATTTGAAAAACTCATGTCAACAATGCATTTGCCAATAGAATTCTACATTTTCAGAAGTAAAAATCCTTGAGATGGTCTTATTTCGTGAAACACCGGATTGACCAAGTAGGTAAATTAATGAGAAAAGTCTACCTTTGTTTCTCAGAAAAAAACCGACTTATTTTTAAATGGCGTAGAACTTTTCGATGAAATATCATTTGTCCTGTTTTATTGGAGATCAACGTCCAGCCCAAACGGTAAGAGCTAGGAAACACATATGTATTTTGAAACAATAATTTTCTTTGTATGGGCAAAGTGAGCACTTAAAAGCGATTTGGAGAAATTCGAACCCCAAACGTGGAAAGGGAGTGTCAAAGTTTCTATGGGAAATTTCTTATTTTTCATACGATTACGAAGCCACGGATAATCGCTAGTTTACTGTAAAAAGAGATTATATTAGTGCTAATAAATTAACAGCCGTATTTTTAATTTGTTTTGGGACGGGTAAAGAAACACATGCCCCCGTCAGATACAAATTTCCATAGTAACGTAGTAAACAAAACAGCAACATTTTGTCGAAAAAAGATCGTTTGCATAGTAACATCTATCGCCTCTTTGTCATATTTTATCAAGTGTTCGTAGATACCTACATATTTGACACCAAGCTCGTTCAGTAAAGCAACCATAACAAGTAAAAGTGTTATCATCGGCCTGGCCGATGCTTTGATACCCTCCACTGCATAAAAGTCATGCAAAATGTTCGCCATGCCATATTGGCTTGGTATAGGAGGTACCAGAACTACTTGACCGACATAGGCCATTTTCAATACCAACCTGACGACCGTAAAAATAAGATCTCTCACAAAATTTCAGTTGACTAAGTCAATTCGTCTGGACGCTATCGTGATTTCAACAGACGTAGATACACATGGGTCTAATAGTGGTTTTGTATGGGAGGTACCAGAACTACCTGACCGACATAGCCCATTTTTAATACCAACCTGAGGACCGTAAAAATAAGATCTTTCACAAAATTTCAGTCGCCTAAGTCGATTCGTTTGGACGCTATTGTGATTTCAACAGACGTAGAGACACATGGGTCTAATAGTGGTTTTGTATGGGAGGTACCAGAACTACCTGACCGACATATATGTATGTCTTACAGTCAAGTAATGTAAGTTACATATTATTATATTATTAGTTTTGCCAAATTTCTACATACATTTTTCAAGTTATCTTATTGCATATTTCTAATATATGTATATAAATACACTTGTTATTTTAATTTCCAAAGTCTAAAGAATTTTAATTCAGTCTTTTCTATTTTCAAGTTTAGTTGTAAATAGCATAAGCCTCCCCCATAATTGTCCATAAATCTCCATTTTTTGCGTTGTGGTACCAATAGCTGTTGAATTGATTAATACCGTTAACCCATCTTCTTCTTGGTCGTCCTGTTGGTCTTCTTTTTTGTGGTTTCCATTTGATAAAAAGAGTTGTCCATCTATTATCCTCAATTCTTGATAACGTGTCCTGCCCAGCTCCATTTAAGTTGTTTGGTCCTTTTTATTACATCGATGATTTTTTATTACATCGATGATTTTTGTCTGTCTTCTTATTTCTTCGTTCGGCACTCTTTGTATTATTAAGAAATCTTTTCTTCATTTCTGTCTGACAAATCCTTAATTTTAGATTAGATTTGATGTTAAGCCCAATGTTTGAAGTCCATATGTCAAAACTGGTAGAATTGTAGAGTCCATTATATTATAATATCTCCTTCACATTCCAGAATTGTCGCCATGAATTTTTTTTTTGGATTTTTAAATGATTTCAGTTGTCGCATGTAAATATAGTCTTCAACATAAATAATGTTTATCCCTTCTCGTGTCATTTTTAAAAGACTTGGCCATTATATTCGTTTTAGACTGCTTAGTTTATAGTCCGTAGTTTTTACAAACTGAAGATAGCTGATTTATCATTGTCTGAAAATTGTCCGATTTTTGTGGTATCAGTACGAAATCGTCAGCAAATCTTAAATTGCTGTCGCCATATATTTATTCCAAATCACCTCCAGTAAAGTTGTTTAAATATTTCTTCGGGGACCGCAAAAAAAAATAGTGGGGATATTGGATCGCCTTGACGTACTCCTCTTTTTATTTGGAATTCTCGTCCTATTCTCTTTTTTTTTTGTCCTGTGTTGTTATTGTACACAATACTAGCAACGAAGAATGAGGACGCTTGATGCTTGAATTGCATTATTCAAAGTCAAATCGCTGGAGAACTGAATTCATACAAATCCTTTGACAGCGTGACCGACGAGGATGAAGCGACTAACTATCCGACGAAATTTTTGAACTCGCTTGATATGCCAGGAACTCCACCGTATAATTTGCAGCTGAAGGTGGCATCGATAATAATTATGTTGCGGAATCTGAATCATCCGAAATTGTGCAACGGTACGCGGTTGTCCGTCAAGAAACTGATGAACAATGTGATTCAAGCGACGATCATCAAGGCCAAGTTCAAAGGAGAGGAAGTCCTTATCCCACGAATTCACATTCCAACTGATCTTCCATTCCAATTCAAGCGGATTCAAGTTCGATATCGATTGGCTTTTGCGATGACAATCAATAAATGCAAGGCCAATCGTTGGAAGTCTGTGGGATTATCTAGAATTTCCCTGTTTTTCGTACGGTCAGCTGTACGTCGCTATTCGCATGTTGGCAAGCCGCTCTCTACTGATTTCGAATCCATTCAAATAAATCACATTGAAATTTGAACTATCTGTGCTTTATTATCACTCTGGAGTCTGGAGTTTATCTGAAGCCGTTAAATTGGGGCGAGACGAAGTTCGCCGGGTCCGCTATTGCAACTATAATATCTAATTATAATTCGGTTCACTGAAATACCGAATATTTTCTTAATTTAACATTTTTTTTTTTAAGTTAAGTTAGTGATAACGTTTGTTGACCTAAGAAGATTAATCGATTTCACTAATTTTTTTCTTTAAATACAAGGGATGGAGGTGCTTTGTCGTACCTATTGGATTTGTATGGGAGGTACCAGAACTACTTGACCGATATAATATAAACTTACAACAAACTTGCGACAACCATTGGCCTTTAAAAGATAGTCACGAAATTCCTTCCCCTTTGCTAAGCCTTAACGTATTGCAAACAGCCAAACACACAATGCCTTATAGCCAATTCGTATCAATTAAATCAAGCGTATAAGGTTAAAGTTGTCGTCATGTTCGTGGTGTTAATTCCCAGTCATTACCCAGAAACCCTGTGGCTCAGAATCGTCTAGTGTCAGCTCGCTGTTATATAGGATGTCATAGAAGGTATCCTTCTGAAGGATATTATACTTATAGCCAAAAGTGTTTCGAGCAGGGTGTATGCAAATTGATCAGAGCGCAGCAACGTCAACTAATATACTTAAATGGGGGAGAGTTCACAGCGCTAGCTCTTTATCGAAGAATTGTGCTTCGCAACGCATCTACGTGAGAAAAGGAAATTGAATTAATTTCCCTGACACATTCACTTCCACCAATCAAGCTTGTATTTTCTCCTGGCAGGGAAATTGCATTTAATCCCCTAGGAACAGTAGAATTGAAAAAAAAAAAATGCAATTTTGCACCTTGTGCAATAACCTGTATGTACCTATATCTACTTCTATACTTGCAGGGTGCACAAAAGATTGCTTTGCCCTACAGTGCGGGACAGAAATTGACGGTAAAACAGATCCTCACCCACTTCACGGGCATAGATGTGTCCACAAAGAACCCAAAGGAGATATTCTCGGCTGATATACAGAAGGATTTGTTGCTACTCGAGGAGCAGGAAGGTTCAGTTAATTTCAAATTCGGAGTGGTTTATATGCGACAAGGACAGGAGTGCGACGATGAGATGCTTAGCAATGGTAAGATAGATGTGATTAACAGACTTATCCCGTGTAATTACTTTGCTATAAGGTGCATGTGTAAATGTGTTAATCCACAGAAGAAGCCAGTCAGGATTTTGAGGATTTTCTTGATGTGCTCGGTGAGCGAATACGGCTGAAGGGATGGGATCGCTTTCGTGGCGGACTGGATATAAAAGGTAGGTTGTGTAGATGATGTGGTGACGCTTCGTGTGGTTAATTAAATGTAAATCTACCCAATTAGGTGATATGACGGGAAAATATTCAGTGTACACACTTTACGAAGGACATGAAATTATGTTTCACGTTTCAACCCTGCTACCCTTTTCCAGGGACAACAGGCAACAGGTAGGTATTGTACTAATTAGTATCTGCGCTAATTAGTTTACTAATTACATTTTTTTTCTATATATACTGTGTGGAATTTAAATCTTTTTTTATTATCTCTTTTAATTGACAGGTGGAACGTAAACGTCATATTGGCAATGACATTGTGAATATTGTATTTATTGACCAGAATCCGAAGAATGCCGAAAGAATATTACCAACAAGCTTTGATCCAACGTGGATTAAGAGCCAGTTTACTCGTATCCTTTTTAAAATCAATGTTTATAACAAATTCCGTCAATTTCGTTATTTTATGTTTGGTAGTTAAAATATTTAGTAGCTATTTAGGTAGCTATTGTATTTAATTTTTTTTTTTTTTGCTATATTAATCTGAATAATCGCCTATACGCATGTAAATATTTTTATAGACATCATTCGGGGAATAGTTTGTCAATTAAATGTACAAGTTGAATAATGAAAATTACTAATTTGATACCTTTTGGTCGTTTAATGTAGACACCTAACAGTGATGGGTTGTAATGATTAATTTTGTAATTCAATAGTTAATTAATTACTTCGACGAGTAATTGCCATGCAATTTAATGGACAAAGAATAGCTTAATTACGTGATTAATTACTTCATTCTAATTACATCCCTAATTACATTCGTGTAATTGCAATTACTTATCGAAAGTTTGTAATTCAATTACAATTACAATTACTGAGTAATTGCGAAGTAATTAAATTACATGGCAATTACTTCTGCAAGTAATTGTAATTTAATTAAAATTTCAATTACCCATCACTGATACCTAATAAGTTCCCTGGATTGTATCGCTTCAAATTATTTGGGGATTAATATTTTTTGTTTATGAAATTTATTATTGAATAGGGTAGGTACATATACACACATTCGTATTATAAGGGGTGTTATTTTATAAGTTAGAACAGAACTTTGAATGAAAAAAAAAAACACATACAAATTATGGTTTTGACCAATATTGTTGACTGTATTAGAAAGGTAATGTAACTCATTATACTAATACCATTTTGGGCATATCTGGAAGTTTAATTGTCTACTTTGGCCGTAGGTATAGGTAGGCAGTGATGCCATTCTGACCGGATTCCGGTCATATCTGACCGGAATCTGTTTACTCTGACCGGAGAAAATTTTGAAATCCGGCCTAACCGTTTTTTGACCGGAACGAAAAATGTTTATAACCGGAAAACTCTTTTTTGACTTGAAAAATAAAGTTGCCCTACTGACTATAAATAGAGATAAATTTCTATAATTTGAATAAAACTTTGCCATAGATACATTACGAACATGCTCCCAAGTACAAACTGAAACCAATTTAATGCGCACATAATGGGCCCACAACATCACGCATGGAATTCTGCTCCGGGAGCAGGATAATAAATTATCTTATAGGCTAATTTTTTGATGTTTTCTTTTGCTAGAATGTTGAAGAGGAAATTAAACAATGAATTTCAATTAAATAAAGTGTGAAATTCGATAAATCTCAGATTGCATTTTGGTGAACTACTCTTTTCAAGTGTCAGAAAATTATCCGAGAATAATTATTTAGCAGCCCAATTGAAACACGGCCTGGCCATACACGTCTTCTCATGACTTTCATTTCCATTAACGATTTGGCTACACACACAAACCAGGCGTCATTGCACTGAAATAAAATTTCGCAGGTAAAAGAATAGTGAAATTTAAAACAGAAACAAATTCTATAGTTAAGCCGTAGCCGACGCCCGTTTTTGTCGTCCTTACTCTATCAACGCAAATATCAAATGAAGATTTGTATCTTCTGAAAGTGGATTTTCTGTACATTTTCTATACTATCTACCTTTCTCCTTTACTCACTCAAAATCTACCTGTGTCGCTGGACACGACGTTCATTGGAAGGCATGTATGGCCAATGGCCATGCACTAAAAGTGTATTTCAGAACTTAAAACATGTCATATAAAATGAAAAATTAGTTTCAGTAAATTTTAAACAAACGAAAAAAACAAGCTCACAAACTCAAGATTCACATACATATTATAAAAACGTTTTCTAAACATCGATAATGCAGGTGAACATAAAAATTCGTAAATTGTATAGGTGGGTATAGGTATTTTCTCTTTTTGACCGGGTTTCAGGTCAAAAATTCTCATTTTAACTTTTGACCGGATTTTTTAACCGGATTTAGAAAATAAAAATCCGGTCATTCGGTCAAATTTGACCGGATCCCCTTTTTTTTAGTGGCAACACTGTAGGTAGGTACTAATCTTTAGTCCATACTCTTGGAAAATTGAAACTGCTAATTAATCAGCTGTCGTATGTCAAAGTTGTCGTAGGAAAACGTACTGCCACTTCGAAAAACAAGCCTTATTAAGTCAGAATATGTTTCCATTAGGGCAGAGAATACGGTTTGTTTGATAATGTACCCTTACCTAGACTCTCTTTCGACCTCGGATTATTATTTTCTATGAAATTGCAATTTATAACCAAATATTTTCCTTAACAAAGATATTTTAAGATATTTTTGCTGTTGTTACTAAAATCGAAAACACTTACCGTCTAGCTATTTTCTGTGATGAAACTGTACCTCCCTTCGGGCCAACTTTACCTAATCCACCTGAATTTTCTGTAAGTATAATAAATTTAGTCTATATATTAAATATTATATGCCGTTGCACAGCATTATACCCACGATCTTCGCATTGTTTCATATTCGTTGTATCGTGTTCGTGTATGCATTTTTGTTGCACGTGTGCTCTCTCTGTTCATTTGTATTATTACGAGTTGGGTGGGGCCAATGATTTTGCAATGAAGTATTTTGCTCGTATTTTCAAGGGGTAGGGTAGTAAAGGTATGTATATAGGTACTACATAGTTAGTTTTCGAAGATCCAAGTAGGCATAGGTCGAAACTGACGAGTGACGACGACCGACGTTAGGGAACAATACCTTAAGTATGCATGCATATTATTATGAACTAACGTACGGAACCTTCGGTGCGCGAGTGACACTTGCACTTGACCGGTTTTTTTAGCTCTTCTTCTTAGGATTTGTGTATTTTACGCAACTCACAGAATCAATCAATCAATCAATGTTCACATAATATATAAAACCTGGTAGGGTGCAGTGGGGAAAAATGCTGCAATTTTCTTTCACTAATTCCTTCAAACAAAAACTATGTTATATGCCTACCACAGCAAATAAAAAAATTTGTTAGAAAGACAGCGTCCACAATGTTATAGGCAATCAGTGTAAAGCATATAATAAATGAACCTTGTCCACTCACTCATATACAAGTCAACCTTCGCATCTAACCCCGTTCTCAATTACTTAATCATGCATTTACTATTTTTATGCTTGCAGGATATTTTCATGTTCCGTGAGTTTCTTCTCGTCAAACTGATAAATGCAGAAAAGGCAACTTTCCAAACACCGACCTTTTCACAGAAACGTGAGCGAACTCTGGAAATGCTCATCAAGGATCTGTACGAAGAATACGTACACGACAGCAAACTGGTAAGTGTATCCTCGTACATATATCTAACTAACCAAGAATAATTTAATCCGCCCCACATAAAACGGTGTCATCTGTAGAATATGTTAAATCGACGAGCATTTTCCGAAGTGCTCTACGATGTGCCACGTACTTCCAAGCTCAAGGAGGATGCTAGACAAATTGAATTTGTTCGAATCGGGCAGGCACTCAAATTGGAAGCTATCGTACGCGGTGATGCCCCGACCAGCATAGCATCGGCTAGTCCTTGCACAATATTCAAGAAGCCACCATGGGAACCGCAATGTTTCTATCCGACGTTTCAGCACCGTGGCACATTGGCAGGAGATTCATTGAGTCATGATTGCATATTCATGGCCACAGATGATGGTACATTCCTAATAAAGGGTAGGAGTCTTTTGGGAGTTCTGTTAGTAATCCATTAAATTGAACTTTTTGTTTTTTTTTTCTTTTTTATGTAATAGAGGACCAATCTTTGCAACTGGTGTTTGACAAAACGTTTTTTGTTAGGCAATTGAGTGTGTTGGAAGAGCACGGATTGTTGCTTATTCGGGGAGGTTCTGCTACCAATCGGGACTCTAATCGTATGCATGTTTTTCGACTAAGGGAATTCCAAGAGGAGGCTATTCGTATCCGAAACCGGAATGAAGTCAAGGAGAGGCGGATTGAACGCACAAGGGGATGCCATCTGTATGCAAGTTCGAAAATCAACGGTGGCCACCTGAGACTGGTTGTTGCTGTGGGCAAGAAGATGCAATTGTTTCAATGGAAGCACACTGCTGCATGGGCATCATGGTGTGCAGAAAGTGACACTGAAACTGTGGAGGGATTCATTTTTCAGAAGGAAATTCAGTTGTGTGAATCGCCGTCTCTTATGACGTTATTGGATGGACCGACAAATACAAGTACTGGGGGACTCATCTGTGTGGGATATAGGTATGTATGCCATATAGTATGCCAACCAGTTGGTAGTTGCTAAATAATGTCATATAAATATATAAATAGTGCTCTGTTGTTTTTAAAAATTTACTACAAATATGACTTGAATGATGGACATAAACTTAGTACCTATATTGACTTAAAATGTCAAATCAAATCATCCTCCGAAAATAAATGGGTTGGTGATGAAATTTCTTTTCCAAAATCCCCTGTGCTGAAATGACTTACTCCAAAAGACCCTAAGAGAAAATCCCCACGGTACAAAATCCCCCATTTTTAGGTGTCGCGGCGACAGAATTATTAACACCAAATGTTAAAAAGTGAGATACGTATGGGGGGACTGCTACCACCTGCAACCCCACTACTTGTGGTCACTGTAGGATTTGGAGTAGGTCAAGGTTGGGTGTATATGCAAAGTTAAGTTTGCTTGTGGGAGATTTTGGCATAGGGAATTCATCCCGGGAGATTTTGGAAAAGGAGAAGAAAAAAAAATTAGAGATTATGTCCAATAAGGGATTTAGGAAAAGGGGATAACGTAGGGATCTCAAAATAAATACATGTAGCGATTAACAAAGATCTCAAGTCGAATGATGGCTTTCGTCATTTAAAAAAAATGGGCTCCATGAAATTTGGCCCCAATGAAAAATTGCCCCAAACTGAAAATGAAATATCACCCCAAAAATGTACATGAAAGGCCACAACAACAAAAAATTGCGTAAAATTCTGCGAATTGGGGTGACAATTCATATTTTGGAGTCTTTTTTCATTTTTTAGTTTGGGGTAAAATTTCATTATGAAATAAGGCCCCAAAAGAACGAAAACGTATTATGAAAAACAGCCACAATTTTGGGGTGATTTTTCATTCTTAGTTTGGGGCCATTTTTCATTTGAGCCAAATTTCATGTAGCCAAGAAGTACATATCTCAAACTTTGTTCATCCAAAATTAAATTTCTCCCCTTTGGAGCTCACTAATACGGAAAAAGTACTTAGGCGAGTCCTCACTCTAACCAGCATACTGAGCTAGGAACCCAATATCCTGCAGCGAAGTAAGAAATTACCACGGCTCTGGTATGGTGCTGCTGTAAAAAAGTTATTGGAAGCTAATGGGGATTTCAGCCTCGAATTATCTACATATCCTCTAATACCTATTCTAACTTATAGCGTTGTCGTCTAGTAGTGGACTGCGCTAGAAATTGCCATAATAGATATAAATACTTCAATCACCTTAACCGTGTTCAAAGCTGTATGTATCTGAATCAGTAGCTTCCTTATAATGAACATATTGTTTCAAAAGTAGGACAAAATGCAACCATACTTGCATGACAGCGATCCGTTTGCGGACCATAGTCGGCAAACTGCTCACTAGTTTATTCTAGATACAATAGAATGCATTCCAAAAGATCAGTTTCAAACAAAAATTTCGAAACCTAACGAACTGACTAGGAGAGTCATGGCGATTAAGGAGACCCTGTCGTTTCTGCAGTAGAATGTAGTAAAAACAGGGGGACAATATCCTGAGTAGTTCGTCTTCTGTCAAAGCAACATCTAATATCCTTGAAGTTCTTGCCTCTCTTCATAACCTATATTTAATTATATTTTTGTATCCAATCCTTAGATACCATTATGAAGTGGTATGTGACCAAACGGGCTGTGCAACTCGACTCTTTGAAGTAGATGCATCGAAAAGGAACCAAACACAGCTGAATGCTGCCATAGAACTATGTGATGGTCAAGAAACCGAGCTTTTGCTTTGCTATAACCGTAAGTTGAATGGTTTCCTTACCAACTACAGTTAAACAATAACTTTTTCTCATCCATTATCTTGCAGATACCTGTCATTTTCAGAAGCTTAATAAGGACACATCTTCCACAGAATTCGACTTCCATTGGAATACTTCACCCACAACTATCGTGTGTGCGTTTCCCTACATTCTAGGCTTCACCTCGGATTCAATCGAGATAAGATTGCTTGTCAATGGTAATTTGGTCCACACGGCTATAATGCCCGAACTGCAATTGATCACATCCAAACGTGACATATATTTCGTAACCACTGCACCCGAATTCATGTCGAAAGACCTCAACATCAGGGGTCTGCAAATAAATGAGGTAACTCCGGAGCGCAAACTGATGACAACTCCCAGCGAAACATCATCCAGTGAGGAACTTTCACGTACTCCTGAGAAGAAATCCCTCGATGGAATTCCCATTAATCCAGATACTGAGTTGCAAAACCTTCTAACTCTTCCCGTGCTTACTGATGGAGGAGTGCCATCAATCCAGCGCGCCAGATCACTTCAAAAAACGAACAACATCAACGAGGATCAAAAGCCCTATATCGCCAAGAGCAATTCGTGTGGTGATTCCTATCGGTCAGAATGCGTGAAAGACAGAGAGCTTAAAGATCAGCCCAGTGTTCCACCGAATTCACCACGATCGGTCAGCAATCAACAAACTCAACAAACTCAACAGCAGAAATGCAATTCACCAATGTCTCCGACAAAACGCAACTCCAAGTACCGAAATCTCTTCACAAGCAGTTCAGGTGATGCCTCATTTAGCTCTCCTGATCGGTTGAAACCGCTACGCATCTATAGGATACCCCTGTCCAAGCTTACAGGCACCCATTCCCACTTCCATGCGCATTCGTTCAATATATCAACATCCTCTTCAGGATCATCGGCAGCTACCACCACGACAACTACTTTTAAGCATTCAATTGATGTCCCTACCGTCGGAAATCGTTCGAACGAATGACATCCGGGCATGACGGACTTCTGGAATGACAATAAGAGTACTGCAAAGGGAATGCCAATAGGCGAGAACTCCATTGCAGATGATTCTGAGACAGTTTTGTGCAATAACATGTGTCAATCGATAGATTTTCAGTATTTGATTTCACAACAGCTCATGAGGTTTCAGCAGAACAAAAGCAGACAAAATTGAAGAGCAAAAACGATTTCAAAATAAACAGACTTAAATCTAAAAAAATAAAAACACCACAGTTATAGATACATTATTATGTAGCTCTATATTTTTGGTTTTATTAAAGTTGTTATTGCAAGACACATTTTACATTTACCTCCCTATGTATGTAAGTAGTATGTCATTCTGAGCATTTTGCATATCTGCCTTTTTGGTCATTATATACTGTAAAATTTATGGATGTGGTAGAATTTTTTTTTTGTTTGTTTGTTGAAATCTTCCTGTGTTTTGTAAAATAGAAATTAGAAATATTCTAAGAAATAAAAATGTGTATACAAGATTTAATAAAAACAAAATGAAATAAAAATATATAAAGTGTTACATCGCTAAAATTTATATGTATGTTTAACTAATTTTAATAAACTAAACAAAAACTATTTGACAAATTTTTTAACTTTAACAAATATTTTAGCTAAAACAGTTTGTCCTGACTGATGCCCAATCCAAACGGTTGCAATAAATTTTCTATTATGGGCAAACAATTTTTAGGCCCAGTTATAGCTAGGGTTACCATATTAAAAAATATGCAAGACTGGGTCGCACGAATCTTTCTCGTTTATTGCGAATCTCGCAGAATCTCAGAGTCATTTCAGCAAATTTTACGTTTAAAAAATCACACCCACTCAAGATATACTCAGGTTTAGTAACTGAAGCATTGTTAATTAAAAACGTAATAAATACATACTTCATAAACATACGTATTAACTACAACACTTTATTACTTACATTCAAATTTTACCCCGAACTGACACTTGAAGGAGGTAAGTAGGCGATGAATTTCGAATTATATTGCCACTGAAGTTTTGGGCTTTGCAAAAATATGCCGGGTGTGAATAGGGGAGACCGTGGCTAGTTGACCTCAGGGGCAAGTTGACTCACTGCCATTTATTTTAAAGAGAAGAGATGAATTGCATATCCATTCCTGTTTTTACATTCAATACCGATACCTTCTTAGTCTCCTTTTGTATCTCGTTGCTAGTGCATGTCATTCAAGAAATATTTAGGAAAAACGATTTTTTTTTTAAGTAACTTTTTTGTTTTCTCTTATTTTACTCTTTTCGGCCGTTTTTGAGCGTCTGGCGCAGATTTTTTTTTGGAATATAGTGTATATATGTATTAGTTGTCCATGCATGTCTTTTATTTTTTGTTATTTTCTGTTTTTGCTTCTGAAAAATCTTGTTATTTGCCAGATGGTCGGGCGGGGTTAGTTGACTCATTTTTTTCGGGGCTAGTTGACTCTAGCTAGTTGACTCTAGTTGTTTAATTTTAAGTCGTTGAAGTGCATTTTTGACATTTTTCTATGCACTGAAAGTTCCTCTATAATCATTGTTTTGCTTAATTAGTGACTAAGAATATAAGTGATATTTTTGTTTTTTGTTTTATCACAGGAAGTGACTTTTAATTTATTTATTTTGTTTAATTTAAAATCATAAATTTTTCCTAAGCACTAGAAGTATGTACCTCTTTAATTTAATTATTTTGCCTTATTTTAGTTAATGGCCATTAAGTGCCTTTTTGTTTCCACCACAAGAAGTGGTTTTGTGTTTTATTTTTTGTAAGAATTCTGCTTCGCACGGCGTGGGTCAACTTACCCCATAACGTAAGCCAACTTACCCCGGTACCGGGGTTAGTTGACACAATCGAGGTGCTCTAGTAAAATTAAGAAAAAATGTCCCTCATGTTGTTTTTATGTAATTGAATAACTTTGTTTAGAAAGACCAAATGATGCTTTTTTTAATGATATTTTAAATGTCTTGATATCAGTCTTAGTTCAAGAGAAAATGAAAAAAATGTAAATTTTGAGTCAACTAGCCCCGGTTTCCCCTACAAATCATTTTTGAGAAATATTCATAAAACAGCTATATTCGAGTTTTCTGAGAAAAACCAATCTAAATGGCGTTTTTGAGATATGAGCAGTTTTTTAAAGTACTATTATTAGGGATTTGGGTGGATATCAAAGGACGCAGAGAAAAACTGAGTTTGCTATCAAGTTAAGAATGACGATAGTATGTTAAAAATAGGTTTTTGTTTAAATCGTTTTTACCGTTTTCGAGAAATATCCAATTTTCAAAAATTGTGTTTTGCAGGACTTTTTAGCAAAAAACTGGTTATGCAACTATCAATTTTGGTTCAAAGCGTTAGAGCCGTTTTCGAAAAATATAAATTGTTTAATATTTTGTAAAATTTTTATATAGGAAGTACCGTTAATATTAGGGCTTGCATAAAAAAGCGCCTCCTAGCGGGAAGAACACAAACTCTAAGTTTGAAACCAATCCGTCCAAACGTTTAGATTTCCCAGCTATGGGACAGACAGACACATACGGACGGACAGAATTACGAGACCCACTTTTTTGAGTTCCCCTATCATCGTAATGTCAGAATTGTTCAAAATCTCGAGTTCGAAATTTTGTACGAAAACAATATGTAACGCACACTGGCGTTTTGCGTTTCAGTGTGATGAAGTGCGTTTTTACTGATATTTTTGACAGCTTCATACGAATTTTCTTCCGATATGCTCCGACAGGAATTGGTTGCGGAATTTGTTTACGATTTGCAGTGAAGTGTTGATAAATGAAAGCAATAAAGAAAAAACAGTTAAGCAAAGTAATTAATTGTATTTGTTGCCTAAATATGTGTTTCCAGGGCAAAAAAAAAATGAAAAAACAAGCACTAAATAGGAAAATCCCGATGTACCACGAAACAACATCATAACAAATCAATGCGTTGTCGCATTTTAATTATTCTTTCCGAAAGCGGATACCTCGTATGCAATTTGAGTCTCCGACGGAGCATGCGTTGCGGAGAATTTTCCGTTCCGACGGATACCTCGCTAGGGCCGAATATCTTCTTATGATTAAATTCCAAGTTTAAAATTTTTCTATTTGTAAGAGTGTACAAATTTTATGGTGAGCTTTTCTTTCTGTGTAAAATACACATATTTTTAAGGCACAACTTTATATTTTGCCACCGTTTAAAGGTAGGTTTTTTGACAAATAATATGAAAAATATAATTATATAGCTACGCACATTTTTCTGTCGATTGACCTTTTGGGGAAGGTTTGAACAAAAGATTCGGGGCACATTACAACAACTGATCTGTAAGTGGCATTGAACTAAAAGCTGGACTACCACTACCAATTAATGATGCTCCGGGGATAGCTACGACGATGATTTTTGTCTTTAATTTTTGAAAATTTCTGTTCGGTGAATGAAATAACTCATTTTTGTTTCTATAAAGTTTCAAGTCATTTGTAAAATAGTTCAGTAATTATAAATCTGTAAAGTCGTTTTTGTTTTTTTTTTTATTGAAAAAATAAAGTTAATTTATATTATTAAAAAAATACAAACCTTTGGCTTATTAGCTGCCAAAAGCAATTACAAATACTTCCGTTCAAAAGTGCCCTAGCCTATTTCAAAACTGCCCCACATGGGGGGTACCTTTGAACAGAAGGATCTACTTCGTTTTTAAATAAAAATAAATTATACGCATTTCGTAAATTTACGTAGTTATTTGTCCAAATCAAAGTTTATTTTCATTTATTAATTTAAACACATATGATTATGTTGCTCCATGAAATTTGTACTATCCGCCAAAATAATTATATACTAAGCTACAGCAATTATGAACCATGGCGTTAAGTTTAGCCGAGATTGCCGCTTAGAAAGAATATTATAGCCCAACAAAAGTTGGTCGGTTTTTTGTCATGTTCGTGTCCAGACATGATTTCTTTGATTTAAAATATGTATAGGTCTAATACAGTACATAGTGTTTTTCTGCAATATCTGTTAAGTCAGTTATTTTCTAACGTTTTTTTAACTTTGTTACTATCAAAACGAAATTTAAAAATGAATTAAAAGACAAATTATTGTAATTTGTAATCTTTTATTTATATGACCATTCAAAAAAGCGCCATTTACTATTGTATTAACCCTGGATAGCTATACATTCGTCTTACAGACTACGCACCAGATGCACATTCGCTTGTTCGATTGGACTGGGTTTCAATAGCCTGTTAGCGGTACATAAATCCCAAAATTGTCTCTTTTAGTTCAGCGCAGTGCGCAGTACACCTACACACGATGTAAAGATCCAATATAGGTACTGCAACAAGGGCATTTATGGAGAGCACACAATACAAATTTGTAGTACCTAAATGTTTAAATAAATGTTTACCAAAATTTGTACTTTCATTTAATAGAGAAAATTATACTTCTTCGATTTATGTATTTATTTAATAATTAATAATGACGTCATAGAAAATATAAATATTTTAATTCGTAGCCTGTAAGACGAATGATTTTAATGTGTGACTCCAAATTAATTTTAGTTATCTAGGGTTAAGTGACAATGTTTTGACCGACAAAAATTTATTTTATTTGAAGTTTCATCAAGTTTAAATTTTAAATTCAACTCGTCCGGTTTCACAACTCACACACAACCAGTTTAACTAAATTTAATGAATAGAATTTGACAGTATTGTACATGTACAGTACATACCTGGGTACTTTGTTTTTTTTCCAAAATCGTTCTTTGTCTTTTATTTCAAAGAACACACAACGTCAAATATTTGTGTTTTTGACAATCGGCAGCTTTCAAATTGAAATATCACTGTACCAAGTGATCTGAGCACAAACCAGAGAGAATAGACCACCAGCTCCGCCCAAAAATTAGAGATCCATTCCATAGAGCCAGTTTCAAAAAGTTATTAGGTGGTTAAGTATGTGTGCCATACTAAAGTAAATGGAGGGCGAATTGGTCACGCACACGCATACACTGGCAACTGGCACCTAATAACTTTACAGTTACTTCTGTGGTATACCACGTATTCACAGATAGAAAAAGAGGCGGCGCTACTCATTTCAAAACTGGCTCTATGGAATTCTCTTTTTTGTCCGAAGCTGGTGGTCTATTCTCTCTGGTTTGTGGATCTGAGGTTTAAACGGCAGAATACTGTCGTAATAAATTACAAAAAAACTTTCTTTTTTCACACTCTTCTTATAAAGAGCAATTTATTGCATTAGGTTAATTCGTTTGTATATACAATTAAACGCTTAAACCTAAAATTAGTCAGTTTAGCTTAAGAACTACTCGAAAATATGCTAATAAAATACAATTTCGATATACATATTTTTTTCTTTTATTATTATGATATATTTTGCAAAAGCAACTCAATCTCAAATATGGTGCAAATCTTTACAAGAGGCGGCAGTATAATTGCATTTTTTTTTTATACAATAAATTCTTCTACAAATACATACAATATTGCAAATAAAGTTTGATATTTAACACTAGGTAGGTACTGAACACAGTTACTACCCCTAGAATAAAATAATAATATTAAGGCAAATAAAAATCACAGAAAATATTAAAACAAAACATAAAAAAAATAAAAAGTATTTGCATAGCATTTCTAACTACATAATCAGATCAAGTATATCTTTGGATTGGATTTGTAAAACTTTTTTCTATTTAACAAGAACAGTTCAACACGGACGCATTTAACAATTCTCACATAATTAAAAATGTTTTTAACTTATTTTTAATATTTTAATGGCTAAAATTTTAGTACTTGGTATAAAAAATCGCTTAAAATTACAAAAAAAGATGAGAGTGAACGTTTGTAAAGATGATAGCTATTTCAGCAGAGTGAATAAATTTCTGTTTTTGTTTTTAAAATTTCACCAGTCTTCATCTTCATTGTACTCGGAGATTTCCAATTGGAAAGGAGTTTTGGCATTTTTCAGCTTCTTGTGACTGCTCCTGCCGAGAGGATTGTGTCGCAGGTCAACAACTTCTAAACTGTCACTAGTGATCATATGATCTGTATCGATTTCTGAAATGGCAAACATTACATTTTGAAATATTGTTATAGAGATTAAAAAAATATTTATTTCTATTTACCAATGATGGCATTGTGACTCGCATCTAATTCACGAAGTTTTGGCATTTTGAACACAACTTGGGGCAAGACAATGAAGGTATTGTATGATATGTTAAGGCGGGCTAAAGATGCTAGATCTGCTAACTCATCAGGCAACTTGGCCATTTGATTATGTGATAGATTCAAATCTGTGATGAGACTGAACTTAACAGCAAATTTGGGTGAGATTTTTTTGATGACATTTCCACTTAGATCACAAGTTTTCAAGGTAGTGTTGCGCATCAGGTGGTATACGGCTTCTGGTACTTGCATCAGTTCGCATTCTGATAAATCTGAAAATAGAGGAAATAAACATTGAGTTAAGAAACAATTCGTTTTTAAAGTAGCTACTGGTGAGTTTATACAGTATGAATTATTATTAATCAACTTGGTACTCAAAACTGCAGTGAAGTTATAACAGCTGACTTAAGTGAATATAATCATCTACCTTTAATAACCAATTACAATATTGTGTATCATTGCATTTGATCTATAGAAAATCATCGATGATAGTTCCACGACAGGACTGAGGATTTGGTACCCATTTTATTTTTTTACTAAATTATTATGGTAGCTAAAATACGAGAAAATGCAATACAATAACCAATTTTATATACCTAAACAGCAGCAGAAATAACAATAAACCTTGTTTTTTCTGTTACCACGGCAGTGAAGCACTGTCAAATGTAGGTAGCTGTATTTGCTGTAATATACCTACCTATCCAGGGAGTGTATTCTTATTCCAGATTAATTTGAATCTGTTTGGTTTTCAAGATTAAAATTTTAATGATAAATCTCGATAGTTAGACAAGATTTGGTAAATTAATTCAACGTCGGGGTTAATGTCCTTAATTATATCCAATTTAATAAGAGTAGGCACATATACCTATAGTAAATTAATAACCAAAGTCGCATTTAGACAAATCGAACCTATTTACCTATTCTTGGTCAGAAGACCATTATAATGTGTAAAGGGTAATACCAAACATTTAAAAAAAAATTACATAACAATATTCTCTCAATTAATAAACTGACTGTATCTTCCCCTATAATTATTTTAGACTACGTTAACAAAAAATCCTACACAAAATAATTAATATGTACTTGTACAATGTACATAAAAATTACAAAAACGCCCATGTGACTGTAGGCAGGGGCGTAGCGAGGGTTCGAGCCGTGGGGGGGTGAATTTCATTGAAATGCCGACTTATTTCAGGAACTTGCCGACTATATAGAAATCATGAAAATCGGCCCAGCGGTTATCGAGCTATATCTAACGTCAACGAGTTTCACTCCATAGAAGATGCTTTTTGTATGGGAGGCGCCACGCTCCTTTGTCCAATTTTGACCAATCTTAATAGGAACACCCCTGGGCTAATACCTAAAGGACCATTCACATAAGAGCGATTAACTATACCTACGATTGAACGACTATTCGCAAGTTTTGAGAGCCCGTTCACATGAACACTTTTATAGGTCGCGGAAGTTCGCGAATTCCGGCCATCAGTTTCTACAATGTCTATTTTAAGGCTAAGTTCGAACGAATGTTTTATTCGCTAGTTTGTGGAACGCTAATTAAATGATGTGGATTGCGAATAAACTGAGACAATTCGCACCTAGGGTGTTTTCGTTCGCGGCAAAAAGTTTGGAATTCGAAATTTCGTTTATAAACTTATTTTCTTAATACATTTTGGTGGGATAATTAATTATCCTCCTCTTGGCCCAAACACACGTTTGTCGCGACTTGTTAAAGTTCGCAATCCACATCAATAAACCGCGAACTAGCGAATAACACATTCCTTCGAATTTAACCTCAAATTAGAAATGCCAACCGTCCTTTTAATTTCAGATTTCATTCGGCAATTTCACCGATGCCGACCGTCTTTTTTAAAATCGAATCTAAACTCGCTAAATTTTAAGGATTTCAGTCGGCAATCTCACCGATGCCGACAGTCTTTTTTAAAATCGAATCTAAAGTCGCTATAAGGATTTCAGTAGGCAAATTCACCGATGCCGACTGCCCTTTTTAAAATCGAATCTAAGCTCGCTGAATTTTAAGGATTTCTGTCGGCAAATTCACCGATTCACCGATTTTAAGGAGTTCATGTGGAACCTTTTAAAATGCCGACTTTTGTATACGTTTACAAGTTTAGAAACCTATACCTAATGGAAATCCAAACTTAAGACCTAATTTTTGAAAATTGATCGTTGATTTGCCGACTCTTGAAAATCGTGGGGGGGTGCGACACCCCCCACGCCCCCCCGTCGCTACGCCCCTGACTGTAGGCTTGGACATTACTGAACTTCACTTTCTACGAACGCACCCGCAAAAGCTTTGAAAATATTTAAGAATCTGTTCCATGCTGAAACAGAAATGAAACAAAATGGGCGTGAAACATGGTACTTCCTAAAAGTGCTATGCTAAAAATACCACCACCTTGCTAGCTAAATGATAGATCTGCCGTCTGGCTGTTGAACAATGATGTGATTATTTGAACCACTATATTATCTGAAACCTCTCATTAGCATAATCTTATTTCAATAATGTATAAAAATGTAGTTGTAATTATATTGCATGCTTTTTTAAATGTCATAGGTACATAACGTAGGAATTTACCATTTTCCCAAAGCATATAATGCAGACTTATTTTATTGAAATGATATTGTGTCCAAGCCAAACTGCACAGCCGTTACATAAAGCAATATTCATACGATTAGTTACCATACCCAAATGTTCGGATTCTTCTGCATTTGTGCACCTTTCTACAACTTTAACGACCGCATTTGCCATTTTTTTCACAAAACTACAATTTTTTTTTTTTGCCGCGGATTAGTTTAATACAAAAGATACGATTGGTAAAAAAAAAACCGGTCGGATTTCGGATCACCAGAAATATGGATTCCAGTTCATTAGTCTATTTTTGTCGCATATATAATTTACCGCACGCTTATGTTTTCTTGTTCGCTTTCACCGTGAAACTATCTAAATGATTATTGGCAGAGCCAGAGCGCAGCGTTGTTATATGGTCGTAAATATCGTAATTGTGACGATTTTGGAAAGCAAATACGACGCTCCGATTTTTGCTTGATTTGGCCTTATTTCTACGATTTGCTGATTTTTTGTTCCGATATTTACGATTTTTGAAGCAGTCAAATACGACGTATAAAATATATGTATATAAAATTACAAATTTCAAAACCTTGCCGTAACTACTTCCTTCCGGATTTTAAAGCTACGAACGAACAAATTTAAGACCAAATGTGCAAATCAAGAAAAGTTGGAATTTATTTTCGCATTATTTTTAAATACTTCACACAGGAAAGGCGAACAGAATCTTTATTAGTTTTGCACTTAATTTGTTGTAAGTTGTAGTCCTCTGGAAATATGTTTTCAGGAAGCTAGTTACAAAGTTTGCTTGTTTTATATACTTTCCTCGCGATTGTCAAGATTTCAGGTAAAGTGCATTAGTTATCCATATGTCACATGTCTCATAATGTGTCGCATGTCGAAGAATAACTAAGTGCCTCAGAATATATGCCATTGTATAGAACATACGACATACCTATAGAAAGATAGAAGGGTTGCATTAGTTAAGGCCATTGCTTGTGATTGTGACCCGATCAGCATAAATTTGACGACTGCAATTATGCCACCGATCAGTTGATTGACCATTTTACAAACAAAAAAAAAACGTCATAAGCCTTGAAAATACCTTATAATTTTTTTTTAGTTTTCTGTATCTGTATGCGGTTTGGGTATGCTATACAAGATGCTGTTTCCAAACTTAGACCGGCATGAAAATGTACACAACATACGTTGCATTCCATTTCAAGCCCTCCGACTCCAAACGACAGTGTATAGCGAACTTGTCTACTCATAATAAGAACTGCTTCAGGTTATTGATCGTTATGTTGCAAGTTGCTGTAAGTGAAGTTATACTTCTTTTTGGCTTTTTTTGCTACACTACACAATTTCATTCGAAAATTCCGCTACTTACTTTGAAGATATGCGCCTTAATTCTATCTGAACTCTATCTATCGTTTGGATCACTGAAGAGGACTCTATTCACAGAGTAGCTAGTTAGTTAGTACTAATAATTTTTTAGTAGATATCATAATTACATTTTACGAATGCGAAATTGCGAAATTTCGAAATTGAATTTGAATGTCTTGAGAATTACTGAATAGTTAAGGGAACCGTTTAAAATGATTAATATTAGATAAGGCCCACAGTCCTGAAGCTTTTCAATCGCCTACCGTTGTTGTCAAAAATCCCAAACAAACATGCTAGCTGAACATAACCGCCTTAAATGAGGGAAGTGGGATTAACCCAGTTTTTAAATTGGTGGTCATTTGCTTCTAAAAATGCTGATGACTTTTTCGAGTTCGATATCAAAATAATCCCAATTTCTCAATTTTGGGACCTAGTTTGAATATTTAGGGCAAATGTGGTTACCACAGTACCACTATACTGTTCAAATTTATAAGTATCTATACTTTAAGAGGTTCGCACCCAACTAATAGAAACTAAGTGTTTTTAGGTACTAAAAGCTATGGTTTAGCTGGAGGCGCTTGTTGGTTGAGGCCCAGGTCCACCCCGGACTGTAGCACTACCTTCAGTAAGTAAGTAAGGTCCATTGTGTTGCCACTAAAAATTATAGGTTATTACAATGTCTGCTCCTGGACTTCTGCGCCTTCTACAGAAGTCGTTGAAGGGTAGGTATACCTATCAATCGCACAGTGTCCGCTTATGTAATTTGTTAGAATGGCACATCTTTCTAAACACCCTAATACGTAACTACACAAATTATTACAAAATACGATAATTACGATTTTCACAATCCCAAAAACACGATTCTCAGAAAAAGTTTATAACAACACTGCCAGAGCGAGACCTTCTACGCCCACCAGAGGCAACATAAAAGATAAAAAAAAGAGGTGTGCGTGTGAGCAATAGTTAATGGTATGCGTATGAGTAAATATACTATTTTATTTCCATTTGTATTTATTCAAAATGTAAATAAATAAAGCCAAGTAGGTAGGCAATGTGTCTATTTGACAGAATGTCAAACAAGGAAAATAGTAGTGTTCGATTTTTGTTACGAAAGCTATAATTGTGGAATGAAATGATTTTGAAATATGTGGTAGGTACAGTGGAAGTGGTACTGCTAATCCACCAAAAGCTCAGAGCTTTTTTAGACAATGTAATTTATAGTGCTGCCAAATTTCTTTTAAAATACTGAAATCGTTTTGATATCTAATTCTTGCGATTGGCTTAAATAATAATAAGATAAGTATTACCAAGCTGTCCATAAACATAATTAACAAGAAGATTTTTCGAGTACATTTTAAAACCGAGGAAAAAAATTATATGGTGAAGTAAGGGAAAGTTTACTTCAGTCACTCACTTTTAATGTCCCTCCTATCCATTACAAAAGTCGCGGATGTTAAGGATGCTCTAAAATATTATTTTCTTAAAAGAGAATTACGAAATGCAGCGCAATACGAACATACATTTATTTAACATAAAAATTTTGACACGAATTTCAGTCATGTATCATGTTTGATGCTCGATTTAAATTTTAGCTCCCAATAAAATTCTCTTTAAAATTGTCCTACATAAGCTTAATTTAAGCGAATCCCTTTATTCGAGCGGAACGCAGCTGTAGCTACAAAATAAAACTTTCATTTAAGACTGTAATTCATGTACCTGTCATGTCACTGTCAAAATTTAACATACCCTTAATGGTTTCGCTCATTTTCCTATACTAAATTTTGACAGATCGTGATTCTGTTTTTTCTCTTAAGTTTTTGTTTGATGTAGAAAATTAAAGAAGAAAATTAAGAAGGCCCAGTAAAAATAAAACAGTTTAACTCCCTCGGTGACACTTATCAACAACGCACTATATGTCAAAATGTAGGTAGGATTTTTGAGAGACAAATTGGAAAATTTTGTATAGCTTAAGTTGCGTACCTATACTTATGTAGTTTTTCCGAGAAAATGTCAAATACTATCAAAGAAGGCGATATAATAATACACAACTTTGTCCTTATTTAAGTGAAAACATAATTATGACCTACCTACATTAAAACTAAACATTATAATCGGAACATTTAAAAATAATTATGAATGCACTAAAACCTATTCTGACCTAAGAATAAAGAGGAAAATCCGTCAAGCAGTTGTTTCCACTTTCTCTTCCAAAATGCTTGCCCAAAAGTAGTTCCAATATAATTCTATAAAAAAATATCCTAATGGCGCAACAGGCGGTAGACACCCAAGGCCTAGCTTCTCGCAACCATTCGTTTTGTGTGAGTTTCTATTTTTGGAATGAAAAAAAAAAAAAAAATATCCTAATGTGTTAGACAAATAAGCGAACATACCCTATATCAACCACCCCTAAGTAACTATACGAGTACTGCGCAAGGCTTGTTGCTATGCCATGTTACCAAAACATTAACGCAAAACCAAAACAATTCAAATCGCACAAATAATAACAAAGGGTTAGAATACTATTTTCAGATAGGTAATATTGAAATTAAGAGCAAGGTAGGTTATTGTAATTATTATACTCTCAGAAATAGATTACCTATTTATAAAAGTATTATACATTTTTTAAAGTAAGCAACAATGGAGTCCGAATTAATTGCGAAGGTTTCCGAACTTGGAACTCCGATCCCCAACATGTCCGAAATCGAGACCATCCAGAAAACAAATCTACAGCAGATGCAAATGGCTCAACCTCCTCCCACTGGATACGCCAGGCCACCTACTTCTTCTCTTTTTTCACGTGGCAATCTAATGAGTAGTCGTTTAGGCGGCGACAAGGCCTTCCTAGCTAGACCGTCGACAGCTGTTCGGGCTGTTGGATACACTGCAGACTCTGAGAAACTTCACGACCCAGCATTCCTACAAAAAGCAAAACAACAGGGATTGAGTGCAACTGTTGAATCGGCCGCAAAGGAGGTCAATCCCCTCATTAGATACAGGCTTTTGGAGGCGAAAATAGCCGGTCTACTAGAGTCGTCGATTCTCTTAAGCGCCGAACCAAAGCCAAACTATGCAGAGTGCTTGAACAAAGCCAAAGAGGCTTTCTCCCTAGATCGCACCCTTCATCGACTGCGGGATCAACATGGCGAGAATCTAATGCATAACATAGATCTGACATACGCAGTCTTTTTCAACCTAGCCGAACAGTACTCCAACAACGACATGTATGTGGAAACGCTCAATTCGTACACCGTAATGATCAAGAACAAAATGTTTCCTCACGTGAACCATCTAAAGCTGAACATGGGTAATGTCTACTTCAAAATGGGCATCTACACGAAGGCTATAAAAATGTATCGCATGGCTTTGGACTCGGTTCCGAGCAATCTTAAACAGTTGCGCTTAAAAATCACTCAGAACATAGGAATCCTCTTCGTTAAAATGGGACAATACTCGGATGCGGCAACCAGCTTTGAGTTTGTCATGTCAGATCGACCAGATGTAAGGAGTGGAATCCACCTGGTCCTTTGCTACTATGCCATGGGCGATGTGGAGAAAATAAGGAACGCCTTTCGATCGTTGGTAGATATTCAACTGGAGAACGAGGATGATATTAAAGTGCAAACTTATATCGAAGAAAATGAAGACTCCGCGTACGTTTTCGAAGCTCTGAAGACAGACGAATTTGCGATGTACAATAAGCACAAGAGGAACACAGTGAAGAAGGCCATAACGATGGTGGTCGATTTGATATCTCCAGTTATTGAGGAGAACTACAACGACGGGTATTACTGGTGCATTGAAGTCATAAAGACTTCCTCGAACTTGTCATGGCTAGCAAGTGACTTGGAGCTCAACAAGGCACTTGTTTACCTTCGCCAGAATGACGTCAGTCAGGCAGTGGAAACACTGCGAATGTATGAGAAAAAGGATGAAAACATGGCTGCCAATGCGCTGACAAATCTGAGTTTTATCTACCTCCACATTGGAGACATGGACAACGCTCGACTGTGCACAGCTCAGTTTCTCGAAATGGATACGAAAAATCCAAGCGCTCTAGTGAACAGTGCCATTTGCGATATGCGGACGGGAGACTTCAACAACGCCAAACAGAAGCTGAATACCGCTCTCACTGTACAGCCAAACTCATTTGAAGCGAATTATAATTTAGGTCTGATCGCTGCAATGAATCTCAATGAAGATGATGTGGACATAGCCGAAGAGCAGTTCATAAAAGTGGGACAAAACATACAACACCCACATGTGCAATATCAGCTGGCACGAATTCATGAGTCAAACAGCACCGCGAACACTGCTCTGGAAATCTACCTGCAGGTTCTGGGAACTACTGGTGAAATGGACTCGAAGCTTTTCGAAAAATTTGCATATCTCTACGAGAATTTCGGGGACCATCAAGAAGCAAATCAGTGCTACAACGAAGCGTACCGCTTGAATCCGAGTGACATTGGCATCGCTATATCCATTGGATCATACTATGTAAAACTACAGGCACTGGAAAAAGGCCTATACTATTACGAGCGCACAGTGCTAGCAGATCCCAACGACCCAGAGCTGATGCTGAGAATAGCCCATTGCTTTAGGCACCTGTATATGCCAAAGAATTATCTGGAACTCTTCGAGAAGATCTATGCAAAGTTTCCTAAAAATCTTAAATGCTTGCGGTCATTGATTCATGTCACGAAATCACTTGGAATGCCAGAGTTGCATGAGAAGTACAGCGCGGAGTATGCAAGAATAGATAAGACATCGGCAGAGATGCGCCAGGGATCGGCAAGAAATGGTGGCCAATCATCGAGGACTAAGAGGAGGTCAGCTACTGGTATTCGAAACGCTGATGTAAGCACTTCTGTGCAGCGGCAATCACAGGCGAGTGCCATAAATGGCACTGTTTATGAAGGTTTTGTCCAGCATGTCGATCCGTTGGGACCACCTGCGGAGAGACCACGTACTGGGATGGTGCATCGCTCACCAGAGGATTCCGGTGATGACGATAACGCTGAATTGTTGCTACCCATTTAGGTCGTGGAAAATAACAATAAATGTATTTATAGCTACAACAGTTGGTGTTTCCTTAATTGTTCTAACTTGGTTGGTCACATTTTCAGGTAAAACTGTCATGCTTTTATACTCTCGCAAGAGACCGCTCTCACGTTTGCTGAAGACGTAGCTATTAGCAAGCTCTTCACCAGCATCGAGTTCTCTCAGGAGTGCCACAACCGATTATCTCAGTTTGGGTGTATGCAATAATGCCCAGTGCACTTTTGGGTGTGCAATAACGCCCATGGGCCTTATTGCACTGGGCGTTATTGCATGCATCCTCTCAGTTTCACTATGCGGCCACAATAAGATGCTGATGAAGTGAGGAGTGCCGGTTCATCAAGAACGAGAAATTCTATTCAATGCTGCGACTGCGAACGAGCTACCTGCAACCTTCGTGTAAAACGAAGGAAGGGACACTTAGTTTTTAAACAGGAAAAGTAGGAAAACGGGAAGTGAGCGATCAAATCTATTCGGCTTTAGCACTTGCGGCTATGTTCGAAAAATCTACCAGGTCACAGGCGATAACTATATACAAATCAAGGCCAAATGTGCACGGGAATACAGTAGTATATTCGCAGTCGATCCTGAGAATTTGCGAAGAATACTATACTTACGGTGACCATATTTTTAGGAGCCAAACCCGGGACAAAATGAAATATGAAAATTATAGCAACAAAGACAAAAAAAATAATTGTATCTTGTATTGGATTATTCCATAAATTATTATTTATTTAAAGGACGTTATAATCTATAAACTTAATTCCTTGATGTCGTAAAAACAACACAAAAGACACAAAACATGTTGCACACATTTGTCGTAAACATGTCTACGACAAATGCTCCCACCCAGTGAAGCCTAACTTGAAAACTGCCATTCAGGGTCTTCTCGATTTCTTAAATGAGACACTCACCCCTATCGTGGAATCCGTCGGAATTGAGTTTCACTTCACCTATTCGATTCCCTTTCACTTTCTACTGCTATCGTGGAATCAGCCGGAAACGTTTCCTTATCGACACGTTTTTGGGAAAGGTAGTTTCACTGTCAAACGGCTGTCTTTCATTTGTTAACACAAATCTGTGTAGCTGCATTCACCGGAGGCATATACAAAGTGTGTTTTAAAAGTGATTTCAATAAAAAATAAAGTGTTTGATATAATAATTGATACGATAGCTCCATTTTTGGAAGCATAAGAGGACGAACGAAATGAGCGGTGTTCTCAGAGAAGAGTACGAGACAGGTTAAGAGGAGCAGTGAATGATTTCATGGAGCTACCGGATGAAATGTCTTTTTAGAATGTTTTTTTTTTTGTTTTAATAAAGTTCAATATTGCACAGATTTATTACAAATGTTCGGCTTAATAACGCAGCTTTTTTACATGTACATTTTCTTAAAAAAAATCCTCACGATCTGCAGCAAGTAAGAAAACCTATGAAATCCGCAATGATTTTGTTGCGGGTAAGAAATGTCATTTTGTTCGGGAAAAATTCGATTTGAACGTTTTCAACGATACAGTGAAACTCATTCACATTACCCACACGGGGAACTGTTCACTTTGCGGATTCGACGATACCAAAATGTTTTTTTCCGTGAATAATTCCCCCCGGCGGATTCCACGATAGGGGTGACTATACCTACTACCTGACTCGATAGTTGCCCTGCCTAAATTTCAATAAATTTTGTATGACTCTTTTGTGAAGGCAAATCCAACGTTCAAGTCGCGAGCTTATACAAAAATAAAAACACTTTTCGCTTTTCTCGAATTTTCAAATTGTCTGGGCGTTTTTTTCAATAATTTTTTCGTAATATCGTTATTTGGACTATTGTGGAAACATGTCATAGACATGCTGAAACATTTATTTTGTCGTCTGCGAACCGTCATTGAAAATATATCACTGTGCCTTTCATGTTGAAAAGTCAGCGATGGCCTTAATTATATGGAACTGCGTGTTTTTTTTTAATTAATGAAATGTTTGAATTTTAAGTTCATATTGGAAGTGCGGGACTAAAAAATTATATACGGGACATTTTTAGGTACGTCCCGTATGCCTTTATCGGGACAGTCGATTAAAATACTGAACTGTCCCGGGAAATACGGGACGAATGGTCACCGTAACTATACTGCACTTGTTTGAACGCCCGATGTCCACAGTAATCCAACCGGCTGCTTTAATAGCCGAGGAAAGTCAATTGACGACCAATTTCGCACCACTCTGAGTTGACCTACTGACTTGAAAATAACCTACTGTAGCTTATGTTGAGACGAGTTACACAATGTCATGATAAGATTGCGCATTCCTGACAAACTCTTTCGGTTGTGCAGGGTGTCGACTGAGGAATACCGGTGCTCCATCGAAAACGACAAGAACGACACCAAATGCCTCAATGACTGTCCTAATGTGGATGACGCAAAAACGTGCACTTTTTCAAGTACGAGTTCAAACTCTCTGCGATCTTTTGAGGGACCGATTTTTTTTATCGACGGAAAGATTCCACAAGGGTTTTTACAGGCTATACCTACAGCTATGCAAACTTGCTCAAAACGCTTATTTATCAGGGGAGGAAATGCTTAAAATGCTTGTGGGCGCAGTGGCTCAGTTGCTAGTGTGCGGGACTATTGTCCGAGGGGTCCCAGGTTCGATCCGCGGAAGCTAGCTATACAAACCCAGAATGTCTGGAGGTGCTTATTTCTAAAGGCTACACTAGACTATAAACGCCCTCTTATGTAAATAGGTTAGTATACCCAGGTCGAATAATTGCTTCCAATGGGTTATGTAATTTTTCAAGGCTGCTCAATCTTTCGGTCAGTTCAGTAGTCAGACCGTAAAGTAGTACCCAGATTAAGCATTAAGATCATTACATTGCACCTATTCAGTACGAGTTCTTAGTACATACCAAAGAGTCTTTACTTATGGAAATATCTACGGCCGACTTCTTGATCGGTTCACGTAAAAATTGCTAACTGTTGAGAAGGTACCTACCCTTCGGAATTAATTAGGTTAACTTATTTCCATTCAACTTTCTCATAAATAGTTGCTAGAGACGCGTCGTAAAAGTAGATATGTAGCTATATGTAGCTACTGCACATTGTACTCTTGTAAAACAAACAATATCAATAACCTTTTACAAAAAAAGAAAGAAAAGAAAAACAATTAATCCAAAAATAATTGTAAACAAAAGAAGTGACAACCCAAACAAATGCATCTTCGCAATGTCAGCTGATCACTCAATCAAAACAATATTACGTTGTACTTTCTGATAAGATTATTTGTCATGCCCATATCTTTCAAGCCCTTGATAAAATAATAATAAACACTTATCTTTATTGATAGTCTAATTTTCAAACAACGTAGATCTAACTAACGTGTGTAGGTATAGTACGCAGCAACTTTTAGGAAAAACTCATTCTACGTTTCACAGTAGTTTCATTATAGCACACGCCTTTGTGTCGAAGTGTACAAAGAAAGAACTGCGCAGACTTTGGAAAACCCCCTGCATGTGTATATCGTATACACAAATAAATTTTCCATTTTTACTGTTTTCATTATTTGTTATTAATAAAATGCGAAATTTCCTTTATTCGTCTCAAACTGACCAATTGGCAACGAGCCAAAAGTACTCAGTGAGATTTTCCTTTTGAAAAGAAAATTTTCCAATGTCAACGGATTTGCAGCGCAAAATGCGGGGCATGACGTGGCCGTAGGGGTGGATATTGTGATTCGCGTGTTTCGAATAATATCGACATCATACGGGACTTTGTTACGCATCTCGACGTTCAGTTTTTGAGGAAATGGCATGAGTGGGATCAATACACTTTGTTCAATGGATTCAATAAACTCGATTTAAAAATAGGAGATCTTCTTAAGTGACCTAGTTCTTTGTCAAACTTTTCATATAGCTGTGTATAGGTATGTGCTGTGCACACATATATCAATAAGTAGTTACTTTGTGGCCATTCTAGCAATTAAGACATTAGATCACTCACTGCCATCTAAATTTATTGGTTATTAATATACTTGACCTGACCGAGTTATGGCTAAGGGCTGCAGGTATAAACAATATTTCCACATAGTGATGGTCAATGACACAAATAACCTACAGTGCATCAGTCGACAATGACTAATGGGACACACATGTTGTAATACTTTGGTGAAATTAAAAGATTTGCCTTTCTTCGTCAACATGACCGATTTGACTTATCTAGGCGTTGAATCTTATAAATTGTTAGGGTGACGAAATTAGGGTGACAAATGTAGGTATGTAATATGTGTTTGTGTACAAGTAGATACATAAATTGCGTGCTACAAATAACTTTTTATAGAGATCCTGAAATAATTTTAAAATTATACATCCAATTTTCTACGCGATAAATATACGCTGTGTCCTCATTTGGATCTTGAATGCACGAATCTGCTCTTTTGACCATAAACAAGAAAATGACTAACCGAAATACATTTTGTTTATTTCAATATGGATGATGGCTCAAAAACTCATGCCAATTTAAGAGTGAATACAAGTTTCGTATTTATTTTACTTTTCGTTTGGCTTTATATGTTATGTTCAACTTATGGCCGATTATTCAAATCTTCATTGTTATGGCTAGGTACCCAAACGTAGCACAGGTATTAAGCTTCGATTACACATGCCAAGAGATGTATCAATTGTTGACATTCTGACAAAATGCGTCATGCACATGTCTTGCGTGAGGGTTGCAATTGCATCCCAAAATGCATGATTGACAGATGACAACACAGGTGCCGTGACATAAGGCCAAGCGTCATAAGGCCAAATCTCGAAATTTGGCTTTATGTCGCTTTTTGAAAGCGACATATGGCCAAATTTCGAGATTTGGCCGACAACACAAATGATAGATAAATTAAAGATTGACATGATTGTACTTTGGAAGTAATGCTGTTGACGTGCCTCACATTTGTACTGAAGCAAGTCGCCCGACCTACATAGGACTAAGAGGGTACGTACAAGGATTGTCTGCGACCCACATCTGGGCTTGCGTGTGCGGTGATAATGAGAGTGGTATATAATTTAGGTCAGTGGCATATAATTTAGGTCATAGTCTCTTTATAATAGTGCGCAGATATTTTTATACTGACAGTATTTCAGCGATGAGTTTCAACTCTGTCATAAATAATAAGGAGTTGCCTATCAATACGTCCACCGACCCTCGAAAAACAAAATTATTTATCAACTAGACCATATTAATGCAAACACAAAAGAGCTCTGCTCCGTTCTTTTGTTAAATTGAAAGATGGACATGAACATCAAAAACAGGAAAAAAACGTGTCAATTGGGACATGCATGACATTTTAGGAAATGGAGCAGTGTCATGCAATCTGTGAAATGCTGTCTAGAAAAAGTCAGTCATTCAGTCCCAACAGCATTGACAAGGCAATTATACCACAGTCTTTCAAATCAGTCATTTGTTCATAAGTCATGTCAATCGTGTCATCTAGCGTAACACACCGCATCTGAGGCCATACAGAATGACTATTTTAAGACGAATTCGGGCACGGAATGTCTCGATTCGTGACATCGACATCTAAGGAAACTTTTCGAATATACGTCCATTTTTAATTTTCGTGGTCTATTTACAAAGCCAGAAGCTCAAAATAAAATAGCAACCAGTAAGACAATTTTCTTCGACTATGCCGAAGCTCAAATACCCGGTTGTACTATATAATTGTAAAAAAATAAAAATATTTTAGTATACAAAAATTATATATTTGTATGGGAGGTATGGGTAGTTTTTATTCGACCAAGCTAATTTTTTGTCAAAATTTTTTAAATATTATTAAAACAATATGTGCAAAGTTTAAACTTGCTATCTTTACTGTAGCTATTTAAATTTAATTTTTAACATAAAAAGCTATATAAATCTGATATTTTTGTATGGGAGCTAGTAGTAGTTTTCATCCGATCTTGCTCATTTTCGAACTTAGCCTCAGATTGGTGGATAAAAGCTTACGTACCAAATTTCAAGTCGATAGCTCTTAAATTACGGCCGTAATCGTGCGGACAGACAGACAGACAGACAGACAGACAGACAGACAGACAGACAGACAGACGGACATCGCTAGATCGACTAAGAAAGTGATGCTGATCAATAATATATATAGTTTGTCATACCTACAGCGCCTCCTTATGTGCGTTACAAATGGAATGTCAAAGTGAATATACCCTCACCACAGTGTGGTACCGGGTATAAAAAGTTGCAGAACTTTATCGTTCATATCTACCTACTTTTAGCAGACACAAACTAATGTTTTTTTTTTTTTCAATTTTTGTCTTGTATCTATATATTTATTTCTTCTTTGCAACTTCAGACCTGTAGACACACATTCTTTGTTAATCTTCCATTATTCATCAATTTCCTCAGTGCTCTCATTAGTCAATTTCAAGATTAAAAATGGACTGAAAAAGGATAAAGGTCCACGAACTTGTACCACACTCTTGCCGTCGCGTCGCGTCGGTCGTAAGATCGGCTGTTAATGTCAAATGCCAGTACATTATTTTGGGTCTATTGATCAAAGTGGTACAAGAATTGAAGGTTTTTAAATCCTCTAAGGAGATAAAATGCTTTAGGGAAATAGATTTTTCCACCTCCTAATTGGTGGTTCCCCGAGGAATAGAGGGTCCGTAAGGTACCTAGTGTATTCGTATTGTGACTGTTCGCTTCACATCTAACCTAACCTAACTTAACCTAAATAGCTTAAATAAATTCAACGGATCAGTACAATCTACAAGTAATTAATTATTACTTACACATTAAAGTCGTTATTGGTTGTTTTTCACTCATGGCCTTTAGAAGCACACACATTTTCTGTTTACCCGCCTAACCTATCGATTAGATTTGGTTTGTCTATCAATACAAGTTATAAAGCACTTTGACGACCTTACTCATCAAAACACTTGTATAATAATGTATGTAAGAGTAGGAAAACGTAATGATTATGACTGACTTACAATATACATAAAGTGGTGAACGTACGATAGCCCAATGTGGATATGTAAACAAAATGCGGAAAAACACGCATAAGTATCTCCATATACGAAATATTGTATCTATGGATATGTAACTACTGTCAGTGGATTTCTAACATATTTTTAATTGGCGAATTATGTTAAATTCTATGTTAATAATGACGCACTTTGTAATGCAGTGTAATATAACGTCTTTATAGTTTTTTAGATTTATCTAATTGTTCATTTATATATCTAATGCAATAATCGTATGAAGAATGTAGTATATCGTACTTTTTCCCTATTTATTGTATTATAGCGGTTTAAATTGAGTCTTATTAATATTTCTAAATTTTTTAATTATTATTAAATTATTTAAAGTGCTATGAGACTATTCGGTTAATTTTAACAAATTGTAAATAAAGTATATTAGTTATTAAATAACTGGTGAAAACCCGTATTCGTGACAGTGTATAGCCGTATTCGGCTTGATATAGCTGTCGACTATTTTATGAGCCCAGCTACAGCAACAAAGTAAAACGAACTTTTAGGGGAAAATATACAGCTAAAGAATAGCATCGGTTACTCCGCAGGCGTCATCTTTCGATTTTTTCTAAATTTTGTAAAATATTTATCTGATTCCATCGCTATAAACGGAGATTTGCTGCAAGGATCTGTAGTTACTAAATTTTTTATTTACGTCAGTACTGTGTTTAGGTTTGTGAATAATAATTTGTAGATATAGTTTTGCTGAAGACACCATTCGTATCTACTATATCTTCTCAAACAGATACAACTCTCCCCCTCCTCTCAAAAATGCATCAACGGCACCAAAAATCCAAATGAGCGATCAATCCATTAATTCCACAGATCATTTAGGATGATCACGCAGTCAGTTCGGAAATAGTAGCAAAGGATTACATATACAAGTTAAGGTATCAGGACAAAGATGCATAAAGCAACTCTTTAAACCAAAGCTAAGGCTATATAGATTAGATTTTGTTTCCATATACTGTGTTCGCGTTCGAACTTCGGCCTAAAACTTACATTTTTGTTTATTTGTTTTTTTTTTTTTTTTTTTTTTTGTTTAAAGGGTTCCAGGAGCACTCAGATCAATCACGGTCCATTGTACTACCAAGCGAGAAAACCTTTTTTCGTATGTAATGATGGAGAAACTCTTCTCTTTATGATTATAAAATATATGATTAAATCTTGTCAAAAAACAGTAGTTGATCAAATTTATGGAGCGTCGTGATTTAGAAGTGATAGGCTGCCGATCGACGGGGTTTCAAGTTCAACGCCCGAAAAATGATATACTTAGACATGAGAGAAGATATTCTCAATTTAGCCGATCGGATACTGCAACAAATTGTTTTACCTATCTTTAACCCTAGAAAGAAGGGTATTCTTCGTCGATTCAACGAATATCAATTTAATTTTTTTTGATTTTCTCTTCGATCTTTATTCCGATCGCATCTTCTCTCCGTGTCATATCTGTCATCTCTAAAGTCTTCTAGTTTGTGGAATTTCGTAGAAAAAAGGATAAGTCTTGTCTTCAAACAAAACAATCACTTAAAAGGAGTCTGATGATGAATTAGTGGTGTAGTTCGAAATAGCTATAATACCAAGGTGACTGTGTCTACGAGTTGTTGTTAATGTTATTCTCTCAAAATCAATAATTCATAGAGTGAAATTCGACAAAATTTCCCAACAGGAATTGTCAGGGCCAATCCCAACTAGCGAGAATCGTTGTTACTCCTCGCTTCCCCACTCAGTCTTGTTTTTATCGAGAAATAGCGCCAATGTTCGTCGAAACGACGAAGATTACCTTCTACGTTACTTTTAGTGTTCGATTCGACCTAATATTAAAAAAAAAAAATTTCACCAAAATTAACGAACAAGAGAGAGGGAACATTTTTACATAATTGTCCAAGTAATCATACGATACGTACAAGCAAAACATATGCTGGGAACATATAAAGTTAAGTTAAGTAACAAATGCTCAAAATGAATTATTTATTTTGCGATATATTTTATTTTTGTTCTTAAATCAATTAATTTTCTTGTTCTTATGATTTTATATTATATTTTCTTATTTTTCAATTTTCTATAAAAAAAAGTATGAATTGATCTAAAAAAACAGGGGTTCCAACACATTTTTCAATATAAAGACAAAAGTTTAAAAAAAAAATAAAATAAATGAATAAATAGGTGGCACAACCGGCCAGGGCCACCCTAGGCCTAGCTTCTCGCAACCATTCGTTTGCGGGAGTTCCTATTTTTGGGATAAATGGATACATTTTTATGCCGATTCCGAACGGCTGAATTGAGAAGCTTTTTCAGGACAGTTATACTCTCGGATGTTTGTCAGACGTTCGCGAGAGGTGGCGCAGTAAAAACCCTTAAGTTGTAATTTGTGTTTTTCCGAGGATCGAACATGGGATCCCTCGCACAGTAGTTCAGTCCAGTCCAGTAGTAATATTAATATTTACAAGCATTTTGTGCACTCTTTTCGTAAAAATTGGGTTCCAATATTACTTCGTCGTTTCGACGAATGATTACCTTTAATGTACTAAAAAGTATGATTACATTTCTAGGGTTAAACAAATGTAAGACTCACACCAATGATGTTGGATAGGGCGTATATTTGCTGCAAACAGCAATTATGTACTACAACAACTTATTTCGAAATTATTGAAATAACACCTCTACAGTAATAAGGTACCTTACCTATATAAAACATCGTTACAAAATAGATCGGGTTACACTACAAAAATCTACATTTTTTCAATGCTATATCAAGGTCTCTTTATTCTTAAACACTTAAGCCAATAGATGTTTAAATAAATATTTGATTACCTATATTGCCCTTGTCTGGCCATGGACGCATCTGAAGAAAGACTTCAAGTCTTCGCATGGCAAGATGGCCAACATTTTGTATTGATCGTCAGCCAACTGAGCATTAAAAAATTCATTTAAAATCTTTCACAATTCGTGGTCGCTATAGCAAATTATAAATTCCTATCGAATTAATTTCCTTCGCTTTTCTATACAAAGTCTATTAATTTCAACCTGCAAACCTACTGATAGACAGACAATGCATTTTCCGTACATGCTACAATCTATTGGGTAACCACAAAACTACTTACGCATCCAAGTTATGCACGTCTCATAAATCAGACAAATCAAAAAAGTATTTCCCCAATACGCCGAATAATTTTTTTAAATTGAATTAATTAAATCAATTATGTATTTATAAAAACATTTTTGTTCTCTCTTTGTGGGAATGTTTCGCGCGCAACAATTGCAATCACCTATGGTATGGTGCAAGAAAAACAACTTAAGACCGAAATATTATGTACTGTGTAATATGAAATCTAATTGCAAATGAAAACAATTTTTTTTTTATTTGTCTGGCACCTGTCTTGATTGAGCGCCTAAGCTGGTCGTTTAAGAGCACAAGAGGAAAATGTTTCCACAAAACTTCACTTTGACTGCATAAGACGATGTAAACTTGTATTAACGATTTTGTTTTCACCATGACGCGGTATTAACCTTTTTCGTTGCACAACTACAACCTGTCGTCGGTTAATGTCAGGTTGATTAAAAAAAAACTTCCTAGTGGCACTGGAATTACTATTACCATGATCGGATGACTGGTATTGTATACAAAAAAGGTAGCAAACCATGTTTACATTCAAATATATACGATAGTCACTGCGTGATTGCATGATAGTAACTTACCTAACTTGCTGTTCTCTTTGGCATCCTCGCAGCGGCCGACAACTTTGATGACACCACGTCCAGCAATTGGTGAGAATGTGACGATTCCTCCAATCCTGGCGATATGGGGTGGAATCCCGGTGGGCTCATCACCTCCATCTCCATTGTTTCCATTATTGTTGTTGGCAGTGTTGGTAATATCATTGCCAAAGGACGAACGTGATGGTGGTCGCATTTTGTTCACTTTTTTCACTTGTTTTTCTCTAGTCACAAATAATTGTAAATTTATTGTTTTTTTTTTTTTGTTTAACAACGATCGCGCAAATTAACTAACTTGGTAGATATTTATCTCGCAACCGATTTTTTTTTTTTTTTTTGTAATTTTCTTTTGATTTTATTTTGAACGTGCACTGTGTCCGTCTTCCGCTTTTCAAATGGTTGCAAAGCTTTTGCGTCAGCTGTTTTTATATCACGGAAGAAGAAAGAACGCGAATACGATCAATGATCGAGCAAAACGTTTTATCATTTTTTTTGCGTTGTTTGTTGATTTATTTTGGTTCGTTGTTTTTGTTTTTGAAAGCTCTTCGCTTTGATGTGTTGTGGTATGGTTAGTGGAGTTGCATTGCTCTAGGTACATTTACGAACAGGGGGGGGGGGGACTTTCTGCGTGATGATGATGATGGCAAAACAAAGAAGTCAAGTGATGGGAGAGCTTTTTATTCGTAAACTGCAGTGATTAGATATACGAATCATATGTATCTAGATAAAAATGTAAGAGGAAGACTGGCCTTGAACTGGGGCGCGACTATTTGAATTGCTGATTTTTGTTTTTGGTAAAATTATTATTATTTTTGTTTTAATTATGTCTGTTTGGAATGGATTTCTATTTCTGTTTGACAATTCGCTGTGATAGTTGTAAATATAGGTATCAAAAAGATGTTGGACGGGAAATTAATGAGACACTGTCTTGTGCGGGATACTTAAAGCAAAGACAATAAAACACCTAGATGACGCATTCAAATGGCAATTGTTGTCATATGAAATCAAAATTCGATACCCTTAAGAAGCTTTTCGAAAAAGCTTATACCGCTGAGAAAAAATGAAATCGAAGCTGAACAACACTACTACCACTACATTACCACTGCTACGGAACTGAACTGAACTGACTCCATCAGAGTCCAGCCACACACACACCACTTATATTATAAATATAATTGAACATTGCATGCATTTGCAGTTCTTCATTTCATTTAATTATTCGGCATTAGTCCTTCGACGAAGTCGGACGTGCTGCGTTTTATATGCAATTTGACGTCATATCAATGCGTATGCGAATTGCGAATTGCGAATTTGCGATGCGAGTGTATCGTCTAGATGTGCACTTCTGCAGTTCATCGTTAATGACTCTCTTTTTGTTTTCGTTTTTTGCTATATTTCTCGTTCTCTCCCCTTCCCCTTGGCCCTTGATCTTGATAGATTTAAAACCGGTTTGTATTCTTATTATTACATCACTATACTGTCTGCTCTTGTTTTATTTTGTGTGTGTGTATAAGAAGGAAAAAGGAACAAACAGAACAGAAGTCCTCGATGAAAAAAAAAATCGTCGATCATTTCTGTTATGTATTATAAATTTGTTCCTTTTTATGACGGCATACCAAACTGAGCCATCGTATTTTTAAAATCTATAGGTAGATAATGTAGGTACATAAAACAAATAACATTTTCTTTTTTAAAATCAAATGAACTATTTATTTCAAAAAAGATACATATGAATCGCTGTCACTTTTTGTGTTTTGTTGGTCAAATCTGAGTTAGCTGTAGACAGAAGACGAACAAAGCCGAAAATTTGCAAAATATTCAAAATACAAAATGCTAAATGCGTATGAAATGAAGAAAACTGACTTCGAATTTATTTTGCGAAGGATTCAACCATCATTCATCAAAAATAAAGAAATATTCATTTGAAAAAGATTGGATTACCTTCTACAGTCATTGACAAACATGATGTCAATTAAAGACAAAGTGACCTTTTGTTTGGCAATTCAGCTATTTCCACTTCTCCAGTGGTTTCTTTGTCAGTTATTGACAAGCGCTGCAATTCATTGACAAGCTATTTTTCACTGCTTCCACTTGCCAATTTTCAATTGGCACAAAAATACGTCAATTGTCAATTTCAAATCGACAAGTGGAAACAAAGAATTATAAATATGTACAATAAAATTTTGATTTGATTTTAGAACTTTAGTTTTGTTTTAAGAGTTAATTTTAGGACTAAATAAATATAAGACGACTTAGGGCCGGTTTGTTTATCTTTGGTTAACTCTAATCAACGGCTATTTTAGCTGATAACAATATCAGTTTCTTGAGGCAAATTTTAAGCACAGAATCTATGGTTTGGTTAGTTAACCCGAGAAATCGATAACCAGCCCATTTTGGTCGGTTAAAGGTATTTAACCAAATTCGTTCTGGAATTTTGATTGTTCAAGCTTTGACATAGCCGTCAACAACACAACAATAAACGCAAAATATAGTGTGTTGTTTCGTATCAGGTTTGTCCACGCATTTTCAGCTGACACAATTGAATACGATGCACACAGTGTGGATCAAAATTGAATACATTGCTGCGGCTTTGTGCTGAAATCACTCAGGTTTAGTTAAATTAAAAAAAAGACATAAATGAATAAAATACCGAAACGTACACAAAATATACCTAAACAATTTTAACCAAGGATTAATTCTAACAAAACAACTGAATTTACAAATAAACTGGAAAACTGGAACGATTTGTCGCAAATCTACGGTTTGCTGGCCAAAGTGAAGAATAATTGAAGAAACGCTTTTTGGTTAACACAGACACAGACATAAGTATACAATCATGGGTTAAACTTAATCTGAACAAACTGGCCCTAAGTAGAGGTTAAAATAAAACTTGATGAGCAAAGTCTGTAATTACTTTAAATTTCCTGATAAAGGAACTAAAAAACACAAATGGTATTCATCCAACGTCGTAAGTTTACCATTTGCGTAGAATGGTAAGTTTACAACAAACGTTTCATGAACGCCCCAATTTGCTGTTTGTGGTAAATGGTGGTAAACCAATCAGTTGTTTCACATGAGAAGGAACGAACGAATTGATAAAATGCGAACAAACCACTTTTGATGCAATTATAAAGAGAAAATTGCACATTTTACTATTCCAAGTGTAGGATAGTTAGTTAGTCCATCAAATTGTATTAAAAAAACAAGTTTTAAAAGGGTTTAAATAACGAAATTTACAATACCAATCTTTTTGCCGCGAACGAAAACTCCCTTTGTTTGGAATTGGAAATTTCGTTATTTAAACCCTTTTAAAACTTCTTTTCTTAATACAATTTGATGGAAAAACTAATTATCCTACACTTGGAATAGTAAAATGTGCAATTTCTTTTTATAAATGCATCAAAAGTATTATAAATGCATGCAAAGTAATTGTTTTCTGATTTCGCGCCTTTATTTCAAGTGTGAAATGTCACAATAACCTCGTCGTAAGTTTACCATCTCGGTTTTCCACACAAATTCGCGTAGTAGGTTTACCATCTCGTCGTAAATGATTTTCCATACAAATTTTGACAGTTCATTTACCACGTCGTAAACTTCGTAAGTTTACATGAATACCCCTAATGACTGGCTGGAACAAGTAGGGGATCTTGCGACGATTTAGAAAAACAAACTTATTTGTAGTAACCAATTTGATAAATACTTTGGGAAAAAAATGTGAAGCAATAATATATAAAAACAAAACCAATAACATTGTAATAACACCAATAACTAAATTAGTTCTTTATCAGGAAATTAAAATAATTTTACCCCTGAATACCTACTATGCGGTACTTGCGCTGCAACAAGTAATTACACACCTTGCTCTCCAAGCCATATTTTAACCTAGGTATATTTAGTCTTCTTATACATATATGTATAGATTACTCTTAAGACAAAACTAACGTTCTAAAATTAATTCAAATTTCTATTGTATTTATAAAAGGAAACAAAACTAACCAAATTCAATTTCAACTTGCTTTTTAAAAATACCATGGCTCAGTTTGGTATGCCGTCATAAAAAGGAACAAATTTATAACGTATCTACATCTTTTGCATGAGCACAGCTAACAATTTGAAATAGCCGACCGATGATTTTCTTTTCATCGAGGAACGAGGATTTCTGTTTTGTTTGTCCCTTTTTCCTTCTTATTCACACACACTAAATACATAAAACAAGAGCAGACAGTATAGTGACATAATAATAATACAAACCGATCTATCAAGTGCGGCGACTGTTGTTTTCCTCAAGAGGACATTCATTATGGAGAACGAGAAGCATAGCATAAACGAAAACAGAAAAGCTTCATACCATACTTCATACACGATGCACTTATGCACACACACAAAGGATTACGCGTTGAGAGAAAAGCTTTTATTTTGTTGGACAATGAGAAGAGCTTTTTGTTGCACGATCGTTGTTGCACGATCGCAACCAATGCGGACATCAGCTAACATTACATTGCGCCATCTGTATATTATATTGTCTTTGCTTAAAGTGTGCAGCAGAAGGACCTTTGTGAAGAATCTTGTCCTTGTTAAGATAAATTCATATTTGGGGGTTGTGTTTAGTACAGATCGACTTAATAATTTATTGAAGAAATTTAATTTTACGATAGCAGTTGCGTAAAAGACGTGTCTATACGAAAATGCTATTAGGTCGATATTCTTGCCAAGTCAGAGCAATGACCCTCAAATATAATTTGCATAATAACTATAAAGCGATGTAGAACTGAAAGATGGAATTAAATTCGTCATGGTAATATACAAACGGAGAGCAAGAACTACTACAACAACTCTGCGTATGGATGCAAACTTTTCTTCTGGGAAGATCGATCCAAGTTGTTGTAGATGGTGTATCATCTAATTCGTTTGCTATAAATGTAGGAGTATTCCAAGGATCTATTCTTCTCCAACTCTATTTCTTGGCTACATTAACGTTTTGCTTAGATCGACAAATATTTATATCTACAGCTTTGCAGATGACAGCACTCTTATATCCTCCATCTCGAACAGAGGGCCTTTGAATCCCGAGGACTCAATGCACCTTCTAGGAATCAATTCAGGACCACATATCCTATATCCCAAAATCAGCGTCCGCTAAGTTGAGCTAAATACTTAGAGCAAAGAGGTACTTTAGCCCCAAACAACTTCTCCTTCTCTACAAAGCACAGGTTAGACCAGGCCTGGAATATTTTTCCCATATATGGAGTTCGGCCCCAAAGCATTCACATCGAATCTGCACCCGTTGGTGCGCAGAACACAAGTCGCTGACCTTTGCTTGTTCTATAGGCACTTACTTCCATGGTAGATGTTCCGAGGAACTCAAAGACATTATCCCTCGAAATGCAACTTTTGGGCGCCCCACAAGACAGGCTACTAATGCACATGACCATACAGTACTTGACAACCGCGAGGACATCAACTTTCCAAAACTCCTTCTGTTACAGGAAAAAAAAATATGTTTAATCAAACTATTTTCAAATCATAAACACTAAACATACCTACATATTTATGAAGTGAATAAATTGTTGGAGTGTACGATTGTCATCACAAATGTTTAAATTTGAGTTGGCCTCGACTCCAGAAATACGTTTCGCCCCGATGTGGTGGGTGGGCTCATCGGTAGACGACCACCACATGTGATCTAGACGCACTGTTTGCTCGATTTTCACCGAGACTGATGATTTTTCAATTAATCCTGTTGTTGAAATTAATTACTTTTATGTAATAAGGAGACAACAATGTTTTACCTTGTATCATGGAGTTCATATTTCCACGACTTTTAATCAATGCACTCTTATTTATACCGCCTTCTGCTGGATGTCTGCTTGGACATCAAGATCAAGTTCAAATTTTCTTTTTTATGGAAATAATTCTCTCTAAACTTTGAAAAGACATTAAAGACGCTTTCCATTTGCTTGACATTTAAAAATGTTGGGAGTTTTTTAGAAATTGATTTTTCGATGCTATCATAATGGTCTTTTATACTTCCAAGTGGCAGAAACGGAAGGCACATCTTCAATCTCAATTTTGAATACTCAATGAATGAATGATGAATTTTGAATTCTCAATGTCCGATGTGCAATTCTTAACGAACTTGCTTATGTCGTTCATCATCATTATTTTCACAATATTTTTGTTGATGTGGAACAAGCACAAATTCCTTTGTTTGTCAGGATATAGTTCACGTATTACCCACTGAACAGCTTTTTCGTAGTCGGTTAAATAGTCATCCCATTGACAATAACTCAAATTATTTTGAATCCTACAAATTCAAAAATAAAAATTTATGATCCTAAATCTTACCTAATACTGATCCAAAGCCTTGAATAACTCGTCGCATTCTACAAAGGTCTTTGTTTTAACTTGAATGACTTCTTCATCACTTGTCCCTTCTAAAACAAACCTTAAAATCTAAGTTTGTTTAAACTCCATGAGGGCTTTTTAAATGTTCCGTCAGAAAGGACAATTCTGCTATTGAAGAATTGTTCAACTCGGTACTTTGTTCCAAATATTTCAGTTCCTTGCTGACCCTCACATATAAGGAAATAATTGGACTCCTCATCCAAATCCTTGAAAGGTATATGATTTTTGTTTTCTGCTTGGAAACCATTTCATTTTTATCCAAGAAATTGCTTTTTGATGGAGCCTTCACGCACTTATGCGCCTTGTCAAGGGCAGACCTAGCTCTTTTGAAGCTTCGATAACCAGAGTTACAATTTTTCATGGTGAATTCGCCGTTATGCTCATGAGAAAGCACTTTCAGCTCGGTATTAAATGCCTGCTTGCTTGTTATTCCTGATTTGCTTTTACTGACAACGGCTTTATATTTTGCTGTGAGACATAGAACCTCCCGATACTCTTGAAGAACACACTGCTCCACATGCTCAACTTTTACCCATTTCATAGCTTCGAGAGTTGATCCTGCTTTCTTGGAATCTCGCTTCGACTTGTCAATAAGATATCGGCACTTACTGCAATCATATCTAGTTGTCGTTTTATTATAGTGCATGTTGTGGAATATCTGCAACCAAACTTTGTAGAGCTTACTTGGTGATACTGTACAAATATTCCATACTCCTCTCTTTCAGATCTTAATGCATCGTATATGGGGACAGCATTTTCCAAATAATTATTGGTATTGAACATTGCTCGACTAGACGCACGTTTTTTTTCCTCAATTTTTGGAAAATGTCGATTTTTTATTTTGTGAATTTTTAAGTTTGGCATCCTTGTATAAATCATAAAAAAGTAAACTCAACTCCGCTCATTAATAGTTAAAGTGATGAGCATTATATATACGCAAGCTATTTAGGTTTTCCTTTAGATAAAGAACAACAACTTAGCAAGACATTTTCTCTCTACTTTACCTTTAGTTATGTCTTAGCACTTGCATAATAGATTTAAAAATATATCTTCTATGTTATATCCGAAAATTCTAAATATAAAATCCAAACAAAAAACAAATCCTTTTATTTGGCATCGCGATTGCATTCAATATTACGCAATTCTAAACATCTGAGGCTGAAGCAATGCGTATTGTGGACAAATGTGGGTTCTACATATAAGTACTACTGGTGTATAGGTACCAAACACATTCCCAGTGATCATTCTAATCTAATCTTGGATGAGAATTCAGTACTCCGCTCCTTGAAGTTGCATATAGCGCATTTGTTTGATACGTCTAAATGTCAGCTTTCCCTAGTGTAAATAAATTGCCAAAAATAATAAACTAAAACAAAACTAAATAAAACCTTAGAATTACAGCGAATTTCACAAATACGAGCACGAGTACAACAGCCTTTGACATAAAATAAGGCAAAACAACAACAAAACTAATTGGGACGGTGCCAATAATAGCGCGTGTACATTCACCGATCGTTGATCGTACGTCGTACTTATTTTTAAATTGGGCAGTCAGCCCATTCGATCGACGACGTAGAGATGCGTTTAGATATGAATATGACGACCTAGCATAGATACGCAGTTCCTGAAAGTCCAGTGTTGCGGGAGAGGACGATACATTCTCCTGTCCATGGTAATAAATTTTCTTTGAATCTTGTCAAAGTCATCTATCGGCTTATTCGGCATAAGTACGGGCACTTCATACACGCAATTCTATACGAACAAAGGCAAGTCAATTCCGGTATAATGTCCGGTTGGTCTTTTTGATTGTCCTGTTTCTTGAGATTTTAATTTTATTTTATTGCTTTCCTTGTGAGATATGATAATTTATTACAAACAGCACAGTGGCAAATTCGTCTGTGTTTTTGTTTTCCAAAGAAGAGAGCTTTTCGCTTCGCCATTGGCCAAGTGCCAATGGGAGTAAAGACGTAGACAGACCAAAGTTTACATCCGACTCTTCAACTAAAAACGACCTCGGCCACGCCGTCATGTCGCGTCCATTCGATTGAATTTGGTGTTAAAAATAAAAACAAATTTGCGCAATTAAATGTTCATTCGAGGAAAAAATATTAAAATTATGAATTATTATCTGTTGTGATTTCATTTAGAATTCCTTTGTGGAAAAGAGTATTTTAGTGCCCAAAAGTACGTAGTGGAAAAATGCATTTGCTATTTTAATACAAAAATATTGATGTCGCCAGTTTGTCTGCAGACCACAATTTTTATAAACAAGCATAAATCTTGTGTGGTCGGTTTATTTATGGCACAGGCGGAAATTTTAGTCTGATTTTTACTTTTTTGCGAGTAAAATTTAGCATAATCTTAGATTTAAGAAACAGTAAATGTTAAATGTTGACAAAGTGCGCAAAGACCTTTTACTTTTACGACAACCATGGGAACTAAATCAACAAACGGTATTCCAGATTTATTTTACTCTAAAAAAAATGAATAAAGCGTTTTGAAAAATATGCCTAAAAACAAAAATGCATCAAAACGTGACAAAAGAATCTTCAAAATTACGTTGAGAATGTGAAAAAAAAGCTCAAAAACACACATCAACACAGGAAATTGCATGGTAAAATACCTACGTTAACAAAAATATCTAACAAAAATGCGTCTGCAAACAAGCTAAAATTTTATATATTATATTTATAAATACCTACGCAATGAGTTGGAGGATCGAAAAATCATTTAATATCTACAAAAATCGTCTGCAAAAATTGAAACAAACGACTCGACGCACGCGAGAATCGTTTTTGGCGCTTTAAGATGTAGGTAAATGAGCCAATGAGCTCTACCAATAATGTGAATGTCATTTGGGCTTGATTGATATTGGCTATTATTGACTTGAGAGTTTTGCTGTCTTATATAAATAATATATCTAGTTCGGACACAATGGGACATCTGGTGCAGCAAACTTGTTGAACTTGTGTTTGAATATTGCTTTTGTCGATTAAGTTTTGTTGCCTGCCGGAAGGCTTGAATTTTGTCATCGTTATATGTTGGTTTTTTCTTTATTCGTCGAATCTCCTTTTGTACATAATATTAATTACCTTACTAGCTAGTTTTCCAATTTCCGTCCAGTTATACCATGTCAATATCCAAATAAATAAAATTCTATGCAGGCAACTATTTTTTAGCAAGACCTTCCTCCGTGGCACACGTCTGAAAAATATGAAGCACATTTTCACAGAGAAGAATATTAAGGTGCTGAAATGGCCTGGCAACTCACCTGATCTCAATCCGATCGAAAAATATATTAAAAATTATAAAAGCGAATCTCAGAAAAAAGACTGTACAAGGAAAAATGAACGAAGTGATACAAATCACCTCAAACCTCAATTCATATTTTTCTTTTAATTTATTATTTTTACTAATAATTTTTTTTTACTAATAATAATAATAAAGATTTTTGAAAATATAAAAAAAAAACATTTTCATATATGTATGTATAAAAATAAAAACTAAAAAAAATAATAAATTGTTGCATTTATACTCGGTTTTCTTTGTTTACTTCAAACATTGCAATTACTACAAATTAAAAAACAAGCATATTCCAAGATAAACACGTATATTTATATAAAAAATAATAATTCAAAAATAAAAAATATTAAAAAAATAAAATATTCATAAAAGTAGAAGTACCTTTCTATTTTTTTTTTTAATTTAAACTAAATTAAAAAGTAATGATATTCAAGACTATTTATGCATAAATATTAAATATACATTAATTTGTATACATATTATGTTGGTAATATACAATTTTATTCATAAAAATTATGCCTTAAAAAAATTCACCTCTAAACAATATTGATGCCATTATGGCAACACAGAAAAAGAAAATTGTGCCTAATTGAATAGACGGAACTTATATGTTTAATTTAATATTTTCAATTTTGCGCCTGATGTTAGTCATTAAAATAAAGTTGAAATTGATGATGTATTTGACAAATGACAATTACCAATGTAAAAAAGAAATAATAAAAATAGTCTTCCGACGAAACAATACGAACTCTATTGTAGAGTTGTAGACCGATCTTTCACGACAGCTAAAAGCACAAGGACTACAACTATCACCAAGTTTTTTTTTTTTTACTTCTAATAATTAAGCAGCTACTTTAAGTAGTTTATCAGAAAAATATTTCAAAAAATATACTCAAAGAGAGATAATGGGTGTTATTAATATTCGTGTTGCCAATTTGCCATATGGCATCAAAATACCGAAAAGGGTTTTAAAATAAATGAAAAATTGCTCAAAATTTAGCTTGCCCCAATTAATTTGCACAAGACTGTACCCCCAGATCCCATAGTTGTATGTATTTGCAATCAGTGAGGTATGAGGTTATGTGAAGGCAGGAACAAGCTCTTATGAAATGTTGTGCCAAAACCGGGCCGGCCTTAACAATTAATGTAGGATCTTGACCTATGTACATCACCAACTTAATGGTAAAGAAACATCGAGCGTTCTTTGCGGAGTACATAATACATCAAAAATTGTTAGCCTGTGATTAACTGTAATAATCATTAATAATTTGTCTATCAAACGACTTGTTTATTTTTTCTCTAGGTTATAATTGAATAGTAATAATGGTTGGTACTTACTTTTTTCTAAAGGAGTTTTTTTTAATTTCTGTAGCTCAGTAGCTCTGTAAGCCCTTCCCCCGTCCCATAAGATTTGTTTCATAACATGAACCAAACTATCTTTATCCGTATCTTAAGAACATAATTATGAAGTAATACAATCCATGGACACTGAAAAACTGGGCGGGAAGAGCTTTGAGGTTGTATTTTTTATAAAAAAAAGATACATTCGAGTACAATTCTAAATAGTACACAATTTCATTTTATTATTAAAACAATTCCATAAGTATGTCAGGTTACAACTTACAATAACAATCTTTTTAAGGATTTAAATGATTTGTCTTATTCGAGAAAATATTATAAATAAAACTATTGACAATCATGAAATACATTCTTACTTAAAATATAACACAATATGTGTGAAAAAATTTCATTATAATAATTGATTATTGTAAAGGCAAACAATTTGGTGTAACATTCCTGAACAATATATTCAAAAGAATTTTACTAAACGTTTCATATAATGTCACGTATAATAGTCTATTAGGATGATTAAGTATCTTTGTAGTTTATGCTGTGAACATTTACTTGATTAGATAATATTATTTTTAAGACATTCAATAAACATCGATTTCGGTTACCATTTACTATCATACCTACTACTTCCAAAACTTCATTACTCTAGTTACCACTTGTTTTTTTTTTTTATTAACTTATTGAGATGCTACTCCTTGGGCGTGCTGAAGACCTGTACACAAATATAGCATTATAACACTAAGAGCCTGAACGCGTTCTTCAGATTTGCCCAAATCAAAAGCTTTCCGTGCCATTAACTCTTTGGTCTTTGAAGATGTTCCAGCTTCGGCCTCATTCGTTCGGTCAATGCTCTGAGAACGTGTGCAGTCAGCAGATGCGGATTTGATAATTGAATTCTCATTTGGATTGGCTTCCAGTAGTTTAGAGTGGTTAGCAGTTTCGCTATCTAATGCTAATCGTAGTTTTGTTAGCTAAAAATAATTATATTTACTCAAATATTGATGCTTAGCCTACTAACAGGTGCGGAGAAGTGCTTACCAGTTCATTAATTTTGTCCACTCTTTCTGTAGCGGTAAGTTTATTAAAGAGACCCTTGCTGGCATCTTTTGCCAGTGTCATAACATCCTCATCTCTTCCAATACTGATAATAGGTTCTGTGATATTGTTTATTTGTTCGTTTGTCAGCTGTTCAAGGTCATTGGGAATGGATTCAAGGATTTGTGTGACGGTAACAAATGGACTGACTCCTTGATTGACTAGGGACTGCTTCCTGTGAAGAAGATGTATTTTTATATTACAAAATAAAATGTAAGATATGTGTGTATAGATTTTTTTTTAGATTTTCTTCATATAGGTAATAGATGCTAGCATAGTATTGCAAAAATTCAGCAGTAACATTGACACTAATTCTGTTAACATGCACTCGTTCAATTTAGCTGAAATCAGCAATTTTGGGGAATCAAGTAGCCCTTCGCAATATCGCAATCTATTCAGACGCTTCCCCTTCAAACTTACAGTGGTTAAATTAAAAAAAATGCAAACCAGGTGAAAGTCTGGAGTCGTTAAAGTGCCTGACTTTAACCAGTTGGGTGCGACACAAAAACATTGTTGCAGAATGTCACAGATTTTGAACATAGGAAGGGATTTATTTTTTTTTTTCTGCAATTAATGGGTAATCAAATTATACCACCGATTTATAGACCTACGTGGGTTTCCACTGCTTGAACACGTTTATACGGGTCTGATGATATTGTTTTAAGAAAAGACTAAATACATGGCTCTTGAAATAATCGCAATTATGTATATAGCATAGCGCTACTCTCTTTTCTTAAGATATTTTTTTGACGAATGTGAAGCTATGTAGGTTTCTTCTAATGAAATAACGAAATAATGAAAAGAAGTAAAGAGTATCAAGACTTTGAAATATGTCAGATTAAAATAATCGTAGTACTGTTGTCCGATATCTACCTGTATGATATAGCAATTCCTTAAATGCGTAAGACCAGAAAAAGATTTTGTTTTTGGTAAAGTAATTAATATTAACGTGCTCTGATTAAAATTAAGAAAAAGGATCACATACTTAAATATATTTGTTTGAAGCTTGCGATACAAATTGTTCGTTTTCTAGTTACAAATAAACCAAGCTTTTCGTCCTATGAGATATCACCACATCCTGATATAAGCTCTGAGGAATACGCATCAGAGGCGATTTGGAGTGGTCAAATTTATAAAACGGATTCTTTTTTCAGACCAACGAATTTAATTACAAAGTTTACCATCAGCATTAACACAGCTTCACAGTAAGTAATCACTTAATCAGACATTCCTTGTGTTGCATAACCACAAAATCCACTTCATTTTTTTAGTGCAGAAATACCTACTATGAAAAATATGAAAGCAACTCAGATATGGCACCTCATGAGGATGACATTGATAAGGATGAATTTGAGATCGAACGCGTACGATTAAGAGCAATTATATCTTCTACCAGGCAAAACAAATGAAATCACCAATAAAAGAACTCGAACTATTAAAATATATATTACAGTTTAGACTGGAAGTTAGTCTGCATAACATAATAATAATGCTTCGACTTTTTCTCACAATTGCAATAAGTAATGCCGCCTGTGAGAGGAGTTACCCAAAATTGAATCTTATTAAAAATGTATTTAAGGTCCACAATGAGCACTCTAAGGCTAACTAATCTGGATATCATGGCTAGAGCAGGAAATCACAGAGACCATCGATACTAAAAGAATAATAAGATATTTTTCCCTGACGAAAAGTAGGAAAATAAAATTTTGAAGAAGTTTTCTGTAAATAAATACAAAAGTTTCTTGTAAATAAAAAAAAAATTAATTCCATATCTACCTGCATTATGGACCTACCTATATAACTTTTTTCCCTTTTATACTTAAAACTAAATTAAATGCTTTCATCCTTTCATTTAAAAATTATTTTTTAAAAAAAAATTTTAGTTATGAAATTATTTATTTATTTATAAATGAATTTAATTAATTAATAAACAAACATAATTTAATATAATTTAAAAAAATATTTTAATGTAGGTAATTAAATTGAATATAAACTCAGACAATGACACCAGCGCTGAGAATAACTCCTGCTAATCGCTGTTTCTTTGGGCTAAGAAAGCAACTGAGTAGCAAAGTTCTCTGTCGGGCAACTTAAGTGACCTTTTATAAGACCCTAATCATCCCAGTCCTTCTCTATGGTGCAGAGGCATGGACTCTTATCAAAAGCGGATGGGGTTACTCTTGGTCGCTTCGAGAGGAAAATTCTTCGAGTAATTTTCGGTCCCGTCTGCATATACGGTGAATGGAAGAGGAGATTCAACGACGAAGTGTATGGGCTGTACAGCGACATCGACCTGTCCAGTAGAGTGTAGGTCCAACGACTAAGGTGGCTGGGTCACGTAGAGCGAATTGACGCGAAGGCCCCGGCCCGGAATATTTTCGACTCCACACCCGAGTGACAGCGCAGTAGAGGAAGACCACTACTCAGGTGGCGCACGCAAGTGGAAGGGAACCTTATCCAACTTAGCGTGCGAAACTAGAGAAAGCTGGCCAAAGATCGTGCTGTCTGGAGACGCTAGTTACCTAGTTGAGGCCCAGGTTCACCCCGGACTGTAGCGCCACCTTAAGTAGTAAGTATTTTTTATACGCTTAGAGATTGGGAAATCGGAAAGTAACCAGTATGGGAAAATTTTAAATTTGCGAATTCATTCTTGCTTCACTTGCTAGAAAAGATAGTAGTACGAACTACAGTTGACAGAATTTTAAGATAAATTTTACCAAGTTTATTGACATTAAATAATGCCTAAAATAATTTTTGTATGCAAAGTTGAACAATAAATTAAAATATAAACACAAATATAAAAAAATAAACAAAAAAATTTTAAAAAACTTTAAATAATTATCAGAAAAAAATTTGAATAGGAACAAAATTCATGACATTTTAGTTCCATAAGTAGGTTCAAAGTATTGACCACAAAACAAACATAGTTTTAGTCCTCATATCGCCTTGGTCCTTGATATTATATCTACATTGATTTTTGATGCCCCTATTATGTAAGTAAGTTGTTGAGTTGTCTTAAATTCAACTCAACTTTCACACAACACAAACTAACTAACAATAACAATGGCAATAACCACTGCCATCTTTGTTGTGTTTTGACAGACAACTTTTCTATCAAGGTTGTATATGACAATACGGACAATACCGAATTTTGAATTGCATAAAACCAAGAGCTAAATCAACTTTAGTTGTAGTTGTCTTACATAATAAGGGTATGAAACAAGGATATGTGTGTTTATTTGAATTGCAGATCATAGCATTTTTTGTCTTTGTCGACTTTGTGTACAGAATTCCACTTAAAGTTCTAAAAAGAATGTTTAAAAAAATAAAAAGTCAGTATGTTGAATCAAAAAAAAATTAAAAAAATATTTGAAATAAATAAAGATGCCTTTTTGAAGAAAAACAAGACTTAAAGCCTTAGCTAATGAAATAATGCCTAAAAGGCATGAAAAAGCCTTAGTTGGCATCGCTGTTTGAACGTGATCTGGCGGGAAGTCCGTAACGATTTTGTTGATTGTATTGGTTATAAGAACTTTGTGAAAATTGAAAGCTGGAACATGCTCAAGCTTTCAGCCACACACAAAATTTTAAATTGAGAGAAAATATACAGAGTTTACTATATGATGAAGTAGGACAAATGATTTTGTTTACTTTTTTGTACTTTTTTCCACTTTTGTTTTGATGTAGTTCAGGCTTTAAGAGTAAACTTAATACTTCAAAGAAATAATATGAACAGTAAGCATAAATATCACAAACCAGTAAGAATAGACCGTCGACTCCTCCCACATAACGGACTTTGCCTACAAGCTGCCGGCGGGCCCAGCATTTTTCATGTATTGGTGCTGTACAAAATCAAAGGAGCGCCATTAAAGCACACATACTTGAAAAATCCTAGGCCCTATAGCATGTAAAATCATTGCCGCCATTAATTTTGACATTTACACGTATTCACAGACAGGGTAATTTTTTCCGAGGGGAATCGGGTAGGTGCACAGGAAGTCTGTGGTCTATTCTTACTGGTTTGTGATAAATATAACAACAAATTCTAAATTGATGCAAATGAATTTTTTTAAAGCAACCGCTAAAGGTAAAACTTTGATTGCAGTAGCAAAATTCTAAAGGTATTCGTCGCGCTTTGTTTTCATAAATCTTTTTTGACATTTAGGGAGACAGTAAAATATAAAAAAATGTATTATAGAAGAATTCTGTATTTTAAAAAAAATTGTTTGATAATGTAAAAAAGTGCGCACTTTTTTTTCAAATACATTTTTTTAAAAACAGAATTTTGATATACCTACAGAATTTTGAAATACAGAATTTTGAAATACAGTATTTTGAAAACAGAATTTTGACCATACAGTATTTCAACCCCAACCCATGTTGGCACGTCTTATGGGACGATTTTGACCAAAATGTACTTTTTTCTGACTTTACTGCTTTTATGTTGAATATTATATTATAGGTATATATAAAAAAAAAATAATAATAATTTAGGAAACCAAAGTGTTCTTACTTTTTTAAAGCTATTAACCAGGGGTAGAATCCCACGAAACGAAAACCGCTTTCGTTTTCACTATACCTGTCTCTATCATATCTATGGCAATAGACAGAGACTGCTATTGTCGAAACCATATCGTTCGATCGTTTTCGTCTTACATAATCTGGCCCCAGCTTTCTGCTTCATCCAGAAGCTGATCTACAGACCAAAATCTTATACGGTCAAATTAGACATATTTAATCAAAAGAAAAAATATCTGCAACGATTGTTCTTGATTGTGGTTCTGCTTGGGGGATTGTTTTCTTAATCAGCTTTAAAAATCTTAATATGAATAAGGAATAACCTAACAGTTAACACCTACCTTGGACTATGCTGTGGACTTGGTGGGAGACTTTTGCTGTTCTGGCCCAACGATGAAGATATGCCAGGAATTGCTAAATTATTTGCTGAATTAACGCGTTTCAAGCCTTGTGCTATGAGACCTGTCAAACTTTGTCGATGGCCCGTCTCTGTGTTTGCTTTTATATCGGAAAATTTCTGATCATCTTCTTGCGGTTCTTCGCCATTCACAATGGCTGATGGAGGTTCAGTTACAGTAAATTCTGGCTGCAAACTAGCTATCGAGCTCATTGCGCCAGAACAATCCACAGGGCCACAAACCGTTGAGTTTTGACACTTGGTTACGCATTTCTTATGGCAAGTCATCGAACAATCACGACACTGGACGGCATCTTTTAACCAAATTTTCTTTCCACAAAAGTCGCACTGTGTTGCCCGATGAAAATGCGTTCGAACAAAGTTGTGCGTTTTAGGGTTCGCTATGGCAGCAGTGGCAACGGCTTCAGACTTTTCAATTTCTTCGATCTTATCGGAGGAACTTCTAAAAAGAGTAGAAATAAGTTTCTATGATACCGTCTATAAGTTTGCTAGTTTTACTTAGTTTTAGAAGGTTTCTTTATAGGATCACTCTGAATGGGGTTACCATCCCATGTGAATGCCATAAGGATGTCACCAAAGCACAATTTAGGATTGAAACCGGACAGTGATGATAAGTAGTGAGACTTCCTGAAAAAAATAATAGTGTTATGGGATTTTGCTTAATATGCCATAAGGTGAATGCTTACAAGTCCTGTATAACCGGAGGTGTTAAGGGAAAAGTCTTCACTAACTCTATCAGGCTCGTCTCAGAGCACTCTGCGATTAAGCTCTTAACGGAAATATTTAAGAAGCCTAGTAGCACACTGTCTCCTGGGGACTTACCGTAGACACAGAGGTTCAAATGCTTACAGTTAGCGTCCAGCTTAAATCGGCAAAGGTCATCCATGTGTATCAATTGATCGATGGAACAGTCAATTGTAGAATGTTGTTGATAGTGCTCGACATCCATAGAGTCTCTTCCCAAACTTGGGGTATCTTCACGAAGTTTTGTCGTCTTAGATGGGGTAACATGCTTTACATCTTCGCCAGACTGAACAGATGTATCACTGGTTTCCCTTGTTAAGGTCTTCTTTAAAGCCTTAGCTATAAGCTTTGACTTCTTTGGCGAATTAGTTGGTGTGCTCGATATACTCGATTCACTGGATGAATTATTTCGTCCCAGACGAGGCGAAGAATTTCCAGCCGGTGACGTCTGAAGAAGCTGTTCAGCGGATGGTATAGGTTTTGGTGCACTCAATGGCTTCGGCTCGTCGAGATCTTCGTAAACATCTAAGTCTTCTAAAATGGCATCATTTCGTATAATACCGGGTACAAGGCGCTCAATCCGTAGGACGAAAACGGATTTATTTAGGTTTTTGACAACCTTCGCAACTTGCTGAATGGTATTGACACGAATTCCCTCGATAGATATTAGGGTATCCCCAGACTTAAGATCCGACTTGATAGCTGGCGTATTAGGTAGTACTGCTTCTATTTCTACATAGATTTCCCCTTGTCTGAACAGAATGCCAATTTGTTGATTTTTTGCCTTGTGGATCTCTACATCTATCGACACAATGACATTGCGGTCGTCTTTTTGCTTTGCTTCCACCCATGCCAAGGACGCCATCGTTAGAGTGCAATAGATGTCGCTGATAGTTGAATTGGGAATAAGCAGGCGTGATAGTTCGGAGATTTTCACTTCCAGGTAACCATTTGGCTGGATGTCTGCGTCGAAATCTTCTTCGGTTTTGTGGAAAAATGGTTTGTAACGCAACTTGTACTTAGGTAAGGTGTGCTTGCGGCGTACTGCACGGCGAATCTGATTCGATATAAGGCTGGTGATGTTAGACTGCATTTGGCGGCCTTGAAATTTGGACTCAATGCCTAAATCGAGTTCGGGATCACCAAGAAAACTGAGCGACCAGTGGGTGTAGGGTTTTCTTGTAAACTGTAGCCTTGCCAGTCCTGAGAGGTGCTTAACTGGAAGTAAATTTGCAAATTCAAATTTTCATCTGCGAAATTATTGCTCATTAACTAAGCAAAACCTTTTAGAGTCAGTGAGGCCTTTTTTCCAAGAACCATATCCGCATCGACGGCCATCCTAAAGTTGCCGGTGTATTTTAGTTCCATTAGCAAGTCCAGGTTTTCAATTCGACCCTCAGTTTCATGGATCTCGACGTCATGAACACGAAGAATTTTTATCTCCGGAAATTGATCGCCAAGGTCGAGGTCTTTTAACTAAAACAAAAACAAGAAAATATTATTCTATTCAAATTGACTTGATATTACTGAAATGGAAGAAAATTAAATATTCGCACTGACAAAAAACCGCCAAATCAAGGATCGGGAATTTCTCTACAGCTGCAGCGCCCCATCAAATCAAGTCCTGGGGAAAGTGGCATTGATGTCAAGAAGCCATCAGAAATGACGCATCTGGATCTCACCTCACCATTCACCATGCAGCAAAACCAGTGATCTACGAAGTGGCGTTGCATAGAAGGACCGCGGCCGGCGCGGCCGGCGCGGCGACTCAAGAGATGTACAAGTAGAAGAAATTGGGAGAAGATCTGGGCTTTCGAAGGAAGGAGAGAGAATTTTGTAGAAGGAAGTGGGGAGGTGCTAACAAGAGGTGACATCACGACTTGAGCAATGGCACCAAAGTAGAGGTTACGTAAAAACTATTTTTATGAACTGTTAAGCGGTGAAGACTACCTAAATTTTACATCGAACAGAACAAACTATTCAACTTCGACAATAAAGCCAATAGTTCTCTATCCCCAACCAAATTGAAGTGAGGTGAGGATAGCAGTACCTATTTAAACTTAGATATACATAACTGCCTATTTAAACTTATACATAACTGCCAGTCTGCTGCTGATCCGGCCTATCTGTGAAGGTATTCTAGGCAGTCCCAGTCGGGGATGGCTTGGTGGAGAATAAAATATGGCAGCATGAATAAATGTGACTTTTGTCGTTGCTGGAGTAAAACGCATTTCCCCGATTGTTACTTACTTTGCCTAACGTGCCCCTGAACTTTAAATGGGATCTGCATGAGGCACTGCCACCTTCCACTTACTTCAACTCCCTCCAAGTAGGTACTTTCCTTCCAATTGTCCAGACTAAGCGTTTTTGGGAATACAAGGGCTTGCTTTTTCAACCTTAGGATCGGTCTTGTTTGTCATCTCAAACATGGGGCTGGGATTCGAAGATATTGGCTCGATAAGCCAATGTATAAATCGACATAACTGGATTTTTGGGTTACATTTCATATCCTTGCAGATCTTATAGATTTTGCGGATATCTCCTATACTCCATTCACCTTCCTGGCACACAGGACCAATAAGTTTTAACTTAACCGAGATTACAGAAGATTACTGAAGTCACACCGCTTAGTCCCAGGTGGATTACTGCCTCAACCAACAAGGGTCTTCAGCCGCCTTAGCTCCTAGCTATTTGTCTCCATTTACGCACACCAAGTTGGCTGTGGTCGCTCTTCAATTATTTGAGCCACCTAAGGTGGGGTGTTCCTTGTTGCGATAGCTATTATACAATCGGCCCTAGCGAGGTATCCGTCGGAACGGAAAATTATCCGCAACGCATACTCCGTCGGAGACTCAAATTACATTCGAGGTATCCGCTTTCGGAAAGAATAATTAAATGCGACAACGCATTGATTTGATATGATGTTGTACATCGGGATTTTCCTATTTAGTGTTTGTTTTTTTCGTTTTTTTTTTTGCCCTGGAAACACACATTTAAGCAACAAATACAACCAATTACTTTGCTAAAATGTTTTTTCTTTATTGCTTTCATTTATCAACACTTCACTGCAAATCGTAAACAAATTCCGCAAAGGACTTTTGTAGATGCTAGTCCAGTCCTCGAACATACTTTCTTCGACCCATATTTGGTTGATAATTTGGTACACACCCCCTACAAAAGATCACCCCCGTTTTTTTGTAAGGCATCACTGGTAAGCAGTTTATAGCCACCAGCTTATAAAAGAGTACCTAACTATCTGTTCATATCTTAAAGCCACCAGTCAGTGGCTTTTATTTCTTGTAAAATCTTGGGACATTCTTTTGATCTCCTTTTGCTGAGAGGGTGCGTAAACCCTTTTTCTATTACGAATATTTTTTTCCCCTTTCCTCGATACTCTTTCTTACTGCCCTTGTTTTATACTGCAGCTTAACATTGGTAACATGTCCAAATTTGTCATCTTTTTCTCCGTTTAGCTGCAAAATGGTTGGTAGTTAGTCTGTAGGTACCTACTATCTGCTGTCTTTTCATGGATTCTGAAGCTAACAACTAACCCACTAAGATTCACTTCTGATTCTAGCGTTAAAGTCTCCTAGCACAAATTTGACGCTGTACTCCGTATAGGCTCCGGTCATGAAACTATACTCATTGAAAGGGGCTTTAGGATCTTCAAATTTAAAGGCAAACATCGTCATGCAATCAAGTAGTATAGCTGAGTCGGCTTGTTCAGAAAATGTAACATATTTTCAGAAGTTGTTTAACAGACGGAAAAGGTAGGAAAAATAACATCTTGGTCCATTCACATGTTCAAAAGCTAAATCCAATACTCAAACTACAAAATCCACTGGCACTTACCCTAAGAACCAATAAATGTACAAACAAATTCAATATTTGCCTACCCCATTCGCATAGCACTTTTGGCCAACCCCATAAGCGCATAGTACAACTCAAGTCGTACTACGACTGGTCTGTTCATGTACAAGTGCAAATATGCAAAGTGCCGGATAAGTGTCTCTATACCTCAGCTTATCTAGTTTTATCTCTAAAATTGTACTTACAGTCAGCTTATCGAATAATTTCCCAGTGGTAGTCTTCGTAACTAATTCATCCAACTCCAAGGAGAGCTTCCGGTAGAACCACTTGCGTACACGGCTGGTGTGCTTCAACTCATGGAACAGGAATTGCATTATCAAGTTGAGTGCCATCAAGGGTGTCTTACACTCTGGATCGAATTTTGTTGCATTTCCTCGAATATCCTTTCAATGTGAGTCGTGTATATTTTTCATCATTAAACAATGGGGGTAGATGGAGGAAAAAAGAAACACACACACACACATTTAGTAAGCGAACTCCTACGGCCATATTGTGTTGAAATCTACGCAATTAGGTACATACCTCGGGCAATGCATATTTTTCATTAAAGTCCTTCTGCTCCAGGCTCGCCTTTGGCATATCACAAAAGCGCACATAAATATAGTATTGCACAATTAGCATGAGGACAGCTCCAATAACCAGAGAAATCAAACAAAACATAAAAAGGCTGGTCAAATCCATTTTTTAACCCGCGTCCGCTGCTACTTTACGTATACTGAAAAATGTACTTAGCGACTCTTAAAGGGCGTGGAAGAGGTTAAAGGACTGATTTGGTTTTAATTACTCGCCATTGGCACTTAACGTTCACTCCATTTTAATACTTTGATGGCTAGTAGGGCCGAATTTTCATTACCAATAAAAAAATATTTTTTTGACAGTCTTTTGAAAACTTTTTCTATAGGCACATAACTCTGAACTAATCGGTACTCTTACAAACGAAACCTGCTAAACTGACGGTATAGGTTTTAATGGAAGCTAATGCATACGAAAAGGACACATGGCATGGTGGTTGGGGGCTAGAGAGCGTATTGTTTGGTATTTGCCATTTCGTCGAAAAATCGATATCGACGCAGGAGTGCGCTGTGCACGGCAACAGCTGTTTTCGGTTTGTAAATAAACTTCAGAGCCTGTGCGATAACATTTTTTTTGTTTTGAGTTAACTGTGTACACGTACTGGTATTTTGCTTTGTAAACATAAGGGATGAATGAACTGTGGCAGGTGTTGATAAGGTTAGGTGGTTTACACCATAGGCTGGAAGAGTGAAAATGAATTTTGGATGTCATTGCAGTAAGTTATTCATAACGAAGATTGGAAAGTGACGAGTGGTTAAAGAAAGACGTTCTTTTTGTTAATGTTTTTTTTATTTTTTGCGTGTTTTTTGTGGTTGTGGTTATCACTTGCTCTTATTCCCCCTCGTTGTAGCCGCCGGCACCTGGTGGTGATTTCGATACGGACTGGCACTGGACTTATAAAGCCATAGGACTAAATGAACCTCTAAGAGGGGGAAAATCCCACAAGAATTTTTATAGCTATTAGAAATAATGTTTTTACATAATATGTAATTTTGACAGGCGAATTGTCTTATGCAGTGCAATTTATGACATAGGTACAGCAATTATTGAAAACAGATGCCCGTACATAGTTGAAGTCGTCATAAATATAAAAAAAATTGCTAAAATCGCACGTTCGAATTTCATTTTGATCTTCGAGTTGATGGAAATATTTTGATCGCGTGATCGGTTGGACAAAATCGTCCAAAATAGTAGTGTTCTCGTAGTCATCAGTCAGTCAATTCAATAAATATTGAAGATCAAGGGGCACGGTAGTGAACCAGCCAAGTTCTCTTTTTACAGGAACAAACTCAGTCTGTTTTCGACCCCCTCTAACTTCGGAACCAATAGAGCTAAAAACTTACAATATTTACCAATGTCAATATATAGGTCAACCTCACCAAATTCCATCTCTGTAACATTAGTGGTTCTCAGAATACACTACTTCAAAAATCACAAAAACCGCAACTGACTGACTCACTCATTCACCTAGAGCTAGAATCAAAATAATCATCAATCAATAATTCAATTAGAATCATCAAAATAAGCACTTCCTGGCATCGTAGAATCGTGAAATTTGGCAGAATGCTTGATCTAGTGCATACACTGGGAAAAGTCGAAAACGCCCACTTTTCGGTTACTATTTATTTGGGCCATCTCCAATTATCGTAAATTGTTGGTAGAGCGATAGGACATGCAGTGTACAGAAAGAAAAACATCAAATATTTTATATCCTCCATTCAGGGGGCGTTGTATACGCCCACTTTTGAAAATGGGTTATTTTTTATTAGGGCCACTTCCGATTGCCCTATAGAATGTTGAAATTTGGTAGGTATGAATTATGCATTGTCCTGAAAAATGTTGTGTGCCACAGAGCATTACAATAAAAACTGTTTATCTATTTTAACTATTTTGCACTACTGCACTATTTGCACTATTTTGCAAAACTTGCTTGGCAAGTTTTTCGTTTATAACTATATTAGCTATATTATTTTATAATATACTAGCGTAGCCCGTGCAAACTTCGTACTGCAAAATAGTTAAAATAGATAAACAGTTTTTATTGTAATGCTCTGTAGCACACAACATTTTTCAGGACAATGCATAATTCATACCTATTATCAATGCTACAAATTTTAAAAACTTTGGCTTCCAATTCCAAGACTGTCGAAGAAGCTGTACCTTGCCCGTGCACAGGAATTGTATTGTTTAGGTCTTAGGTAATAATGTTCTTTCGTAAAATGAGAGAAATGAGAATAAATCGATTTGTTGGAATTTTCTTTCTGCCTAAACCCGAAATACAGCAATACGACCAAAACAGAAAAAAAATAATGAAAATCGGGCGAGCGGTTATCGAGCGGTTAAGATTTTGAATTTATTTTTATATGGGCTGTGCCACGCCCCTTTGTCTAATTTTTACCCAACTTCACAGAAACTATATATGGACCAATACCAAAGATGTATAAAAGTTTGGTTAAGAACGGTAAATGTGTTAAGGCGTGAATCGACGACAAACGTTTTAAGGCTCAATTTTTATATATTTAGGTATATAAATATAAATATAAAATAATAATATAATAGAAGATAAGAATTTGAAAAGCTGACAAGTGAACCTACCCTCAAAAAAGGGCAAATAGGCAAACCTGTTGTTTTCTATTGGCCGTGCAAATAAGCCGAATTTTGCGGTCCTTAGGTTGTGTTGGGAGGCCTACCGAAATTATTTTTACCTCAATTTATTCTCTCCCATACAAACTTTAACCTTCCTTTTCGCCCTTTTAAAGTTCGAATTTTCCAAAATCACTTGTGCTCACTTTAGCCACACTGAAAATAAAACCTTGGTATATTTGATAAAAATGAGGCTTAATTCAACAAATTTTCTGTCAATATACGTCCAACAAAATCTTTCTATCAGATTGACAAAATGTTGATAAGTTTTATCATGTTCCAAAATATTTGTTGTGATGACAAAGAAATTGTCATGGTAACAAAAATTGTTTGTTTGTACGTATAAAAATAGTTTGTTAAACTAACCAAAATGCTCTTCATTTTACAAAGAAATTTATCATTTTGACCTTTATCTTTTTGTCAAATTAACAAAAAAATTGTTAATAATATCGAAGTCTTTTGTCAATTCAGCTATTGTATTTTGTGAAATCAACAGCAAATATTGTTGATTGTACAGAAATATTTTTTCAGTAGTACCGTTGTGTTTTGTTGAATCAATAACCAGATTGTTGGTTACATAGCAACATTTTGTCAGCTCCAGCATATTAATTTGTTGATTCACCAACAGAATTGTTGTTTGAATAGAAATAATCTGTTAATTGTTCTGTCCTTTAACCTAATTTTGAAGTATTTATCTATAGATATAAAGAAATTATATTCAAAATATGTCTGTAAAATGAAGTAGGTCTTATAAATTATACGCAAAGCAAATAAGTTTAGTAATTAGATTTATTTAAAAAAGTAATTAAACAAATTAAATGCAATTCATTTTTGTAGGAATCGCCAAACGAATCGCCCATCTATTTAGAAAAAGAAAAAAATGCGTTTGTTGTAATATACCTACGAGAATATAAAAAAAGTTTGGTCGATGAATCAGTTAACAATTTTTAAACTATTTAATAAGGTATGATATCATACTTACCTTCCGATACAGATACAGATTTATTCATCTCCTTCAATGTCGCTAAGTTCTATGCGTCTTTTAGTTTGGACTGAAGCATTTTCATGATTCGATCGTATTTTGCAGCACATACGATTTCGAAATCTGCAGAATCAGGGAGCATAGTCTTGAAGTCAATGTTGATCTATTTAAATTATTATAAAAATAAACTTGCAAATTAAAAAATCTTATACATATTATCAAATTCCTTGCAATTCTTACCAATTTGTATCCAAGAGGTCGCTTATAAGCTCTCCATTTACTCATAATTTCGGCCGTTGAATTCAATTTTAACATTCCAGAAAGCCTGTATTTAGAGGTCGACGTCCAAAGATTTTCGAGCTCAGCCCATGAACGATTTTCCGCTAAAATTGCATTCAAATGGTCTTGAACATCTTCCCTTTGCACTATATAAAGATTTTATTAGAACATTATACTGTTTTAATTTTTTAATTTTACCTAAAGCAACAGCAACTCTTATTTCACGACCACGAGATGTGCTGGACCTGGGTTCCTCAATTATGTAAATTTCTTGTAAACTGCCCACAGCTTTTAAGGACTCGAATTTTGTTAAAATATTTGGCATTTTACCCGAAGGCGATTTTCCAAGTTACCTTAAGAAGGATAGTTCCTAAAATAATTTCCATTTAACAGAGTTTTTTTAAGAAATAATAATAAAGCGTTTGCATCTAGATCTACCTCTAAGAAACTGTCATTTTGATATAATTTTTTATTAGATATTCTATACCTACACATTATCATACTCATTTCTTTCACTTACCTTTAAAATATTTTCATATGCGGCTTTCTTTTATGGAAGAAAGTTTTATTTCACTGACTCATCTAATTACCTACTTGCAATGTTTTTTTTTTAACACTTTTCACTGATTATATTTAGCGCACAAACAAACTTGCTGCTTTTCTTACTTGCTACTTCGCGTGTGAAAATGCGCCATTAATAGCATTGCATTCGAAGTATTACAATGTTTAAACTGTATTTTTATCGATTCAACACGTGTGTTATCAATTCGACAAACTTTTTGTCATATCTACAATCATTTTTATCATTCCAACAAAATGTTTGTATTATTGATAGATTGTATTTTGTTTGGCTAACAAACATTTTGCATAAGTTTTGTAAATTTTACAGACATTTACAAAAGTGATTTTTGGTTCTGTTTTTATGGATATAACAAAAACTTTGTTAATTCAACAATAAATATGTTAAATTGATAAACTATCGATTTATTAGACTGAAAATTGTGTTTTGTTAATCTGACAAAGTAGGTTTTTAGTAAATGTTTTATCCGTTTGACAAAATATCGTTCAAATTGATAAAACTTATGTTGTATTGATAATTTTCATTTATCATTACAACAATTTTTTTTCAGTTCAACAAAACTGGTTTTGTTGAAATTTTACAATGGAATTTTGTCAATATTACCTGGTATTTTATTTTCAGTGCATTAAAGGAAATTTGTTTTAAAATACATAATTATCAGCTTCCTAGCTCTTACCGTTTAGGGTGGGCGTTGATCACCAATGAGAATGTGATTTTTTGATTTTTTTGGATTCCTTTTGAGTTATGTAATCAAATCTGACCTTTGCCTAATATACGGGTACTACAATCACAATGGCATATTTTCAGAGAAACTTAACTAAATTATTCATCACAGTGAAGCATAAGTCCATCTCCTGCTGGCTCTGGACTACAAGTAGGGCCGAACTTTCATTTCGGTCGAAATCGGAAGATAACTGGTAGCAAGTCTGCCTCATACCGCAGATTATGTAAAGATGCGGTATCTCAGACAGATCCTCTTCATTACAAAGCACATAGAACTAGATCGCCAACTTCCGTGCGTATACCTGATTCTCCTCGGAATTAATTCCCCTGTCTGTGAATACGTGTGAAATGTCAAAATCTATGGCGGAAATGATTATTCCAGCGTACGTTAATGGTGCTCCTTTGAATTTGTACAGCACCAATATACATGAAAAATCCTGGGCCCGCAGGCAGCTTGTAGGTAAAGACCGTTTTGTGGGAGAAGTCGACGGTCTATTCTATGTGGTCTGTGCTCTTCATCTTCATAGGACAACTGCCTCTTCACATCACATAGAGATTTTTTCCCCATCCAATCGAAGTTGTACTTAATCATTTTTTTTTAATAAAACGCAAGCATTTTGAATTTTTTCAGTTAATAAAATGTTTTATTTTTTTTTTAATTTTTTTTCTTCTTTTTTATCATTTTTCTGTTTTTTTCATTTTAAATATTATTATAATATTTGTTGTTTTTTTTCATTTCATTTGAATTTTTCTTTTTAAAATAACAGTAACACATTTAAAATATAAGATTCGGCTTGGTATCGACAACATGCTTTAACAAAAAAGCTTAAAATTATTAAGGATTTTAGTTTTGCTCTATGTAATAATAATTACAAATCATTTTTTTGTTTCCATTTGTTTTGTTTCTTTCTTTGAATAGATCTCAATAATAATAATAATTTATAATAGTAATAATATAGTACAGTAATTTTAAATAAAATATTATTATCCGTATTTTTGTATTTATATTAATTGTTTTTAATATTATTATTTAATTTGCAGTTTATATCAAATTCGCAATTGTACGAGTACCTATCATAATCTTTCATTCATAATCAAAACTATTTCACGTTGGTATATTACTTGTTCAAGTTTATGCTTATTTATTTATTTATATGGATACATTGATTTGACTTTGTTTTTTTTTTATTAGAAGTAACAAAAATCTATATGAATCATAATGCTAAGTTATGCGCAATTTTCCCAACGATTTAGTTCATTAGGTCGATTTTTAGTTTGGTTTTATTTTCATTTTGAAATTCAATGAGCATAATCATAGGATTGGACCATTTTGTTTTGCTTTGTTAATTTATTTTATGTTATTTTAAATGTGTTGTCTTTTTAAAACAGATTAATAAAATATTGTTGTGTTTTTTTTTTATTATTGATCTGTTTATTTTTTTGTTCTGGTTTTTGTTTTGTCGGAGTGTCATGTTGTTTTATTGTTTAAATCACTAAAAAATAGTTTGCAAATGGATTTATTTGTTTGTTATAGAAAATTAAGTTTGTATTTGTTGTTGTATCAGAAAGAGAAATAAGAACCAACTACAAAACTGTTAAAGTATTGCAGCCGAAGAACTAATCGATGGGTTTTATAAGAAAATTTCCTATTTTTTACAATTGTATTTTTCTTTATTTTTTTTTTTTTATTAAGTTGTAATTTTTGATTTAGGTGTGGTTGGTAGTATTGTTTCAGCGACAATATGAATAAGTTTAAAAATCTGAATAAACATAAATTATGTGAATGATGGCGAATTTCAATTTAAATGTATTAGCTGATTGATAACTTAAGGAAAAAAGAAAGAAAACAAACTGCTTCCGGTAGACGATATAATTATGTAGTTAGTAAAAATTGTCTTTACTATACCTAATACAAATAGGTGTACACATCGTTCTAAGTGTAAACAAGTAGGTAATGAAAACGATTTGATTGTGAATACATACATTGTATTGAAATGGATTTGTTGTTTTTTGTGTAAAGGGAGGAACTTTGATACGTTGAGTTGTCTTCAAATCTATTCATTGGAAGTATAACTAGCTTATGGAAACAATTTTTGAAGCACTGTTTTTGTTAACGGTCTAATAACTATCATAAATAAATTTGAACGTTTGTAGTAAAATGTCAGGCATTTATAAAAATAGAAGAATTTTACACTCCTTCACAAATCGTATGCCGTCAAGCAGTGTCAGCCGTTTATCGTCTTTGTACGAGTACGCTTGGGGTTTGTTTAATGTCAGGCAACATCTTTACGGTTTGTATTTTGACGATTGGAAATTGCGTCGTGTGCGGTTTAATACGCGTATCGCTATCGTAGCTGCACGGCGAATTCATGATGTGACGATGACGATACGAGCCGTGTGCGGAAGGCCTAAGCGTATTAGCGGTGTTACCTTTTAAAAAAATAAAAGAGGATGTAGTTTTGTTTTGCTTTTTATCACAACGTCACTCATCGAGACCAAATTCCAACTGCACCAACTTCCTATGAGGTTGCCAGGCCTCGGGCTATAAGGAGTCCATCTGGAAGTAGCCTTAACGGCTGCGAAGCTCCACCGGAAGCTATATTCTGGTACCACGGGAGACAGGAGCCCCTGTGTTAGGTCGGTTTTCTGATGACTTGTCATCAGTCGGCTTGTCGAGGAGTAGGCCCCCTAGTGGGAGTATCGTGGTGGCTGTGGTTGCCCAAAATCGCGGGAGCATAAGTGTTCTTGGACATAAGAGGTGTTAGATAGGCCTCGCTCTCTAGCAAGGAGTGGAGTTCATGCCTTATACATGACTATGAAATTGTACTCGGGTAGTACTTGTACTTGTACTGCCCTGGGGCGTGGTCAACGCTTTTCTTTTGACCCCTTCTGTGGGAAGGCCCATCGTGTTATTGAGCCGTCAAGGCATATGCACACGTTAAGCCCTCCATTTCATTTTCTGCACCAACTTCCAATAAAAGATGAGTAGGTATAATTTTTATGCGAGAAACAGATCAACATAGAAACAATGCAAGATTTTTATAAATTAAATGCAATAATAAAAATAAAAACAATTACAACATGTCTGGGTGGGTCTTTGTCAGATAACTGCAAAATATCATTAGATACAAGGTTACGATAAAAGAAACATTTTATCGAGGCATTCGACAGGACTTTCCCAGGAATAATTTAGACAAAAACATTATGGAGTCTATTTTAAAAGCCAAACGCAATACCGCAAGACTATCACAGAGTTAGTTAATCATTATGCATACAATTTTTGGGGCTCAGAATCACAAGTAAGTACCTACTTATATAAAAAGCTGTATTATATATAAATAAATATAAATATAAATACATAATATCCTATCGCATATCGTTCAAGATTGCAGCCTTAAGACTTGCAAATATTTTCAGGGAAACGCAAGATAATTTTTACGTAGGCTTCTGTTTTGAGATGCTTTATGCTTCATGCTTCAATAATAATGTAGACACAAACGCCTTCTATGTCTAGCAGATGCCTTAGCTATAGGTCTGTTTTTGTGAATGTTTTAGTTAACTATTTCTGGCAACTGGATATGGTGATGTGTCTGAGTTTTTATTCGCTTATATTGATCACGAGAACAATTTATACAATTGACGTTTATAGAGGGTTACCAACTTGTGGGCGCAGTAGCGCAGTGGTTAGTGTGCTGGACTATTGTGCGAGGGATCCCAAGTTCGATCCTCGGAAAAACACAAATTACATCTTAAGGTTTTTTCTAATGCCCCACCTCTCGCGAACGTCTGAACGAACATCCGAGAGTATGACTGTCCTGAAAAAGTTTCTCAATTTAGTCGTTCGGACTCGGCATAAAATTGTAGGACCCTTCCATTCGTCCCCAAAATAGAAACTCACACCTGCCTGCGCCACCTATTTATTTATTTATTTATTAGTCGACCAACTTGGCTCCATGAAATTAGGCCCCAATGAAAAAAGGCAAAAAAAAAAAAAAATGAAAAAAGGTCCCCAAAAATTATGTAGCTAGTAAGCAACAACAACGTTTTGTAGTAGGATTAAGGTGATTTTTCATTTTTTTGGGGACCTTCTTTCATTAATAATTTGGGGCAAAACTAATTTTTTTTTTGTGTAATTATGCCTTAATTTAAAATCGATTCTAAATATTAATGCTTTTTAAGAAATATCACCCCAAAAAAATGAAAAATTGCCCCAAAAGAATGAAAAATGGCCCAAACTCAATGAAAAACGCGAAAAATATGTTAAAATCGATTCTAAATATTGGGATCTTCTTGAGAAATATCACCCCAAAAGAATGATATATCAACTCAAACTCAATGAAAACCCCGAATTATAACAAATATTCAAGAAAAAGTAAAAACTGTTTGTTTGTAAAGCTTAAAATTTAGCTTTAGAAAATTTGAGAAAATAAAAGTTAAAAATTTTAATTTTTTTGTTTGGCTTTTTTTCATTGCGGCCTAATTTTATGGAGCCGACAAATTTAGTCAAGAACTTCTCTACTGAATACACAGTTGACAATTCAATTGTATCTATGTTTGATGGAGTAAAAGTGGCATTAAAAAGCACTTTAGTTTTTGCATTTAATATAAATATAATATTAATAATAAAAATCTAGTTCAGACAAATTTTGTCAACATAAGAGGTTTACATTTTTTTTAATGTAAGTACTCATATCATGACACAAATTGTGTCAAACCAGATGATTGTGACTGTGAATAGGAAATAATTTACGGAATTTTAATTCAAATTTAATTCATTGTGTCAATAAAATTGTTCTACTTACAGCCCTATTATGGCTATCAATTACTTGATACTTTATAATTTGGTATTATGAGTATCAATTGAAAAATTTTACCTCATTGTGAATACTTATCAAAATTTCATTGAGAATGGGTTCTGTTTTGACGTTTCTGATTTGTAGTTGGTTTTTGTTTTATGGCTGACGACTAGTTTTGGTTGAATAATGTTGTTGTTTTTTTTTTTAACCAAAATCGCTTTTTTCACAAATCAAAAGAACGACCAACACTGTTGTTTAAGTACATTTGGGACGTCTATCGCAACCATTTTGCTCTAGTCGTTATTTTACAGTAAAAACGAGGATATACATTTTTTAGTTTGATGCGCCCGAATATTTGATACGTGTCAACGAGAAAATTGTGGTTGATAGAAAATTTAGAATAGAAAATTGGAAATTTTAAAATACAGGAAAAAATTAAAAAAAAAAAAATAATAATTTTTACAATTGCAAATATATAGTAATAAAAATAAGCGAAATTTACTATTAAATTGCATTGACTATAGTTACAATTAAAATTTGTAAATTCTACGTAGAAAATTGTAAATATTACAATTTTTTTCTGTGAGTATATATGCTAAAAATAACAACAAATTTTGAAACTATTTTTTTCTGAATGTGTTGATATAATGATGTTTCGTTTTTCTTCAAGTCAAAGAGGCTTTGCAAATAGGTACACACAAAATTGCATTACAATAATTAATGGTACAGCATGTGTGAGAGGGCAATCAAATAAATGTGTTTTTTTTTTTTAAACATTCCTTTCGATTCCTTTTCGTCCTCCCTTCAGGAATATGCTTGAACTAAGATGGCTATATTGTAAGACATGAATAGCTAGTATTTTTTATGGGTTGGAACAAATTTCTGATTTTAATTATTATTTACTTGTTTTCATTTAATAGATATCTATAAGTGATTTTTCATTTTTGAAAAACTAACTTGACGTTAAAGTCGTGTGTGTGTTTTTTGTTTTTATTTAAAATTTTTTATTTTTTGCTTAATAAAAATCGTAGACTGGCAGTTTCCATTAAAAACGTGGATTTAAATTCAAATTTAAATCATTTATTTATTTTTTTTAGATACTTAAAATAATGGCGTTGTTATTTCTTTCTTTTTTGTTTTTTTTTTAATAAAAATAAAATACTAGTAACATGATTAATATGAATGAAAAATTGTGTTATGTGGAGATCCTCTTTCAAAATGGGTTCGTATGTATGGTAGGTAAAAGGTAAAATCAAATTAAATCAGAATACGTTGAATGAATACAATGCGCACCTAGCAAGCTTATCATAATAAGCAAAAAATGATAAACTATCTTTTATACAAAGAAAGCCTAGAACAGATAATGCTGAAGAAGAAATACACGTGATAAGGCAATGATTTAAATTCGAATATCATGCATTTCTAATTTGTTTCTTTGTACAAAAATGTTTATTGTTATAATTTTAGGATCGATTGTAATATTATCGAAAGAGCAAATTGTCACTTTATTTAACTAACTAACAAAACACAATAGCTAGTTTAAAAATAAGCCTAAATCAAAACAGTTTATTTTAATTTTGATGTGAATCTAACTAAAAAACATGAATTCAAATTATGCTGTTCAAATATGTAAATGTATCTATTGAAAAAAATAATTATAGTTCTGGATGAAATCCTATGTACATCGAATTCCAATGAGCAAATATTGAAAAGAAGCAATTTGCTAAACATTAGAGTTACCAAGGTGCTCTTTTGTCAGGTAAAAAAATGGTTATGATGCAATTCATAATGTTCAGGAGTAGTAGATACAATGTAGGCACTTCGAGCGACCCACGTTTTAGTGTGATATCAAAGCTGAAATACACACAAAAAGGTGTTAAGTTATTGCGTATATGTAATCGCATCCCATTGTTATTGTGACCCATCTCCATGGCAAGGCATGCCCTTTTTGACAGTACATGCAAATGTAGTTTCCGGTGCTACTGTCACTGTGTTTTGAGGAAATCAAAATGGCAATAATCATTATTATAATTTACTATTCAAACTTTTAAAGCCAATAATCGTGTAGGTAGATGATATCATTTCCAGTTTCTTGATCACAATAAAGAAGAATTTCCCTATGAAATCGTTGCTACTTCGGTTTGGCAAAACAACTGGGTTCAAAGTTCCTAACTCGAAGGACGAAATTTGTGTGTTCTACAAAACCCTTATCCTGTCAGTTCTGCTTTATGGCGCCGAGTGCTGGACGATAAGCAAAAAGGGAGAGCTAATACTGGGCTCCTTCGAAAGAAAAATACTTCAGCGGATCTGTGTGGGTCCTGTGTGGGAGGAGCAACCGCGAACTCTATGAGCTATACCAAGATGTGGATGTAGTCCAAAAAGCCAAAACACGTCGACTACATTGGCTCGGTCACATAGAGAGAATGGACAATAATGCTCCAGCTAAGAGGACCTTCGAATCACAGGTTCTAGAAGACAAGAAAGACCGGACCTCCGTTTCAAAGACCAAGCCATCGCGGATGCCATAGCGCTTGGTCTCGACAACTGGAAACAGCGTGCCCGGAATCGTAGAGGATGGCTGCAGTGTCTCAGGCAGAGACTTTTCACGGGTAGGAATTTTAAAAAAAATGTTGAATTATGATTTATTTGTCATACAAAATTCTACTCAACAAATACCTGTCAGACACTCAGTCGGATTTTTATTGGTATCTACACCCAATGGTTCTTGTCTCGCTTATCCTGCAAAGATCTTCTTGTCTTCGTTCCGTGTGTTTTCAATAAAATGGTGCTATAACCAATATTGCCAGAAATTGCGGATTTGGACGTGGGCGAGATATGGTTGCATCAAGATGGGGCTACTTGCTACTCGTACAATCGATTTATTGCGCACCAAATTTCATAATCATATTAATCAGTCGTTTTGGTGATGGTGCTTGACCATCACTCAGCTGCGATTTGACGCCGCCGTTGGGCTTTTTTGGGGGGTTCGATTATATGCGTACAATCCATAGACGATTTAGGCTGTCAAGGAAAATATTGGTCAAGCTATTGGTGAACTTGTAGGCGAAATTATCGAAACGTTTGATAGGATGGCCAACTGCCAAGTCAGCAGAGGCTGTCATTTGAAGTATCTATCGGAATTCGGAAGGTTTACTCATTACTAAAGCAACATTCTTTGATAGGTAAATGTAAATATTGAGAAGTGTTGTGTTAATTACTTTTCCAACAGATTTCCCACCGCCGGATCACATAACTAAAGACTCGTTCCTACAAGGAAAAGTTTAAAAAAATAGTCAGTATCCTGCAACACAGACTTAAAATAAACATTACTTAAATCCCATTCCCATAATAATTTCATTCATTTTCAAATGATCTGCTTGTCCATTAAGTGGGTCGCGGGTGTAGGTTGCTCAAGTGGACCCTCCATAGCTCTCGATTCTCCGCCATCTACTCCAAATCATCAAGGGCAATCCCCATACGGGTAGAGGAGAGATTACGGAATTGATCTAACCATCTCATCCTGGGTTTACCTAGAGGACGCCTGCCTGATGGTACGGATTCCATAGCACGTCGTGGAATCCTGGTCGGGGACATGCGTTTAACATGACCAAACCACCGAAGCATGGACCGGTCCGTCCGGAGAAGTAGCTGCTCGACATTGAGTTGCTCACGTATTCTGGTATTTCTAATGCGATCTCTAAGGGTCACACCAGCAATACAACGGAGAAATCTCATTTCGGCAGCTTGTATCCGTGATCTTATTCTTTCGGTCATTACCCAAACCTCATGACCATAGGTAAGTTTTGGAACAAACACCGAATTAAAGACTGACCATAATAAATAACATATTATATTATTTTTGAATTGACATAAGGAAAAGGTGATGACAAATTTGTTTAAAAAGACAGTATTGCTGCGAAAAGGCAAAACGGTGCTCATTTAGGAAATTTTACTTTTCATATTCTGCTAAGTCGTGACATGAAAATGTTTTATATTATGCAGACGGATTCTGATACGTAGATAGATAGATAGATACTGAAATAGTGGTCAGATGCATATAGAGGGCAACCTATGTACATTCACAAAATGATCCCAAATCTAAACAAATTGCAATAAGGGACATCATAAATATCGAATAGTACCCATCAATATTATAATCTCCATTGAAGTACTAAAAATGCTAGTGGAGCTTCGTGATGCAGCATTTTCAAATTATATTGTTTACTAGTTCCTATCTTCTCGATCGACTCAAAAAAAAGAAAAACCTGAACCAAATTTACCTAATAACCCATTTTATTAAAATAATTTTTCACAAGCCTTTGACATGATAGACGATAGTATTCAACTCAATATTAAAATTTTTTAACTTAAAGTTCCAATCAGATTGCTTATTTTAAATATTTGCCTTATATTCAAAAATGAGAAAAAAAATTCTTTGAAATGTTTTATAATTATTTTAAAGAGCTTCAACTTTACCTGTGTCGATTTTAAAATAATTTAATAAATGTTAAAAAAGAAAATAAATATTTAAAAAAACTACTATGAAATTACTGTTATATACAAAAATGTATTTATTTGTTGGTTTTATTTGATTTATTTTTGGTTTTTGTTTGGTTTTCCTCTGGATAATAACTGTAATTTGTTTTAATAAATATTATTTACAATAAAGATGAATTTAATTATCGTTTAGTATGAAGCGTTTATGTGAATTTGTTTTACTTAAATATGTAATTTATTTTGAAATTATATTAATGTGTAAATTATGTAATTTATTATTAGTACTTTCATTTAAGTATTTATATATGGTTTTACATTTTATCATTTATTTAATGTTTCTTTATAATGATTGGATGTTTGTGGTTGTTGTTGTTTTATAATGATTTAATTTTTGTTTTATATACTTTAATAATATATAATTATTTATATATATATATCTTTTTTTATTGAAGGCATTTTTTAAACTATATTTATGTTTTGTTTTTCTTATTTTAAATAGTTAAAGTATTTTATTTATTAACTTACATAATTTGAATACGATATCTAGATTTTTTTCATTTTTTTTTTCATATTTTTTTTTTTGTATCTTATATAGGTAGTTATTATTAAAAAGTTAGGTATGAAATTTTTTTTTAAATATTTTTTTTTCGAGTTTTTTGTAGTATTTTTTAATAATTTTTACCTAAGTTTTTTATTTTTTTTTTTTATATATATATATATAACCGGTTTGTCTTCACTTAATTATTCCTGAAAAATAACATCGATTACGAGAGTAAACTGTTTTTGGTTTTTTGTCTTTCAGGATTGGTTGTTGTTTTTTTTTATCAGTGAATAAAATTGCATTTGTTCAATTTTTTATTTGAATATATCTAGTGTTAATTATAATAATAAAATTCATAATCATATTAAAAGTATCCTAAAATTTATTTTTTATACATATCGCCATACAGAAAGGAACAGACCAAGCTATTCTGTATTTTTATTTTAAGTATAAAATGTCGTTTTTGTCTGGGTTTTTTTTGCGTTTTATCCTATGTGAAATAAAAATAAAATGTAAGTTACAGTTAATGGACTATTGGTATTTACAAAGATGCGCTATTCAGTTTTAAAGTTCATGAATTGTGTAACATTTTTCTTGCGTAAACTAGGACCAAATGCATCATTTTGGTTGAACTCATATTATTTGACGGGAGTCGAACTTATTAACACAAAGAAGCCGTTCATCATCATGGAAAAGTTTTTCGACTGCTGATAGATCATTGTCAATTTGCAAATTTAAGAATATTTTGAAAGATTAGCTATTTGAAATGTATCATCATTTAGTCGTCTCTCTTTTAACTGGTATTCTCAAACGAAACCTTACAATAGAATCACAGTAGAAACATGGAAAAAACGGTTACACATACTGTATAGCGACGAAAAAGGCCACCATTTCACTGCCAAACAAAACCATACTATTACATTTTTTAGGACGTTGATAACAAAAACGTCCATTCACCTGATGAAAACATAAGTAGAAGCAATGTCCAAAGGACGAAAAAGCCTACGCGCAGAACGACATCCTAGCATCGGAAATCAGACGAACAATAGATATTAGATAAATCTTGTCAATTTCTGTTTCTTACAACTGAAAAATCAACTGTGCATAGTTGATTAGGTGACTCCATAAAATGCTTGAAAACCACAAATCCTCCTCTACGGATCTGAAGCTTTTGACCTCTCTTCCACCCCAGCGGTGGCTTTGTAAGAAAAATGCTGCGTAAGACGTATTTCGTTAGAGGCGATTCAACGACGAACTGTGAATAGTGGTATATGTCTTAAGTCCTAACAGTTACATATGTGTACCACATAGGGTCATTCGAATTCTCTTTCCATGGAAAATTATGAACCCGAGGACCATGTAGGTAAGTAAAACATCAAGTCAGGACTAAGAATCCCATTCTCATAAATCCGCAAACTATTAATCCACAAATCGAGTGTTGTCTTTCCCTTCCCAGTCCATTCATTTCGAATAAGTGAAAAAAATTGCAACAATGTTCCATAGGCTCACTCCGTGTAGAATGCTTCAAGGATTTACATCACATTTAGGTTATGTGATTGCTTTTTCGAGCTAGTATGTTTTCTAAATGTATACTCTCCATAGTAGCAGTATAATGAAAATACAGTTTTTAATGTGACTTTCTTAGTGTGAAAGAAGAGCTTATCGTCTGACGGCTCTAAATTGGAATATTTGCTTTTAGTTCTTTATTAAACATGCAGTTAATGCTAAACTGCAAATATTTTCCTATAAAATGATGTACCTACTGTGACTTTCAATGAACTTAAAAACTCTTATTAGTAAGGGTCAACGTTAAAAGAGTTGAACAGTTAGAATAAAAATATTGCAAGAACCGTCTAAACTAAACCGTACCATTTGGAATTTTGAAATTAGCTTATTCCTCTTAAATTGAAATACATAAAAAAATGCATGGCCCCTTTTTACGCAAAAAAAAAAAAATGAATGTATCTTAATATATTTTAAGTTATTGCATCCACCCTCTTAGCACACACAAAGAAATAATATTTTTTTTAAATAAACCCTACGATATACAAAAATAAAAATAAAATGTTTCTATTAAAAATTGTGAGATCAAGATGAATAAATTATTTACTATTATTTTGCGTTCTTTGTAGTCCTTTTTTTTATTTTTCTGTTTCATTTGCAGTGTAGTTCAATTTCGAAGCTTACAAAATGTACAGCAAAATTCTAAAGTTATGTACAAATTGTTTTTTTTTTTTCGATTTTTCATTCATTTATTTTTACTTTGCGTATTTAAAAGATTATTGACCTAATTTAAAAAATGAAAATAAAAGCATAATTAATTCAAAATAACTCTATTATGTTCTTTCACTTTTTCGTATCGCATCGTAACTTTGTGCGTTTGCTGTTGTTCTTGTTACCTATTTTAAATTACAATTACTATTAATTTGTTTAGAGGTTCATTCTATAGGTACATTTACTACAATATAGTTACAAATACTATTTTTTTTTTCTATTTGGATTTTTATGATTACATGGTCATTCTTCTTTTTCTTGTTTTGGGTTTCTTGTTATGTTTGCTTATTTAAAATGTATTTTTAAATTTACCTATCTAATGAGTGAGTGTGTAAAGCAAAATCGAATGTATATATAAATTTGAAATATTTTCTTACATTAAAAATAACAAAATAAATGAAATATAATATGTTACTAACAAAATTAAAGTAGTTCGAAATTTCTTTGGCGATCGTTCAAAAAGTTTTTTTTTTTTTTTACTATAAGGTATATATCTCTCTTTGGTTTAAGTTGTATTTTTTTTTCTTGGTTAAAATTTGTCTAGATAAATATGAAAATTAAATATTAAAAAGTCAAGTTCAACAATTGGCTAAATATGTATGTTTTTTTTGTAACAATCCATGCATGATATAGCGTTCAAGATTTGGTAAATAACTTTCTCTCTTTCGTTTTGTAACAGTAATAAATAACAAAAATAATGTGCTAATAAAAAAATGTATTTATTTAGTTAACTAAAATTTATCAAATTTCACTTTGTGGGAACTCTTTTTATTTGGAAATGTTTTGCTATAATAATTCTCTTTTCAATTTAAAGAAAAACTAAAATTACGTTTTTATTATGTAAGGTACTACTATTTCCGTTTTTTTTTTGTTAAAAACTCGTATATGTATTTGGTTTTTGATATTTTGAAAAAATTACTAAATAGACAAATAAATGAGAAAAATAATTTGTCAAGACATCTGTTTCTCTTCTTTAACTATTCGTATTCAAATCGTTTAACAAGTTTTTTTTTAGTAATTTGTTAAATATGCTTATATATGGTTTCATTCTATAGGAAAATAGAAAACGTACAAATTATAAGCAATATGTTAAAGCTGTGGCAATATTATGTGTTTGGATATAAAACATTTTTTATTTTTTATTTATTTATTTATTTTTTTTTTTTTTTTCATTTATATTTATTATGTGACTTCCATTTTTGTTCTCCGAGATATTGTTTTTGTCAATTTTCTTTACATAATTTGTACGATCTTAAAAAGTTTTATTTTTAAACCGTTGCTTATGATAATCCAAAAGTAATTGTTGTATTTCTGTCTTTATCTTCTTTTAGCGTATAAAACTTCGAACTTATTAATAGCAGATTGTAGAGAAAGATAGACTATTTAATGTTTGGTTGCTGTGGATTCATATTTTTGTATGATTAACGTTGTTGTGTTGTGTTTATAATGTGTTGCTAAACCCAGATCTGTTCCCTGCGATCACGCCGTAATCAAAGCCTTTGCTAGCACCAGTCTTCCTCGTCTGAATCCGAATGTCGGGTATGTAGGCCACCTTTTGGCTTGTAGCCATTCAAAACTGGCGAAGGCAGAACTCGTCCCGTTCGTCCCATTGCAAGAGCCTGTTCAAAGGACAGAGGTGCAATATATTCCAGTCTGTAAGAAGAGAATGTTGTTACATGTGTGTGAGAAGTTTATTTATTTCTAGCAGGTGGGCCTGCTTCCTATACCCCTTAAGGAAGACGGAAAGTAATGGATGAAACGCAATTACTGAGATTGTTTTTGAATGAAACTGAAGAACGCGGAATGTATTTTATGAGTGCAGCGAGCTTAGAAAATATGCTCATGCCTAAAGCAAATGACATTAAAGGAACTTGTTTTGCATTTTTAATTGAATCACAGAAACAGATTTTTTCGTAGGTACCATTTCAGACTGTAGTATGTATTATAATATAGCTATCTGCAACAAGATAAGGTCCAGTATTTATGTACATATACATGGTGAGATATATCTTTGCGGTAAACAGACTTGATACCGAACTGCTGTTCACTAGAAACGGACACACCTTTACGATATGTATGAAGTCTTCCATCGCATGCTACTTTATTCTTCGGCAAACCGTGAAATTACTTATTATCATCCTTGAATACAGCGACAGCCTAAATTAATTTAATGTTCAATTATGGAATCATCGGTTGACAATAAAACTTCACTATTGCCACAAAAAGGTAGACTTTTAAACCACCCAAAGAATTGATCATTTATGTAATTTTCGAAATTCAACGGTTTATGTCGATTTTCTTTGGGCTTTTACCGTTTTGCTCTCAATCTCAGATTTTTCCTGCCCCAATCGAACATGAAATGAGATCAATTTTTTTTGCATTTGTGTTGGTGTGTGATTTGACAGTCAGCTGTTTTTAAATTGCAATTTGTGTTTATAAAATTGAATTGTTATTTGTTAGTTTTTTACTTGCACTTGTACAATAACTGCTTACTTGTTTTGTTTTGAATTATAACTTCACCCTTCCCCATGAAATCAACCTCATTGGCATGGCTACGACACGGTCCATTTGTCTACATTTTATCCATTTTCAATTTTCAAATTTATTCCACAATAGGTAGGGGAGACTGGGCACATTTGATCCCTTTTTGCTTTGAGGTTTCAAAAAACCTATTTGTTTAAATTATTAGACTGCAAAGTATTCTCACTTTAAGAAATGCAAATAAACTTTGTTTTGGACAAATAACTACGTAAATTTAGTAAGGGCGTATAGTTTATTTTTATTTAAAAACGAAGTAGGTCCTTATGTTCAAAGGTATCGCTCATGTGGGCAGTTTTGAACTAGGCTGGGACACTTTTGAACGACAGTATTTGTAATTGCTTTTAGAAGCTAAGAAGTTACTAAAAGGTTTGTATTTATTTTTTATAAAATAAATTAACTTTATTATTTTAATAAAGAAAACAAAATCGACTTAGCAAAAGCAAACTTAAATTACTGAAATAGTTTACAAATGACTGAAGAAACTTTATAAAAATGAGTTATTTTATTAACAGAACAGACATTCTGAAAAAATTAAGACAAGAATTATCACCGCAGCTGTCCTCGATGTTATCGGAGCGTTAATTGGTGGTGGTAGCTTAGCTTTTAGTTCAATGCTACTTACAGTTCAAATGTGTCCCGACTGTTTTGTTCAAACCTGCCCCAATAAGTCAAGCGACATAAAAATGTGCGCAAATATTTATATTTTTCACATTTGTCAAAAAACGTATCTTTATACGTTTTCAAATGAATTTGTGCCTTAAAAATATACATTTTACACAAAAAGAAAAGCTCACTATACAATTTGTAGGTTCAAATGTGCCACACAATCAAATGTGCCCCAGTCTCCCCTAACAATAACTACCTAACCTCAAAGTTTGACAAATGTCACTTGTCTTGGTATTGGTGAAAGTATGTGCGAATCTCTCCCTCGAATCGAGATTCGCAAAAGTGATCTGAATCTTAAAAAAAGTGCTTTTTTTTGCCCAAAGAAAATTGATTTTGACAGACAGCTGATTTCTAGAGAAGAAAAACTGCTCTGAATCTTAAAAAAAGTGCTTTTTTTTGCCCAAAGAAAATCGACATTAGTTGTTCATTTAGGATTCAAAATAAATTGCTAGCTGCATTCTTCCCATTCAGCTCATCATGCTAAATGTATTATGCTAACGCTAAGTCTATTTTCAACCAATTGTACTTTGAAATACAGAGGTTCTTTTCTAAGTTGTATGTATCTACAAGTACAAAGCGAATGTTGAAAGCTTTGCAATTATTATACCAATCCAGGTCTCATAATGCAGAGTATAATGCTTGCTTATGAACAACAAAGCAGAAGCTTGAAAGAAGGTTATTATAACAAAGCTCTTCAAATTTATTGTTATTTTGTTCCTTTTTTATTCGATACGGTTGTGACATAATCTCACGACGAATATTTTGTGAATTATCCGCCGCTATGGTTTCACACATCTAAATTATTTGGTTTTGGTACAATCTACATCAAAGCACAAGACTATTTCCATAATCCGCAGATTTTGAATAATTTGGAGGCCAACATCAGTTCCGCAATTTTAGGGGAGAAGCTAATGAGTACAAAAGCGAAAGATTTTTGTATGGTTTATAAGGCAAAGATTGTCCAAGTATACCAGCGGTAGAGAAAAATCTAACATATCTAAAGATTCTAGATTCCTCAGTTTAAAATACCCGATTAAAAAAGTGCAACAATAATGACAAGATAAGTAGGGATATATTCAAAAAATTGCATTCCTGCAAAAGGCAACAAAAATAAATTTGTTCTTTAGTTGTAGATTCACCAATGGGTGGTCCTGCTCAAGGCCTTATTGGATACAAAATCAAAAATCTATCTGTGGATGTTGTTAAACTGAAAGCTGCAAGGTGTGGACAAAACATAAAGCTCCCCAAGATACTTAATAAAACAGGACTTCTTAGACTTCCAAAATGTTCATTGGCTTACATTATAGAGTCCTTAAAATATACCGCAGGCCAATTCCAAGGGACTAGCTGCAGAACGGTGCATTGTTTCAAAAAAGCGAAAAAAAACGTCAATAAGCTTTCTTCGTGATGTGTGAAATACTCTAAGATTGCGAATACCCACAACAATAATTAGGCATCCTTTCGGTTTAGATAGTTAAATATAATCAGAGTTTCCCTAATGTGATTTTATTTTTATTTTTCCAGTCCGGTTCCCGGTCATACCTATATACTATCCAATCCAATGACCATTAGTATAGGTACCTACTACTACATCATACCAATTAAATTAAGTAATAGATTTTATTTTGTTCAGGCCCACGTCTGCCCGGAATTTCGAGCACCGAATTTTTTAAGCAAGTTTGATAGTTGAGTAATATGTGTGATTAAACTTACAATTAAAGTGCAAGCTGAGCTAAGATGGTTCTGCATCATAAACAAAATATTTACTCAAATACATAGGATTATGTTTTTTGTATGCCATTGGTTGAAAAAAAAAACAAAAAAAAAACAGAACCCACTTAGCCCCACTCTAGGACATTGCCCATTTGTTATACCTTTCACGTTCCAGCTCCCGCTCCCGATCTCGCTCCCTTTCATAGAGCTCCCGTTCCCTATCCCGATACTCGTACCGCAGGTCGTATTCTCTCATTCTATCTCTATATCGTTCACGATCTCTATCACGTTCTCTACTACTATAGTACATGTCTCTCGGATCCCGCAACAAATCGCGGTGGTGTGGCAATGAGTGAACACTATGAGGTGTCGAATGATGTGTCTGAGTAAATAAAAAAAAAATATATATTCGCATTAATTTTCAAACATATATGATTTCAATATAGTATTTATATTTAAACAAACAAAAAAATCATGTAAATCGTACATGCGTTGGACTTGCATTCAGTTTTGGAAAATTTATATTCGCTGGCTTCAACTGCAACGTTGATGGTTTACACGGTGTAGGCGGAAGCCGTCGCCCAGCTCCGCCACGTCTCCCCGCTAGTACTGGATAACTGTGCTGTACATGTGTACCTCCTTTGAAAAAATACAAATATTCAGAGCCATTAATATTTTCGTATTACAAAAAAAAAAAAAACAAAAAGCATAAGAGCATATATAGGTAGCTATGAATGAGAGTGGTACAACAAAAGAAATAGTATTATATTAACAAAAAAAAAAATGAAATAAAAATTCAGCGAACAATGAGTTGAATTAAAAAAAAAGATAAATAAAAAATTATGTTCAAAATTTGATACAAGGATATACACTGAGATACTGAAATATACAAATATAAAAAGTACTCGATTCATTATGAGAGTGCGAAAGGGCATGCTGATTTAAGATGGTAACAATGGATTTGAACGAGTAAAAATGCAAAATGTTGAGTGAGATTGAATGAATTTGTTGAGTTTGTGTTACGAAAATGTGTTTGTCTCCTGTATTCAGATGTAGGTATGTACTTCGAATGAATTTACATTACACGCTCTTCGTTCCTTTTGCCATGCGGGCTTATTGCAAAAGATGATATACCTCACATTAGTTAGTGTTTCATACATACATACATACGTACAATAAATTAAAATGTATATTATATATATGTAATATATAAAGATCTCTCAGAAGCACGGAAACGAAATAACAAAAAAACACATACACAACACAAAGAAAATTAAAAATGTTGAGAGTAATGAAATGTAGTTTAACACAAATGAATTGGTGATTTTATATTTTTATATTTTTTTTTTCAATTGATTGTATGTAAGAGTTATGTTTTTTTGAAAATTTTTGTCGAATTAATTTTTATTGTTTTTTTTTTTAATTTTTTTAAGTCATTTGCAAAAGTACCCATTTCATCAATCCCAATACCAAGTCTATCTCTTTCACGCATCTCCTGAAGTCGAGCGGGACTCGGTGATCGTGATCTTTGACATAGACTTGTCGTCCCATATGTGGGATAAGGCAGGTGATTACGCCTACTTCGAGATAAATGGCCACCATAACGAGAAGGTGAAGGCGAACGGGCCGGACTTGTCGATGCTGACCATGAACCTACAGTGGGGGAAAGATATATAGCTAAAGTTGTAGTTTCTGATTTTTTTTTTTTTGGATTTAATTTCTGTTTTTTTTAAGTTATCTAGCCGCAAGACAGTGTTAAAGAAAGTGTTTTTTTTTTCTCTTTTGAAAAAGAAATTTAATTAAATATAAATATTTTTTTGTTTAGTAAAATAAAAGATTAAACAAGAATTCGAAAAGCGGTATCTTTTAAAAATTGGAAAGTAACAAATAAAACATTTATAAATATAGAATTGGACAATTGAACTTTTCTAGCATAGAAATAACAAGTTTTTTTTTTAGAAGAAAGCAGATTTAAAATAAAAGTAAACAATTTTGTTCGTAAGGAAACTAACAGTAATGTACAATAAACTGTCACTTTGACTTCAAAATTCAACGCGTATTCGGGGATAAGAACTAATACAAACTGACTAATTTTAAACTAAAAAATTAAATAACACTTGGACTTGCTGTTCCTAAGGAATCACTATAACAAATAAAAGTAGTCAAATAAAAATAGAAAAATGAATTATCTTATACGTTTCACAGATTATAAATGGGCTCTATTCCTAAATGAATGTAGGGACATTCTATTTACTTGAATGAGAAGATAATACTCGTGCTTTGAGTTTGAGCGGTAACGATTAGAAAAGTGGTACGTGTAGAGTCAGTGGTTGTGTTAGGTATGATCCAGTTTCTATAATTTAAAAAAATACTATTTCAAAGTAGCTCAAGACGTGTACCTCATGTAGAAAAGGGCAATCCCACCCCTATCCCAATTATAAACATTTTATGTTTTGTTTGCATCGACCTCGAGATCACCAAAAGCCCTGTAAACTGAAGTTCTCTATTTTTTTTAGTGACAGACATTAACCTCGTTTATAAGGTGAAGACAACTTACAACGAAAGAGTCATTAACAAATTAATTTAATGTCCTAACGGCTCACGGTCCATGACAAAGGCAATCACTAATAACATTAGTTGGTCTTCCTTTCCACCTCTAGTAAAAAAACAGGGCACGCTAGCAACAACACCTAAAGAAAAGGCAGATCTTTTCGCTAGCATGTTTTCAGAGAATTCCACCCTAGATTTTGCACGACTGGAGCCACCAAATATCCCGAGGGTGCAATCCATCGATGGCAGAAGTGAAATTTCTGCCTCAAATAATTCAACGCATACTTAAAGAACTAGATTGCAATAAGGCAACTGGACCCGACGGAATCCCGGTTATAGTACTCAAGAACTGTGCACCAGAACTTGCACCTTTACTATGTAAGCTGTTTAACATGTCGTAATCCCAGAAGACGTTTCCTTCTTGCTGGAAGACCGCTCGCATTCAGCCTATTCCAAAGAAAGGGAGGAAATGTCTGCCACAAAACTATCGTCCAATAGCGTTACTTTCATTGCTCTCAAAAGTAATGGAAAAGGCAATAAATGTCGAAATAATCAAATATTTATGTAGAAGGCCACCGATTAATAAGTGACAGACAATACGGACTTCGGAGCCGTCGTTCCACTGGAGACCTGTTAAGCTACATAACGCACTTATGGACGCAAGCAATTGAACAACACGGCGAATCCAGAGCCGTAGCCTTGGACATATCAAAGGCATAGAGCCCTATTAGGCAAGTTAGCGTCTTATGGATTACCACAACAACTCTGCGGATGGATGCAAAATTTTCTTCTTCTTCTTCTTCATCCAATCCATCCTGAGGACTCAATGCACCTTCTAGGAGTCAATTCAGGAATCACATGACAGGACGACATATCATATATCGCAAGATCGGCGTCCGCTAAGTTGAGCTACCTATTTAGAGCAAAGGGGTACATTAGCCCCAAGCAACTTCTCCTTCTCTACAAAGCACAGGTTAGACCAGGCCTGGAATATTGTTCCCATATATGGAGCTCGGCCTCAAAGCATTCACTTAACCTACTTGACAGCATACAGAGACGAGCAGTTCGACTTATTGGAGACCCTACACTCACATCGAATCTACAACCGTTGGGGCACAGAACACTAGTCGCTGACCTATGCTTGTTCTATAGGTACTTACTTCCTTAGATGTTCCGAAGAACTCAAAGACATTATCCCTCGAAATGCAACTTTTGGGCGCCCTACAAGACAGGCTGTTAATAATGCTCATGAGTTCATGAACATACAGTACACTTGACACCCGCGAGGACATCAACTTTCCAAAACTCCTTCTGTTACAGGACAAGCAAACTCTGGAACTCGCTTCCTTGAGATATATTTCCAGAAGTCTACAATTTGCAACAATTTAAGGGCAGAACTAACATACATCTGCAAGCATATCGGGGCGCTGTTGAAGCGTTATAGGTTCACCTTTCCCGGGAGAAGTGTTTGAAAACAAAAAAAAAGCAAATGATATCGCCGTTGCATCGCACAAGGGTGACATATTGTTTTACGACACGTACAAAGTTCAGCGGCCGGTTATACTGTGGTCTATTAAAAGAAGCCTAGTTCAACAAAGTTATTGATATTGATCCACACTTCACTCAATTACATAGACAGTCGAAAAATGTACATATGTCTATAAAGGAATTCATCTAGTGATCTTGCTTGATATTGAGAGATGAGAGAACCTTCAATAATGTTAAAACCAATGCAGGGTTAAAGTATGCGAATTGGTCAAGCTGTTCGTGAAATACCGGCCGAAACAGTTGAAAATGTTTTGAAGATTGAATTGTCAGGATGGCCTACTGTCAAGCCATCCGAGGCAGTCATTTCATATTCCATGATAATTAATCTATTCAATTAAGTACAAATCGTTGAAAAATATTAAACAGTGTTTTTTTAGTCTGATTTTGTAAACGCAATTAACAGGCCCACCCTTAAAACAAAAATTCATTATCAAAATAGATACCCAGTGCCGAGTGCTTTTAAACAATTTAGATTAGATTATGTCTTGAGCTTCTTTAATATTTTGAAAAGCAACCTTAACCCTTCATAAATGTACATTATGTTAACGATCAAGAATTAAAAAAAATGTTAATTTATCAACCACTGACATAAACGACGCACGAATAAGTAGGTTATGTATGCCTTAAATTTAATATAGAAGGGAAATAGATCAGTCTGCAGCGCTGCATTTTAGAGGACTGTAGAATAATAATAAATAGGTAGGTACTAGGTAGGTAGGTTCTATTATACTAACAAATTTTATATACATTTTATTTTGTATCGTGACTGAGTAAAACTGTGAGTGTTGTGATTAAATGATAATGTAGTGTAGGCTTTAACCGCTTAAAAAATATTATATTTTTCTAATGATCTAACAAAATGTCAAAATATGTGATAAGTATGATAGATACGAGTATGTTGTATTGTATTTTCTCTTGTGTATATTTAAGTGTTTATTCTAATTTCAACGCTATACTATTCTACTCTGTATATATACTTTGTAAATATGTTGTAAATAAAATGAAAACTAAATCAGTACACATAAGCAAAGAGGTAAAAAAAATAATTAGTCTAAAGCATAAATTAAAAATTTAATGCGTTCTAATTTAATTTAACTTTATCAGCCATTAAAAAAAAAATGGGTTATACGTAATTTTTTGAATATGGTTATCTTTACTAGAGAGACACCAGTCAACAATATTTGGTTGAACTCATTTCACGAGGATGAAATGAATTAGAGATATCACCGAAATATAAATTTTCACCTACATATATCAATTTTAAGTCACAAATGACGGCGATTTCAGTGACTACCAGGGACCAGTACCACGAAACAACAAGTATTGTTAAACAGTAGCAATTTATCGGAGCAATATGTTAAAATGCTCCCATTCCACAATACTTGTCATAATAAGTTAATTCTACTCAAGATTTGAAATTACTTAAATTTTTGGCAACAATGAAAGGTCATTTAAATTCCGCATGAACAGTTTCTTCAAACAATTCTAATAGTGACAGCAAAAAAAACTTTTTTTTTTTTTTTTTTTCAAAAATCTCTTCGCTAATATTTTTTATGATTTTTTGAAAATTGCTAAAAATTACTAAAAATGAGCCACTTTCTCCTCCTTTTCATACAAAATTTTTCTGAGATCATCCCATTCAAAAAATCATAAAAAATATTAGCGAAGAGATTTTTGAAAAAACTTTTTTGCAGTCACTATTAGAATTGTTTGAAGAAACTTTTTGCATCAAAATATTTTCTTTTTTGGACCGAGGAAAAAAGTAAAAAAAGTAGACTTTTACAAAAGTTCTAAATAATTTTCAATGGGTACTTAATAGGTTAAGGAAAGTTTTGTATCATTCAAACGGAATTTAAATGACCTTTCCATTCATGCCAAAATTTACATGAAGTAAGTTCAAATTATGAGCAGAATTAACTTTAGTTTTGTCAAAATACTTATGCCGGCCAATGTAGTATAAAATTAAGGCATATGGTAGAAATATTTGATAAATTCTGACATTTTTCTCTGGAATATTGTGTGCATGCGATAAGAACGCCATTATGATTTAAGCAAATTGTACGGAAATTCTAAGCCTCTTGTTGCTTTCAGCTCCACCTGTTTGTTCATTGTGAATTGAATTTAGCCAGCTGCCAGCCAGCTCTTCGACTGGGGAGAAGATCAAGAGTTGTTGCCAGCAGTTGCCAGCAGGTTGTTGTTTTAATTAAAATGTGAAATGTGCCTCAACTGGCAACTACTGGCAACCACTGGCTGGGGAGGTTTCATAAAAACACAACTCTCGTCTTTTAAATCTATAAAACTTTATCTGGTGTACTCTGTTCGTACAGAAAAAACTACGAATTTTACAGAGATTACACTCCTCGCCACTTGAATAGAACACCCTGTACACTCCCTTTACAATATTGCTCAGATCTCCAAAGCAGAATGATAAAATAATGGTACTTTTGAACGTTATTTTTGGGAAGCTCTTCTTCTTTCTCTGTGACAAATTGCAAGTTCTAGAAAAGAGCCGTTTTTTCCACTTTATTTTAGCATTCGCTGAAATTTAGGCATAATTTTTGCGTCACTTGAATAGAACATGCAATTGATTGACCGTTATTTTTGGCACGTGGACTCATATTTTTCTTTGATCGATTTTTTTGTTAATTTCGACTATTTAATAAAAAAAAAATGGGTGGAGAAAAAGCCTTAACCGAGGCGGAAAAAGGACAAATCAAAGGTTTAAGGACGCTCGCCTATTTATTGCAAAATTAGATAAGAAAATCGACAGGAGACAAAACGTTATATTAATATTTTTAAGTAATGAGTCTAACTATGGATAAAAACATGAAAGGCCCCACACGAAGTAAGCTTAGGTACTAATGCTGAAAGGCGACTTATATTAAAAAAAGCATCAAGTTCTCACGACTCTTTTTCAAAAATCAGAAAAAAATGTGGTATCAAAGCAAGTCTCACAACTATGCGTGGTATTATTTCGAATGCTAAGCATATGAAAGAACTAAAAATTAAGAAGAAATCACCCCTTAACCCGGTTCGAAAAGCGCAAAGCATCCGTTTTTGTCGCGCACATGTGACCTGGACTTAGTATTCTCAGACGAAAAGAATTTGATTTGGAAGCCCTCGATTTTCCATAACCTCCACAAAGAGACTAATCATAGGGACCGTCTGATGGACCGTGATGATGATGTAGGGGGCCGTTTGGTATTATAGCACCTGTAAATTAAAATTTTTGTCAACCACAATTAATGCATTGCCTTGCAATGATACATTGAAAGTTGCCTTTCCATACTTTTATACATTTTTTGGACAGCCTGGATTGTTAAAACGTATATATAAAGCCAAAATGCGGAGCTATTAAGCTGACCAGCCTACTCACTGGATTTGAATATCATTGAAAATGTTTGGCGATGGTTGATACGTCAAGTCTATGGACCGACTATATCTAAACCTAAACTAAACCCAAGCCATCGAATTAAGTTTGAGCTTGATTTCGCTAAATTATTTGGCCTATTTGTATATGCATTCCTTCCAAACCGTATGTGTGAATTTTGGAGCAGAAAGGTGGCTCAAAACACAATTGAACAATTTTTTTTTAATCTGAAATACTCCAAATACCTTAAATTTAGGTAAATTTTGTGCTAAAATCTCTAAAATATTTTTTTTTTCGTTTAGGTAAGTGTTCTATTTAAGTGGCGCAAAATTACGGCCCCATATTTTGCCGGTTTTTAGTTAATCATTATTTTTGTTAATACTTAAATGTTTATTATTAAATCTTCCTTCTGGTCAAATCACCACAAATAAATTTTAATTACAAAAAAAACTAAGTCTCTAGAATACGATAGAATACCGACTTTAGGGGGTATGCTATTCAAGTAGCGCGGAGTGTATAATGACAGAGTTTGCTGGGATATGTGGGTCATATCTATACCTATATCATCATCATCATCATAATTATCATTATCATCGTTATGTATTCCTACATATATGGTATGGGAGGTACCAGAGCTACTTGACCTATATAATAACCTATTTTGAATACCAATATCAATACTGAGTAATGACATCACAGTAAAAAAGAAGTCCTAGCACACAATTTTATTCGCCTAGATCTATCCGTTTGGATGCTATCGATTTTTCAACAGACAGACAGACGGACATCGCTATATCTACCTATAAAGGGTGGGCCAAATACAAGTTTATTTTTAAAATGCAATAAAATGAACAAAATTATTTGTTTTCCATGTACATATTATGGCTTTATTATTAGAGCAATCATTCCCATTAATTATCGAAAACAACGTCGTTCAAGTGGCTGCATCGGCTGGCTTCGCAGTAGCGCATTCTGTCACTCTAATTTTCCAAGAACTAGTTGATGGTTTCGGGCTGTAACTCACGGATTGCTTGAATGATTTTGGCCTTAAGTGCTTGAATCGTTTCCAGATTGTTGGCATAACATCGATCCTTCACGGTTCCTCACAAAAAAAGTCAAAAGGGGAGCTCCGATGTGGCCAATTGACATCGCCAAAACGATTGATAACACGATTTGGGAATTTAATGCGCAAAAGATCGATTGTGCCATGGGCACGTAAATCAGAGGTCGTCCAAATCCATGTCTTCAATTTCAGTAAAAAAAAGTCGGTTAACATAGCTCTGTAACGCCCACCGTTGACCGAAACGTTGCTCCCAGCCTCATTTTCGAAGAAAAATGGTCCAATGATGCCACCACTTCACAATCCGCACCAAACTGTCACTCTCTGTGAATGCATTGGCTTCTCGACAATATAACGTATGGGTTTTCCGAGCCCCAGATACGGCAATTTTGTTTGTTAACGTTGTCGCCGAGGTGAAAATGCGCAGTGGGTGCTTCATTTCGGCAAAAACTTCTTTTAAAAAAACGCACTGTTTGGGCTACACAGCATTCACTTTGAAAATAGGTTTTCAATATTTCCCAACGTTGTGTTGTTCAAGCGTAAAGCGACTCATTTCGTTCTGCGGAGGTATGTTACTGACTTTCTGTCAAGATTTCCAGTGGGAAACAGATGTCAGTGTCAAAATAACCTATGATTTAAAAAGAAACCACTAGATGGCCCATCTTGTATATCTAGAGCCAGAATGGCTGTTCTTACTTCCCTTGACAATCCTTTATTTTATAATTTATATGTGCTCAAGTAGTTCGTGTTTCCTTATACAATAATGCCAATGCACATTTTGCGTTGTAAAAAGAAGGGAAAACCGGGGGAGGCCGAGGCATGCGTGCTATTCGACTTATAAATAAGTTTCTTTAATTTACAGTACGAAGACTGCTTCATGGGTGAACTGATGTGCATTCGATGAGGGGCCCACAGAATACAGTTAGCTATTTCATCAGAGCATTTTTGGTAAAAATACCGGTAAAACAAGGAAAGGCCAGAAACACGTTGCTATGTTATATCACCTATAAGTCCGCTTTTGGATTCTATCCAGCAGGTGTAATGTACCTATACCTACACATTATATTTTTTAAAGGCTTTTAAACATTTTATTTGAATAATTTGTTTAATTGTATGACCATTCAGAGCGGAATGAATCATTTTGAAAATTTGTATAGCTACATTATATAGAATTTCCAAAAGAGCGTAAGAAATATGCAAGATGTTCTGAAAAATATGCTTAACGGTCACTTGACCGACATCATATAATAAGGTTAATGGCATACAGAGGGTTAGGAAATGCGAAATTAATGTCTTCTACACACAATTTATTTTAACTTTAGTATATTCATGGAAGTTTTATTGAATTATAGTTTTGTGAGAATGTAAATAAAATATAAAAAATACAATATATATTTTCTAAAGCAGCCGAGATTTGAGATCTAAGGAAGGTTTCAATGCATCTTGCAAACATTTAATTTGTCCAACTAAACACCTAACCACAAATTAATTGACTATAATGACACAACTTATACAACACTTATGTAACATTTAATATACATATATTTGGTTTTCAAACTTTTATATTGGTAGGTACTTTGAATTTAGGGGAGATTGTTAGCAACATTCATATGTACATAGTATTACATACATAATGTAGGTATTTATGTTTACTTTTCAGTTTGGTATTAGCCAACTTTTTTCCTGAGTTTAAAACCCATACACACAAATAACAAAAACCATAGTGTTTCTTTTATTTAAACATGCTTTCGTAAAGCTAACAAAATAAAGCACTAAATCGCAAAAAACAGTAAACGAAATAGAATTCTAGAAAATATCTTACATATAACAAATAAATTAATTTAATTTATAAGAGCAAAGAATCCGAAATTAAAAAAAAAAAAAAATAGCCTGGTTTAGCAAAGAGGTAGAATATTTAAATATTTATTTTATTTATAGGCAATATTTAGGGGCTATCATAAAATTACCTCTTGGATATCGAGTAGGGTGACCATAACTATGCCTAGGATGACGGGTCTCCTTGACCATCTCTACAACATTAGATACGGTATCGGAGAACCCAATATCATGATGTATATATTGATGACCTCGCCGTCTAGGACTTGGAGATCTGGCCAAAGGAGATCCGTTATGCCTACAAATGATATTCATAAGGTAAATTTGTTGGTTATTAAATAAACATTTAGATATTTCCTATAATTCAAAAAAAAATGTTACCTTAGACTAGGTGACCTTCGATGGCCATTCGTGTATGCATGGCCAGGATGTAAATGGCCACCATCGCCCCCAGTTAACGATTCCTGAGAAGGGTGCCGTGATGGAACATCTTGTAACTCCAACATCTATGCACATGGAATACAAAATATTATGTGAGTAAAATTTTGCATACACAAAGAATAGACTATTTTTCAACAGATAGGTTGTACAATCCACTGACAAAATTTCGATAACCAATATTGTTCTTTTATTGTCTTTCTAAAATTTCAGTTTTTCTACTAAGTATATAATCAGTTATACTTTGTAAGCATTTAGTTTTGTCCTATATTTATTTATTTGATAATATTTATACGAAAATAATACAAATAAAAACGAAAGCAGTAATGTTATATAGTTGTAGCTTTATAAGCATGCAATAAGCGTAATGATACACATGCTGCAGGCAAATGCAAAAAATTCTTCTGATATATAGATATTATGTACTAGTGTGCTTATAATACACTGCCATGCAATGTGCTTGAGATGGTATAGGTAGTAGTAATGATGTTTTTCGCGCTTCTACAAGCGATTTATGTATATTTACATTGACTTGTACTTACCGCATACATTTTAGTTATATCGATTAAGGAACACTTATAATATCAATTTGCTTGTTTTCAAATTACACAGTTACAAACTAGCTTTGTGGTGTAAGAAAATAAAAAAATTAAATTAAAATTCTTAAAACAATTATGAGGAAAACATTGAAACTAATGCTGGGGTTTTGATCCGAATGTGATAAATCTACTTAGTTCATTTACTTTAATGATTGTGGTTTATGCTTTCTAACTGACTGAGAGAATCTAAGTTGGGTTATAATTCTATTTTAAGACTTTCTAAATTTTAAAACATTAAATGGACCTACGAAAATACCGACCGCCTTATTCATTAGTTTCATCTAATCGGTTAATTTATCAGTGTCTCAGCTAACTTGCGTTAAATTCGAAAATGCCATTTTAATTAAGACTTAAAAAATGTTTACTTATAAAGAATTTTTGCTTGTATACCAGCTAATCAATGAATTATTACAATAAGCCTAAAATATACCAAAATTTCCTATAAAATAATGCATTTGGTAGAAATATTTGATGAATTCTGACATTTTGATCTGCAATGTTGAGTGCATGACATAGGAACAAAATTATGATATAAGCAAATTGTATTACGCTGTCATGAGAATTTTTTTTCCGGAAATTTGTTATTTTTAAATATGAAAAACACAGATTTTTGTTGTTCACCGCACTGACAATTATTCGATTAAAACGGACAACTCTCAAGCTACCTAAATATAATAAACTAGATACGTAACATTATCATTAGATAAGAATGAAATATTTATTATTTCAGAAACCGAATAAAAACGAATCCAGCGGTACATATAATAACTATGTGAAAGCATTGCTATTATTATGTTATAACGAGAAACCATTATGCCAGATAAGTTTTTCTTCCTAATGACCTATAAAGCGGTAGGTCAGAGCGGTTCCTAAGTTCATAGAGAGAATTGAATATATCCTAATCCCCAAGCTGTAAAAAAAAAACTTTATGGTCTCATTGATCGCCGCAATTGGCGGGTTAAAAGAATTTGAAACCTATTCAGTATCCCATCACGGTAGTCAATAGTTGACGCGTGATAATTGTCAAGAAACGAGAAAATACTTAAATCCATTATAATAATATCAATGGAAATCGCGAATTTTGAACTCGTCTTGTTACAAAATCGTCTAAAATAAGTCTAATGCTAAACGCTGGAGATTAATAGGTAACCTGCTAACCAAACCCCAAAAACGACTGCGCCATTGCAACCCTGGGTTATAAAGATGCATTCAGTTTGGTAGCTTACGAGTTACGAACCTATTAAGAACACCCTTTATTTTTTCTGGGAACAATTATAACATTTTTTTTTTGGAAAGAATCCTTTTCCATGATCCTGAAGGTATCATAAATCATACACCCATTTGTTGAATATAATTGTTCAAGATGACATTCAGTTTCTGTGCCTACAATTGACATGAGAATCTTCACAACTATCCGCTTAAAGGACAATATCGAAAGCCGTCGGTCATCAGAAAAAAATTAGAAGTAGTTAAATTACCATAACGAGACAGATGCAACCGTACAATTTTACAACATTATTGGTGTAACCCCCTTCAGGTTCGGGGTTAGAATAGGCCTGCGATAAGGTATACCTGTCATAAGATTCGTACAGTTGAATCCGTTACAAACGAAGCAATTTCCCGGGTAAAGGAGTGGCTAGCAACCGCCAGCCTGGAACTAGCTGATCATAAAACAGAAGCTGTCCTCCTAACCAGCCAAAAAACTGTAGAGTTTCCCAACTTCTAGGTTGGTAACCAAATAATCAGGACCAAAGAAACTGTTAAATACTTGGAGTAATGCTGGACAATAGATTTCGGTTCAAAACACACGTGGAATATTTAGCCGAGAAAGCTTAACATTGGTGGACCTTAATACGCAAGAAGGATCCTACTTTCCAGAGTTGTTACATCAGTTCTGTTGTATGCAGCCCCAGCAGTCTCGGCGCAGGCACTGAGGACAAAGGAGACCAAAAGGAGACTATTGTCAACATACAGGCTCTACGCGCTACGGACAATCAGCGGCTTCCGAACCATATCGGATGAGGCCGCCTTTGTTATAGCTGGAATGGTTCCCGTCGACATTCTTGCAAACGAAATGTTGAGGATATATAACAAAAGAGCCTTAAACCAATACGATGCCAGTGAAATCAAGAGGATTAAGATTGAAGAAAAGGCAGCGTCAATAGCTATGTTGCAAGCTCGCTGGAATAGCACAACAAAAGGCAGATGGACATACAAACGTATACCCACAATCCAGATATGGAGAGAACGTAACTATGGAGACTGTAACTACAACCTTACACAGTTCCTGTCAGGTCACGGTGGCTATCGCAAGTATCTGCACCGTTTTGGGCACGACAGCTTCCCATCTTGCCCCGAATGCGTAAATGAAGATGAAGACACGGAGCACGCAGTATTTTATTGCCCACGCTTCATGGCATGGAGAAATACTTTACCCAGCCCGTCACTAATCATCGACCACATGTTGCAGTCTGAAGATAATTGGGCGAAATTATGTAATTTTATAACCATCCTACAAAATGAGGTACGGAGAATAGAAAGGCTAAGAAAAGCCACAGCAGAAGCCTCAGAGCCCGCAGAAACACCACAAGCAGGTGACACAACACGTTAGCTTGAATGCTAACCAACTCCGCGAAGTAATACCGAAAGGCAATCCCACGGGAAGAGTGAAGTGTGTGGGCTGTAGATTAGTACGTTTAGGCGGACTCCCGGCATCGATTATTCGGGTTTGCGAATCGTGCATGCACGGGCTACCAACATCGATTCGTGCAACCAAAAAAAAAAAAAATAAAAAGTGGGCGCTCTGATGACAACATGGAGTCTTGGCCTAAATTCTAAATTTCTCTGACCGTGACGATAGTCTTTGAACTTAAGATTCGTCTTTAGGTACGATTCAAACACAGATCATAATGTGGTGATCATCTACTGATGACTGGTGAGCCCAATTAACCATATCGCGGGGCGAAACACGTTTTTGGAGTAGAGGCCATTCAAATTCACAATTCATTTAATGAATTTTTATGATTTGAAAATAGTTTGAAGAATTAAGGATTAATAAAAATTGTGTGAGAACGCACCTTAAATTAGTTTTCCTAAAATTCTGGTACACATATTTTGCAAAAGTGCATCGTATTACTTGGGATATAATTTTTTGGAAGAAAAAAAGCTAAAGCCAGTTTTTTAAATCCATGTCAACAATGAAGAATTTTTTTTTAAAGTCAATATTTAATTCGATATACATAATAATTATTATCAACTAAAGTGCTAGGAATTGTTTTAATAAGATCTACGAAAATGTTCATTGTAGTTATACTACAAATTCAAAAAACCTAATAATTCATTTAAAATTTACCATCGCACGTTCTAATTTTTAAATATAAATACTATCAAACGTTTGAAGACAAAATTAGACATGGCGTCGTCTATTTATTAGGTATTTAAATTCTATAAGTTTAACAGTGGATCTAGAAAACTATATTGAATTAGTAGAAGTTATTAAATAAAAAAATGTTTCAATCAGTTAGATTGACTAATTTATTAAGTCACCTAAATTAAATGATGTATAAGTAAATCTTTTATTTTTGTATATCTTATAGATTCAATTTGTAAATCCTAGGTCTAAAGAAATTTTGGTTGGTTAAGGCGTTTACAACAGAACAACAATAACACCGATTACTAGAAATAAGGGATTATAATATCTAAATACGTTTTTTTTTTAATATTTATGTATAGATACGTATACTAAATATATATTGAACATATCGACAAATCACATCGGGAAAACATATTTTTTGAATTTTGTGTTACCACTTTAAGTATTATCACCTTTTTGTTTCTGAAATTTTAGAAAATTAGAAGAGGTTTTAAAAAAATGTAAATTTAATTGAATAAGGGTTAAGTTGTAAGTAGTTTAGGAAATTGTTAATGATTTTAAAATTAAATAAAAAAGAAATAAATGTATATAAAGAATATGTAAAGGGAAAATGGTAAATAAATGTTAAATTAACTCTTATTGCTTATTAATTCAATTTTGTAAATAAAATTAAAATTGTAAATTTTATATTGCGGTTAGCACGTAGATATTTTTACCTTCATCATTTTTGGACGGGCTTATTGCGGCGAGCTATTTCATCAGGACATTAGTGGTGAATATAGCGGCAAAAAAAGAAAATGTCCAATTTGTTATAGTTTAACCCTGTTTATTATTTTGTCGATGTCGTAATTTAATGCATTTAAGTGCTGTCTTAGCTGGAACTGTATTAAAAGCGTCAGACGAGAGATCATTAATAAATATAAGAAAGATTGCCGTGCAGTTCCACATGAATTTAACCTCCAGAAAGGATGTTTCTAATCCATGAGGATAGGCACGCATATTCAACAAAGAACTTAATGCCAAAGAATATCAATAAAAAAAAAATGTCTCTCGCCAGAGTGCTGAAGAGATTGGTTTTCGATGACATAAGTCATAAGTCAAGTCACGCAGTTTGACGTTTATCCATCGGTGAGGGATCATGATACAACAAGACAAGGTAGCGCATTGAAGTTTTCATTTTTGATTTGTTCTGCGCGTACGTCATAGTTGCGGAATGAGCATTTTGACATTTGGTATTTGCATGTGTTTTATATGCAACGATTTGTGTTGTTCATATAAATGTTTAAATAAATTCTAAAATATAGTAAATATAGTTTCGTAATTGTGTTAAAAATGTTTGGAAAACATTTAACGTTCGTTTGTGTGTTTTTGTTTTGCTGTTCCAATGGATTATAGTCGTAGATTTATTTATTTTCTGCTTTGATCGGTGCGGCGTATGAAAATGCATAAAAAACCCAGTGTTCTGAATTAAATGAAAATAAAATGATTCAAAAACAAGTAGTTTAGTTAATTATTTATTATATTTTCGTTTTCTTGTGGTTTTTCGTCGACTATTTTGCGATTAAGGAAGCGAATCCAAAAGTATACATTCGCGAGTGGAAGAAGAGTGTTTTTAGTACGGATATTGCATTTAAATCAATTCAGTTATTCACATAGTTTTGTTAACTGGTATCATCATAGCTTCAGATGGCTTTGAAAGACCACCCATACGCTGCAGACTCGAAATCCTATCAAAGAAAGTGCTTTACTAAGCATAAATGCAAATGCCAGTTTACCTACCCATTTCATATTAAATAATATTTATGCAGCCTAAAAAGTCTTTATTTTTTTTATTAATTGGGTCTTATCGTTTAAAGATAAAGATTCTTTGCCCTAAAACATTTTTTTTTCATAGGAAAGTTATGGAGCTGTTTCTAATGTTCCTTTTTGTTTTTCTTTAATTATATTTGCACTCAAATACAGAGCAAATATCCCTTTTACAAATGTACTATTATTTTTTTAATTAATAACAATAATAATTTAACAAAATCGCAAATTTGTACTTTCGCACCAATAGTACTTCCATATCTTCGCAACTACTACGTCATAATTTGTTGACAGATGAATTCCGATGAACAGCAAGAATGAACGACATGCGCAATCACATATCTTGTCTTGTTGTATCATGGTGAGGAATTCTGTTTATTAAAGGTCGGAGAGGTATACCTTAAATTTAAATTGCGATGAATTTGTGTATTTAAAATATTAGGAGGATGGAATAGACAAAATAGGATCTCGGCTAACATTTTTAAATATTTGAGTCCACAAAACTGAACTAATAAGCATTCGTGTAGTACATAATAACAAATAAAAAAATAATATCATAATTTAAATAATAAAAAAATTAATAAATAATTATTTGCTTTTAGTTTACCTAATTGATCGCTTTCGCATCGTACTCCGACGTGCTAATGTCGCCAAACTGTTATGATCAGCATCACCGTTATTATTTATATTATTATTATTTTGATGATTATTATTATTAGCCAGCAAATGGGTTTGTGAATTAGCACCTTCGTGATTGGGCTCTAAACTAATGGAACCTGTACGTGAACCTCCCTTGTCTAGCGCAGCCATATCAAGCAAGCAATTGAAGAATGATTGTTTCTGTTTTTTTGTTTACATTTGAGCAATATATGATTTTGTTTGTGTATATTTTACAAAAGTTTTAATTTGTTATTTTTTATTTCAGATCCAATATTCCGGTGTGTTGTTCCGAGAGATGACCAAAGAGGTTTTTTTTATTATAGATTTTGTTTTTTTTTTTTTTTGTTTTAGAAGGTGTATAGTTTTTTTTTAGCAAATGGTTGCAGTGAGCAAGAGCAAGAAAGATTCGAAAAAAATCAAGCAAGAAAATATTGTATTTATTAAAAATGCATTTCTTGTAAAAAAGAATTAAGTTTGTATACAAAAATTAGCAAAAATGTTAGACTATTGGAAAAAAGGGTAAATTTAAAAATATTATATGTATTTTTTTTTAGGAGGACTTTTACTTATATATAGATTTTAAAAGCCAGATCCTAGTTATTATTTAATTGTTTGTTTAAATGTTTTTCTTTAAAATTTAGGTTTTTAGGTACTTCTAAGTCATGCAAAACACTATCTAATCTATTCTATTTTTTTTTATAAAAAAAAGTCAGTTCTATATTTTAAGAAAACACTTCTAGGAATTATGCATGGAATTTGAGATTGTATCGAAAGTTGATGTTATATTTCCAGAAACCCATTCGAATTTGTTTATGGTATATATTTACAATTTATGGATCATAGTGCACATTTGAATGAAAATACAATATACATAGTTATAGGACGGACATACATATATGTGTGTAGGACGTAGGTACATTTTTTTTATTTTTATAAACATGACACTGATCGAATTGATTTCTGAAGTTATTTATTGTTGAAAATAAATTTTGTAGAATGAAATGTTTTTGTTTTTATCGTAAACAAAATTGAGTTGTGCAAAAGTTGCTAGTAGTATTTTTAAATGTTAAAAAAAGAAAAACTGTAATAAGTAAAACTTAGGTTAAGACCTTAACATGCCAAATTTAAAGAAAACTAAAAGAAATACATGCATAATTTTGTAGCTAAATTATATTTTAAATTAAGAAATGAAAAATAAATAATTTATATGGTTTTAAATATAGGACAATAATCTGTAGATTTGTTTATCTAATACTAAATTTGTTTTCACTATTGTGTTTATATATAAATTTAAATCTAATTGATTATTCCCTAATTAGCTTATGACTAAGGTAAGTTTTATAAATTTTATAATTAATATGAAAAGTGAACACTAGTACTAAGACCATAGCATTAACTATAACGAACTTTTAAGGGCAGATATGAAATAAAAATATTATAACGAGCAAATCAATTTCTACATAAGTATCTATAGATACATATATTTTTTATCATTATTATCATTTTTTACTTTTCAATATCTAAGTTTCGAAAATATTCATTCCAAGTGGTGCGATAACTAAAATTGGAGAATAAATAAAATAATTTGTATTTCAATACAATGTTCGCATCTAAGTATTTACAACCAATCTTTAAGAGGGTATGGTTGTTTATTAGAATATATATATAATTTTTTCCGGCAGGCATAAATATTATTGAAGAATTATAGTGCATAATAAAAGCACCCATTACCGCATTTATATTGCAACATGTCTCTCTATTTGGACTGTGATAAGGATTTGTGTTAATTCTTTCAGCGCAGATGATTTTTCCCTTGTACTTCTTCAAACAATTAAAATGTGTGCAATAGGAATAGACTGAATGAAAAGAATGAATGGATTGCATATTAATAGGCTGTGGCAGCTGGATCCACCCATCACATCACAATCCACAACCACAATCCAGTCCACAACTCTCGACATACATACACACATTCCACAGATTGTTCAAGCCAGTCTTCAGTCTTCACGTGATATCAAATCGTTCCGGTCGACTAACTCGAATCGAATTAATTAGTAATCGCTGAATTTAAATATATATTATATAGGAAATAAAGTTAAGAAATATTTAGTAGTGAAGAGGTTGATGTTTTATTTATTCGCTCATTAACATCTTCGCCACTATTGGTGACCCCGCCTAAAAGAGATTAGTAAAATTAGTTAGTCAGCTAAAATAAACGCGCGCGAAAAATGCCTACAGACGACGAACTAGATGTACCACGAATCGAAGTACAACGTTCCGTTAGCGAATCTAATATACCCGCGAGCACAGCGCCATAAATAGAACCTCTACAGCAGCACACTGCGGAAGTATCAAAGGTCTCTGTGAAGATTCCCCCTTCTGGAAATTACAGCCGGAATTGTGGTTTGCGCAGGTAGAATCGCAATTTTACACGGCTGGAATAAAAAACGACGCAACAAAATACCACACAGTGGTAGCCGCGGTGGAGAGCAGCATTTTGTCACAGGTCAGCGACATCATTCTCAATCCCCCGCCCGAACATCTGTATGCAACTCTCAAGGACAGACTTATCGCCCAATTTGCCGATTCGGAGTTTAAACGATTGCGCAAGCTTCTACAAGAAATCGAGTTGGGTGATAAAAAACCGTCTCATCTGCTGAGGGAAATGACAGAGTTAGCGGGAAAAAAAGTTTTGTCCAATAAAGCGTTGCGTAGGCGTACTTGAAGAATTATTGTCAGTAGTATAAGTACTACAGTTATAATTCAGTGACTGAAGGAAATCATTTGTAAAATAATAAATTGATAAAGACGTTTGCCAGTTCATTGAGAGTGGTTTGAAATTCAATACGATTGAATGCGAATTAAACAAAAATGCATCGTCGTACGATACGACCATGATGGGCACAATTGATAGATGCCGTGCTCATAATTTTACGAATAGAGCAAAGTTATATCCGATTCAGCCCCGCGTAATTTTACAACATTTTAAATTATTAATTACTTCACGTTACACATTATATGCATTTACGTTAGGTATGTTGAAGAAAGAGCATTTTACTGAGTCATAGCCAAACGCCTAAAAATTAAATTTTGGCCGCTCCATTTTCCTAGTACATATTTATAAATACATTACACATATTGGCTTTGAATCGAGAAAGTTTTAGACAAATTGATGGAAAATTGTATCTACAAACCAACCAAAATCATCTTATTTATTATATATATTATTAATTTTCTAAAAATTATTCAAATCTAAGATACTTCAGCCAACCTACTTAGTTAATAATAATCATAATCAGTAAACATTCAGAATGGTACAATTATTTTCGAATAGCGAACTGATTTTCAAACATTGTATTGAAATCCAAGAAAGAAAATTATATACAAAATTAAAAATATAGACGAAATTAAAATTAGTGCATTTAAAGTAAATTGTGTGGAATCACTATTATTTATAAAATAAAAAGCGTCCGATGTTTCTTCATAAAACCAATATAATAAATAAAGAAATTCGTATTGGTAATTATTTTATTTTTTTAATAAATTATGTTGTGTTACATAAAGTTTTCGAATGGATTGGATTTAGCAGAAGCAAGCGAAACTTTGTAAAATATTGAATGTGTTCCAATTCAATAAATTTACTCCTTTGGAAGGGACTATAAGGAAAGACTTTGAGAGAAAGTTCTAAGAAATTGGATAACAAATTATGTATACTCATTTCAAAATTCATATAGGAGAATTCCCAAAGAATTACAAAGGCAAGAGGAAAACATAATCATTTCATTAGCGATAAATATATATTCATTATGCCAACAAACGAAGCGGGAAATAAATGTAACTTATTTTTTTGGAATATAGCGTAACTAAACATAAATAGTGAATATTAGATATTTTAGGTAGGTAGGTATATGTATTTATTTCGTTCTAATATTTGATAAATATTTTGAGAATAGTTTCAAAGACATGTACCGGCTGATCGGCAGCGGTAGGACTATTTTTCATATCATCATCTTTCTTGGCCTTTAGCATGGAAAACATTTTTTGTTATTTCATTAGAAATTGCAAGTCGTTATGAAGTCAATAAAGAGTAAATAAAGAAAATAAATTGAAGAAAAATTATCGTTAAAATATATGTTGTTTTGTAGATGTTATAATTTATAGAAAATCATACAATAGTTATAGTACTACGTAAATAAAAACCGAAAATAAAATGTTAACCTTAAAAACCTTTAGTAGAAAACTTAAAATAATAAATTTATTATACCTAAATATTTGTGCAGATTTAACTTTTGCTATGGTCATTAAACTCGTTACCTACTGAAATATTTTTCAACATTGTCTATTTCAATTAACACTGATTAACGCAATTATTTACTTTTATATATATATAAAAAAACAAAAACAATACTAATTATGTATATAAATATTGTTAATGTTTACTTTACTTAAGAGAGAAAGACACAAATTAAATTCACCAAATATTGAGTTAAATATTTAAAAAGAAAATACAGGTTTACTAGAAAATATATCTCAAAAATGAATCAAGAAAAATTAAAACTCAAACAAAACACACAAAAAATACTTGGTGCGATATAATATACCTCCTTCCAATTCTGCATTATTTTTTTTTATCACACGTGAAATAAATTTAACAGAATACGATTAAAGTGTTTACGACGATAAAGAATATAGCTAGGTATATTTAACAATAGTGTTTAGAAATCCTATTTTGTATAATACAGTGGCTTTTATTAATTAAATAATATATTTAAAAAAAAAAAGAGTAACAAAATAAAATATTAATTTTGGAAGCAAAATGTTTTGAAATCTGTTATGAATTTAAATGACACCGAACTGTGTAAACTGTAAAGGATATTGATATATCTTAAGAATTAGAGATTATTTAATATTTTGCTCGTAAATACGATCAACTTGGAAATTGGTAGATACACTTTTCAATTATTATGAATTTGTATAGGTCACTAAAAAAATTTAATAAACAAGTGGAATCAAATGCACGAAGCAATTATTTCGTGAACCAGGGCGACTGGTGACTCGTCTATTAAAAAAATCTAGAATGCATGACAAAAGACAATGATTACAGCCTTACACGCACTGCTCCAATTCAAAAAAAAAACTTCGCAGTATACGGTTAGACTCCTCTATGACACTGCAATTTCCAGCTTTTTAATATACCTAACCTATTTAAACTTCTCTATATAACGAACATTTCTATTGAAAATAGAATAACATCTCTATAGCGAATGGGGGAAAGGTAAATTTTTCTTAAATTCTCGGTAAATTATATCTCCATTTGAGATAGACCCTGATGTCGTTTTCCATCGGTTTCACTCGAGGATTCACTCATTATGAAATCCAATAGAACAAGAAAACTGCCTCTAGGCGACTACACTCACGTATTAGTGAAACGTCAAAAATTACTGTATGGCTGGTGCCAGCTGGCTTGTATAAAATACATAAAATGCATTTGTGTAAGTGCTTCTCGAGTGGATTCTGACTTGAAATCGAGAAGCGAAATTCTCTCCATTAGGGTGACCAGATAGATGCCCACCAAAAAAGAGAGGACACCTTCAAAAATCTCAAATGAAAAATTGAAATATCGTTTTTTTTAGAATATAGTTGTAAAATTCTGAGCAGGACATATTTCGAAAATTATATTTACAAAAAAAAAATTGCTTTTACAATTGACTTTAAGTCTATTCCGTTCTTCAGTCCAATGGCTCGTTAGCAAAGAAAATAGTGGCTCAACATCAGCAGGAATTGAAAAAACAAACTGCAATATAGGTATGAAAAGTTCACTGTACTTAATTCAATATTGTAAATTTTTTTAAGTATTCTACCCATTTTTCGTGCATAGCATAGGTGCATTTAAAATGTTAATATTGTTTTGATCTTGCTCTACAAATATTTTTAGGTTACAAAATTGGTCAAACAATTTATTTTCTTTTTGGGAATTTCGTTTAAATTAATCCATTTAAAACAATCAAACTCATCCAGAGATTCGCTCCATCTCTGAAGATATTTTAAACACCTTGAATAAAAGTCTAATACATTTTTTCCGAGGTTAAAGCATCATTTTCATTTCCACCTTTAACAACTTAATTTTTAATTTTTAGGTCCTGTTCATATCAGAAAGATGCAGAAAATTTCTGAATTAGTGTTGAAAAAAAGTTTTGTTATAGTTTTGTGGTGTCGAAAAATTCATAAACTTTGGAAATCCCAAAAAGAGGACAAATTGCAAATTTTTCCAAAAAGATACCGGACTTTTTTTTTTTACATAAAAAGAGGACATGTCCTCTTAAAAAAAGACGTCTGGTCAGCCTACTCAGAATCAACAGAAGAGTACTTTTTGCGCCAATGGATCGGTTTCTGAAGTGGTTTTCTTGATTCCGGACGCTCCCGGACGCTTCTTTTTGCCCAATGGAAAGCGACATTACTGTAGAAAGATTTTTTTATATTATACCCAGGAATCACTCCTCAAATTATTTACATTTAACTGGGAAACACCCTGTAGATATACTCGCCATTGCCGACTGCGCAAATCCAAAAGACAGCTGGAAAAAGGTAAGAGTTAATAGAGGCCATAACGACAAGAAGAAGTATGGTATCACCGAAAGTGCGGGGTTGCAGGCTCAAAAAGAAGCAGATGTAATGGAAAGATTGTTTTGTCGGCAACCTCATCGCCAAGTACGGATGAGAAGTGCAAATGCACAATTCCATTTTTATTAATGGTTACCTTCCACATAACTCACCAGCTCAGCTAAATACTTGCCGTTGCATTGCATAGTTACATGCATAATATCAATACCATATAATATATACCATACAGCCTACGTCGCGCTACAAAGCATTATATACCTATATATACCTATATATACCGATCATGCGAGGCGGCGAAAAGCAGGCAGTTGATAAACAACGCCACTATACACGACCCAGTCTGCAGTCCCGCTAAACGATTTTTTTTTTTTGTTTGTCTTTTCCTTTCGTTGCTACGAAGTTAGAGGTAGCGGGGGTATCGCGTCACGAAGTCGAGAGGCAAATGCTACTTGTAAAATAGGAACGTGGTGGAAGTGGGTTGGCGTATGGTCGTTGTTCGTATGGGTATAACCGAAGGTTTTCAGTTGGTGTTTAACTGCAGCGCAGTTCGGTTGATTTATTAGCACGCGTCTGGGAGTCCGGAATTTTTTTTTTTTTTCCTATCCGTAGTTTTTTTTGTGTTGCAAAGTACCAACACGCGGAAGCGGTGTTCGTTTTCGGGTATTTTTTTTTGTTCGTGCTACGACGACACAAAAAGCCGTCTACCTGTAGTTGTCCGTAAAACAAAAGAAAACTCACAAAAAAAAAAGGAAGAAAAACTTAACCTCGTGCAAGAACTGTGAAAACAAAAGAAAACCCCACCCCCGAACTTGGGGCAAGGGCCTTTGTCCCGGTGCAAAAGGGCAACAAAAAAATATAGAACAAAAAGAAAAAAAACGTGCCGTCACAATGCAGTGGAAATTTCCACGAGCTTGTATCGGTCGTCAACATCCTCGTTAAATAAAAAAAAAAAAAAACTATTCTTCGGCAACCACCAGTGACATCCCAGACACCACACCACCACTTACCGCTTTCCCAACCAACAACCAGCGCTTTTTCAACAACAACCAGCGACATCCCATACTGCAACCCGAGATCGGCTACTGATGCCTAGAGGGCAACACCGTCGACTTTTGTTTAGCTCCTCAATTTTTCTTTCCTCAAAAATAAAATTTTCTTTTTAACTAATCTTGTAATTCAATCAAAAGAAAAAAAATATTGTACTAGTAGATCCTGGCGGGTCTGCGTTGCTTAAATTCTTTTTACTTTCCCATAAAAAAAAAAAAAAAAAAAAAAAAGGAAAAAAAAACAAAAAAAAATTTATAGGTATCTCTAATCTAACCAGATACCTAATCTCGCAAATTCAAATAATAAAGTGTGGGTGTGACGAATTAAAATTTGCATAACGTTGGGGAGGGGTGGTTTATTTAGGTCCACCATTTTTTTTGGATATTCATCGGCAGGCCTGGCGACGCGGATCCCGGTAAGTCATTTCAGTTACAATTTCATTTTGTTGTGGTGATATACGAACCTATACCTTCTCATTCGAATTTGCGACCCGGTAGTTCATCCTTGTTGTTTGTAGAATTGCGCGATTTTAAAATGAACGCGTATATGACCCATACCCGCCAATACTATCTTCCTTTGTGTTAAGTTAAATTTATCTATTTTCATTGCAAAAACAAAAAAAAGGGGTAAATCTTAATTAAGCTAACGTAATAATTTAAATTTGGTATAAAGAGGAAAGCTTAACGTTTTTTTTTTTAAATTTAAACTATAAATTTACAATGATTAATGAATATTATTTGTCTGAATAAAAACAACATGAATTTTGTCACAATGGACTAAACCCAAAATAACGTGTCTCATTTCGTTGGAAAGGCTGTAGGAGGTCCGAAGTCAGAAGCACAGGGCTTCTTTAGGGTGCCAGCTAACATTCTAGCGGACTTGGCACAAGGCTGGGTGGGTATAGACCCGCTAAGAGGACGACCAACAGTTCCTCATGTGGTAGGTAATGGTAGGGCTTTTCCTTTTACGAGTTTTTTTTTCGTCCTAAATGCATGCAAAATCTTTATGTAGTGAGGCCAAACTTCCTCTCCTTTTCCTGTCCATCTTTTTCCCATCCTAGTCCAACTTCCCCCAAATTTCAGCGTCTCTAGCAGACAACAACCCACCCCCCCCCCTTCTATTTATACCACATCCATTACACAGAGCAATTCCGGTGAATCAATTGTTAATTTAAACTACCAAGCAGAAACCACTTTTTTTTTTTGGTGTTGTGGGTGGTTAAACCCTGATATGTTGACTTACGAGTATGACAGTTCTAATTCCATCGGCGTGGTTTAGTGATTTTCAATAATTCAACAGTTCGGCTACAAGGCACACAGTGTATTGCCCTTCATTCATCCAAAATTTAAACTCACATACTAAATAAATGTATTGTTATCAGAAAATAGGCCTATTTATATTGCTTACATAATGTACACCAATATATTCTGAATTCATAACAGATTTATATTTTTTTTCCTACGAACATTTTTAACGAAAATTATAAAAACAAAATATATTATACTATAATAACAACATTATACTTTTACTTTTTCTATACATATTCATTTATATATCTTTTTTGTTGCATCTTCTGTGGCTTAACATAAAATACCTAATTTGTGTTGATACTTATAGCCAATAATACTCTGGATAAAAAAAATATGTTACAAACTTTCTTTCATAAACAAAAAATATTTTTCACCAATGAGATAAAAATATAAGTATATATTTTTTTTATTTTAAATAAGTGTTGTTACCTAAATAATGAAACATTGTGTTGTGTAAATTTTTAAACGAATATCACTTACCGGCATGCCTGAATCTATTTGGCCAAAACGCGTATTACGCCAGGATTCTAATATAAGAAAACCAGCGTAAATTTTTCCAACTGATAGTTTGCCCTTGTTCAGTTGATCGGTTTTCGGCACCAACAGGTCAAGGATCTTCTTGGCCTGTAACGGCCATATATGCGTTATGGTTTCCCTAAGTTCCATATCGGCTTGATCCATTTCCTCAGCTGTTAGAGATGTATTTATGTTAGTTTGACGTTTATAATTTACACTTTTTGCTTACAACAGAATGGATTTTAATTCGAGGAAAACTACTCTAAGACTTAGCTAACATAATATGACTCAAAACAACAGTAAGAAATACAGAAAATAGAGGACATCACATTTTCAAAGTGTTACCATTATCGGGATGGATTCTTGCCAAATCTGGAAAATGCTTGTGTTTAAGAAAAGCCGAAATTTTATCTCCCAAGTGTTGTATATATATATATGATATTAACACTTTGTTGACCAAAACATAAACAGCGAAGATAAGAATGTCAATAAAAATAGAGACCACTATAACAATTATTTTTTTGAGACTTTGCTTTGTCATTTTAATAATAGAGATTTATAAGTTTTGAAGTAGGTACAGTGGGAACTCAGAATGGTCCGTTTTTTATTAAAAGCTATTTCGAAGAAAAATACTTAGTTTCGTAGTTACGAGCACGTAACGCACCTATTGATATTAATTCAGATATGCGTTTACACATCAAAATTTTGTAGAATTTTGTTCCTACATATTCTTTGTCAAAATAACAAAGTTGGCAATATGGTGAATTAATAAAATATTGCGTAGGTATAACCGTCAATAGATTTGTCTTTCAACAGAAACAAATAAACTCGTTTAAGAAAATTTCATATTAAAACTATTGAAAAAAATAAAAATCTATTATATTTCTAAAATATTATAACTTACCGGATCGCATTTTAATACTGAGATTTTCACGTATCAGTGCGAATAGGGTCGTTGTAAAATTCACTCTAAGTTCGTCATCTAATGGCATATTCATTCGTATTAACTTTTTGTAGGCGAGGCGATTGGGACATTTGTTACCGAACCCCAATGGAGGATCCATGTTTTTTAACATATCATACATTTCTGTGTAGTGAATTTTACCCCTAGAAAAATTTTGCAATAGAATTTGTTTTTCAATTCATATTGATCTCGATAATGTGCATGGCCATAATAAAAGATTTGATTGACCACATAAAAAAGAATTAAAGAAATATTTTAACAACGATTAATAATACACACACAGAACAAATGTACAATTACATTAAAGATGAATGCAAATAACATTAAAAAAATGTTGAAAAATATTTGTTGGTTAAGTCTTTTTTTGGTTTGTTTTTTTAATTAGTAGACAAGTTATGTAATGTCAGCTTTTGGTTAGTGGGCATTTTATTTATTATGATGTTTTATTTTGTTTAAGAAAAGTTCAGTTTTATTTATTGAGTAAATAGTAATTATTGCGTTTTAAGGAATAGTGTTTTTATTCATTAACCCTTGTGAGACCACGAACAGAACTCAAATTTTGGCCCCGCCACTGCTATGACCTAAATTATATTTTATGGTTTTTCATTCGTAATTTGAGCGCAATATTGAAAATGATATTATGATGTAAATTGCATGTAGGTACAAAAAATATTTTTTTATGTAGTATACATATTTTCATATTTTTTTTTTAGAAAATATCGACATATTGAAATTTGTAAAATACATAGTAGATTATACCTACCATCACTTTGTTTTTATTTTAATTCGTTCGACGTCTTCGACCATTTTTTTTATATAGCTAAGCTACATGCTATGTAGGTATCTATGTATTATTTATGTTGCCGGAAGAAAAATATTAGATTTTCCGAACTTCAAAAGTTGGACCTTTGTCGTATCAATTTAAAACTTTGTAATGCGTCCCAATCTCTGTCGCTTCATCCATAGATATTCAAACGAAATTCTGTAAGAATGGGGCACACAGCAGAAAGTGGTACACATGCTCACGATTTTTCAGCTGTGGAAGGTGTGGGATTTAATTAAGGTCTAAAGATGGTGCTTATCATATCGGTGTATTTGCCAGCTAAGAAATATCTGTTGTCCCATAGATAATGTCTCAGTCTGATATATGTAGTATGATCTGTGTTGAGATGCCAGGGCTAACAAATTGTTCATAAATCATTTTTGAACTGTTTTCTCCAATAGGGCGTTAAACATATAATTTCAGAGATACTGACTGTTCCTTAGGTACTTTCTTAGGTAGGGTTCCTGCGAGATATATTATAAATATAATAGAGACAACCTACTGTCTGTGAAGGAATCTCTGTGTACCAAATTCTGAGGACTGCGTGAGCGAAGCCGCGGGCAAAAGCTAGTAAATAAATAAATAAATAAGTAGATGGCGCAACTGGCGTGTAAACTGAGGTGCAAACACGCTAGGCCTAGCTTCTCACATAACCATTAGTTTATGTGAGCTTTATTTTTGGGGCGAATGGAAAGGACCTACAATTTTATGCCGAGTCCGAACGACAGAATTGAGAAGCTTTTTCAGGATAGTTATACTCTCGGATGTTTGTCAGACGTTCGCGAGAGGTGGCGCTGCTGAAAGAAACCTAAGGATGTAATTTGTGTTTTTCCGGGGATCGAACCTGGGACCCCTAGCACAGTTGTCCAGCACACTAACCACTGAGCCACTGCGCTTTCTTTTATACGTTTTCAAAATGCTTATCCAATATGATGTCCAGGGACCACCGAATATCCGTGGGCCTTTTGAGGATGCTCTAACTAACACACATAAGAATATGTATTCATAAATTCGAAACATTTATGTATTTGTCATTCCATACAAAAAATGTGCACGACTGGATCGCACGTAACTTTCTTTAGGCTATAACACGCCACCTCTCGCGAACGTCTGAAAAAGAATAACTTTACTGGAAAATGTTCTCAATTCATCCATTCAGATTCGGCCGGCATACATTTGTAGGTCTCTTTCATTGAATTAAAAAAAATATTTACAGAAGCTTTATTTGAGAGCAGCTAAGCCTAAGTTATATTTAATCTCGTGGTGTGATGCCACGAAGCCCAGGTTAAGGTTGATGAAAATCCATCAATCCGTTGAGCATACAAAAAGATGGAGTCGGACAAAATTTCAAGAAGCAGTTATTTGGGTTCACCTATCATTGTATTGCCATTTATGATTAAAACCTCGAGATCTGTAAACTATAAAAATATATAAATATTCGGGACGAGTGTATACTATGACTTATAAACAATAGCCTTAGACCACTTTTTTGAATATTTTGGACGAGGAACATTGACCAGTTACAAATATTTTCCAAGATTCATGATAGCTTGGGTGGTTGCTGAAGTTAAGTCTATTATGTGTTATTTGTAAAGTATATTTCTGAAAATCGGAGCAGTTATAGAGAAGGATTGTTAACACCACAATCAGTGACCCGAAAATTGACCAATCCCAGAAAGGTATAGAGACACTAGATTCCTTGCTTCATTTAAGAGTAGTATCTCCGATAATTCTGTTTTGCAACCTGAAGTTACCTCGCTTTATCGAATGTTAATTAGAAATGCTATATACTTAGTATTAAAAAAAAAAAAACAAGAAAAAATAATTCATATCTTAAGACCGGCCTCGGCGAACCGCCATTAAATCTGAATATTATGTAATCAGATGGTCTCATAAGGGTTAAATCAATTTTTGATATGAAACAAATACGATCAAATAATAATCAATTTAATAAATTTACAAAAGACGTTGTGTTACCCCGAAGAAGTGTGTAGTTGTCTTTTTTACATTTTGGTAATCACAACGAACAAATATACAAAAAGAAAAATTTAATAAAAAAGAAAAAAAACTAAAATGTAATTCACCAATTGAAAAAGTTTTGTTAAAAATAATGCATACACCATTTATTTATATTTGCAAGTGATTGCAGTCTATGGCAAAGGAATTTCGAAATATTTTTTTTATTAAATTTAATTTAAAAACATTTATTGTTAATGCATTTCCAGGAAGGACAGAGACAATATAATAGACATGTTTAGACCATACTGTCCATCGAAAGCTTTTTCTTAGTTATTGTTAGTTATCCGTCATATTGAGAATTCGTTTGTCAAAATACAACGTTTCATCAAAAGCGATTGCCAAAGATTCTATCACACGCAAATAGATTATTCAAGCAATTTTGTAAATATAAAACAGCAAATTTTGCAAAATTTAGCACATATTAGTAAAAAAAAGAAGAAATAAATATAAAAGAAAACAACAACAATAACAAGTATTAAATTTGATAATTACGTCGCATTTGGATCATATTCAGCCCATATCCGAACGAATTCGTCCAAATGATGGGCACCCAAGATACTGGAATCACGAGTAAGATAATCAAAATTATCCATGATGACGGCGACAAACAAGTTTAACATCAGAAATGAACAAAAAAATATGAATGATACAAAATATGCGTATGCCAATGTGGAACCACATGTATCTCCTGGTTTCTCCGCACGCTCATCACATGGCTTCCCTTTAAGGCACGCCAGCATAATGTTCGGCCACGCCTCGCCTGTTGCACATCTATAAATAAAAATAGCTTTAGTAACTGTTGAAATGAATTATTACAGTTTTATTTTATATGATTATTATAATAATGTGTGAGCTATAAAACACCAAACTATTATGTAGTATTAATTACAATAGTATAACTATAATATTTATATTGCTTACAAAAACTTTTATTTGACTAAAAAGTAATATAATGTTTTTTTTTTATTTACAGAAGTTTTTTTTAATTTGAAAAACACTAACTATCACATTATACTTGTGACTTGTGATAATATTTAAGTTGGTTTTTTCAATTCAATTAATTTCAATTAAATATTTCAAACTAAAAAATAAATAAAATAATGCAACTAACTTCTAAAGAGGTTCGTATAAAATCTACTAACAAATTAAAATAAATAAACTTTATGTAACGCTACGAGGATAGGTTTATTTTAAATAATTGTTATTTAATTTTAATGTCAATTGGCTGATCAAATTCAATTTGCACATTTTTTGTTTTAAGTTTTTTTTTTTTTTTATATTTTGGTTGATTTTTTTCTTGGAACTATGGTTACATCAGAAAAATTAAGTAGCTTAAGAAATATTTGTGACTTTAAATCAAAGAAAGGAGAGTATGATCGAGACAGGCAATAAAAGTCGCAGAAATGTTCAATTCTATATTTTTGGTATCCAGGATGAATATGCGAATTAATCGGGAAGTGTTCGTTTTTTCCTGGCAAGGGAAGAATAGAAAATATCTTTCCAAGGGAAGTAGGTGCATACATTCGAACAATCATTTTAGGTTTTTATGGGCATGTCTTTAAATCCAAACAAAGTTGGTCCTATCAGTGTGGCTTCAGGCCAGGAAAGTCTACCAACGACTAAATATTCACACTGCGGCAGATTTTGGAAAAATCGATACCCACCATCTTTTCATCGATTTTAAGGTCGCCTATGACAGAATTTATAGAGACGAGCTATACAGAGCAATGTCTACTTTTGGCATCCCTGCCAAACTCGTCCGTTTGCACAGGATGACAATGGAGAATGCACGCTGCTCCATCAAGGTCGGTAAAGATCTCACCGAGACCTTCGATGTCAAAAAAGGATTTAGACAAGGCGAAGCGCTGTCATGTGACTTCTTCAACATCGTTCTTGAAAGAATAGTGCAAAACTCTAACGCTAACACCCGAGACACTGTCTTTCAAAAGTCCGTCCACCTACTCGCCTACGCCGACAGCATCGACATAATCGGCAGAACGCAGCGTGATGTCGCGTTCGTGAGCATTGAGTCGGAAGCCAATGAGGGCAAGACAAAGTATATGCTGTCATCAAGAAACGCACGTCTTGGACAGAATGTCACTATAGACAGATATAACTTTGAGGTGGACTAGGTTCCGCTATGAACTCAGACAATGACACCAGCGCTGAGATTAAACGAAGAATAACTCTTGCCAATCGCTGTTTCTTTGGGCTATGAAAGCAACTGAGTAGTAAAGCCCTCTCTCGAACAACTAGAGTGACCCTTTATAAGACCTTAATCATTCCAGATGAAGTCACTCTTGAAGGTTTTGAGAGGAAAATTCTTCGAGTTATTTTCGGTCCCGTCTGCATAGACGGTGAATGGAGGAGGAGATACAACGACGAACTATACGGTCTGAACAGCAACATCGACCTAGCCAGAAGAGCGAACGTCCAACGACTGAGGTGGCTGGATCACATAGACGAATGGACCTGAATGTTCCGGCCCGGAAGATCTTCGAATCTACACCCGAGGGACGGAGCAGTAGAGAAAGACCGCGACTCAGGTGGCGCACGCAAGTGGAAGGGGACCTTAACCAACCAGCGCAGCGTGCGAAACTGGAAAGGGTCCCAGACCCGAACCTTGGAAAACACACTAATTACATCTTAAGGTTTTTTCCACTGTGCCACCTCTCGCGAACGTCTGCCAAACATCCGAGAGTATAACTGTCCTGAAACGGCTTCTCAATTCAGTCGTTCGGACTCAGCACAAAATTGTAGGTCCCTTCCATTCGTCCCAAAAATAATAACTCACACAAACGAATGGTTGTGAGAAGCTAGGCCTATAGGGGTATAGGGTGTCTACACGCCTGTTTCAGTATCAAAATGAAAATAAGAAATATTTTCGTGGCTACTAGAACAAGTAAAAATTCTAAATGAAATGTAATACAGCCAAAAACCATTTGATTTTCTACAAGTCATTGTAAACCAATATTTCATTGATTTATGATTGAATGGGAAAATTGCAAGTATTTTCTAAGAAAGTGCGTAGGAAGGGTGTTAATTTTAACGATAAACCTTAACCTATGTGAACTTATTGCGCGAACTAGCTACTTATTTATTATTTAATTATGATTCTCAAAATTACTATTATGTAGTAGGTAGTTAAAAAATTATACTGATGTAACCACTTGTTCCGTTCTCTCTTAATCAGAATCTTTAAACACACTTAACAAAACAACGTTCAAAATATTTGAATAATCTACAAAAACCCAATACTGGGAATTCGCTATGCAATTTTAATGTTTTACTCATTCCAAAACAAATCTCAAAAATTAAATCAAAACGAAAATGGGTAAATTAGTGCTTAGGAATGGTGAAGGCACTCAATGAAGGTTATAATGGCTTTAGGGGTTAGGCTAAGGTGAAATAGGGAAGCAACTGCAAAAGCAATGTTGCGCAAGATTCTTTTAATTCGGACACAAATAATAGTTTACCTAAAATCATTTATAATATGTTCACTACTTGTCAGTTCTTTATGAAGGTTTTTAGTAATTCACTATACAAACTGATTCTACAGTGCAAGCAGCATTTTTATTTTCTGTTGGAATTCAAAAAATGAACGTTTGTGGAGATGGGTGTGTTTGTTTTTGTATTTTTTTTTTACGTAAATAAAGTGTGTAAGAGAGTTTTTAAATTTCTACAAAAACATATCAATTTATAATTTTTTTTCAGTGCAATTTGCTTCCAATTTAAAATTAAAATAAAAACTGAATTAAAAAATATTGTTTCTAAACAGAAAAATAAACTGTCTGTTTTATGAAATAAATATTGGTAGTAGTAGAAAATAACTCCCTCATTGATGTCACTAGCTAAATAGTTTTGTTTTTATTTAGAGCTAATCTCTGAAGGTGTTTTCTAAGAAATAGAAGATCTCACGATATCTCTATACGCCTATTGCGTTGCTGACACCTTTTATAAAAATATTGTTTGCTATAAAAATATTGAAACAAATAAAAATTAAAACTAATTCCTCTATAGAACTTTTTTATTCTCTTTTTTTTACTTATTCACTTTCTGCACAATTACAAATATGTTTGCTTCACATTCTTCGGTATTATTGTTTGTTTGTTTGTTTGTTGAATTGGACAAAATTACATACCTGAACAGCAACATGACTCCTTGCATAAACGATTGGAAGTTGTTGTGTCTAGTTATTGACTGTTCCGGTGTACTTAGTTTGATATTTCCAAATACCTATTTGCAATGTAATAATGTTTTTTTTTCCATAAAAAAGAATTTTAAAAATTAAACAGAACCAAAATAAATTCAAAGTATTTCGATTCAGACAAAAAATAAATAGCTATTCTTTGATTTTTTTTTTAAATTCTTTTCTTTAGCAAAATGTAATATTGTTTGAAACTAAAAGTTGAACAAAACGGGAAAATAGTAGAATATAAAACAAAATTTATATTTATTTAGATAAATGTTTGTGTGTCTTTTGTTGTGTTGACGGCGATTTTCAAATAGGTGATGAATTTACAAGCTGTAGATATACAGTTGTACAATAGACAAGAAATTACATATTTATAAAACATATTATATAGATAGATATTTTGTTGACTGTACTAAAATACGTTTAAAAGGGTCAATGTTAGATAAACTGATTTTTAATTGATTAGCTCAAAACTATAGAGACAAAAAAAAAAACAAAAAAACTTGTATATTTTCATGTATTGCTGTTTGATTGTATACGCGGGGTTAAAGCTTTTAACGGTTTTGTATACTTGAATATCGGATGCAGGGGGTTCTTCATGAAACCTACTAACAAATGGAATTGCGACAAGAAAAAAAAAAAAACAACAACTAGGTATTTTAATATATATTTTTTTAAGGAACAGGGGACTACCTTTAGCTATAATAGATGAAAAGTGGGTGGCTACAATTATTGAAATGGGGGCTTAGAAATTTGTTTTTGGAACGAATTCAGGTCGACAAAATGTAAATGTAGGTATATATTAACTTGAGGGAAATCACAACCATTCCATTAGAAATACAAAATATCTAAAATAATAAATATGTATATATATTATTTTTAGATGTAACAATTAATTTAATATGCATGCAGGATGATGGTAGATAACATAAGTCTAAATTGAATATTTTTATATACTAGGGATCTTATTTCAGTATAAACTGTTTCTTCTATATTAAAATGCGTATTCCTTATCTCGGATAATGTAACAATAAAAAACCAAGTTAACTGAAATGCAAGAAGCTAAATAAATTCTTAAGATTGCGCAAATTTGGATGCCAATGTACCCTAAACTGTTTTCCCTAACCATTTTTGCATCATTTAAGGTTCTATAAATTAATATAAATGACCAACATATTCATCCCAAAAAAATCAATGCACCTTCTAGGAGTCACTGTCAATTCGGGAACAAAATGATAGGATGACTTATCAAATATCGCAAGATCAGCGCTCTCAAAGTTAAGCTACCTATCCGCACAGGTTGGCCCAATCAACCTGGACAGCATTTAAAGACGAGCAGAATACTAGCATCAAATAAACAACCCTTGGCGCACAGAAGACTTGGACTAGTCGCTAAAATGTGCCTGTTCTATGGGTCCTACCATGGCAGGTATTCGGAGAAACTTGACGAAATTATTCCTTGAAATGTGATATAGCGAATGAATGAATAAATGAATAAACATCACCTATCAGTACACTTAACACCTGCGAATACATCACTTTTTCAAAACTTGGACTACAGGACAAGTACCTAAATATTGGAAATTTCTTTCTGCGGAAATAATATCCAATATCTGCCATTACAAAGCAAGTGTCGAATGGCCATATCACTGAGTAATACGTTTACAGAACAAATTCCATCGCTTACTGATGCTCACGGATACCGCGATTCGGACACAGATATAAACATCACCCAAGAACTGAAACGGGTATAGAGATGAAAAATTGTGACGTCTTCAACGGTATAAATATCTTGCAGCACTGGAATTGTTTTTTCATGGATGCTAACTGGGGAGTATAGAATGAGGTCGGATTCCTGCCAGAACCATTGCATTTCGTCACGATTTTTTTTTATGGATCCAATGATTCGACTTAGTGCGACTAGTTATAAGAAGTCTGCTGAAATTACGACAACTATAGCCCCCCTTTATAAATACATGAATAATGAACATTAAGACTCCACGACTTAAGTGGTCGACGAGTGGCGCTAAATAACTGTCATTTGTCATTCAAAATAAGACTCTGCACAGAGCTCGAGTATGACCAGCGGAGGACTAATTGTCATAAATGTTGTAGGTATTTCTTAATACACATTTTTACAATCTACTTTCTGGTGGGAAAACCAGAATTGATCAAATCAAATGCATACAAATTTATGCTGTGAACTGAGTTTTATCCATACTGTTCCTGTTCAGTCAATTCATAATATAATCTGAGTTCAGACTTTCCTAAGAACTAAAAACGAAAAACGATTAATGAGTGCTACAAGTAGTGGGTATTTCGGTATCCCAAAATGGAAATTTCAACCCCATGTAGTTATAGCTCATTTTGTTATTAGTGACAACCTAATTAAATAGGGATTTGTGTTCGCGCCAAAAATTAGTATTGGCCGTTCCTCACAAATGCACTCGATGCGAAACCACTGAAAGTCACCCTCTTTATCGACGTGCACTAAATAGGAAGTAAAGATAAATCGAATCACACCGCCTGTGAGGACACACTATAAACTCCTCGTTTTCGTCACCGAGTATTTATTGTGTCAATGGAAATCAGTTGAACAATTGTTGAACAATTTCAAAAAGTATAAGCATATTTTGGAGGCGGCATACCTGGGAATAGTGCACTAATTTGATAGTTTTATTGAATGCACTAGAAAAATCAAGTCCAGTGCTAATGAAAGTTCTATTGCACTTAGGGTTGCCAGAAATAATTTGAAGAAAGTAGTTATCGAGCATGAAAATCCCGGACTTTCCCGGACAAAATAGGATCTAAAAAAGAGTACAAAATAGCACCAAAATGCGCGTACTATTGCGGTAGGTATACTTCATGTTTTAAGGCCATGTGTCATTTGCGCTGAATAATTATTCTCGGCTGATTTTCTGACACAGAAGTTGACTAAACTCAAATCTTAAAATAGAAATATGTATTTTCTTAGTCAGATACTCCATAACAACTTGGGAAAGGGGAAGAGATAATGAAAATCAATTTCTGGGATTTTGGAAATTTTACTTTTTTGTTATTGGCGACAAAATATATTTCGTATTTTATAAACAAAGCATTAAACAACCCTAAACATAACAAAAAAATTTGTATATTTTCAGTGGATTTTTGACGTCTTCGAAATATTATTTTAGGGTTTCAAACACAAGCAAAAGTCGTTCCACTACCGGGTGAAGAGAAAGCTGTCACCTCTTCGAATGGTGCCTGGTATTCTATATTCATTGTCGAGCAATTCAGCAAAATATTTTATACTTTTAAACTGATTACATAGACTTCAATAGGTAAATTCGCATACTGTGGTGGTGGACAATTGGACATACAACACCATTAATTTTTTCATTCAGTGTTTTCGAACCTTTCTTTTGTCGATTACAAAAGTTGGTATTACAATAATCCAGTTCTAGTGCAAACGAACTTTCATTAGCATTGACATTTTGAATGGTAGTGCAAAATCAATGTTAGTGCTTGGTAGGCGGATGATATATGTATCTGTGTGAGTTAATTTGTCTATGCATATACTTAGGTTTACGAGGAGTTAGGCAGCTATAATTTTGAGCTTCTACTACTTAATAAGAAATCGAGGGAAAGCAAATTGCTAAGCACTATTTCCTTGGTCTGAAAATAATACAAAGTCTCAAATTAAGATCCACCTCCTGAACAACTACGAAGAGTCTAACTTAGTCATTAAAAATCCCAATTCTACTCGATAAATCTGAAGTTGTTTGAAAAGAAGCATTCTGCGGAAGGAGTTATTCTGTCATATTTTAGTTGATGGGTTTTCAAGAAGACTGTTCTGCAGTTGTTATGACAACTATATAATAGTGACCTCTGGCAGGAGACCTCTATTATACTTTTCAGTTAAGATTGGTTTAAAAAATCGATGATAAGGTGTTAAATTCTTTTTAAACTTTTCCAATTTTTAAAAACTACTACTGACTTACACATTCTACTAGTATCTACTCCCATATATCTAGGAGTAGGAGATGCATCCTAATGGACCTCTTTGGAAGGTAATTAAAAAAAAATTATTAAGTTGAAATTACTTATTAGTATTTTTGTTGTTCCATTGCCGTGACAAAATAAATTATTCATTTTGTGTCCTAGTACGTTTTAAGAATATGCTGCGAACTGACAATGAATTTGTTGTCAAATTTAAGTTGAAGTTGGTGTACCTATCCAAAACCCTGCCATAAGTTATTTACAACGTAAATACAAATATGAAGGTATAAACATTATTAGATATCATTAAAGCTTGCCAAACAAAGTCAAAATATTGACAAAATGCAAATTGGAATAATTAATGAAACCACTTACTTTTGGTTTCTAGAAAAACTCCCTTATAACCAATTTATAAGGATCGAGATCCGCTAAAAATACGCTATTTATATTTTCTCCATAGATTAAAATTATTTCTTTTCCCATTATTATAAATACCTACTCAAATTAGTAGATTGCTAATTTTTACAATAATACTAGCTTAGCGGGCCCGGCAAACGTTGTTTTGCCTGCTCATTTTCATTGTCCGTCAATTGTTCGGCGGCCGTTTTATTTAACCGATGTGTCCGGACTGATTCTGTACTCCGTGTGCTTCGACCGTTATTTCCTTAGACGTGTGCCCAGGAATCCCGCCCAAACTTCGCGCGGTTGTTTGTTTGGACAATACAATTTTACAACTTTAGCTCCCACGGGTGTCGAGAAATTTATAAGCTTCTTGCTTTTTAACTTTTTTTTGTTGAGTGTTTATTATTTGAAATTTTATTCATGATTTTTTTTTTGTTGAGTGTTTATTATTTGAAATTTTATTCATGAACTTTTTGCTTTTTAATTTTTTTATTTATAGTTGAGTGGTTACTATTTGAACTTTTGTGGAACCGCATCCCAGCGCAACCTACCGGGTCCAATTGTGAATATAAACCATCCCAAGACCCATTCAAACACACACACAAAGTTTCATTAAAATCGGTCCAGCCGTTTAGGAGGAGTACGGTAACAAACACGGACAGAAGATATTAAACGATTTGTTCGTTATTTTAATCTTGGTGAATTTTTTTCTCACGACAATGATTTAGTATGGAAAAATTGTATTGATAAATACTTGACAAGGCTGATTGGACATTATCAAAGTAGTTATGAATGGTGTGCTCTAAATGTTAGGTATCCAAAGTCTTGGTACATTATTTTAAAAACACTCCGGTTCTAGGTAGGATACCACAAAAGAATTACCATCTACTCCCTTATAATTTTGATGAAAACCAGAAAACTCGAAATCTAAATATACCTACATACTTTATGCTTCTATTATCGCTGCAGTAGTTAGGTATTTATAACTTCTAATTGAAAACAAATAAGTAGCAAATTTTTATGAAATCGTTCTTAATGGATATTGTTCTACATTTTGTATTATATAACAGAGCCTTGGTTTAGAGTATAATGGCACTAGCCTACAATATTCGAAAAACTACTTCTGTTCTTGTTCCTAACATAAAACTTTACAACAACTAAACAAAAACCTTAGATTAACATTCAAACGAAGTAAACTAAACAGAAACAATATAACCAAATTAATGTCAAACAACAAACGAAAATAGGGATAACAAAATATCTTTTGTATAATTATATTTCTCCGTGATACTAGATAATGTTTGCATTTTTACTTGTCTGTTTTTTTTTCAAATTCAAAATATAATTTCAAACTACATTTATTTACAACTCAAAGTTTGAAATGTTACCACTAGTTATCTACTTAACAAATAAAACAAAAAATGTTGCTTTGCTTGAGTTCAAGAATAATACAGATATTCTAGCAATTTAAACGAAGGAATATACAATTCCTTTCTGATCAATAATAATATTAACAGATAATTATAAACAAAAAACATAAGTGAAACAAATAAAAAAACAATCAACTTTAGGCAAAGTAAATAAAGTCGAACTCAAATAAATAATTGCTTTTTTTTGTATACGTCGTACATTATATTTATAACTTATGTAATAAATAAATTTTTGTAATTACAGTTAATAATACTTTAAATAATTACTTTTTCTTTCAATACTTGTTTTAATCAACATTTTTTACCGAAAAAGCAGCATGATTCCTCCAAAGAACGATTGAAAATTATTATGCCTGTTGAGCTGAGTATCCGGATCATATTTTATATTTCCAAAAACCTTTATTTTCGTATACACATTTATGTATAATATTTTTGTTTTGTTTGTATAAATTACATATAATAAAAAAACACAAAATAAAAGAAAAAAAAAAATACATTTAAATCAAAAATAGGTAGTTGTTTTCTTAATCATTTGTAGATATAATTATTTTTTTTATCTAAACTATTTAAAACTGTGTGTATAAGGAAATAATTAAGTATGGTATATTATTTTAATTGCCATTAATTTAAAAATTGTTGCATCTCTATTGGAATTTTTCTAAATTTTTGTTGCTAAATTTTATTTCTAATAAAATTAATGGCATCATTCGCTACATATAAAGTCATCTAGTTCTCTAGAGAAATAACGAATCTAAAATATATCCCTATCGGTTGATGGTGGTTGTGGCTAAACCTACTCTAGTGTGGAGTATTGAAACTTTTATAATTTTTTTTTGTGCCAATTATAATTATTCTTTGTAGTGTAGTGTAAATGTACAGTTAATGTGTTATTTATTAAGATATTATATTTGTTGACCCTTTTAGATTTTTAAGTTAAAATCACTTTAATTTTGTATGGAAAAAATAGTTAAATAAATAAAAAAAAAAGAATAAAACTTAATTTAAGCAAACCAAAAATAAAATATAATATTATTGTGGAATGTAAGATTTTTGACACTTACCTGCATGCCAATAATGGCATAAATAAAAAATAGCATTGCAATAAGCAAACAAACATATGGAAGTGCCTTAAACGATTGCACAAACGTCCACAACAGAATTCGTATCGTATATCCTTGACGCAGCAGCTTAATTAGACGAGCCGCACGAAATAATCGCAGGAAGCCAACGTTAATCGAATTCGACTGGAATTATTTGAGATTTTATTGTTTAGTAATCAAATAAATAGTATTGTTTTATCATTTTTTTTTTTAAATGTTTACTTTGGATAAGAATAATTGTTTTTATTTAAATATATACACATTTATTTTATTGTTAATATAGTTTAAAGAAATATGTAATTTTGTTAGGATAGTAAAATTTCATGTTTGGCATACAACACTTTCAAGCCATAGCATCAGCATCTTTTAAAAGTAAAATTATTCACTACTAACTAGCTTAGAAAACTTTTTTATAAAATTTATTTATTTTAATGGCAAGCAATTTTAGAAGGGCACACGCAGAAAAATCAGATAACATAATCGTATTCTTGATCATTCAATTATTAAATGCCAAGTGGATTTATATAATATTTTCCTAAAATTTTGTATTTCATCTAAAGTAAAGCTTATTAATTAAAAATAGGATATAGCATATACGTAGATAAGTAGAGAATGTAAGTTAGTGTTGGACAATTATGTTTCGATGTTTTATTTGCTTGGAAAGTGGTGTATACCAAACGAAAAAATTAAAAAAAGAAAATAAATAAATACAAAAAACAACAATTAAAACAACAAACACAAAAGCTAACGGCTAGACTATTATATTTATACATTAAAATTAAAAGAAATGAAGAAGTACAACAAATAATATGTAAAGCTATGTTAAATCTTTTGAAGCCGAGTTTCCAATAATCAGAGAAATTTTGATTGCCAGTTTGATTATTTCGGAATCGAAATATAACTTACGATCCGAAAAAAAGTACAAAAATGTAGGTATCTGACCATTACCAAAATCAGCTCCAAGAAATAGTTTTAGGTATTTTAATCTCTATACCAAATTAAACACATTTGAAAAAGAACGATAAATAAAAACAAGAAAAATTGAAATAAAAAATTAATTAACGTAATGTTAAGCCTGAACTACATCCAAACAAAAGTGGAAAAAAGTACAAAAAAGTAAACAAAATCATTTGTCCTACTTCATCATATAGTAAACTCTGTATATTTTCTCTCAATTTAAAATTTTGTGTGTGGCTGAAAGCTTGAACATGTTTCAGCTTTCAATTTTCACAAAGTTCTTATAACCAATACAATCAACAAAATCGTTACGGACTTCCCGCCAGATCACGTTCAAATCACATAATTCCTATGAGTTTCACAACCAAAAGCTCTTAGATTTATTAGTTCAGATTTTACTCATAGATGTTTTATCAATAGTCATGTGTTTTCGATGAAATAAATAATAAAAAGCTCAGAGCTTTAGTAGTTCAGATTTTACTCATAGATGTCACGTAAATATGCGTGTGTTTTCTATGAGTTTCGATATTTTCACTTTTTTGTACTTTTTTCCACTTTTGTTTGGATGTAGTTCAGGCTTTATTTTAAGGAAAGTAACCACTATTTACTTTGCCTTATCTGGTTAAACGAAATATTTGCTAGCTAGCAATGTTTAATGTTGCACGGATACATTGAAAATAATTTCAATTCAAAATAGGCAAAGTACACAATGGATACGTTGAATAGGTATTTTAGTAAATATAATGTTAAATAATTTTAGTATGTAAAAGTAATTTGTTTTTGAAGTAACTAAGTATTGGTATGTACTAAGGGATAACGTTTTTCTTTCTGTACTGGTAATAGGAACTATAACTAATACTATTATAATTTGATTTTCTAGAATTAAATATTCACTTACAAACTAATAGTCTAAAATCTAATTGGCATTTTTAATGTATTAGTAATTCTAATTTAAGTTGGTTTTACATAATGAACACCCCGAAGTATCCAATGATGTTTTCTTATTTGCATCGTAGTATTAATGTTATTGGATTGCATTCTCAGATATGTACCAGATATTAGGTCTATTTAAATTAACATTTTTCTCAGTCCAGCAACGCAAATCAGAATCTCCAATACAAAATACAACTGCACTATAATTGATGCCTATATTATTGATAGTGACTCAATGTTTAGTGTACTAGTGAAGGGTCACAAGTTCAACCACAAGAAAAAAAAAAAAAAAAACGAAAAGTACATTTTAAAGTTTTTTATCCACTGCGCCATTTTCCGAAAGTACCTCCGTCTGTCTTGAAAAAGTTTTATGAATTTGGATTTGGAGATGGTCTTTTAATAGAATTGATCATTTTTCCAATTACATAGTTCTTTCTTCCAGGGGATGGTCGGTCACTTTTGTCAATTGGAGAAGCCTGTAATTCAGCACGGGCTAAAAGAGTCATATATTTTTTTTATACCCTCCACAGGAAGGTATATTTACTTTGACAAGAAGGAGTCACCAGAGACCCCAACACGATAGCGTCCAAACGAAACGACCTAGGCGAATGAAATTTTGTGAGAGTACTTTTTTTAATCGTCGTTTGGTATTGAAAATGGGCTATATCGGCCAAGTAGTTTTGGTACCTCCTATACAAAATCAATATTCGACCCACTAGTTTTTCTGACGAAGTAAAAATCTAACGCCAACATAGTAGCAATTATTTATCGTACCAGTTATAAAGTCCACTTAAAAATGTTCATACATTTAAGGACGGAACTGCAGAATCACTACATATAAGTTTTGTTAGGGTTTTTCTTCATTTGGTATTTTCTGAGTTTCTAAAATAGCTGTCATTTAAAGCAGTATTTTACCTTAAATGAAAATTTACAAAATTTTGTTAATAATTCGACAATATGAGAATGCAATCATTAAGGATATTGTTTCTCAATTTCTGACTCAATGGTTTACCACAGAATTAGATAGTTCGGAGTGCTTTTACAAATAATCAAAATTCAAAAACACATAGTTCAAAAGAGATAAGTGAACACTTCCTGTTCACATGGTTGTCTGTGTATATCTCTTAAGCTTCTCAGAACTCTCCGAGAAGCTTCTATATTGTATATAAATGTATTATACGTTTTATAATAATCAAAAATGGCTACAGAAAAATAAGGGTAACAGGGTGTTTTTTTTTTGGAACGACGTCGATTTTTTTAGGAATTGCCGAACCTCTAAATAGCAACATAGTGTAAAAGTCGAAATAGAAACATCTAAAGAAAAATGGACAGAAGACACATTGAGGTCAATCAAAAATTAATGTGATATCTTACACAAAAATATAGTAGATACGATCTTTTATTTTAAGGATAATCAACGGGGAACGAAGTAAAGCTTCCACTACGTTAAGTATATATTTTTTTTATGACAGTTTAAGTAAAGTAATTGCGTCTAAAGTTTTCATCTAATAGCAAAATTCCATATTGTTCAAAAAAGTACGTTAAAATTTGTAAAATAAAAATACAATTTAGGTTATTACTGAGCTTTAAAAATAATTGAATTTTTTATTTTTTTGTTTTTACTTTTCTTATTTTTACTTACGTCCTGATGTTGATTGGAATTCAATATTTCGAGTTTGTTTGGATTTGATTTTTATTTTTGATATCGAATTCATTTCGAGATATTTTTTTGTAGTGATGTTGTGTGTTGTATTTTAATATTTTGATGATGAGATAGATAGATTAAAGCATTTTTATGTTTATTTTGGTAACATCGCAAGCAAGATAGCATTCACATTTCGGTGATTAATTTATTAGTTAACATTATACAGAAGAAGTTGGTACAGTCACGGGTATCATTAATTAAGAAATTTTGTTTATTGCATTCATTCAATAGCATATTTTAGTTTATTTTGTTATAAGTGTTTTTTTTTATTATTATTTTTTTTTTTTTTGCAAAAAAGAAGAAGAAATAAATGCATTAATCAGATTTGATAAGAATCGTTATTTTGAAATGGCATTTCAAAAAACAGCAAATTGTATAAGCGACAACATCCAAAAAATCATCTACGAATTCATTTGCCAACAAATTTCTATTTAATGCACGAATGATCTCTAGAAGCTCTAAGAGACGGGAGATTTGATGACGTTGGAATAACATTCTAATCGCGATACTCTTAGTTCTTTTTTTTTTTGAGTAGGTTAATAAACACTACAGGGTAAGTAGGCGGGTGGGAAGAGGGGCGGGATGAGAAGCCATTGTTGGTTTTGTCAAAAAATGCTTAACATTTTCTTTAACTAAGAACACTAGCTACTTGATTTTCATTAAACAATGTGACAACCCATCATATGGTAATTTTTTTTAATATAATCTAGAATTATTTGATTGGTTTTAACAAAACACAATTGTAAAAATTTATAACAAAAATTTAACAAAAAATATTAAATCAATTAATGCTCTGATACTGTATTATGTATGAGTGGTAGTGGTGTGATGTGAATGGTATAATTTTATGGTGAGGCTACCTAGATATGAGTATAAAAACCACACGTTCTACTTTACCTTGATAAAATTAATCTTACTTATTTATTTTGTTGAAGTTCATCTCTGTTTTAAAATGTATCTGATCGAGTTATAATGCCGATTTTGATTCTGGAAATTTCCCATGAAAGGTGACGTTAATACCATGGTTTATAAGTGTATACGGTCTTTGTAGGTTTATTGGTTCATGAGTTATAGGGGCGCGGCACCTCCCACACAAAAAATGCATTCAAAAGCTTATATCTTGAAAACCAATGAATCGTTTGAGCTCAATCTTACAGATAATCTTAGGTATTGGCTCAGGAGTATTTCTGTGAAGATTGATCAAAATTAGACAAAGAGGCGTGGCACCGCCCATACAAAAAAACATTCAAAATCTTATACCTATCTCTAAAACAACCGAATCGATTAAAAAAAACTTTAAAAATCGTATATCTCAAAAACCGCCAAACCGATTGAGCTCAAATTTGCAGGCAATCATAGCTATTGGACTGGGAGTGTTTCTGTGAAGATTAGCCCACATTTAAAAAATGGGTCTTGGCACCTCCCGTATAAAAAAAACATTCAAAATCTTAAATCTTAAAAACCACAGAATGGATTGAGCTCAAATTTACAGATAATCTTAGGTATCAGCCCAGAAGTATTCCTCTGAAGATTGATCAACATTTTACAAAGGGGCGTGGCACCACCCATACAAAAAAAAACATTAAAAATCTTATTTTTTGAGAACCACCGACTTGATTGAGTTCAAAATTACGTAGAATCTTAGGTCTTGGCCCAGGAGTATTCCTGTGATGATTGGTCAAAATTGGTCAAAGGGGCGTATACACTAAAAACATTCAACATCTTATATCTTGAAAACCACCGAATCGATTGAGTTCAAATTTTCGGACAATCTTAGGTATTGGCCCGAGAGTGTTCCTGTGATGATTGGTCAAATTGGACCATGCAAAAAAAAAAATTGCAAACTCTATTCTTCGCCAGTCATGGGAGCCAAAGTTTGTTAAATGTTGTGTACTACAAAGCATTACAATAAAAAAATGTTTATCACCGATTTGAATGAATTTGAAATTGATATCTTTTTTATTTTTGCACTACGAAGTGTGCACGGGGTTCGCTAGTCTATATATGTAAAAATGGTGTAAAAAATTTGGCTAAATTTTTTTTCAGTTGTTCGTAATTGCCAGGAGAACTTTTTAACGATCTTCGGAATCTGAATCATCCGAAATTGTGCAACGGTACTCGGATGTCCGTCAATAAACTGCATGAACAATGTGATTCAAGCTTCGATTATCAACTGATCTTCCATTCAAATTCAAGTGGATTCAGTTCCCCGTTCGCCAATCGTTGGAAGTCTGTGGGATTAATCTCGAATTTCCCTGTTTTTCGCACGGTCAGCTGTACGTTCCCTTGTCGCGTGTTGGCAAACCGTCTTCGCGCCGGAAAACAAATCGAAAAACATTGTTTATCACATCTCTCTCTACTGATTTCGATTCCATTCAAATAAATCACCTTGAAATTTTAACTATCTGTGTTTTATTATCACTCTGGAGTTTATCTGAAGGCGTTAAATAGGGGCGAGACGAAGTTCGCCGGGTCCGCTAGTGAGATCTAAATGTATGCCAAGTTCTTAGTTTAAGAAGGTTCAAAATTGGTAGGTTTATTTGGCAAGTTTTTCGCTTATAGTTTCATTATATTAAGAAAGAATATAATATATAAGAATATCAAAACTTGACCAGTGAACCTAGCAATTTTCTTAACATTGAACTTTCATCCTCAAATAAGATACAGCCATAATGGCTGTAAGTGTTATAATTCCGATAATACAGGGGCAAGATCACGTAATTTATAAGACTGTCCCGACTTTTTTTTAAAGACATACGGGACGTACAAATGTCCCGTATTTAATTTTTAGTCCCGTATTAGTCTCGTATTTTCATTATAAACTTTTTAAATTATTATTCAAATTTAAATTTTATTAACATTAACATATAACTAAGGCCTATCGCTCAGTCTTCAACATTAAATGCAGTTTGCAGACGACACAATAAACGTATGCAGCATGTCTACGACATGTTAATTGGAAAAATTTCCCGGACAATTCGAAAATTCGAGAAAAGCAGAAAGTGTTTTTATGTTTGTTCATTTTTGTATAAACTCGCGACTTCACGGTAGATTTGCGTTCACAAAACGATCATATACAAATTGAAATTTAGGCAAGGAAACTATCGAGGCATAGTAAAGATTACTAATTATGAAGCATGTGATTGTATCCTGTTTTGATTTAAAGATTCGACGTGAATACCGATGCTTTCCGTTGAAATGTAAAAATTAAGCTAAGGAAAATGAAGGTACATTTGGATGGGGGCTTAATTTTAGTGCGGACAGCGTACCTACCTGCTGCAGAAAATCGATTTTAGGACCTTATACTGGGGGGTTATTCCCAAATGCGCAGCAGATAAGTATATATATTGGGGTCGCGGATCGCATAGTTTCTGTATTGATATTATCTGAAAAAGTATTGGTGTCTTCTTTTTTTCTGCACCTACATATTTACAATTTAACATGGAATCATCATAGCTTGATTCTTGAGAAACACTTTTGAAGGACACGTCTCATTTAAAAAATCGAGAAGTTGCTGAAAGACAGTTTCCAAGTCGGGTTTCAAAGAGTGCGGTACGACAAATGAGTGAGTGCAACATGTTTTGTCCCTATTGTGTTGTTTTTACGTCATGACTCATGAAGTCATGAAGGAATCAAGTTAGTAGATTATGTATTCTCTTGAAAAAGTAATAATTTATGGAATAATCCAATACAAGTGTATTGTTTTTTTCTGTTTGTTGCTATAATTTTCATATTTCTTTTTGTCCCGGGTTTGGCTTCTAAAAATATGGTCACCATAGATATAGCCTAAGATTTTGGGACAGATTCTTGTTCATTTGCCACAAATAGAATAATGTCTATATTTTAAAAAAATAAAAGTTGCTATACCTACCTACATTCGCTAACGATTGTCCTAAATTATATCCAACCAGGAACTGTGTTGTAAGACGAGTCAAAATTTATTGGATGTCAATAAATGACTTTGGATTGTTCACACAGTGAGAAAGCCACTACTTCAAACATTTTTTCTTTCTTTCCGAACATAAATTTCAGCAACCTTTTATTAATTTCCTCAGGTATACAGGTTGGATTTGGATTGAGATTCTATGTTAAATAACAAGTCATTAGTACAACAGAAATGAACTTCAGTATCTATGTATTTATCATCCTAAATGGCTCCAACATTCTTCCTATTTGTAATAAAAAAAATATGTTTAAGCAATTTATCTCTATACATATAAAAGAAACATGCCAAAGTTTGTAAATAATTTTTCATAATTTTTTTTTCACTCCAAGCGAAAGCAAGAAAATCACCTCTAAAAAAACGTTGGCGCTGTGCTAGTAATTTTAGGACTATCGTGATATAAAGAAAACAAAATTAATATAACAAAAATATGAAATAAATGAATTTTTAAAATTTTAGATACACAGCTAAAAATTTGCGTATTCACGGACAGATAACAAATAAAGAGAAACACTTTCTAAAAAGCGTAAAGGTGCTTATCCTTTACAGGAGCTCATTTTTCGAACACGTTTATAGGTAGGTAAGCTAAGCAACTAAATTCAGTTCTTATTAAAAATCTGTTTTGTCTTAATTCTTTTCGAAAATAGAGAAGCAAAAAATTAAAACAAACTTTTTTTGTTTGCAATTACTTACAGATGCTGCGGTTGGCTGTGTTATGAAAGATGAATGTGGCGATGATGGTTGTAATAATAGTATTGAAGTTCAAGCCAATTTTTTTTTTCGATTAATTTTTAATAGTATGGTTCAATTTTAATTGTTTTTAATTGTGTGTAGGTATTTGTTTTGGTTTAAATATTTGATTGTGGTATGAAATTGATTGAGTGAATTGTGCATTATATCCGTACATTTTACACATAATGTACATTATATGAAATTAAAAGAAAAATTAAGAAAAAAATTATTTGCATAAGTATAAATCAAGTATAAGTGGTAATATAAATTTTATGTTTTCTTTTTATATCTCTGTTTGGACGACACAAATTTGTTATAAATTCCTAAGATGGGTTCGCACTCAAGTTTAGAATAACGAAATAAGCATTTGTTAATTTTTTTGTAAGTAAACAATTTGATTATTGTGAATCAGTTGCTACTTAAATAAAATAACATGTATAATAACTTAACATACATAGACCTATTACATTCAAAAATAGGTTTGTCACTATATAAGCGTTTTCATTTCATAATAATTTATCTATATGATTTGTAACATTAAACGAAACGAAACAATAATTATGATATTAATTACTGGGTTTAAAATATTTGTATCAATATAAGGATAGTACATTTTAGTTGAAAGTACTTTTATAAGCAGTTGCACACAAGGAGTAAGTAACACCAGCGGATAGGTAGGTACTAAAAACGGAACAATTTTGGGATATTTACTGTGTATAACTAGAGCCTGAATTACGAACTTTCATTATGTTATTCCTCAAATGGGTGGTAGAATAATATATCATAATAAGGAAACATTATCTGCAGTTTATTTATAATAATGCAATCAGTCGGATCTATATAATTAAATAAATAAAATTTAAATAATATTCTTTGTTAAGCGAATGATACGCTTGAGAACGGCTCGTCCGATTTGGCAACTTTTTTTTTATTTGCTTAACGGTGACAGAAGATGCACACAAGAAAACGCTGCAGCACAAAACAAGATCAGCGAAATATGAGTATCGAGCCAGGAGAAGGGAGGAAAATAAGATCCGCGTAGAAAGAAGAGGTCATAAACAGCTTTCCAGCTCAAGGAGATCGAAGAGTCTCGCGATCGTATCAACATCCGGAGGTTCTATAAAAAAAAAGTCAAGCAACTGGCTGCTGGCTTCAAAACCGCAAATAGTAGATAAGGTTAAGAAGCATTTCCAGCAGCTGCTTAATGGGCAAGATATAGCAAGAAGAGAACCCACGTCCAGTCAATGAAGAACCAGTTTCACGACCTAGTATAGAAGAAGTGGACGTAGCTATAAAAAAGATTAAGAACAAAAATGCCGCAGTCTCTGATGTTTTACCGGCGGAGCTCTTTAAATACGGTGGTGCTGGTGATGTTTTGGTAGGGAGCATGCACCAAATCATCAACCAAATATGGGTGGAAGAAGACTATCAACCTTTATCCTGCCAGTTCTGCTTTATGGCGCCGAGTGCTGGACGATAAGCAAAAATGGAGAGCTGATACTGGGCTCCTTCGAAAGAAAAATACTTTGGCGGATTTTTTGTACTGTGTGCGAGGAGGGCGAATAGAGGAGCATGCTATCACTGAACCAAATTTGGAAGTGATATTGACAAAAAAGTAGGTGGACTTGAAGAAATGGTGATCAATATAAGGTCAACACCTCCTGTCCGTTGTTTTGACAAATACTTTGTTATATTGAAGAAATATTGTAATTTTGAAAAAAAATTCATTAAATTTTTCGTTATGGTGTTAAATCCACAAAAATTTGTTATAGTGATAAAAATTCATCATTCTATCATGTTCTTCATTTAAAAAAAAAATTCTTCAAATTGAAAATACTTTCTTCAATTCGACGCATCGTGGCACTTTAAATTAATGAAATTTTCTTCATTTTTACGTATTATTTCTTTAAATTGAAATTTAATTCTTCACTTCAACTCTTCACTTTATTGATATTGAATAAATATTCTTCAATTTTACGCATCGTTTTTCTTCAAATTAACTTACTTATTTATTCAAATTAATGATTTCTTTCGTCAGTTATCGCTTATTTTTTCCAAACTCTCAACAAAACAAAAAAGAAACACTTTTTACAGTCGAAAACTTTTATTTTCTTAACATTAAGTAAATTATAAAGTTGGAATTTTTTTGTAACTTACATCTATACATATTTATAAGAGAATATACTTGAAGATGTTTTGTGGCATGCTTGGATTTAATGAAAGTCGGCTTGGATAAAGGATGTTACAAGGTCCTAGCTAAACTTGGAAAAATTAAAAAATTTAAAATATTAAAGTTATTAAGAAATACAACGACGTTCTTACCGTTCATTTATGGTGATCATTGGCTGAATTTTCTTTTTCTTGTTGCATCTCCTCCGCACATACCCAACGGTTGATCCAACTAGGAGAAAGCATGTTGCTTTTTGGGGGAAAAAAATATTATAATTAAAAGTGAATTTTTTTTAACTAATTTTTTTAGTAGCGAATATAGGTAGAAGGATTTATGTAATTATGAAAAGTATTTCTATATTACTTACGTTTTTCTTATACAAGTGTGTTTGAGAAACACCTCCAAGCGTTTGCAAATAATTGCTGTACTTTAATTTTTAAATTCTTTATTCCGACTTCACTTTGACAATTCACTTTCTAGAATAAAACTTATCACTTCGAGCGCAACAGCGAAGAATAACATTTTAAAGAAACTTCTTCAAATTGATGCAAAACCCATAAGATTCTAAAAATATGTTATGAAAAATTGTTGATTTGAATAACTGATTTTTCTAAAAATGAATAAAATATTTTCTTCAATATCACCTACGGGATTTAGTTCACTCAACGATTTCAGTTTGTCAATATGACGAAATTTCATTCGTTTGAATAAAATACTAAATCGGACAGAAGTTGAAGAAATTTATTGATTTTGAATATTAAATTTTCAATAAAACAAAAAGTTTTATGAAAAATTGTCGATTCGAATAATAAATTCTTCAAAGATTGACAAAATATTTTCGTCAATATGACCTACGCGATTTGGTTCAGTGTATATACAACCGCGAACTCTATGAGCTGCACCAAGATGTGGATGTGGTGCAAAAAACCAAAAACCACCAAGTGGTAGTCACTTGGTCAATTGAGAAAATCGAGGTGCAAGTTCACTTCCTGACAGGGGAAAACAGAAATGTCTTCCCAAGTGGATACGGAGAATTGACTGTCAGAATTCAAAACTATTCAAACAATCACTTAAAGGAGTCTGATGATGAATTAGTGGTGTAGTTCGAAATAGCTATCATTCCTACCAAAGTGACTGTGTCTACGAGTTGTTGTTAATGTAATTCTCTTAAAACAATAATTCACACACGGCGACTACATTGGCTCGGATCTTCGAATCCCAGCCCCCAGGTTAGAGAAGACAAGGAAGACCGAACCTCCGTTTCAAAGACCAAGCCATCACGAATGCCAGAGCGCTTGGTCTGGACAACAATGGAAGTAGCGTGCCCGGAATCGCAGAGGATGGGTCCATATAAAATCTATTTAAATGGCGGGGTTTTAAATTAAATTTGACACCCACAAGAGGAAAAGGGGGATTTAGTTTGTATGGGAAATTTGTATTCCATCCTATCGAGCTCGTAGCAAATCTTATTATAATTACGTATCAACATATTTCTGAATGAAATGGGGTGATTTGTGAAGGGACCAATAACATGGCTTTTCTATCTGCAGTTACAAATTTCGAGAAAACAAATCGACGAACTATTTAAATTGTCTAACCTCTGTATGTAGGTACTCTAGGGAACTTATACCCACTAGTTTTTCATTATTAGAGCGCTGGTGCTTTTCGGATTATGGGGTAGGTAGGTAGGTAGGTAGCAGTGGCGGTTCACCTTGAACCCAATTAGCACTAAGATGTGCCGTTTTGTTACCAGGACTCGTGTGACCTATTTTTGGTGATTGTTTAGGATGTGGTCCGGTCGGTGCCTATAGCCAACCTGTGGAATTGAGAAAACGGATAAGATCCTGTATCCCTTTGCCCGAGATGTCGCTAAGGTCGTCAAAGAATGGTTGGTTTAGTGCGCGCAGTCTGGTTCTCGCTAGAGCTGGACATTTGCGGAGGAAATGAGAGAGAGTTTCTTTTTCATTTGTATTACCGCAACTACGGCAATGCGGGTTGTATGGGATAAATAGCTTGGCCGCATGGTCTCCAATTGGCCAATGCCCCGTGATTATTGCCGTGATTCTGGCGATATCTGGGAGGGTTCTGTTTAGTAGGTTATTTGTTCTGTTTTGGTTGTAGGTAGGTCATATCTTCCTTGATATGACGCAGTTTGTCAACCCCGTCCATCGGGAATTGGCTATCTGCAGAAAATGCGAATGTATTTGTCCCTTTACCGCTCCTAGCGGAATGTGGACCCTCGTTGAGAGGCGTGTAGTGCTGAGCTGAGCCCTTTCTGGCCAGCTCATCCGCACGCTCATGGGGTAGGGTAATGTCGTCATATCGGCGAAGCTATCTTACAATGTTACGAAATGGACCAGAAAAAAAATCGAAGACTAGATACCCCTTGAATGAATTACACCAGCTCCATTATTCAACATAGCAATACTTTCGCAGAGGATTATACATAAAGTCTACACAACCTATATAACGTTGATATGTTTTTTAAATAAGGTTTGTCCGCTTTTAGAGACATTAAAAGGAGTGCATAACTTATTACGATCCTTATACCTATAACACACTTATAAATAATAAGACTGACAGTATCTCTATGACAAATGACAATTAACACAAAACCAGATATAGTGAGGCGGCATAGTTTAAAATTGTATAACAATTGTGCACTTTGTGATGAAAGCATGAAATTTTTACCATGTAGGACACATTATATGAAAATGATTTTAAGATATTGGGGCACTTCAGATTGCGCCCTAAAGGGGTAAAAGGGGGGGGGGGTCAAAGTTTGTATGGGACATTTTTTATTTTTCATCCGATTAACTTCAAACTCGGTTTATGTACTCTCTATGAGAAATAAAGAAAACTAGTTTTGGAAATTCAACTCTTAAAGGGGTAAAAAGGGGGTAGAAGTTTGTATGGGACCATTTTTATTTTTCATCCGATTGACAAAGTGCACAATTTTTTTACTATGCCGTCTCACTAATAATATTATAAAATAAAATAAGACTAGGGAAATTTTTAAAACTTTGAAACATGTTATCTCTTAGTCAGTAGTTATTTTTTGAATCATGCATACATAATATTAGGCTGCTTTCGGGGCTAACAAATAAACTAACATTTATTTAAAATAAAGCTTTGGTTTTTTGCGCCGTCTTAGAAAGATCTAACACGTAAAACAATAATAACGCCTAGTAAAAATACGGTCAACAATTTTCTTTAACAAAAGTACAAAATATCCTATAATCATTGATACAAATATTTTCGTTTGTAATTTTTTTTTATTAAAATTATATATAAAACTATTACTAATGGTACTAAAGAGCTAATGAGCAATGAAATTTAGTATGTTCATAAAAATGTGTGTGTGAGGTGTATTTGTACTTACATCGTGCTGGTGTTTAGATTGTTGTTAGAGTTGTTGTTGAGCGAGTAGAATTTGTTTTATGTTTATTTTATGTTACCAGGAAAGACAATTGTTAGTTTGTTTTTTTTTTGTTATGAAAAAAAATTTCATTCAAAATTTCGTTTGTTTCATAAAAAAATTGTTCATAGTATTTATTTGGTGTTTTTGTTGTTGTATTTTTGTGTGATTATGTAATATTCGACCCCATTTCGTATTCGTATAATCAAATCAAGTATGAAAAAAGGAAAATTAAAAGAAAAATATATTTCGATTAATATTCAAATGGTTTGATTAAAAATAATTATTATAATATTTATATGTTTTTTTTTCTTTGTTTAGTTTTGCTACAAAAAAATCTGTTTTCGAAATTTTGATGTAGTGATGTGTCTATTTCGTTATTTAATTTAAATAATTTGCAAGAAACTCAGCATTGCCTTAGGCATGTACATTATATCTGTGAATGCCTATTTTATTTTTTAGTGCAAGACTTTTCAAATTGTTGCTTTTTTTTTCTTTGTACAAAAAAATATACATTTGATATTGATCTATCTCCCCATTATTAGGAAAGAAGTCTATAAGAGTATGTTAAAAAAAATTAATATAAATGCAACTCGGTTATAAATAGGTCTTCTGTTTAAACTGCAACATTATAAATGTATTGATCTATTTAAAACTGAGAAAAATATTTATGGCTTTCTTATTTCTAAATAGGCTATTATAGTAAATTATTATCAAAAGTTTTTCGTGTATTTTAAACCAACCAAAATACGTGTACTGTGGAATAGATGTAAGAAAAAACATTTAATTATTTACCCCGAATTCCATCCACAGGGCATCAATGATACTGCCAACGACAGTAATCAAATCGAAGATGTTCCATGGATCCTTGAAGAAATTCTATATAGAAGAGATAATTTATTATTTAGTATTACGATGACAACAAGAGCAGTTTCATATTATTTACATATTCGAATAATTTGTCATATTTTGCTGAAATTTACAAATGCCAAATAATTTATGAGTTTATTAAAAAAAAATACAAATCCACAGTATAAGTTAAAAAAATGTTTTCTTACTTTACAAATCGGTTAAGCTATAAGAATTTGTATTCTATTTTTGCGGAGAATGTAACGCATGAACGAAAACTTGAAGAAACAGGTACTATTTGTATTGGGGTTCCTAATGAAAATTTAGCAAAGACCACAACATGACCATGAACCATGAAAGTCAACTTATCAACCGCAACCGGAAATGACAGAGTTTCCTATAGCTCTCGAGAAGTAGCTAGTTCCCTAGCAGCAAAAATCAGCAAGCTAAGAAGAAAAATGATCTGGACTTAGAAATGTTGCGATTGGCACTGGAGTGGTAGGTTTCACAAAAATAGTTGGCACAACAATTCTGTACACAGGTCTAGCTTCTCACAATTTCTTATGTATTTGTGTTTTTAATTTTGTGTGAAGAATGGAACATGAAAGCTTTCTTAATACATTTACCTATATTCTCGGATATTTGTTTTCCAATGAAAAAAAAAAACTTTAAGAAGTAATTTGTGTTTTTCGCTGATTGAACTTTAGAACCCCCGGTCAGTTGTCCAGCCCCAGCACACAAACCATGGAACACTGCGTCTAACTCTTCCAAATATGGGCAACCGCTACCAGATGGGAACAAGCAAATTCAGTCAATATAGGTAACTGCCTATATAGCGTCACTGGGAAAACAAACGGGAACCCCTCGTCAGCTCTATTAGTAGAAAAGGGGAGACGCTAGCTCTTTGAAAGCTGTAGGGAATGACTTGGTGGGCCTACATGCACCAAATCATTTGAATATACTCGGGCTAAAATACCTCTTTGCTGTAAACCTTATGCAAAAATGGTCCTGTTATAATTTCCAAAAAATAATATGAATAGATTTCTTGGGTTATGGATTGATTGGTAATCGATTTTAATATGTGGTATAGTACTATAGTCCATTCAAATTTCTGTGCAATAAATACAATCGAATATTTTTTCCAGTTCAAGATTTCATCCAGATCTTCATTTAGAGAACTAACGTGCTCACATCTTATACTGGAGCGTGGCGCTGTAAATACATTCTCAGCAGACTGTGCAATAAGGGCGATTCTATGGGTGCTGTCATCAATCATTCGAGGGTGTGAATTAGTTCAACGTAAAGTCAACGAATCGATCCCCGGAAAAACACAAATTACATCTTAAGGTTTTTTCTACTGCGCCACCTCTTGAGAACGTCTGACAAACATCCGAGAGTATAACTGTCATGAAAAAGCTTCTGAATTCAGCCGTTCGGACTCGGCATAAAATTGTAGGTCCCTTCCATTCGTCCCACAAATAGAAACTCACACAAAACGAATGGTTGCGAGAAGCTAGGCCTAGGGTTTCTAGGTCTAGGTCTACCGCCTGTTGCGCCATACCTATTAAATTATTATTAAAAGTCAACGAATAAAAAACCGCTTTGATTTGAAAATAAATGTGTTCAAAGCAAGGACAAGGAATCGTATGCTCTACTTATACAGAACCCTTATACTGGCGTATCTCCTTAATGACACCGAGTGCTATACGATAGGTAGAAACTGATACTAGGTTTCTTAAAGGAAAACTTATTTTTGGGCTTTTTTAAACCTCTCTGGAGGAAGGAAAATGGGAGACAAAATAAGATCGAAGACTTTATTAGTTGTACCAAGACGTGGCTGCAGTGTCCCAGATATACACTGTCGAAATCTCAATAAGTAAGGTAAGTATCTAAGTGTAATTTTCTATTGTTGTCACTGAAAAACTGATCTTAAAAAAAAAACTGTAATTTTGACGAAAATAAAAGTCAAAGCTTTGTACAGCACATAATTTATGCTATGCATGTAATGAACATTATAATTTTTTTTTAAATATTAAAATTAAAAATTGTATTTTAACCTCAGATACATTATGTACAAAATTAAATCGAAACAAAACAATACCAATACAAAATCAATAATACCAATTTAAAAATGTACCTTTGCTTTACAATAATCCTTAAACCTTATTCCATTAAATACCAACCTTGCATCCAAAAGCAATTACTTTTAAGATGGTTTCCAAAAAGAAGAACAATGTGAATACCAAATTCATATATGTCAAGATGTCGATGTGTGTTGGCGGTGCATCGTGAAACTAAAAAACAAAATACAATTTTTCGGTTTCGATTTGTTGATTACCCACTGAATTTATCCATTAGTTTGTGTGTTGAATATTTGTGTGAGATAAAACTACTATTGTAAAGAGCTTGCAATTGCTGATAATCTTGACTCGACTGTTTGCAGCCAACATAAATGTTTTGTGTTTCTTTGTTTTATCATTTGACGAAGTATGCATGTAGGCACTCAAAATATTTATTTCAAAACGAACAAAACTAGATTATGTAGGGATTTCTAAAGACAGAAAGGACACAATCAAACGGAAGTGAGACTGGCTTTTTTATGTATGGGGAAAAGGTTTCTTACAAAAACAGTTCATGGATTAAAATCTATTTCAATCTACTTTTATGTTAGCTACATGCAGCGAAGACACATTTTACTACAAAAATAATTTTGTTTTTGAATCGAATTGACTAATTCTATGTTTTTTTTTTCTAAAATGCCTGGACTTGTTTTTTAAATTTTTTAGTTTTGATAATGATTTTAATGAGTAGGTACTAGTAAAGTATCTTAAATATGTTATCAGTGTGTAAAAATGAGGATGTGTATAAAATGTATAAAATTGTGATGTAGGTACGTATTTGTGTTTCATGCATAAGGAGGAAAATATGTATGAACGACGAGGAAATGTACAAGCAATAATATTTATAGAAAATCTGTGAAGTGAAACGTGCAAACAATTGTGTCCTCACTTTTGTTCAATTCAAACCATTACAGAAATTATAACTAAAAATACAAACAAGTATATAATTATGAAGATCATGCTGTGGCAGGGATTCGTGCAGAAAGATGCGGGTATAACCATGCTAATGATGGATACTTACTTGTTCTTCACGCCACAAATGTATCCACTATTGCCAATCTTGAACATACCTTTACGTGGTGTATTGTTTCGAATCCAAAAGTAACCTATACTTTTTAAAGATTCAATCATAATGACTTAACATACAATTTAATTTTGGCTATCATTTTATATAAGTATGTAGTACGACCTACATATTATGTAGTTTAAAATGTTACAGCGCCGAGTGTTTATAAACTCGAGCATTTTAATATTTTAATCACTGAAAATGTTCCTGTTTTTAATTTAACTTAGAATTTTACTTAGAAATCCAAAGTATGGCAACTGTTTTCTGTTTCAATTTGTAAATTTCAGCTTTATGTAAATTCAAAAAAAAAAAAAAAAAAATCGTTTCGGAAAACCCACCTTTACACCAAATCCGATTATTTTCAGTACAGTTTCAACACTGAACATTCCAGTAAACCCCATGTTGATATATTTTAAGGATTTTTCATACATTTCGCCTTGGTTATGATACTGTTGAAATTTAATTACGATTAAAAATGATGTATCATTTTTGTTTTCTTTAAACTTTAAAGGTGCCTTCTTGTGGATTTTTTTTTTCGTTTTAACTGAAACAGTCTTTTGCACTTAAAATGTAATTTTTTTTTTAATTATAATCGTGTTAGTTGTGTGTGTATGTTTTTATTGCACTACCTTTTTATATTTAAATTATTTTCAATAAATAAAAGAAAATGTTACTCATAATAAAGGACTTACAAACAAAAATTATAAAAAATATATACTTTCCTTCTAATATTCGCATTAGGGTTTCAAAATGTTTAAATAAAATCGAGCATGCATTAACCATAAACAATTTGCTTAGTAAAATATACAATAATGCATTCAGAAAATAAATATCTAATATAAGTGGTCCATCGAGAAATTTTGCTTTAAATATCTTACACACACACATAATAACATTTTGTGCGTTCAGATGTAGAAAGTACATCTGGGTGTGTTTTAGCAACATGCATATGCATAATTAATAGATACTGCTATTTTTAGAAATACAAAAAAAAAAAATGTTAAATTTGTATACCAAATTATAAAAAAAAACCTTAACTTTAGTTAGCTAGCTAGTTAGTTTTAATTTGCGATTGCACGGATAGCTTGTTGAGAAATATTGCGCGTTCTAGATTTAATGATTATTTAAGTGAAAACGTAACACAAACTAAGAATAATGTACAAAATATGTGTCAGCTGATTTGATATATCCATTATCCATATGCAAGTCAGTGGGATGAGGCATCGCCTGATTCGGTAAAATTGTCAGTAATATTCCTTCTATATTGTTTTATAACACTTTTGTATTAATATTGGTAAAAAATAATATAGCAATAAGATCCATTTCAGATTAAGATTAAATGGGACCCGGAACACAGTTTATTAGATGTTCTCGAATAACAAGTCTCAAATGAAACTTAAGCAAACAAAAAATTCACACGACTGGGTCGCATGAAACTCTTCAAGTTCATTGCAAGTCTACTAGGAACAGGTCACTTTTACACTAAAAGGGAGTAAAATATGTACTAGGTGTTGATGATCGCTTAAGTAGGGGATGTTTCTGTATTGAGTGGAATAGATCGGTAATGCTGACATTAGATGCATGCGGGTTTCATTAGGGTTTTTTTTTTATTTTCAAATCAAAATGGTAACAAGTATTGCAATATTTTGCTCGAGTAAAATAAAAATTGCGTTCAGCAAGTTAAGCGGAGACCTGTAATGGAGAATTCTATTAAGTATTTCATACATGTCACTCATATCCTTGGTGTTTCTTTTTTGCTTTGAAATAGCGTTGACATTTTTATCATAACCATTCTAAAACTATAACAACTAGGTTTCGATCGAAAAAAAATAATAATATTACTATTACGTAAGGCTTAAAATTGCATGCAAACTCAAAAATCCTAATCCTGGCGTCGTGAATGAAAACGATAAGTTAACACATTCTCATGAGTTTATTTAAAACGGCCTTTTTAATCCTAGAAGGGTAATCTTCGATTTGACGAACATCAATTTTATTTTTTCGATTTTCTCTTCGATCGTTATTCCGATTGGATCTTCTCTCCGTCCCAAGCCAGTCATCTCTACCCTTTACATTCTTGTAGTTTGTGGACTTTCGCCGAAAATGCTGTTTCTTGTTTTAATCGAAAAAGGCCGCCAATGTTCGTCGAAACAATGAAGATTATATTTTACCTAATTTTAACGCTAATATTTAAACAAAAAAAAATACCGATGGTTAACGAACAAATATGAGAGGACAACGTAGATGCAATGAATGTAAAGAAAGTGGACAATTTGTATACCCGGTACCACACTGTGGTGAGGGTATATTCACTTTGTCATTCCATTTGTAACGCCCATAAGGAGGCGTTGTAGGTGGGACAAACTATATATATTATTGATCAGCATCACTTTCTTAGTCGATCTAGCGATGTCCGTCTGTCTGTCCGTCTGTCCGTCTGTCTGTCCGCACGATTACGGCCGTAATTTAAGAGCTATCGACTTGAAATTTGGTATGTAAGCTTTTATCCACCAAACTGAGGCTAAGTTCGAAGATGAGCAAGATCGGATGAAAACTACTACTACCTCCCATACAAAAATATCAGATTTATATAGCTTTTTATGTTAAAAATTAAATTTAAATAGCTACAGTAAAGATAGCAAGTTTAAACTTTGCACATATTGTTTTTATAATATTTTAAAATTTTTGACAAAAAATGAGCTTGGTCGAATAAAAAGTACCCGTACCTCCCATACAAATATATAATTTTTTAATACTAAAATATTTTTTTTATTTTAGAATAATATAGTACCGGGTATTTGAGCTTCGGCATAGTCGAAGATAATAGTCTTACTGGTTTCATATTGTCTTTAAGCAAATTGGCGCATGACCAAGTACCTAATCATACGATACCTACGTACAAGGAATAAGGAAAGCATATGCTGGGAGCATAAAGTTGAGCTTTGCAACAAATGCTCAAAATGAATTGCTTTTTTTTCGATATTTTTTTATTTTTCTTCTTTCATGAATTAGTCTTAAAGTTCTCATTGTTTTATGCAATATTTTCCTATTTTTATAAAAAAAAAGTTTTACCTAACTGATCTAAAAAAACAAGAGTTCCTTTTTCAAAATAAAAACAAAGGCAATAAATGTATTATGTATCTTTTTCCTAAAAAGGGAAATGGGCGATAAATATAAACTATTAAAATGAACAAGCATTTTGTGTGCACTTTTCTAAAAATTGTAATCCAATATTACTTCGTCGATTTTAATGTATTAAAAAATATGATTACCCTTCTAGGGTTTTAAGAAAAAGCACAAAATGTGACATTAGGTTAATGAGTATAGTTTAATTTGTACGTTTTCAGGCCGTAAACTTATGATTATAATAAATGAATAAAGCATAAAAGATAACTTTATTAAATAAAAATAAAATATAAACTGTTATATATTTTGCAGCAATTAAGTGCATCATATGCAAAGGAATACAAAACTTAATAAAATATTAATAATGAAGACAAAATTACTTTATATTAGTGCATTTAATTTTTTTTTTTCTGAAGCATCATAATCTGTACATACACAAACAACAATTTAAGATTTTCTGTTTTTGTTGCGTTTCAACAAGGATATTGTTTAAATGTATGTGTTGGTTTTATTATTTTCAGTTTGAAAAGAAGAATGAATGTTTGTGTTACTATTTTACATTGTACAACTTTTTGTGGTTTTTTTGTAAGTAGGTATGTATTGAATTTGTAGTTTCAGTATGATATAGGTAAATATTAAAGTACTTAGGAAAGTAGTGTTATATTCGTTTTCATTTCTTTAGATACATTTAAAGTTTTATTTTATTTTTAGTTTTTATAAATTTGAGCATACATACCTTCATCATAAGTAAAAGCGTATTGAACACAATAAGCATCATTATAAAATACTCGAACGGTGTTGAAACTACTATCCGCCACACTTTGTACTTAAAAGTGTTTCGATTCTTCGGCATATATCTTTCTAGAGGTCGAGCTCCGATCGTAAAGTCTATGCAAGATTTCTATTAAAACGGGAGAGTTTTAATTTTTTTTTTTATTAGTTTTCAATGGATAATTATTATTTTTTAAATAATATATACTATACTCTAAACAAGAGATAAATAATACATTATTACTGTAACAAAATATGTTAAAAATTATTTTCATCTCAAACTATTAGTTTTTTTTTTTTCATAATTCTAATAAAAAGTGGGAATATTTTTGTTACCCAACGATTTGTATAAGATCTCACACTTAACGTTAACACAGAACGTTATAATGGACAGATTGTTGGGAGTTTGTTAACCTACACGGAACATGACATCACACAAAAAATCAGCATGTCTTTGGTTAAAGAACTTAATTCTTTAGCCTTGTCAAAAAAACTTAAGGAGGCTCAGTATAAGAACCTAAATCATCCCATTCCTGCTCTATGCATGGACGTTAGCTATGCAGTTTAGAAAATTATTCTTTGTCGTTTGGAACACGAAATTCTTCAAATGATTTTCGGCTCCGTTTGCGTTGACAAGTTTGTAGAATAGCGAACGCTACAAACACATACACACATTCTTTGACAGATGTATAGTCCTGTGCGCAAGGGCTGGAACAGGAGGCCCAAAACTCGAACTATAGCATCTGTATAAGAATGTGGATATATCCCAATAAGAAAAAACACGGCCACTACATTTGCTCGGCTACATCTAGCGAATAGATAATAGTGCTAAGTGCTCTAGTCAAGAGAATTTTCGAATCCCATGTTCGAGACGAACATCTGTTTGAAACCCAAGCCGCCTGGTCTCGATAGGTGGAAGAATCAAACCCTTTTGTACATCACATAGCATAACTATATATGTATATTTATTAATGAATTTCTTTGAGCTAGGAATGCGGGAGAATACCCAGCGATTGGCAGATTGGATTGATTTTGCGGCTTTTCAAGGGGTTGAAAGAAATTGCTCAAATTAAAGGGGTATACCTATATAACTTTTATGTCTCTTTGGAAAAGGATACGCTGGATACGCGTTTCAGAGTTGTGGTCGAGTTATGATTAGGGGGTGAGCAGCGAGGTTTCCCTCCAGACAGAAGAACAACTGACCAGTTAATCGCTCTCAGAATGGTACCTGAGAAAGCACACCTATTTACGAATGATTTATAGACTTGGAGAAAGCATTCAACCGTGTCCCTAAAGGTAAATCCTTGAGCGTATTACAATTGATAAGCATCATTATGAAATTGAAGGTTCTCTCTTGAGAATCCCTTTACACAAACTGTACAAGCTGTGTTGAGGTAAACGGCCGGTGTTAAATCAATACCTTTCACCGAAGGCGCTGGACTTCGCAAGGCGTAGGTTTTGTCTCCTCTCCTTTTCATTACTTATATAGACTGAATGTTACAGCGCAGTATTGGCGAAGAACGTTTTGCATTGGGGAATCTGAGGATAAGTCATTTGCTCTTCACTGATGATTTGGTCATCATTATGGGTCCTCTCAGACTGAACTTCTGCGTTGAAGCTAAGATGAAAGTAGAGGTGAACAAATCTTAGGTGATGATCGTCTCCAAAACGCCTATGCAATGCACTCTTCATGTTAGTGGAGTCCCATTGAGAAATCTAAGTATCTCGGGGTCTTATTCACGAGTGATGCACGGAGCAATGTTGAGTTCTCCTGTGTGATTGGTCGGGCTGAGTCCATTTTTGACTGCTTGGTCATTCTGGTCATATTAAATGCATGTCCCCAACCAGGATCGCAAGACGTGCTATGGAATCCGTACCATCAGACAGGCGTCCTCAAGGTAGACCCATGATGATATGGTTAAATCAAGTCCATAAACTTTCCTCTACCCGTATGGATATTGCCCTCGATTGCGAATAATCGAGAGCTATGGATGGTTCACTTGAGTAACCCACTTAATAGATAATTAAAAATTATTACTTCATCAAACAAATTTCTACTTTCCTAATCGCCTCTTCGTAACCTTCTGGTAAAAACAAATTCTCTATCTCTAACAATCTGTCATAGTGATAGGTGTAGCTAAGGGGCAGTCTTGCTTATGCTTATACATACTTCTTACTGGAACTACTTACGACAAACATCACACGTTCATATTTACTTAACATTGAACTCACCTGATTTTTATCGATTTCACCATCTTGCAACTCAGCTTCGCCTTGTTCTTGAAATGTAATGATAATCAAGGCCACGAAAATGTTAACGAAGAAGAATGGAAATACTATGAAATATACAATATAAAATATGGACATTTCAATCCGGAAATTTTGAATTGGACCCCTATCTTCATATGTGGCTGCCATGGAATGTTGAAGGACTCTAAATAAAGAGAGGAAAAGGAGGAAACATTAAAATGTATTCTTTTGTCCAAGAATCAAGACAATGGTGTTTCAGTCTTGAGTTTTTTGTTTGCTAATTTTTTTTTACAGAAATGTCTATATTATATCTTACTGAGGCCATCCTTCACCGGTCTGTACAGCGAATAATGTTAACATGGCAGTTGCTACATTATCGTAGTGAAAGTTTCGCGTTTTCCAAATCCGCCGTTCCTCTTTTGGTAATAGTTCATCTTCTTCATATTTGAAGAAGGAACCCCTGGTAAATATCAAATTTCGTGTAAAAAATTGTCTGCTTGTGTTTTTTTTTCTTGTATTTTTACAAAAAAAAAAAAAAAAAAATCTTATCATGGTTGCAATTAGGCGTAAAAAAAATAGGAAATGTTACAAAATCGACAGAACAAAACCAAATACACATAACGTTTTTCATTGAAAAGCTCAAAATACAATTATAGTTTACGATAGCTGGTGGATAGTTAGTGTAGAGTTTAATAGCGATATCACGTTTATCTGGATCACATTTAAGCATTCTATACTTAGTTTTATTTGTTTGGAACTAACACATTTATGGGATTTTAAGCTTTCTTTTATAGGTTTTGGGGGGGGGGGGGGGAGGTGTTGCTTTATGATAGGTGTCAGGGAGCACACTGCAAACACAGATTGCGGGCAAAAACAACTAAAAAGGTTTCCAAACAAAAATAAAATCGCAAACAGGATCTCAAGCTGGAGGATAGTTTCTGTTAACTAACATTTTTTTTTAATTTTTTTATTTTTTTTTTTTTTAAGATGACAATAAGCTCCAAAAATAATAAACATGTAGTAAATTATAGAACTTGAAGCATTTCCCTTAGGATTTCATATTCTTTTAATAATTTCTTAATTGCAACACTTGGTGTAGTTAGAGTGGATGATTTCGAAGTGGAAAAAAATTGCGTGTCCTTAATTTGTATATGTACTAGATACTCAAATGATTTTTTTTTATAAATTGCTGTAGCTCTGTGAATGATGATTAGCTTATTAAGAAATCTTCTGGCAGTAGTATGGTTGGTATGGTATACTTGTGTTACTTTTATATGAGCTTATTTCACACCTGATACAAGCAATAACACAATTCTAATTTTGTTGTTTGTTGATTTAATATTTTCTTTTTACAGAAGCTAGTGCGTAACTATATTTGTTTTGCGTGAAGTCTTCCTGGCGTGAAGTGCCAGGCGAAGAAGCCTAAGCAAGAATATTATTATATGTGGAAAGAAAATATGTCGCTATGTGCGTTCAGTTTAGAGTACCTAAGGGAATTCTGACATTTTTTTAGAGCTAAGCAAATGCAAGAGATTGGAATTTTAAACACTTTAATTGAATTCTGAAGTGTACCTATAGTTATATTCGATATTAAGATTCGCATAATTTAAGGATCTTTAAAGATATAAATTTAGACATTGTTTCTAACCCTTAGCGAGAATTTTGATAATTTCATTTCAGTTGGACACGTAATATGGAATTTAACTTATGGAATTTTCAAGGAGCTGATATAATTTATAGACTCACTGTTTTGCCCTCCTATCTAAGCAACAAATTCACACTGATTATAAATTAACTTCTATGGAAATAAAAATTGAATTTATTATATTGGCCACGGGTAGATATATATAGTTATATGTTGTTCTAAAAGCAAAGTAAACAAAAAAGCCTGTTTAAAGTGTTGTTTGTAATTTTCGTGTCGAGGTCATTTCTCGACGAAACGGGCGCGTATTGAAAAAGCGAAACTTTACTCGATCCTGTCTTTGTATCTTTCGCATCTGAAAAACTTTCTTAATTTTTTTCGATTTGAAATGCGATTAGGCACAAGAATTATAAAAAAAAAATGCATTTAGGTATAAATATCTGAAATGGTAAATATTATTTAAATATTTGTTTGTTTTGTTGGTAGTTAAATTATAATAGTAGGTAATATTTTAAATTTAACACAACAACAATTTCTTATTCCAAAAATATTAACTACAGAGTTTCAACAACTCAACAAGGAAAAAATTATCAGAATACAATATGTCGGCCAATATAAAATTTTTGAAAATAAAATCAACGGATTGAAGAATTAATTTTTACCAACACTTGTGTGTGTTTTTTTAGGGGAAAAATTTAAATTCAAATATTACTTGTATTGAAGATAGACAAATTATAATTTTTTTTTAACGAACATACGACGAATCATATTTTTTCTGCTAAATTTAAAACTACTATAGGTACCTCAAAAAAATAGTTATTTTTAAATAAGTGACATTAAAACTTGCAAGACAATTCCTTTTTAAGATACAGTGCCACAATGGGTATTTTCAAATCATACAAAATTCAAGAAATAACAAAATTTGGTGGAATTAAATAAAATTCATCGAATTTTAAAACATTTGGTTAGAGTCCACTAAATGGTGGAATTTAATAAAATTCATCAAAGTTTAAAACATTTTGTTACTAAATTTCACCAAACTTTGTTATTTCTTGAATTTTGTATGATTTAAAAATAAATGTAGATTTAAAACAAATCTTCGATTTATTTTAACGTTATGTTTCAAAGTCAGGAAAATTCATAAGTCTCGGTAAACATGTCTCTGCAGATGTTGTTGTGGTTCGTCTACTAATTAGCCCACCCACCACATCGGTTCGAAAAGCATTTTTTAGTAGAGGCCACCAAATGTTGTACATTATAAATCGGTTAAAATAGGCTTTTAGAAACATATGTATAATCAAAAGACAGTAGGTACATATCCTTGAAGGTAACGACTGAGCACACTCATTTGCCTTAAAAAGATAATTTAAGACCTCTAAGTAACTACAAACTAGTAACACCAATATTTAAAAATAAAATCATACAACAATTTAATTATTGGACAGATGTATTTAGATTGACTCTAAATACATATGATCAATATTGTCTATTTTAAATGATATTTTGAACCATAAATAAACGAAGTAGAAATAAGTTGCTACGTAGCAGATGAAGAATAATTAAAAAATCAAGTAGATCTACTACATATGAAGTAAATTCTCATCTCTGCTTCTTATACAAAATATTAATGATCTAAGAAATACAAACTTTCAGCGTATATTACAAATCCTTAGAAATGCAAACAAACAAGTGCAAAGTGCACTTCAAATATTAATAACCTAATTTGACCTCAGGGTCGAATAAATAAATAAATTTTAAATAATTTTACATTGTATGCTTCAGTTTCCCCGTTTCTTTATATTGTACAATTTATTGTCAACAATGAACATGAAGGAAATTTAGCAATTGAAAATAGTCAGTAAATCGACATAATGTGGAACACAATGCGTAAAAAAAATGTTTTTTTTCCACTGCATCGAACCGTCTGACAAACATCCGAGAGTATATAAATCTCATAGAAAAGCTTCTCAATTCAGGCATTCGGCGTAAAATTGTAGGTCCCTTCCATTCGACCCAAACAAAAAAAACTCGCACAAACGAATGATTGTGAGCCGTCTATTTTTTTTTTAATTGGAGGCCATAATAGTACCTACAATAGCGGTATCATTCTGTATAAAAAATGTATTTATTTTTAATTTGTACGAAGAAAGCCGAATAAATTGCATCTCGTCGTACTATGTAAAATTAAAGTCAAATCGAGTAGCTAAAATCAAAAGGAACTACAAGACTGTCTGTCTTCAATACAAGTTTCATTTTGGAATTAATAGTGAGGTTAATTTATTTATTTTATTTTTTTATAATTATACTACAGTGTTTTAAAAATAAAAAAAAAGTCATACGACAATTTTTTATTGACTGCTCCATTGAGAATTTTATTGTTGGAGGACTAATAAACTTTATGACTTTTGAAATCGTGATGCGACTTATTAATAACAACAACTCTAGTCTCGAGTTTAAATTTAGGGAAGCTCACAATTGCGGGGTTTGAATGACATTTTTTGCTATTCTGATCTAAAATCAAAAGTCGAAACTTAAAGCGGTTATTAGTAAGGTTCGATGCATTCATTATAATAATTTTGGAAAATAAAGTTTTATGAATATTATTTAATGATTTTACATAGGCAATCCTATGATGGCTATTTTTCCTAAAATCGCAGATGAATGCTATTTCAAATGATGGCTTTATTTGTAAAATATATTTCATCAATCGATTACCTATTATTTATTATTTTGGAAAAGTTTCGAAGTGTATACATAGTTGAGTAGGTACTACAGCGCATTTAAATTGAGTTTAGGCCATTTCTGAATTAATTAAAAACACACTTTTTTGTAGAAAAAATAGTCTAAAATGACACCTCCTACTAAATACATATTAAATTGTCATCCAATTAGTTAGTTTTTGCCTGAATATAATATAGTATTGGTTCTATTATAGAGATAAGAGTATAGGGAACGATAAATAGAGGAAATATCTACAATAGAGGCAGATGAAGTATAGTTCTTTTCTACAACTAATATTGGTAACAAGGGGGTAGAGAAAATAATATTTTTGTTTTTCATTAACACACAGTTAGTTACTTAGGGGAAATGTCAGAGTAGAGACTAAATAGGTAGTAGTATTCTATAACTAAATTCGCTTCACACAGGTTTATGGGCAGAATTGCGTGCTTAAGATACAAAGTGTTGAAAACGTTTTCAAATGCGACAGAATGTAAGTCGACGCATTTGCGTATGATTTTTCAACGCTTTCTATTTATTAATTTTCAACAGTTAGGTGGTAGATAACTTTTTTTTTTCGAGTACATCTACCACCTACGAAACTATGTTTATTCGTATTTATGTAGTATCGCTAAAGAAAAATAGTCACGCACTGCTCCATTCAATTTCCACATACAAAAACACATTTGTAGAAGAAAGGGAAGTTACACATATATTTTACACACGCGAAAAATTTCTACAGGACTCTTGGTAGTTTTTTTTTTTTTTCAACAACAAATTATAATGCAATAAATATTCTAGCATACACCGATAGGATAGATTCGTTTTAATTTGCATTTGTTTTTTTGTTTTTCAAACTACAAAAACCAAGGAAAAATGAAGACAAACAAAAAACCAATGTATAAAACAAGACACAGATTAAGCCAATTAGTTTATGTTAAATATCTAAGCACAACACACACACACACATAAAAATAAAAATTATAATACAAACACAAAATTGAAATTTTTTTTGTAATAATTTTAAGAAAATTTGAAATTTGTTTTTTACTTACTGGCACTCTATGGCAGTATGTTTACTATCGTCCGTACAAAAGAAAAATTTCCCATTGAACAATTGTACACCAATTACAGAAAAAATAAATTGAAACAATATATACACGATTAAAATATTAACAACATTTTTTAGCGAGTTCACCACACAATCGAATACCGCTTTCAGTTTCGGTACACGTTTAATTGTCTTCAGCGGACGTAGGACACGTAATACACGCAACGATTTAATCGTTGATAGATTTTGTCCAGCACTGCTACCGGTCATATCGAAACCGAAGCTAACAGCAGCGCATATAACGACCACAGCATCCATAATATTCCAGAATTCTCTTAAATAGCTGCCAGGATGTAAAATAATACCTAAATCTACAATTTTTAGTAACATTTCTATTGTGAATACGCCCGTAAATGCATAATCGAAATAATTTAAAATTTTATTTCGCGTCGAATTCTCAACGACGGGATCTTCGGCGGCCAACGCTATCGATGACAATGAGATGACGACCATAATGAAAAAATCGAAATATGGCAGATTGACCACCCAATGGGCTCCACGACGAATTCTGTGTGTGTTTTTTTTTATCGTATTTTGTCAATCAAGTCGTCATTGTTGTTGGGATCGGGAAAGAGAAATAAATATCGGTTTGTATATTAAAAATAGAAAATAATAACAATTTCAAAATATTGAAGTGAAAAAAAATTACAGTGAAAAAAAAATAATATTTACGGGTTTGTCGGTGATAAAATAAACATCGATGAGTATGGCAACATTGGCTTGGGACCCTCGGTGACCTCTTCTTCTTCCTTTTTCTCCTCTTTCTTTTTACTTTTGCCACCGCCAGCGGGTGATGTTGTGGACCCTTCAACATGGACACCGTCGCCCTGAAGAGCTTCCATTTCCTTTTCCAGCTCCTGCAGTTGTTTCTCTTTGTCCTCTTCTACTTGCTCCTCCTCGGCGGCTGTCAGTTCTTGGGCGTTCGCCAAATTGTCGACGGCGATAGCCAAGAACACGTTTAGCAGTGTATAGTTACCGAATAGCACCAACACGATAAAGTATCTGCGTTGTTTGTAGTAACATTTTGAATGCGCAAAAATATAAAAGATACATGACAAACAATAAAATGTGTTCAAAATAAATATACTCGTATAATCGGTTACATATTTTGTTAGTTTTCGTATTTTACTGTTTTACTTAAGGGTGAGTACGAGTAGGTACAAGTACGATTACAATTACAATGTACTATGATATGAATGTGTGTTTGGTTCGTAAAGTGTTATGTATGTTTGTGAGTTACAACTATGATTACTAGGATAATGAATATGTAAATATGTACGTTTTCTATAATATCTAGCATTTGAAACTAAAAAAATGTCTATACGATGATATAGCATTTTTTTCGAGTCAAAACTCTAATATTTTGTTTTAAGTATACTCTCTGTTGTTCGATTACGTTAGGCTGCCATTTTCTCCCGAAAATTTGTCGTAGCATATAAGATCGTATGTTGTTTTCGATTTTTTTTTAAATTGCACTTTCCTGAGAACTCGAGAAAATCCATCACCTAATTTCAAAATATTTTGAAATTATCTCAACATTTCCTTGGAAAACTTTTTTATTTTGTTTTTCCCATCTTCTTAGTACATACTTCTTTTCTTAATGTATTTTTATTTTTAAAATCATGCAATAAAAAGCATTGAAAGCAATTTGCCAATTTTTGAGTAAGTTGAATCGCACTTTAAATGAAAAAATATAATTTGAGTGCTCAATTTTGCAAAATGCGTGCTTTAAACAACTGACTATACTGGATAGTTATTTACAGTGGGCCATTAATAAACATTTTTAACCTTAAGCTTAAGTTTGTTCTAGATCACAATAGATAATTTTATATGAAAAAAAATCTATATTGTAACCTGAATACTAAAAATGATTATTAGTATCGCGTAATAATAAAATTGTTCTGCTAATTTTGCAAGGAGGCAAAAGTAAAATGCTCTTGTTTTGAATCAGATAGATAAACTGAAAGGCTTATTTAAATAATGACCATAGTTATCGGGAAAAAATAAACAACCTTTATGCTGGAAATCAATTAAATCTAAACCTAACTCATGCATCAAATGAAATAAAGTTTTTAATTTTAAAACAGGTTATCCTAGAATGAGGAATGATTTCTAATATAATAAGTAATTAGGTAAATACCTCATAAATCATAGCATAGTCAATATTCATTTCTATTGCATTATTTGTTTAACTTTTTCTACTATAAAACGTCTTTCCGTTTATCTTTTATACGTTTTTAGAATCTTTATCCGCCAAATACCTACACCCAAGAACAAGGATGAACACGAAGGATTTTGGTTTTGGTATGGCAAGGGCAACACCCATACAAAAGAACTCATCTAAAACGCTATAGGTATCTTGTTCTTGCTCAAAAAAAAATTTTCAAAACAGTATAAATCTGTGGCCACAAACAAAAACAGGGGGTCTAGCACGTAACTTGATACAATCGAGTTCAGTCGATACAATCGAGCTCCGGCAGCACCTAATTTGTCTCAATCGAGGATAATCAATCGAGAATAATCGATTGAGACAAATTAGGTGCTGCCAGAGCTCGATTGTATCGACTGAACTCGATTGTATCAAGTTACGTGCTAGACCCCCAGTCTCGAGTCGAGTCTCGACGAAGTTGAGGTTTTGATACCATTGGATTCAGCATGTCCAAATCTATAGATAAGCGGTTTTTTTCAGGTTTTTATTTTTAAATTTGAAGGTACAATGTCCCTAAAACAAAACAACAAAAGTCAGATTTTTACATCGCTGTTAAGGCAAAACTACAAAAAAACAAGTCTTAAGTCGACTTAAGAGAAACGCATTTTGTTTTATCACAAGTAATAACAGCTTAAGTTGAGTTTGGTTGTTTTTCCACGTGATATTTAAAAAAAATGTCTAAAGTCGAGTTTGGTTATTCCACGACGGAATATCAGCTAAAGACAACTTTCTCCAATAAAATTGCTGTTCTTCAACGAGCAAAACAGCTAAGCTCGATTTAAGATTTTTTTATATAAAGTCGTGTTAGGCCATAACAGCTAAACTGTTTATTTTGCTTATCACGCTCGAAATAAAAATGATCAATAGATTATGAAATATTGCCGAACGCTCTAGGATATCCCTAGTGGCTCTATACTCCTGCAAAAGGGCTGTCGGCTCTAGATGGGACTGTCAACCCAATATAATGCATTGACTTTACACTGCGGTCATAAGACCGATAATTCTATATGGCATCGTTGTGTGGTGGACGCCCTTGAACAAAAGTTCCCATCTTAAGTTCTTAGAAAAGACTCAGCGCTTGACATGCCTGTAGATCACAGGCGCACTGAGGACATCTCCAACCACCGCTCTGCAAACCATGCTTAACCTATTTCCAATAGCCATCGTCAGTAAAGAATATGCCACAAATGTGGCTATTAGACTAAGGGAACTGAAACACTAGAGAGGGGAACCGTCTGGGACCGCCAGCATCCTTCTGCAGGTGATCCCCTTGCCCATTATTACCGATTACCGGACAGGCACCAATGGGATTTACAAAATGTCGTACACGACGAATCACTGTCAATATTCACAGACGGTTCTAAGATACTGGAGGAGTCTTTTTAATTGAATTGAATCTGTGCATCTATTTCTGTCTTCCGAAACACTGCAGTGTCTTCCAAGCCAAAATTACAGCTATTCGTCAAGCCACAGCGTGGCTGTCTATTAATTCGGTATCATAAAGGGATATCGTCATATACATTGATAGCCAGGCTGAAATCGAATCTAATATCCAACGAAATAAGATCTAAGGCGGTGGCAGATTGCGGTAGAAGATTGACACGCGCAAAGGCTCGGTCTGCCAAAAAATGACTTCTGAAGAAGGTGTAGAGATGAAGAGGAGGACGAGTCCGTCACTCACTTTCTTTGCAGTCCCTGCCCTGGCCAATATATGAGAGGCCCAATTAGGAAACTATTTTCTCAATGATCTTAGTGATCTAGATAATACAGGGCCGCTAACATTCTTAGCTTTATAACCGGTAGCAATACCTAATGGTTTACATGAGTAGCTAGTAAAGGAATGCTCCCCAAATCCCAGTGGTATGCATGCACAATGAGCCGATAAACGGCATAAGTGTTTCTTTCACCGAGAGCCACTGTTATCTAACTAACTAACTAAGAAACGTTAGACCGAAAGGGACTTAAATTAGATTTATTTACATATAACTTTCAGGAAAATCAGACGTAGTTCCGCGTATTAACCAGAGCCAAAGTGCTGAAAAATTATCAAAATCGACTTAGCGGTTTTTCCTTGTTGCCACAGAATAATGCCTGACAGAATTGTTAAATTTTGTTATCTATACAATATACATAAGATACGACTCGTTTTGAAAGCTGGAATATGTATGGGAAAACTTATGTTTTCAAGTTTCAAGTTTTTTATAGATTATTTATTTTTAACAAAAAATAGTTCTGGCTAAATAATCTATACATTATGTAAAATTAGCTAGGTCTGGAGTAGAATTGCCTAAAAAAGTGAACTAGAAGGGAAAAAACGGGAGTAGTAATTCAAAAAGCAACTATGTACTGTATATACCTTTTTCAAGATCGAACGCCGAAATGTTTGCATTTTGCGAATATAATGATGGGGCATGGCTTGGGTCTAAGTCCCCAAACTATTCTATCCTATAACTAAAACCAATATTTCATACATGGTTAGGATAGCTTAAAGTGGCTGCCGACAAAAGGCCGACACACTTAGACCATTATAAGGTCCCGTCTTGTGATACCGCATGAATTTAGAAGTTTCGTCCTACTCGTTGAACCAGTTTGAGCTTCTGACTACGAATGCCTTTGTTAGATCGTATAGATTTATATCATTGTTATAGAAAGCTCCCAAATGGAGTTTCCGCTCAAGTTCGGAGAAAGTGATGAATAGTCTCCTCCTCCTCTTTGTCCAAACAACTTCTACAAAAATCGTTTGAGAATACGTCAAGGCTTGTTGCATACCTGCCCATAAGGCAGTGTCCCGTAATGACACTCCTATGGTGGCGCTGATATGCCTTCTGTCAAGAGAGATCAATATTTCATACAAATTTTTAGTCAGTCATAGTTAGGAAGTCGAAACTCACCACCTATTCATCGACTTCAAAGCCGCGTATGACAGCATACATCGTCAGGAGCTCTATATGGCGATGGCCGAATTCGGAATCCCGACAAAACTGATTCAGCTGTGTCGCGTGACGCTGGAAAACACGCGCTGCAACGTGCAGTTTGGAAACAGCTCCTCCGATCTATTTCAAACTTGCACCGGATTTCGGCTAGGAGACGCGCTGTCATGCGATTTCTTCAATCTCGTACTGGAGCAGATAGTGCGCAGGGCAGGTGTCAACACGGAAGGCACTATCTTCAACAGATCCGTCCAGCTGCTGGGCTTTGCGGACGATATTGACATCATCGGTCGCTCCCAGCGTGCCGTGATAGAAGCGTTTACGGCGATTGAAGAACAGGCGAAATCCGTTGGCCTTGAAGTAAATGAGGACAAGACTAAATACATGCTATCAACAAACAAACAAGCATCTGTCCACCGCCTAGGACAAAACGTCACTATTGATAGCAACAACTTTGAGGTAGTTAAGGAGTTCACCTACCTCGGAGTAAATATGAACTCCACGAACGACACCCTAGTGGAGATCCGGCGAAGAATTATCCTAGGAAACCGTTGCTACTTCGGTTTGGCAAAACAACTGGGTTCAAAACTCCTAACTCGAAGTACGAAATGTGTGCTCTACAAAACCCTTATCCTGCCGGCTTTATGGCGCCGAGTGCTGGACGATAAGCAGGAAGGGAGAGCTAATACTGGGCTCCTTCGAAAGAAAAATACTTCGGCGGATTTTTGGTCCTGTGAGCGAGGAGGGCGAATGGAGAAGAAGATATAACCGCGAACTCTATGAGCTGTACCAAGATGTGGATGTAGTCCAAAAAGCCAAAACACGTCGACTACATTGGCTCGGCCACATCGAGCGAATGGACAATAATGCTCCAGCTAAGAGGATCTTGGAATCCCAGCCCCCAGGTTCGAGAAGACAAGGAAGACCGAACCTCCGTTTCAAAGACCAAGCCATCGCGGATGCCAGAGCGCCTTGTCTGGACAACTGGAAGCAGCGTGCCCGGGATCGTAGAGGATGGAAGGCTGCAGTGTCTCAGGCAGAGACTCTTCACGGGTCGGGAGCCCGATAAGTAAGTAGTAGATAGTTAGGAAGTTTATTTATTTATTGTAGGGTGAAAACTGCAAGTCCTCGTAGGGTAGCCTTGGTTTAACATTAATATATATCTATTTTATATTGGATCTGATCATTATGTTTTCTACCTACTAATTAGCCATACGCATACATAGTTTACATGGGGCTAATAGTTTTCCAGATAAATCCCAATAAATAAATCCATAAAGTCTAAAAAACAATTTTAGAAAATTGTGAAATATTGTTTATTAAACAAAATAAAGAAATGGATTTCAAATTTGAAATTGGAGTAGATAATGGGAAATTAGAAATAAGTGAAGTAGGGAGTAGATTTTTGAAATTTGTGAAAAAGTAAAGTGTCATCGGTAGGTGACCTGCAACAACTTTAAAGTAAGGGCTAAGAATTGCAATATTTGTAAGGCTCATTAAGACTTGTCCTATTATCAGAGCATTATTTATATTCCCAGGGATTATAGCTAACTAGCTCTTGTGTCTGTGCGTCAGAAAACTATTATACTTTTCTATATGCAGCATATAAATCTAACAAAACTAATATCCAAATAAATATTATTATAAATTATATATACCCTAAGGTAGGGTACGTAGGTATTTGCATGCAAACGAAAACTTTGTATAAACTTAACAAGTGTCATGCTTGAGAAAGAAAAATCATTATCACCTGGCACATTTATATAGTTGGAATACAGATTTCATTAAAAGAATTAAAATTGTTGGATAGAAGATCCGATCAATTGGTACATAAATATTAAACTCAAAAACAATCTACGAACTACACGAGTATCTAAATAAATTATATTCCTGGTTCTTCTTGTCCACTAAAATACGTAGTTAGATTTATTGCCAACATTAGTAATTCTTTTAAATGAAATTCTGTTATCTCGAAGATTTTAAACTGATGATTGTGGACATTAATGGTTCGACGTTCAACGTCTTGATGTTGTTATGATTTGAATATTGATCTGATTTTTAATCTATCCACATTAGCCAAATATTATACGTTCTACGAGATACACCGAATATTGATTGAATGATGCTTAATACGAGTATTCTTTACTTCTAGATGACTACTGATATTGTCGACGTGACATACAACATAGACGAATACAAAACGAGTACATTTACGAATAAATTATTCTAAACAGATACATGGAATGATAATTCCAACATCACATCGATGATGAGTTTTAGTAGGTAGGTTGTTTTTGTCATATTCACTTGATGAGTGTTTTTTTTTTCGAAAGCTGTCATAGTACTCATTAGCGTTTGTCAAATGAATGAAAATCAGTAGTAACAGTAGTAGTTCTTGGTAGTAGTTATTGTAATAGTACAAGTAGTACAAAATGATTTTCAAATAGGTACATATAGAAAAAAAAACTTACATCGAATAAATCATTCCTTTTTTGGCTCCACCCTGTGATATAATACCCTGATACATGACCTCGTTCCAATCCTCACCGGTCAATATTTGAAATACGGTTAATAGTGCAATCGGAAATGTGTTGAAATTCGTTTCGGGCGTACCGGTTGGCAAATTGAATTGTCCGCCGAACAATTGCATGCCAAGCAATGCAAATATCAGAATGAACAAGAAGAGCAGGAACAACAATGAAATGATGGATCTCATCGAGTTCAACAGCGAAATCACAAGATTCCGCAGCGATGACCAATATTTGGTCACTTTGAATATACGTAGTAGACGGAGGGCACGCAGAACGGACAAACCGAATGAGCCGCCTTTCACCTCGGACCACACCACTTCGAATATCGAACCACTAATGACGACACAATCGAAACGATTGAATGATGATTCAAAATATATCCGTGGACCTAGAGCGTACATCTTGACCCACATTTCTGTCATAAATAGTCCAAGAAATGCAAATTCTGCATAATCTGTAAATAGAGTAAACAAATTAGGAAGAAAAAAAAAAAGGCAATACATTAGTAAATTGAATTCAATACAGCTTGACATCCGAAGCTATATACAGATAGATACTGCAGCAGAAGAGGTATCGAGCCCAGCTGGTAGTTCGTTTTAAAGATCTGGATACTTACATAAAAAGGCCGTCAGCCAACTTGGCTGACCGTAATGCTCTACAGCTACGCAAACGGTATTAAGAAACACCAAAACTATGACGAACCAATAGAACCATTGCGTTTTAACGGTGTGTCGGATCCAGAATCGAAATCGCTTTTCGGCATGCCAGAAACCCTTGCATGTTCCTTGCGTTTTCGTTCGAGATTTGAGGTATCCTGAAAGTAGTTTTTGTTTTTTTTTAGCATAAGCGGTCAAATGAAAATGTAAATTAAAATACACAAACATTACTTAGTGGCGGTACGGTACATATTATGCGATACATATAAATTCATACGAATATAGACAAAGTTTAATTAAAAAGTAATATCTTAAAATGCTGATAATTTGTTTTTTTAAAGCAGGACTTGTCTAATATTCTATGGGCATATTATTCTATTCTATGTTCCGAATGAAACCTCATGAACTGCTACGGCTAGTCGACTACAAGTTCGAGATTCGTGATAAAGTGATGCTCGGTTTCATCCGAAAGCACTTGAAACAAATTTAGCTAATAATCTTTTAAATTATATACATATTTTCATTCCATAAATGTCAGTATCTTTTCAATTTTCAATATTTGATCGAGCTTTATGTAGGTACCTAACCTATATGCTTTATGAAAAGTAACAATAAAAGCCGTTCTAGAATTTAGGCGGAAAGAAGAAACTACGATTTTGAGGCTTAAATGTTTTTATTCATTTAAGTTGGTCCTTTTATTTTGGTCATATGGCAATACCAGTTACATTATAGTCTATTCCTATTGGCTGTCCTATTGGTGGTGGGATATACATTTATACGACTGTGCCTTAGAATACATAACACAGAAGCCACAAATGCGTTAAGACTTTACAAATAATAAGACTTCAGCAAACGATGCATCACAAAAGTCGCCTTCAATATTTTTGTCTGGAGCACAATTTGCCAAAGGATTAATCCCGCGTTGCTGAACTTTATATTATACATAGTAACATAGTAGATAACATGAAAAGTTGAAAAACATATTTTCATTGCAATGCAAATGGTAGAAAAAACAGTTAAACGAAAAAGGAATTTAAGGATTTGTATGGTGTGGCAGTACCTCACACTTTCTTCCATTCGTTAGAATATAAAAAGTACAAATCAAATATCGCTTGTTTCGGGGAAATCATTTTTAATGACATAGCTATTTTATCATTAAAAAAATTTGACATTTCCCAATATGTACAGGTAATAAGTGTTTTGTCTTTGGCGTAGAGGTATGCGCTACAAATATTTGCTTTATTCCCTTCCTGGATTCACTCTCAATTCGGGGATAATATGGCACTTATCTAATATTACAAGAATAGCGTATTCAAAGGCGAGTTACGTTTTAAGATCAAAGGCGAACTTCAGCCAAAAATAACTATTACTTATTCTAAGGTATATACCTACTACCATTACAGATTTTCAAAGGAACTTAACAAAATTATTCTTCGAAATGCGACATCATGTCAACGCTCTACAAGACAGACAATGAATGCACATCACCATTCAGTGCACTTAACACCTGCAAGGTCATCACCTTTTTAAAAACTCTTTAGGCTAATTAGCATCAAGAGACTGATTCCTTTTTGTGGGATGCTGTTTAGATTTATACCCACCAATTTGTTCACAACATTAGATATATTTTGCTGCTGCTTTACGACTTCAAATTAGACTACAAATTATAAATCACTCAATGTGATAGCGATAAGAATCGTCAGTACAAATTTGTCAGAAAATTCATGCTGATTCTCGGAAAATTCGTGACAATTTATTTTCATGTAAATTTTTTATTAAACCAAAACTTGACAGTTATCAGTTATTTTTCGACAAAAATTTCCGTCAAAAATGTGACAAATGTCCAGTTGTCAGTTTACAAATAATTTTCACCTGTCGCAATTGTCAATTTGTATGAGCCCAGGTGACTTTCAAGTTATTTGCAACTTCTCGTAGTCGTAGCCACTCGTATTGTGTTGTGTGCAACCACCCGCTGCTTTATGTCGTTGTTGTACGCGGAAAATTTCTCACTAAGCGAAATAAGGCCAACATTGCAATATTCCACTCTGTTAATGGTGATAAATTCAAATAGCAATCTTTTGTTCATTTGGCCTTATTTCCACTTAATAATAATAATAATACTAATAATGCCAAATGTAGGATTATTGGGTTGGTGATGAAATCTCCTTTTCCAAAATCCCCTGTGCTGAAATCCCTCACTCCAAATGACCCTCCAAATGAGAAAATCCCCAGGGACAAAATTCCCATTCTTAAATTTGGTGTTATTAACTCAGTCGCCGCGACACCTAAAAATGGTTTAAAAAGTGAGATACGAATGAGGGTGCATTCTGTCCCCCTGGAACCGCCTGATTGTGGTCACCGTAGGATTTAGAGTAGGTGCAAGGTTGGGTATATGCAAAGTTTAGTTTGCTTGTGGGAGATTTTCGGAAAATCTTATTCCAAGTACAAAAATTTTATTTTGAGCTCATTTTTAATTATATCTTAAAAATTAAAAACTTCAATATTGTTTCGTGATGCTTTTAAGAATGTTCGTTCTTATTTTAAGAATATGAACCATATTGTCAACTTAAATTAAGCTCGCAAACGCCGTGAATAAGAATGAAGACTTAAAATGAGTAAGTAATTCCTTAAACAGGACCAAAAAACCTACTTTTGAAATTGTTTTTAGCAAGCTTAAGCTGCTTGTTTCAATACTATCTTGCGATTCTTTTAAGAATGTAGTTCTTACGTCGTTACGGAACGATTAGAAATCAAAATGCTTGCATGCACTTTAAGTATTGATGCGCTTGTTCCAATCATGAATAAGCTTGAAATATGATTGTTGAATAAGTAACGTCCTTTATTTATGTTTCATTGGAATCTTTTAAGATTGTTTCGGCTTTTTTCAAGAACAAGAAACTAACTAACAAATGTTGGCGAGCTTAATTATGAACATAATATTACATTTAAATTTAAATACACTAATATGCAGAATATGCAATCTCAAATCAAGTTTTTTTGTTTCCAAATGAAGAATTAAAATTTGTATTTAGAATTATGTTATTACATCAAGAATTATAGGTGTCATTATTAAGATTTCGCACGTAAGAATAAAGAAATTTAAAAACAAGCCTAATCATACTAGATTTTTCTCAGAGTGTAGGCCGGAGTGCATCTATACGGACCTGTTTCGCCACCTATTTATTTATTTTATTTTTCTAAATTCAGCTACTCTACTTCGTAGATTTACAAATGACGTCCCGAAAATGAGCTCACCGATAAAAATTGATGTAGAGAATTGCAATCTTAGCAACCAAAAATAATATGAAATTATCGCTTTAATCGAATTGGACATGAATTTTCCTTTCAGGAAACGAAGGGAAATATGTAGGACTTCTCGCACTTGCAGGCTATAGACGGAATTTAGTCGCAAGGCAAAATCAGGCAATCCATGTACCATATAAAAGATACATTTATTTCGGTTTTAGGTACTTCAAAAGTTGATTACTCAACTTCAATTGAAGAAAATGGGTCAACGACGTAAAAACCGAGTAGGTAATAATTTTAAATATCAAAAATCTTTAAACGCTTTATGATAAAGTAAACATTATTCCCTTGCTAAAACTTTTACAAATATCTTCCTATATAAGCGGTTATAATTATTATTATGTTGAAGATGACTTTATATATTTATTATATTTTTGCAATGCTATATATTTAAAGCACAGGCATAATTCCTTCTTAGTCAGGTATAAGTACGCAATCTACATAAAAGCATTTTGCATTGTGGAACACGGCTGAATGTACACTAGCGTTTATTGCCTTAACTATCATTATCTACATTACTCATTTCGTACCTTGCTTTTCATTATCAGTCTCAATTTCAACTGAAAATAAATTTTGTTTCTTTGATAATATTTGTACGAATTTCGATAATATTGGTTAATGTGAAAAATATTTAAAAAAATAAAATGTTAGGACAATTAATACACATATCATTACCACTATTGATTTGGGCAAAATAAATAATAATTTAAAGGACCCATACACTTTAATACATACTTAATATTATATAATTTAATATGAATAAGGTGCATGGATACCTTTAAATTTAAAAAGAAAATAATTTCTGTCATCATACCATCATCACCATAGTCCTCTTCGGCTTCCTCCTCCTCTGTGTCCGTTGACTTTGATTTACCCAAGCTTTTCAGCTTTTTCCGTTTGGCGGCATTTCTTCTTCTCGCTATAAGAAAATTTTGATATTTTTTTTTAGAATAAAATTGATTTAGTACACTAGTTGGTTACCCTCCATTATATGCATTTTCTCTTCTTCTGTTGTTCGTTCTTCGGCTAGTATCACCTCCTCTGAAATATTTTATATTCGAAAATGTTCGTATTAGAATTGTGATCTAATATTTGAATGTAAGCATTTTACAGTCGTACACAGTCACAAGGATAATAATCTAAGAGCAACCAGGAAAGGGTTCATTGGGATTGATGCAGGATTTCAAAGGGAATCAACTGTGTTTATCAATCAGCGTTCAACTAATATTGTTTATGGGTTTTGTTTTTTTTTTTTTTTGTATTAAATACTCTACCAGCTTTACATATCCATTCAACATAGCCGTTTAACTCTCTTTCTAGTTGCTGTTGTCTTCTAAGTTTAAGAAACTCTTGCCTATTTTCTACTTTTTCTCGTTCTTTTGCGAATTCACTACGAAAGACAAAACATTTGGTGGAATTTTGTTTGTTGGGTAAAACAAATGCATAATAATTGTTTTTTGTACAAGGAGAATTAGTATTACAATTTGTATGAGAAAGACGAGAGATTAAATAAAATGTAAACAAAAGAAATAAATATTGAAATAAAAAAAAAAAAAATTAAACATAAAATGTACATAAACGTATATATATGTGTTGATATATGCACATTCAACCGAATATTATGTTTTATCTACGTATTGGCAGCTTGTCTAGGAACATTCTATAGGGTAGGGGCAGAACTGCCTAAACTTGGACTGGAATTTGAAGCTGAATTTCCCCGTGGTCAAATATTAAGGGATCTATAATAAGTCTATGATAACTACAACTATCACTATAAGTTGCTAATAAGTCGATATCTTTTAATCCGATTTCGTTTGCTCTGCTGCATTTCTAGTGTCTTTCGCCTGTATTTTTTGATTGATGTGGCAAAAGTTTCTTCGAATTGTGACAGTACAATCTATATAACCCGGTAAGGAAATTGTAATATCTACATAATACGAACCAACTACAGAATATAGTCATTCATTTTGTGGTTTCAAGTTGGTAGCGCTGGCATTTGACACCTATCAAACTCAGCTGTCATTTGAAGTGTCATAATATTAGTTAAATGTTTGCAATTTACGATAATGGATCGCTTAACAATCGAACAACGCGTTAAAATTATTAAAACTTACTACAAAAGTGGTGATTCAAACGTAGCCACTTTTCCCGCTTTACGCAATCATTAAGGTCGTCATAATCGACGGAATACACAAGGAACCGGTAAAATTGTCAAGAAATTTGAAACTTTAAGCATAAGAAATTCCGTAAACTCTGCCAGGTAGGGGTGATATGCCTAACGCCTTTAGAAAACACTTTCGACGTATCTCAATATCGCTCACGGATGACGAGAAGTTATATCCGAGGCAGAGAGTTAACCTATGACACCACAGAGGGAATGCGAAAGAAATTACCGCTGATTTCGCACATTGGCCAATCCTGACTTATGCAACATCTCCTATGATGGAAGATGACCGTACATACCTAGGTAATCAGTGAAGAAAGCACACAGAAGCTACACAAAAACGGTTAAACCAAGTCATAAGACGCGTCCAATTTTGGGTGCTAGCCCGTGGTTCTGCTTACTAGAAGACTGATCGCCACTATTTTTTTAGGTACGATAGACACCACAAAAGACACTGTAAAGTAAATACTTGTAAGTGAAGTTGGATACAAAACTCAAACACTGACAGTAAATTAAATCTGCATCTGAAAAAGAGGCAAAGATTTGAACTGTATTTGCAGAATAATTAAACATTTAAGAGGTCTTGAGGCAACTAGACGCACAGTGTCAGAACCAGTCGTTATCATCGTCACAGAAGTTGAAAAATAAATATGTATTTGAAAAAATTTTGAAATAAAATCATGGGCTAGCACCTTCAAAGCCCAACTAAGAATATGCTCCAGTACTGCGAGAGTTAAGCAGGCCATTCATGTTGAGACGGTCGTACGGTCTGGCTTCAGTCTTATATAAAGAAAAACAATACAGTGAACCACCTTGGCGCACTAAGACTCTCCTCTGCATTTCGACTTGCAGTACCCAACTAGAAACAGTAAGCCAAATACTACTGCGTTAATATTAGAGCCCTTTTAACCCCTTCTAAGATTACAATCTTTGTAGACTGTCAGGCGGCCATTAAAGCACTAGACAGTGCAACTATATCAAAGAGAGCCCGGGACTGTCAAAGAGCCCTAAACGAAATAGGCGATAAAATGGCGACATTGATGGAAATGAAAAAGCAGACGACCTAGCAAGAATTGGGTCGGAACTTGATGTAGCAAACATCATTACATCAAAAGACATCCCAATTAGTGTAGCAAAAAGAAATATTGACAGAAAATCAAGGGAAAAAATCAACACCACCTGGTCTAACAGGCACGACTATGTTATATCCTGTAGCCTTTGGCCAAGAATCGACGAAAAAAGAACAAGATGTATTCTGAAAATTACTTACAGGCCATTGTACCATTAATACTATGGCCACAAAACTGGGCATCAACGCACCAGACTATACTTCAGGAGCTGTCAACACATAGAAGAAACGGATATCATCTCAAGCACCTGCTCTGAGAATGCCCAAACCTCCAAACTAGTCGACTCCGATATCTGGGAGACAGACTTAAAGGACATAGTGCAGTGCAGATAGATACCATTGACGAACACAATCAGGTTTGTTAAAAGTACGTGTTGGTTTTAGTAGATCTTCAAAAACAACTTCAAGAAATCAGGTAAAGTGTTTATGCATATTTTTTGTTGTCCAATAAAAATTAAATTTTTATCAACGACCAAAACTAAGGGATCACAATGGACCAAAAGGCCCCGTGGTAGTACAGCCCTTTAAAGCTGCGCACTTCTCTCAAACCTAATCGCGGTTTGTAAACATCTAAGGTAATCATTTGGACTATGGTCACACCTGTTTTCTGGTAAGGTCATAAGTGGGCTAGATGATATGTATCTAGGCCAGCTGTAAACAGCGTCATTAAGACATGGATAATACCCCCATGCCGCTTCACATATTAACATCTTTATATGGAACAGATGTTAATTGAACAGGTCAACCAGTTCAACTATACCTAAAAAAAGACTTATCCTATATGACAGGGACCTGATGTCAAAAACGGAATAATAAAGCATAGCCTGGAGTCGTCGAAGCCAATATTGGCGACATAAATTGATTGATCATAGAGATTCATTGGCCGCAATTATTATATCCAATTAGCAACTGTGGTATAAAATGAGGCAAAAACGGTTACAAGCCGAGTTGTGGTAAGGCAATTCGCACTAGATTGGTCAAACATTAAGGAAGCCGGAACACCGCGCAACATTTGCCATTGGTATTGAAAGACAAAATCGACGTGTAAATCAACTATCTTAGAAGAAGCAGCGGCCAAGAGCAGTTCGCGCAAAGTGAATTTTCTGTGGGAGGAAGGTATGTACACTAACAGCTCTCACTGGAATACAGTGATGCTGATGGTCCGAAAGAAACAATAGCCCCCACACAAATTTGTATGTCTTCAAAATCAGATATATTTCAAACCACTATGGACTATAAATGTACCTTAACATTTCAGGTTGAATTAATTTCATTAGACAGTGTTGTATAAAAATCTATAAAAATATCCTACCATGGAAGGATGTGACATTTTTTTTTATCATGAATTAATGACAATGAATGATATTGATTGGGAATGCAAGAACATTTGAAATTTTTGTTTGTAAGTAGACATAAAACTTGTAGCGGACTGTGAATTGGGAAACAGTGTCATTAACATTCGAGCCATCTATACAATTTGTTCAAACAGTGTTTATGTACTTCTAGGTATTAAAGTATCTCATAAACTCAATTGTAGTGAGTTCAACACATTAACTTTACTATAATGAAAAAACTAGCAATAATTCATCACACATCTTGGACAGCTAAAAGATGATTGTGTTCACCTATATTATTATTTTTGTTTAAGGACTTTTAAATAAATTAGACACACACAATATACATATCAACTATTGTGTATAACTTGGGAAAATGTTATGTCACTTCATGGATACTCTAAATATTATAAGAATAGATTTTTATTTCGTATAAACCTGCTTGTGTTATCCAATCTAGATACGATGTCATAGCATTTTGAAATAACGTTCTAGTCCGGCATTTTTGAAATTCCATTCGTCGTTCGACACGATTACGTTCGTTAGAGAATTCTCTTCAAATGACATTATATGCATTATGTTACATTTAAGAACAAATTTGTATTTAGTATTGTGAAGTGTAATAAAAATAATACACAAAATATAAATAAATTAATTCGAAATAAAATAGAAAGATAGAGAAAGTTGTAAGAAAAATTAATTGAATTCAAGTGTTTGTAAGACTTACCCGCTAAGAACACCAAGAACTAAGTTGAGCATAAAAAATGAGCCTATAACTATTAGAGGCACAAAATATACCCAATTAAATGCTGAACCTAAAGCGTCGTTGGTCTGAAATAGTTTAACATAAACATTTGTATTTTTTTTATAAACATCATAATATACATAATATATAAATTATAAAATATAGACTAGGTAGGCACTAGTTTAGTATTATATACATCTGAAAGTATTTCCATTTAAAATTAAGTTTTTTTTTTATGAAACATTCGTATGGCAAACATTTAACACATATTTTCACATTTCACATAAATATAGTAATATAGGTAGGTACACATAGAGATAATTTTAAAATAAATGGAATTGTAAAGAATTTTTTTTCGATATATGGACATTTTGTACAGTGACGTGTCGTTATTGTGCTTAAATTAAAATATGTAACAAAAAAAGTATACAAGAGTGTCAGGGTATTAAGTAATGTGTTTCTAATTTCAATATCAAATTAAAATGTTAAAATTCCATTTATTTACACACGAGATAGAAAGGAAGCATTTAGACACATAGTACATAATACAATAATGTAGATAGATTTTGGTAGATTTCGTTTAAATATAAAATATATGCATATCTAATTAAAACTACGCATGCACACACTATGAAATTCAGTGCTGGCGCAAAATACAAATTGTCATGAAACCTATATAATTTTATCAAAAGTGGTAGGCACTTGTTTTGTTCTTATTAAACTGCTGAGTTAAAAATTATTTCCGAATTACCTAAACTTATAGTTACGGGTTTAAACATTCTAGCGAGACAGCAATAACTGCATTAAATGACTCCACAATTATTTTTTTGACCGGATACAGATACATACCAGCAAACAAGAAGGAAGATTAAGGACAAATAATAAATGGTCGAAAAACCAAGAGAGCTGTAATTATTGCAACAAGAAAGGACATTGGGTACGGGATTACAGAAAGTGCGGCTAGCTGACAGATGATCTAAAAATAAATCAAACTAAGTATAGTGGCGAAAGCAACGCAAGTTAGCACCAATGTGTCTTTAGTTTCCATTTCCAATGAAGTTTTTGCGGCAGAGACAAACTCAACAGATTGGTGGATTCACAAGGGTGCAACAAGACATGTTACCAATTTGCCAAATCGAGTTTGAAAAGTTTGGAAGCTCGTGCAAGATAAAGTCAGCTGGAAAAGAAACTCTTAAAATAGGGAGAGGAACAATTCGAATGTTGTCAACTGTCAATGGTCAAAACCTAAAGGTTACATTGAAATATGTGTGGTATCTGGTATGTTCCAAATATATCAAGAAATTTATTTTCTGTTTTAGCAGCTCAAGACAGAAATCCAAATAGTGAGTTCAAGTCGATAGCTACTAACTAAATGCTATCGAAAGAAGAATGGGAAGTCAGTGCTGCGCGGAGTTCGATCTAAAGGTCAATGGGAAGACAGTGCTGTGCGGAGTTCGAGAGGCATGTGGATCATTGTACAAGGCCTCCATCAAAACCCATTTTATCAGAATATGAGGTGGAACTAAATGTATCTGTAGCCGATTGTTCAATGTTACAATTATATAACGAGAGGTGGACAAATGTATGTGGTCCATTTCACGAATCTTTTTAGAAGAAACTATATTTAGTTGTATTCAAGGACAGTTACACTAAATTTCGGTACAATTAAGGATAAATCTGAAGTAAAGGACGTGTTAAAGCAGATGCCCGCACCGCACATGCCAAAATACAAGGACATTCAATAAAGGAATTACTAAGTGATAATGGCGGAGAATTTGACAACTTGATGTAAGGATAATTCTTCAAAACAGTGGAATTACCCAACGACTGACAGCGCCGTACACCCCAGATCAAAACGGTGGAAGAGAACGAGGGAATAGAACAATAATTGAAATGGCAAGAACTTTCAAATATTCCAATCCAGACATTCGATTTCCAGAAGCTATTTGGGCAGAGCTAGTGAACTCTGCCGTATATGTTTTGAACAGAACAGGTAAATCATCAGAAAAAGAAATAAGTCCGTACGAGGTTTGGGATAAGAAACCAAGGATTAGATATCTACGTATTATCGGATTGATTTGTTATAATAGACGTTCCAAAACAAAAGAGAAGGAAGATGGGCGAGAAAGCAATAAAAGGTTGTATTGTTGGATATGATCGGGATGATTGGTAAAGAATTTATTTGAAAGAATAGCATAAAGTTATTTTGTCAAGAGGTGTTCAGTTTCTAGAAATGCCCAGTAAGTCTAAATGTGAAGAAAAAGAAGGAGCAGATAATAGAATGGAGGAAAATCTAGAAAAGAATAAAAAGAACATAAAAACAAGTAAAAGTGTTATCATCGGCCTGGCCGATGCTTTGATACCCTCCACTGCATAAAAGTCATGCAAAATCTTCGCCATGCCATATTGGTTTTGTATGGGAGGTACCAGAACTACTTGACCGACATAGCCCATTTTCAATACCAACCTGACGACGGTAAAAATAAGTCCTCTCACAAAATTTCATTCCCCTAGGTCAATTCGTTTGGACGCTATCGTGCTTTCAACAGACGGACAGACAGACAGACAGACAGACAGACAGACAGACAGACAGACGGACATGGCTAAATCGATTTAGAATGTGATCCTGATTCAGAATATATATACTTTATAGGGTCTCCGGTGAATCCTTCTTGGCGTTACAAATGTAATGACAAAGTGAATATACCTTCCTGTGGAGGGTATAATAAAGTTCAAATTGAAGAAAACAATGAAGATACAAGAGTCAAAACAGGAAGTAGGAATGATGAATATGAAACCGGAACTGACACTGATACCGATTTTGAAGTTAAATAACCGAATTTATAATCCTCATCAAGGCAAAATCTTAGAGAACGTCAACATTAACAAGACCACAACGATTTGATGACTTTGTTATGTCAGCAGAGGAGTTCGTAAACTTCACTGAAAATATTGAGACTTACCAAGAAGCCACCAGAAGCAAACAAAGTGTTCAATATTCCAAAAGAAGAAGGAACAAACTTATAATAGGTTAGTTATTTAGTTTTATAATAGCTTTAAAAGCTAAAATCTGAATTCAAAATTATCTAAAAAAAAACCTATATTGTTTGAGACTTTGAATTGTACAATGTACAAGAAGAAAAGAAGATCCAAGAGTGCAAGCCGATTTCAAAGCTAATGTTAAAGTATTCTGTAATTTCAAAAACAGGGATATCTACGTTCGTCTTGCCAATATTTCACTGAATCAATGAACTGTTTTACAAAACCCCTAATTTTATCGATATCCCATTGAAATATGAGTTCGAGCATAATGACAGCCAATACACTGCCACTGAATGTATAGATAAATAAATAAAAATAAATCGCTCGACAGGTACGTATAGGCACTATCCTATTGTTTCTCAAATTCCACTCAAGGATCGATTTCTGTTTTGTAGTTGCAATATTTGATTAGCTACACAACTTTTATTTCTTTCTTAAAAAAAAAAACGAAATATTACGTACTTGTATCATTGACAGGTGGCAACTGGGTTAGCTACCCAGCTAACTCAGCTGTTAACGATTTGACAAGAAGTTCATTTGAATTCTTTTTATCGTTTTACAAGTTCAATTAAACAAAATAGTTAAGCTCTTTTCTCTAAAGTTAAGTTTCATTTGATATTCCCAAACCATTTTTAATTATTAAATAAACTATACGAGAAAATTGTTAAATGCAGCAAAACAAACTTTTTTGTAAGTCCTTCCAAGTTGTTTGTGCTATTAAATTATTGATCGTCTCTACTCAAATTTAAGTTAACCTTAATGCCCAAAACACAATGTGCAGAAATTCTGAATGCTTCACTGCATGCAGTACTGCAGATGAAACAGATGTGCAGAATTCAATTTGCAGCGGTTGCTGTCAATGCGGGGAAAAATACGTGAGTGAAACACAGACGACAAATAATTCCCGTCCCTCTTTTCCTCGTATGCATCAGTAGCTGAATTTAAAAATTCGATGCTGCCAAGTCTATTTAATTTAATTCTCTGCGTTGCTATGCAGTGGATTTAGAAATAGAGACATGTTGCAGTGCTGCGGTGGCTGCAGAATTTACATTTGTTTCACCACATAAGAACATGTGTATTCTAATCCTGCTGCGCAGTGAATTCTGTACGTGTCTTTTGGGCATAACTCTCACTCTGAAACCGGGCACTAGCTTCTGACAACCATTTTTTGTTTGTATATGTTTTAATTTTTTTTTTTTCGACTAATGGAATACTGACCAGTATTTCTATTGTTTAATGCAGTGGCCCGAAAACCGATCCTGAATGCTGATTTAAAATCCCACTTTAAATTGGTGAACTGGGCTTTTTAAATAGGTGTATAGTGTAATATATACATTTTAATGAAGATAAGATTGCAAAGATCGGGCCTAAAATGCAATTCATCAATCGGTATAATATGTCAAGATTTTAGACATTTCTTTAAACTTTAGAATCTAACTAGCTACATTCATAAAAATAAATCGAAAAAAGTTAAACAACACTCTAACCGTCTAACCCCCAGTTTCACAGTGGGAGCTTAAACTACACTTTTTTTTAGTTTAAACTTTAGTTCAATAATTAATTCGGTTTCACAGTTTCGTACCTTGAACAGAGTTCATTCTATAGTTTAAGTTAAACCGCCTACAGCCTATAGTTTTCTGCCGTTGAAATCTCAGATCGTTGACGTTGTTTTGCGTGTTTTTTGAAAGAAAAGACAAGGAACGATTTTAGAAAAGTCGTATAAAAGCTAAGTACTGTAAAATATTACGAAATTCTATTCACTAAATTTAGTTGAGCTGAAGTTCAGATTATATTGTGAAACCGGACGAGTTGAACTTCAAATTTAAACTCACGTTCAGCTTCAGTTGAACTTTAGTTTAAGCTTCCAGAGTGAAACTGGGGTTTAGACTTAAGAACATAAAATTTATCATGGAGATTGAACAACTAGTTTAAACGCTTTTATTCAGAAATAATTTCACTACCCATAGGCGATAATAATAATATTGTAAATCGATTGCTAAGGATCATGGGTTTCATAAAATGCGCCAATAAGCAGAGAATTTCATCGAAATTAATATACATGTGTGCACAGAAAAAAAAATAGAGTATCTATTTTTGTTGCACATTTAAAGCAGGCATTTTTGTCTTCACCACAAAAAAAATGTATCTATCGTAAACGATAGGCAATTCTGTATTAGGTAAATTTATAATATGATAGTGCAGCACAGCTGAGAATCAAAATGTACAATACGGAAAGAAATAATTAAATTTACAAATTAAAAATAGAATATAGTACACGTACATGTATAAGATATTATACATTTTACAAGGAAGGAAGCCTCTGATTATTATCTGCAACGCCATTAAAAAGTGCACTGGTATTACAGATAATATACAGCTTCAATATTGCACACACACGTAATTAGTATAAAAAAATCAGTTTAGAGACATTTCTCAGTTTCAGATTTTGATTTAATTTTCTTTTTGTTTTTGTTTTTTTTTTTTTGCAATTTACCCAATACAGTATTGCTGTCCAGCCTTCCATCGTGATGCACTGGAATACGGTCAACATGGCAAAACCGATATTGTCAAAACTAGTTATTCCAGAATTTGGTCCATCCCATTTTTCTAGGCACATACTGTTTGTATAATTACAAACGTACGCACCACCCGTCATTGCGCTTGAGTTGTCCGAGCTACAAGGTGTTTCCATCTCTCCTTCCCTTACAATTCTACCTGTTGGTCAAAAAAGAAATACAAACAGAGTTAATTTCCAAAGTTTGAAAATTTTAAAAAATTTTAAATTTTTAGTAAAAAAATGTGTTTTCTCTTTACTTGGATCCTCTAAACTATAACAAGTCTTATGCAGTGCGCCCGAATAGAACTCGAGTCCGATGATTGCAAATATAACGATCGCAAACAGGACCAAAAGTCCGATTTGAAGTAACGGCGCCATTGCTTTGATAATTGATTTTAAAACTACTTGTAAACCTGAAAAATTAGTCAACGTGTTCAAGCACACAGAAACGGTATTAGTAGGATTCTTATATTATTTTTCTTTGTAATTTATATTTATTAAATTTAAAAATAAATCTTATATAAGCATGCATCTATTGAATATGAGACTATTCTAATCACGAATTGGGAATAAGAGTAAACCTATTCCCAATAAATGAAATAAATCTAATTTTTTATTAAACAGAAAAATAAACTAAAAATAAACTAATAAGTCAACACTAGCGAACTAATTCATTTAACTACTCACTAGGAATTCCAGAAACTAATTTTAAGGGCCTTAGCACACGAATAGCCCTTAATGTTCTTAGATCTACTTCGCCGCTTGAGTGTGGTGATTGTGGGAGCATTGTGTATATCCTGATGTTAAATTTTTTTCACACCAATCAAGCGAGATTCGATTATTATTTAAAATTTTTATATGTTTTTCCAAAAACATATTTTTTTTTTTAATAATACAAATCGCGAAAAAGAAAAAAAAAGAGAATGATATTATTCAAATTTTTTTTTGTTTGAATTATCTATTGTTAAAATGTATTACATTAGAAACTAGTTCACACCACATAGCTAGAACACATATAGAACACAAGTTTGAAATCATAAAATAATAATTTAATTAAAAAAAAAAAAAAGGAACTAAGGGCTATTGTATATAAACAAAAATAGAATCTAAGGAAGTAAACTAAGAATATATAAAAAAAAAATAGTTGTAGGCATTCCCACTAAAATAATAATTGTTTTATACGATCTTCTAATTTTACAAATTTTTAGAATTTTTTTTTTGTATAAAAATTAATAATGAAAATCCGATTTCTTATTTAATGTTTGTTATTCAACTTTTAGTCCATCTACTTATATAAAAAAAGGATTATGTTACATGATTCTTGATCGTCAAGATTTGAAAATAAATCTACATTTTGATAAGACTATCTATACAATATGCTACAATTATTACCTTCTCTGAAAATCCTAAAAGGTTCTCTATATTGGTAATACTTATATACATAATTGGGTAATATCGCTAGTTTTTATTTCATACTATAATACGAAGTTAATATTTATTAGCGAATATCAAAAATTCAATCAATCCTAGCAATTAAAAATACTACTAGCAATAGACTTAGATCTGTGTAAATCTACAACTAGTTGAAACTTGAAACTGGTAGATAGATTATTGCTGCAACAGGAAGAAGGAAGAACCGAAGGTTTTATCTGTTTAAACCCAGCATCCTGTGGCTTATTTTACAATTACGAGTACTTTTCCACAAAATTTGTAGGAAAAATGAAAATTAGCTTTCAATATTGTTTTTCTACAATAATTGTGGAAAATACTTGTAATAATATAAATTTTGAAGTTGGTGTGCTAAATTTCAGTGATTATAAACACTTTTCTAGAAACAGAAGACAAATCACGAAGGCAAAGTGGAACCAGAGTACAAAATATCTAGGGCTACATCTTGATACAAAACTGATCTTCGGTCTACAAAAACAGCAAACTATAATCAGGTGATCGGGTTTGGCTTAGCTGGAGATTATGCTTCAAACAGTCAAAGATGCGAGCAAAATATTTCTCTTAATGTATGTAGATCTGAACAAAATCTTGAAATTGAGAAAGGAAAACTTGGCTATATTTAATGGACAAAAGACACACAGCTCAAAACTTTAAAAAAAATGCATCGTACCACAGATTAAAATGGACGGCAACCAACCCATTCATCCGAAGGAATTCATGTGCCTTCTTGGATTTGCAGTCAACTCAATATAACAAAATGCCAGGTACCCTACTCTCTATTTCGTTCCGAAAGTTAATCCAATTCGAAAGTGTTTTTCGTTCCGCTTTTAAATTCGTACTCTGTAATACTTTAGATTTACCATATATCAATGACTTTGACATTTGAAGATTTCAGTCTGCTGTCGAAATAGAGAGTACCAAATATTCGGTTTCGGAAAATATCGCAAGATCAGTGGCCTTAAAATTAAGTTGCCAGTTTTAAATAAAAAAAAACTCTCAATCCCTATAAAGAATATGTAGGTTGGACCAGGGCCTCGAATATTGCTCTTATATTATGGAGTTCAGTGTTCAGCCCCAAAACCTTCTTTACAGAATGAGAGACCCTCATTTCGAATAATAGGAGATCCTAAATGGCATTTCCAAAGTGCATTTTTTTGACATACGTGTATTAGAGGAAAAAAAAAGTTGTTTTTGTGGCGTATAGCAACGTCGAAAAAATTCTGAAGAAATTAAAAAAAAAATGAGATAACTTAACAGACTGTGCTTGTTAATGCTAGATATAAACGTATCTAGGTATTCTAGGTAAAATTAAAAAATCCCAGTGACCCTTTTTTCTTATTGAATTTGCGTGAAATTGTCAATTGTTTGAATCGTTTGAATATACTATTGTACCTCTCCATGGATATGTTCCCATTTGCCAAGAAATTATACAATCAATATTCTTATATTCCGGATCAACGACGGGATGCGATAGAATTGATATTGAATGCAAACACTTAAAGATTAAAATGCAAACAAAAAAGCGATTATCCAGACGACATGACAGCATCAGCATGCAATCTGGAAACCGTAATTAATTGGGGCCTTAACCTATCACCTTAATCGGTGATGGAATGGAATTTCTTCAACTCTACTAAATGAAATCATAAAGTTTACGGGTATTAGGTAAATGGACAAACATTGACCGAGCTGGGATGTCGAAATAATGTTTTTAATGTACTCAGATTAAAAAATAATATTATTTTGGTCACCGCTGGATCGTATACAGTAATGCCATTATGATGGAATTCCGGTCATATCTGACCGAAATCTCTTTACTCTGAGAACATTTTGAAAATCGGGCTAACGGACTGAAACTGTTTTTGCTGGCACTTAACTTATTTTTTTTTTTAAGGACTGCTCGAGAAAAAATCAGAAATTAGGGGGGCTGACAATAATTTTTAATGCTGAAAAAAACCGGATTATGCTTAACATTTTTTTAAACTACTATTTCTACACTTATTAGCCCCGCTAAATAATTATTATCTTCGGCTTATTTTCTGACACTTATGAAGTGTACATTATTTATTATCTATCAATAAAATACAGAGATTTTCATAGTCGTAGCCGTATTAGGTGTAGGTCGTATTGGTAAAATAAGTTATAATTAAAAAATGTGATTCAGAACTTTTGGAACTACCTAGAGAGCAAGGAATTATGACTGAATACAATTTAGTGGATTTAGTGAAGGCGAATATGCAATATTATCTGAAGAATATGATTAAATTGAGAAGATGTACTTGAATTTAGGGGGCTTAGGATCTACGGGCGTCAATCTCACCAATCTCCCTATCAATTGTAGCCTTGACTGAAAGGTTAATTGGACTAAGAAATCTTTTTTTTATGAATTCAAGTCGTAAAATATGTATGTTATAAAAGGCGCACCAAAGAACAGATGTAACAAATGAAAGATAACGAACTTTGACAACATACGGATCAAATAAATTACTAATCTGTTTGCTCTATTTGCAAAGAAATGATGACAGCCGTTTTAAGTAAATAAATGGAATAATACGTAATACTATAATATAACTAGCTGACCCGGCGTTGTTCTGCCTAAAATAGTTATTTTAAATATTTCAAGATTTATTTTGATATTTTTGGGCAAGTATTTTTTTTTAATATGAATGAAGGCGGATAGCTTCAGTGGTGCAGCTGCCATTATAGCTGTACCCGCCCGCCTTTGCCCGTTCACAGGAATTTTATTGCTTAGGTCTTAGATAATAATGTTCTTTCGTAAAATGCGAACAATGAGAATGAATCGATTTTATGGAATTTTCTGCGTAAACCTGGGGTGGGATTCTGTAAAAAATGAAACGAAAAACGCTTTCGTTTTTACTAAACCTGTTTCTATCATACCTGTGGCAATAGACAGAGACTGCTATTGTCGAAACGAAAACGTTCAATCGTTTTCGTCTTACATAATCTGGCCCCTGAAATACAGCAATACGAACAAAACAAAAAATCACCCCATAGATGTTTTTTTGTCCAATTTTGACCAATCTTCACAGAAACGCTCCCGGCATCCCGGGCCAATACTTAAGATTGTCTGTAAATATTAACTCAATCGATTTGTCGGTTTTCGAGATATACGATTTTGAAGGTTTTTTTTTTCTTATTTGCGGTGCCACACCCTTTGTCCAATTTTGACCAATCTTCAGAGGAGCACTCCTGGGGCAATACCTAAGATTGTCTATAAATTTGAGCTCAATCGATTAGGCAGTTTTCGGGATATACGATTTTGAATGTTTTTTTGTATGCGAGGTGCCACGCCCCTTTGTCGAACTTTGACCAATATGATTCAGTGAACTCCTGGGTCAATACCTAAGATTATCTGTGAATTTGATCTCAATCGACCCCAGTTGCTCGATAAAGTTGTCGAAAATTGGACTTCACGATTCTGCATCATTCGAGCTAGCCATGGCGCGCATTGCGCATATGCCCGAAATCATTTTTAAACATGATTTAAAATGGAAATAAAGCTAATATCATACACATTAACATTAGCTTCAAGTGTTTTATTTCATATTGACTATGGTACCTCTAAAAAAAAAAACACCCTTTGAAGACTGTGCGAATGCTGAAATACTAAAAAAGAGTATTACATATCTACTTCTTTGAACAATTAGAGGATAGCCTACAGGAACTACAGAAAGCTACTGAAATTCTTTACTAAGTTTCCCAGAGATCGCATTGAGGCCCATCTTGTACAAGAATATTGTCTTATTCGGACAAAAGTTTGAAGTGGAGAAAAGTTAACTTGGTTGTATTAAATGTATAGAAATTAAAACAAATCAAATAAGACTACCAACCAATTCATCCATGCGCCTTCTTGGAGAACCAGAAATCGTTTAAATCGTACTATGACCGGACCGGCCGGCCGGCAGTTTATAACGTCGAGGAACGTTTTCCAATTTATTGGTGATTTTTGTTTGGCTTTCAGTGATATCATTTTCAAACACAATGCTAAACTGACTGTTTTATTTGTGATTTATGTATTTGTTTTGTGAATTCACGTTTTACGTTACAACCGATAGGAACCGCTATACCACAGAAGCATGTTTCTGTATGTGGTTTTCGTTTTACTGTCCACCCATTTCTAGACATTGTCCAAACTTTTGTTAGTCCCACTATTTGGGTGCATTGATATAGGTAGGTACCTACGTCTATCTATTACAAATTTAGTTGTATCTAGTTTGACCCTTAAAATCTACACAAACTATAAACTATACATAATAATATAGAATACATTTGAATTGAAATAAATTATTTTTCTATAAACACCTCTAGTTAGCACACGCATAATATATTTCTAAAAATTTAAGTAAATCAAAATTGAGTTCCATTTAAGATGAAACACATTTCTGGCAATAATTTTGAATGTAAATAAAAAATGTTACACACAATGGCGGCAAATTACATTTCTCTCGTGTTATGAAACCCTGTTAAGTTGACGCAACAACACTAATGCCCTTTCGGAATCACACACTAGAACGATGATTTTTTTTATGTTTAACTAAAGACCATCTAGATTATTGTCTTCTCTAAAACACTGATGAACTGAACACATATCTAAAAGTATGTATATGTATTTATATATAAAATATATAGATAACGTAAAATTCTTAAACGAAGTTCAGCGAACAATTCCTACTTAATGGCACTCCTTGTTGAGCACTCGGACGTCTTACTTGGTATTCTCGAAACGAGCTTAAGCGGCCTTAAGACACGAAATGACCGCAACATTCGCAGGTCGACATCGATATTTGCTTCTGCGAAGATCGTCATAGCGCTGAAGTAATTATTTTTAGAGAAATAATTACAGTTTTGTTATCGTGATTAATGAAAAGTTGAAAAAATAAATAAAAAACGAAAAAAAAGAACACAACAAATAAATGAGAAATAGTTTAAAATATAGAAGAGTAAAACACAAAAACAAAAAAAAATAAAAATAAAAAATTATATAAGAAAAAAAAATCCACAAAATTGTGTAAACCTGTCCAAGAGTATTTTGCAAAAGATATAGCTTAAGTTTATGCAAACGAAATCGATAATTACCCCGTTACTACAACGAAAAAATCCATTATGTTCCATATATTCCTGAGGTAGGAGTGTTTATGCAGAACTAGCCCTAAGGCAAGGATCTTGAGCGATGCTTCTACACAGAAAATGCATAAAAAATAGACTTCGGTTGCTTCCTGCAATATTGAGAAATTGTTTAATTTATGCGAAATTTGAAATGATTACCAGGATACAATACCAGTTTCTGAGCCAATACTGTTTTGTCTCCCTCAGGCAAATGTTCTTCTAATGCCAACACTACACAGTTGGCAATGATTGTCAATAACACAGCGTACTCGAAGGGCGGCCATTCTATTATAAATCGTGTATACTTCCTAATTGGATTATCCTCGGTGAGGATAAAAAGTGATGTGGGCAAACCACCGGGCGGTGATTGGCCCTGACTACTCGGGCCACCCATTCTATCAGCTAAGCGATGGGCTCCCCTTCGACCCAAGTGCCCCCCGCTTGTGGAGCCCTGTTGATGTCCTGCTAGCGCCGCTTCCTGAGCCGCTGCCAACCTGTAAATAAATAAATGAATACAAAACCGTAAAAACATGTTCGTAGGATATCAAAGCAAACTATAAAAAGGGAAATTCATGTTGTACAATTTGTTTAGCTTTATTGTTTGAAGTAAAATTTTCAACAGGTTTTGTCGAGTTTAACCTCTTATGGCGGCAACTGAAACGAGGACAAATTATTGTCACTTGTGGTAAATAGTACCACCTATAAGTATTGGGGGTATCAACATAGTTCTAAATAAAGAAACAATTTATAAATAAATAATACTTTGCGAATATATATAAATAAATAAATAAATAGGAAACATTTTAATTTTCACTATTGCATCTTAAAAACTTGCAGTTGTAGTGACCCTCTACATCATTAATGATGCCTTCCCTTCGGGTAGGGGTTAGAATATACCCGAAGCATGGCTGTCGCAATATAGGTGACTAAAATCCATGTCTTGACTTCGACGTAAAACCTGTCAAAATTAAGTATGTCGCACAAAACAATGAATGGTATTACTCCGTGCGGTACTCGCGAAAGTGAAAATCCACCCGTGGTTTGTCCAACTGCAGTCGGGGCAGGGAATATGGAGGACCCAACCAACATACAAAAGACAAGCTTCGTCTATTCAGGCAATGATAAAGGTCCGGGCACAATGCTCCCTTCTGAAGATTCTTTCGGATCTTACTATCAGACTTTTCCGGGATATTGGACTGAAAAAATTGAGAAAATGGCGAAAGAATTTTATCCACTTAATCTCAACGTAGTCGGTAAGGCGCAGGGTTGTCAGGTTTTAAAAACCTGAATCGCCAAACGTAAAATATAAAACGCCAAAAAATCGACAAATTTCAAAATTTTCCACTCTCCAAATTCAAAAATCAAATGAATTCGTGCAACTCGTAATTTTTACGTATTTCAATTGCGAAATGCCCCAAGCTCCCGGAACTCTGGCTGTCCTAAGGCATTTGTCATTTTGTACCTACACCTTGTTCCAAAACTTCAAAACGTCTCCTTCTGGTAGATAGATCAAATTCTTTGACCAATTGACAGAAATTAATTTTTCCCACTGAGCCTCAGTAAATTGTAAGCTTTTGGGTGGAATCAAGCTTACAAGCAGACATTTAAAACAGGGTTGCAGTTGGCTTAAATAGACTCCTGGTGAAAAAATATCCCAAAGAAACAAAAGGTGTGTTGCAGTCAGACAATCTTTTTCGCATTTTCTCTTAGTAAAACAAGAATTAAGTCGATAACTTGATTCTTAAGTACATTCACAGGCTCTGTGCTACCACTGTTTTCTATTGCGATTCTTTCAAAATCCGACCCTTAATCAATATCTTTCCAAGCTTTAAAGTTGTCTTCATTCGTTACTAATTTTAATATTTCGTCACAGTCATCACAGATGTAATGGAGTAAGAGCTTATAGCAACGTTTTTGTCAAGTCGTTTTAACAAGGCTGTATCTTTGTGAGCTTAGTGCGTGGTGACTACTGAACACGAAAATACATTTCTGGAGGCGTTGCGTTGGTTTATATAGGAATGCCATAATTTATAAAGTTATGGCATTCCTGTATAAAGTTTGAATGCAAATTATAAAAAAAGGAAAAATTTGAGGATTTTGGTTAAAAAAATTTAAATTGCCAAAATCTAAAAATATCGCCTTTTCTGGGGTGCGTAGCCAAACCGATTTTCGTGTCGCCAAATGAATTTTCAAATCGTCTGTTTGACGATAAATCGCCACATCTGACAATCCTGGTTAGGCGTGGTGCTTTCGGTGATGGAAACCTTTCGATTCGGGAAACCTCAGCTGAACGAGCACCAGCAGCTCTATTGCATACCCTCAATAGATAGATCAAACGTCTATAAGCTCAGAGATACGCGCGGATGATGTTGCCATCCGTTCTGTTGGATTATGTTTACAGACTATATGTGCTAATGCCCAGACGGCCCTAGACATCAGGGTCGATAAATGTTGCAATAGGAATGGGCTGTCGGTAAATCCTTTAAGAACTGAGGTTGTTCTCTCAACGAGGCAGAAAATTCTCACCGGTCTGACTCAGACAGTGCTAAAAGACGACGAGAGTGATATATCTGGGAGTGATCCTAGGAAAGAAACTTCTTTGGAGAAAGAATGTCAAGTTGAAGACACGCAAGGGGCTCTTAGTTTTCTGGCAGTGTAAGGGTGCTTTTGAAAAGACTGGGGTTATCTCCGGTAGATCTTCCCCGCTGAGGTGGTGAGTGCCGATACTGTAAGCTCCTCATCGCTATAGTGCATTATCGGCTTTCACTGAAAGTCGAAGAAATTTCAGTACAATTTATAATACTGTATTTGGTTCCTGGTAGTACAATGAACCAGAATGCTCCATTGAAAGACAGATGATTTGTTCACAAATTTTGAAAAAAATAAATCAAGACTGGGAAAAAAATATTTATAGCAGCATTTTTTGCATTTTGGAAATATTGCAGAGTATCTACCAATTTAAAGCAGAATTTCGGATTAGGCGGGCTTGCCCTTATTTTCAACTAAATTTCAAATTTCGTAACCACAATAAATTTAAAAAAAAAAAAAAATGTTTAGCTAGGTACATACTTTCAAAAAAATGAAAATAAATTCGAGACAGTTTTTGAAACATAGCTATTATTTTATTTAAGTCTGTCCCATTGGTACTATAAAATATAGGGTAGTTATTTTTTAACGCCGACCGATAATTTTTGTTTGCTTTTGGCCTTCAACGTTGCAATTAATATGAGCCCTTTGAGATACTGTCAAAGAGAACAATAGCTGTTTTTACACAATTTGCTCTGACGCGTTGATAACCATATGTCCATATGAAAAGAGGATGTCCAAACCTTATAATTTACACCCTTCAATGTGGTTATATTTAGCATGCAGATATTTGATATTTTTGTATTTTATTTGCTTACATTAAATTTAACAATAGTTCATAATGAAGCATGAAAAGATGAAGAAAAAGGATGGAAGTAAAATGATCTGTTGGCATTCCTGGCGAATTGATTGTATAATGTTTCAGAAATGCTGCCTTTTTATTGAAGACGCTGACCTAGTGTAGTTTGTAGTTTGCATCCAACTAGGCAAATGAATCGAATACATCCAAGTATAATCCAAAGAAAATAAAAATGCTGGATCGGTGTATGCACGGCAACTTCTTTTATTTATTCTTAGTGACCTTAAAATACGTGAAATGATTTTTTATTTATTTAATACATATTATTACAAAACATTTTAATATTCAGACCGCGTCAAGGGCTTTGTTATTCGTAACACATATGCAGATAAGTCGTTGTAGAAGAATTAGAATAAAGGATTCTTAATACACAATCATGATGTTGAAGCAACCACTGTAAGCCACACTAGGATGATACGAATTCGTACCTAATCGACACAACAGACTATAGAGTTGTGACTTATATTAAACTAGCTACCTGATGCTGATTCAGTCACGGTGATGCGCTGTCATGTACCTAGCTTCTTTAACATCATAGGTACTTGACAAATTTATGCGAAACTTCTAACCAAACACGAGAGGCACAATTTTTCACAAGTCTGTACAATTATTTGCATAAGCGGATTATAGATTGACAGCATTGGCAGAGCTCAGTGAGCTGTACCTGTACCTGACGCATTTGTCTTGAGCTGTCTAACCCAACCTTGACTCCACTATACTCAGAAAGTGGGATCACCTCAGAAATCAAGCGAAGAAATACGCTTGTCAATCCCTGTTTCTTTAATCTAAGAATAAAGGAGCATTAAGGTATTTTCAAGAAACACTAAATGTAAGACCCTCATCATCCTATAGTCCTGCTTTACAGGGCAAAAGCCAGGACATTTAAAGCGAATGGGTATCATCAGCGCTCCGAGTCCAAAACAAATGGACAACACAGACTTTACTGATCATCTCGCTTTAGGTGGCGCGCAAAAGTGGAAGGTCGAGCTAACTGGAGAAGCGTAATGGTTGAGGCGCCGGACCCCGGACTGATTGATGTACTTACCCTCAGTTTTCTGAAAGATACTAAGCCGCATACAAAACTATCAGTCGTTTTATAACTTCCGGACTGATTTTATATTCCACATACAGGGAACCGGCCTAACATGTCTCAAAGTGTTTCTTTTGCTTTTTTTAAATGTTATAACTACCTGGAAATTTAAATAAGGAATATCTACTTTTTTTGTCAACATAGTCTTCCATTTGACATTATTTGTTAGTCTAGGTTAGGTTAGGTTAAATAGGGGTATGAGAGAGATATCTCATACGGCACTAGGCACCAAAAGGGCCCATCGCGATCCCTAGAGGGAACCAATTGCAGTGACCTACAATGGAAAAACACCTAAACACTTGCCCTTGAGAAAACCCCAATTTCCCTGCAAAAACCAAGTAGCCCCTTGTAGTTGGTATTGTCTATCTCCTCTAGATGTTGGAAGAAGTACCTGCCCAGAAATTTCCTTCTACTACGACATATTGCCTCACATTCACAAAGTATATGTGTTATGTCCTCTTCGGCTTGCAGGTCATCGCAGAATCTACAATTGTCCGAGTCTGCCAGCCTGAGCCTTTTGGCATGTTTTCTAAGAAGACAATGCCCTGATAATATGCCGATCAGTGTCCTGAGCTGTTCCCTGCCTAGTTTGAGGATTACCCTAGATCTTTTACGGTCGTATTGCGGCCAAAGTGCCTTAGATACTGCGTGACCGGTGAGGCCCTCCCACCTCCGGTCGGCTTCCTTAGTTATTTTATTCCTAATATCACTTTTTATGATGCAGGGAGGTGGTTTAATATCCACATCTCCTCCATCTAACATTTCCCCGCCTTTTCTCGCAAGCTCATCAGCCTGCTCATTTCCAGCTATACCGCAGTGTCCTGGTACCCAGCACAGTCTCACTCGGTTCTGACTGCATAATGCCTTGAGCATTGTGCGACAGTTCCTGACTAATTCAGAATTGATGTTTGTAGATTCCAGTGCCTTGAGCGCAGCCTGGCTATCGATGTAGATGGCTATATCCCTTCCAGATACAGATCTCATCCGCATTAGCTCTGCCGCTTTCAGAACAGCCAGAACTTCTGATTGGAAGACACTGCTTGTATCCGGCAGTCGTATAGACATTTTTAGGTCTGGGTCTACGGAGTAGATTCCAGCTCCAGTACCTTCCGCTGTTTTTGAGCCGTCTGTATAGACTGCTACTTCGCAATGTTTAATTACTTTATCCCTTTGCCATTCGTATCTTTCCGGGTATGATACCTCGTACGGAGTGTCGAAATCGACCAGAGGGTGAATTTCATCAGTTTGCACCTGTACGCCAGGGAGTAGCTCCGCTAGTATTGTACAGTGCCCAAAACTGCCCTCTTTAAAATAGCCCAAGGTTGTGAGCCGTAGCGCACTGCTTCCCGCAAGTTGCTTAATATGCAAGTCAAGTGGCGTGAGGTGTAGAAAGGTGTCCAGCGCTGCCGTAGGAGTGCTACGAAGTGCACCCGTTATTGCTATGCTAGACGCTCTCTGCACCGACGCCAGTTTGCCGACTACTGTTTTCTTCTTTGTCGCCTTCCACCATACTAGTGCGCCATATGTGAGTATGGGCCTGACCACCACTGTATATAGCCAGTGCACCATAGCAGGTTTTAGGCCCCAAGTCTTGCCTACTATTTTCTTACAAATAAAAAGAGCGTTATACGCCTTTTTGATTCTTTCCCCTACATTTGCATTCCAGTTCAGTTTCCTGTCCAGAATAACCCCAAGAATAACCCAAGTTGTTAGTCTATGTAACACGAAAATGGACGATCAACATATATCCAACCCAAGAAATAACATAGCAGGAGCACTTATTCAATATCTTCAAAACGGCAAACTCAATAATATTAACTTACATTTTTAGAGCAAAGTGGTACTTTATAAAGAAAAGGTTAGACAGGGGTTCGAGATTATTGCTCATATATTTTGCTCTGTTCCATTTATTTCAGTAGTACCTCATTGACGGCATACGAAGGCTCGTGAACTAGCATCAAATTTAAAAACATTGACCCACAGAAGATTAGTCGTTATACTAAAGTTATAAGGCGGAGGTCCCGAGGAACTTAACGAAAGTACCACAATTCCATTAGCTACGGCGCAATCAAACTTTGGACTGGGGGACATATGTATTTCTTAAAAGACCATAACTTGCAACACTTAAAGTGCAAAACTAACACCTTCATTGAAGCATCTTGGAGAGCTGTTGAAGCGTATAATTTGGCCTTTAAAGAGACAGAAAAAATCGCCTTTTTGTCCTTGATGTATGTATGTATCTCTCAGATAGAACAAAACTTTTTATGCGTATAGAAAAAGATGGAATTAACAGCATCTTTTATAGGAATATATATTTTAGAGTGTTCAATTTTTTAATATAAATAAATAAAAAAATAATACATACTTTGCAGTATAACTGCTTTAAGTGTACTGTGCCTAGCCTATCTAATATGGCGGCCTTAATACCATAGAATCAAGCTACGCAGTGTATGGGATTGTATGATAATTCTTTTATCAACGCACACATCTAAAATCCTATATAAAAATTAATATATCCCACAAATATTGTGTTTTGATTAGGTAGGTATAGCCGTATAGGACTATAGGTATATAGGTAGGGAAATGCAATAATGAGGAAAAAAAAAACAAGTGCGACAGTTGGATGTGTTGTGTTTATGTGGTGAGTTCATTGGCCTCTAGGCTCTCCCATGTAGAAACACACCCTGAATTGAATTTGTAGTTTTGCAACATCGTAAACAGTTTAAGTATAAAATAAAGGAATGTAAAATGTATTACCAAATCAATAATTGTGGAAATTTTAGTTATAGATACTCAGTATCCATCCAACAGCTATTTCTATGAACAGAACGGTCCATAGTACGGTACGTTGTCATGTTAAATGCATGATCTCAACTCGGACTTCAAGATGTGCTATAGAATATGGGCTTTTGGTGGTGAAAGATCTAGAGCTATAAAGGGTCAACTTCAGAATCATCCAACTGCGATGCTCATAGTCATACTGCATAAAAAGCGGGACATTTCAAAATGATGATGATGATTTAAGTTAATTCAAGAAAAAATCACTTAACATTTTGATTTTTCTTTTGCAGCTTAGAAAATTATAATAACTTTATGACTTCGGTAGATACATGCAGTGGCTCAGTGGATAGTGTGTTGAACTATTTATAAAATAATCTTAAGTTCAACCCCCGAGAAACACATATTACTACTTCAAGATTTACTAACCACTAAGCCACCTATCACAAATACCTGTCAAACATTTGAAGGAATGCTTCATCCTCATTTTTTATGATGATTTGATTTTTCAGGGATGTTTTTTTATTTATTTTTGTAAGCAGCAACAAAATGCATACTCCCGAACAACATATCAATAAAGAATTCTACAAAATTGTCCAACCGAAATTGCTCAGCGGCCACGTTGTTACTCCTCGCTTCCCCCATTCAACCGAAAGTCCGAAATTGTTTCTTATTCTAGCCATTTCAATTAAACATAAATAAATTCATAAATGTATAGTATCTGCATTCGTCAAAAATTAGAAAAAATTCACAAATACGGATACTTTTGAGACACTAGTAGTAAGGTCCTGTGTCCTATTGGACCAATTACATATTATGTATTTGTTTATTTACCTTATCAAAACCCAAGTTTACAAATTTTAAACTTGTATTTACTGGCTCGGAAGTGAAGGTACTGAATTTTATAATTCATCGGCCATAGAAGATTCGTTGTGAAACACTCACTATATGAACCTACTCAGATGGATGGTTAAGGTCTTTGTCCTCCATACAGTCGGGACAATTTTTAGAAAACAATAACCACTTAATAGTTTTATGTCTTTACTTTTATTTCCTTTATAAATTTCTCTCGCAAAACAACTAGATACATGTACCTATAATAGCTACATCACACAACCGCAATAGACAATCAGACTTCGAGTACGTCTATTGTTGTATTATTATCGAACAGCCAGTCATATCCACTGTACAAGTCAAGTGACAGAGCGAGAGTCTTAAGGTAGAAGATCTACCTAAATGTCAATGAAATCCAAATATAAGTGCATAATCAAGTTTCTTTCGAGGTTGTCACCAAGTCACTCCAAACCATAAGACGTAAGAAAAGAATCGTATTTTTGAATGGGAAGAGTCGAAAATCTGCTTAACGTTTTCAGTGTCACTGCAACTGATGTGCAAGCAATAGGTAGAACTAAGGCGTCATACTTCAACTGAACAAAGTTTTAATCTGGTGATGACTTGGAAACTTGGACGTAATAATGTGACAATTCCACACATGTAAAAAAAACATGAATGTCTAGAGAGGCATTGAGTACGCTGAAGTTCAATGGAATAATAGTTGCATTATGTACTAAGCAGGTATTATAAATATCGATTTAGGTAGCTACACGTTATGAACTGTAATTGTGTACATGTGCAACCGAATGACTTTCTCTATTTCAATAGTTGTATTATGAGGAATTTTATTGGACGAAAATCAGTTAGAAGTCGGCATAGCTATATCTAATTTCTGACAAATGCCAACTGTAAAAATAAATTTTTGCTGCAATGGGGCCGTATAGGACCTCGTATAGGAGTTTATATATTCAGGACAAATATAAGGGACCTTACATTTCATGCGAATCCGATCCGAATGCCTAAATTGAGACATTTTCTCCGTCGTATTGAAGAGGAAAAACTGAAAAACAATAATTTTCATAATATTCTTCAGCATAAGAAGTTTGTTGCTAATATCAAATACATCAATGATCTCAGCGACCATTCAAAATACAATCGGGGGCAGGTATGGTTTCATATAAATGGGTGGACACCGCATGTATCAAGAAGAATAGTTGTCAATTTTTATCCAACTGAGTTTTTGAATTGCTCGCTGAGCCACCATCTCGCATATCGTGCAGCGCAACATAATAACAATTTTTGCATTATTATGCAAAACATTTTGAGCAGTTTGGATCATCTTCACATCACAATCTGAATGACTGAAATAAATAACTGAACCAATTTTGTTTTGTACTTTCTTTGTGTTTTCCAGTAAATAAACTAATTTTAGGTTGGAACAACGTTTGTATATAATATTTCTTCAATATTCTCGCAACTTATTGCACCTTTTTTTGGCTTTTGCTAAATGCACCAAAAATAATTATTTTTTCCATATCTATTTTCTACAATACCTATAAGAAAACGCAACATCTGTCTTTTGTGCTGTTTGTCCTTATTCCATAACTCCATTCAGCCTTGCAATGGTGACATTATAATTTTTTAAGGTAAATTTATCAATTCTTTTAATTTTCTAAATTGTTAAACCAGAAATAATAATGATGGACACACTTTTCGCGCATACAGACATTGCGCTAGGCGATAGACGGACAAGAAAATACGTCAGATCTGGCTAGCAAAGTTGGGAACATTTTTTGTTTTGATTCGTAAAACCGAACCTCACTAAAAGTTAATAGATAAAACGATTTTTTTTAATTTTCATAAAACAACAAATTGCGTGTATTAATTGTTAAACTCACACTTTTTTGAACTTTTATATAATACTAACGGACCAGGCGAACTTCGTCTCGCCCCATTTTAACGCCTTCAGACAGATAGTTAAAATTTAAAGTCAAAATTTCAAATTTCGTAATTTATTTGAATGAAATCAAAATCAGTAGAGAGCGATGTGATAAACAATGTTTTTCGATTTGTTTTCCGGTGCAGTTGATTTCGGGATGACGGGAAGCGTTTGACGAAAATCTCCGGAGAGCAATATCATAGCCCCACCAAATCTTCTCTCGAATCACCTCGTAAATCGTTCATCGCGGTTTAAGCAACGATAACTCGAAAAAAAAATTTCGAAAGCAAAAATCTCGAAAAAAAAATCTCGAATTAAAAAAATCTAAAAAAAAAAAATTTAGAAAGCATAATCTCGAATAACAAAAATTTCGAATTAATATTAGTTTTTGAGACAATAGATAATGGTAATAATTTGGGCGCGACATAATTAATAACACCAAATCTAAAAATGGTGTTAAAAAGTGAAATACAGTAGACGCTCGGTATAGTGAACCCTCTGTATAGTGAACTATCCAATATAGTGAACCACCAAAATTTTACACAGACTACTCTAAATAGTGAACTATGAACTCGATATAGTGAACTCAGATTTTTGTTCGCAAAAGTCAAAGAAAAATGTTCCAGTTTAGCAATGCGCCTGCATGTCAACAATTTTTTAGAACAATTTACCGTTCATTTGTGTGTTTTTTGATATTTTAGTTATGAAGGTTAGGTTAGCCACGAGCCACCTAGACTGTCCCAAAAACTGGATACAGGAAGTGGTCAGAAAAATTATGGGCCAGACATTACAGGTGGGAACTCTATTGCTACCTACGAGTTTCTTTAAAAGAAAGGTATCTCCGTACATCTTACCGTGATGGCTGAAACAGTCAACTCATTTGGTTAAACATGTTTGAATTTAGCATCTCCTGGTAGCGGTTTGTCTTCGGGTATAGACGGAGGGTAACCGTAGCAGTCTACCCCCTGTCTATTGCCTCTGACAGTCCACCACTGAGGAGAGAGAGACTGATACATGGCAGAAATGGGTGGTTGAATCAATCTGTTCTTCTGCTTGACCAAAAGTCAGTGGGTGGGTTGTCTACTGGAAGAAAAGGATGGAGGGTAACCGTAGCACTCTGCCCCCCGTTTATTTACTTTGAAATCCCGTCCACGAGACAAAGACTGGTGTTGACCAGAAGAGCTGGATTGAAGCAAGCCACCATACTGCTTGGTACCAAAAAAAAGGGTTAGAGTTTCTCCTTCAGGGAAAGCAAAGGCGAATGGTGACCGAAACAGTTTAACAGTCTATTACTGACGAGATGTTTAGAGTGTCGAAATGAAGTTGACTGATGTAGTCAGCTACATGTGGCGGTTAGTCTTCGACGATGGCGAATAAGACACTTAATGAAGGAGACAAAAATTTTTTTTTAAATTTAATTATGGAAAAAAATGAAAGTTTATATCTGTGTTCCTCAAAAAAAATATCTTCATCTCAGTGTTTTTTAAAGATTAATACAATTTTTTTTGTTATTTTAGTGTTTTGTAATAAAAACGTTGGTATGTGTTTATTTATATCAAATTAGCTTATTTGAACATTTAAAAACTCCCGCTCGAAATAATGAACAATTTCGTTATAGTGAACAGGTCTGGTTTTTATTAGTTCACTATATCGAGCGTCTACTGTACGCGCTGCCCCCTGCTTGTGGTCACTGTAGTATTTGGAGTAGGTTGGGTATATGTAAAGTTTATATTATTGGATCCAAAAAAAAAAATCTCGAATTTACTTTTTATTTTCGTGATTTTTTCGAGATTTTTGTACATTCGAGATTTTTGTATTCCACCCTCCCGAAGAACCTTCTCCTGGCAATTACGAGCAACTGAAAACAAATTTGAGCCAAATCGGCCCAGACGTTCTCAATTGATGAATTACTATACCTACAATTTTCACACCATTTTTATATTGTACATATATAGATAAGCTTTGACTTAATTTAACAAAATGGTGATGAATAATAATAAATTAAGTCTATCAACATACAATTATTTTTTAAATAAGTATATTTACATTAATGGTGAGCGTTGTCTCAAAAAAACTAAGATACTGCGACACTGCGAAGCTCACCCGACCACACCTGGATTCTCTACACAAAAAATCCAAGGAGCTCCGTCGACCTAGCATCAAGAAATGCCTTGCATGAGTAGCCAAAAAAGGAATCATTCCCCAAATCCTAGTGCTCTAGTGGTATACACCATGTGCGGACTAACGGCCTAAGTGCTTTCCTCATCGAAAACCCCTTCAAACTACAAGAAACTGTGCAACCGATGGTGGACAGAAGACAAGTCGCTGACCTATGCTTGTTCTATAGGTACTTCCATGGTAGATGTTCCGAGGAACTCAGAGACATATTATCCCTCGAAATGCAACTTTTGGGTGCCCCACAAGACAGACAGCTAATGCTCATGACGATACAGTACACTTGACAACCGCGAGGACATCAACTTTCCGAAACTCCTTCTGTTACAGGACAATCAAACTTTGGTACTCGCTTCCTGGGGATAGATATATTTCCAGAAGACTACAATTTGCAGCAATTTAAGTGCAGAACTAACATACATCTGCAAGCATCTCGGGGCGCTGTTGAAGCGTTATAGGTTCGCCTTTTCCGGGAGAAGTAATTAAAAAAAATCCAAATCTAAGTTATAGAAGAAAAAAATGCATGTAGCGGATTTTTTTGTCAAAAATAAAAAAAAAAAACAAATATTTTTTCTGAGAAACAGGAGATATAGGGGGCTCAGAGTAGGGGCCTATATCCAATTTCAACGGAAATGTACACACGATACACGAATAACCCGAATTATTAGGTATCCGTTAGGGCATTATTCCAAAAAAAGATTTCAGAAATAACAAACACTAGAAAACTGCGAGTTGCCTAAAAACGCTCGGGTTTGTGCCCCGGCTTTATAGGTAAGAATAATCCATCAACGAAGTATGTTTTAATTAAAGTTGCATGTTACAAAAAATACATCGACCTATAAAATTAAACATGACATCACAGAAAAAAACACTCTTGCTAATAATTTGCTGGAGGACCGCTTTTCCACTGATTTTCGCAAACTGTCAATCGGTTTAGTTTTCTATACGGTACAGTGCCAATTATTATTTGAAAATCTGCCCTAGTGATATTGACAAACACATCCTTAGAAGTTTCTATAAAAAGAAAATTAGGATTCACCTTTCATAGCACGTTTCCATGATAACACACTTTTTGCACCATTGCACCATTCTTTAAGTACGACGTATCCTTTTGACAAAAAACATATCGAAATTGATAATCCAATTGCAGGTGTCCTTGAAATCATTGAATGTACTCCATAAATTCAAGTCTACTTCCTTTTCAAATATGAAATGTGTGTATATTAATACGCAAAACGCATATCTAATCCCATATTGACATCGCCAAAATATAACACCAACACATACACGACCGCACTTTCCCGGATTTTTTTTTTTGTTATTATTTAATTTTTTTGTTCTACATTTTTTTTGTTTGTAACTTAATGAATCAGTTCCGCAGATAGACGACTTGTTCTGCCTTTAAGTTAACTACGACTACAACATGAGTAGATATTGAGTATACTGTTTGGCATTGCCCTAGCCGCATATAAATATGCGTACAAACATTTACTTTATGGCCTTTGGTCGGTTGATGGTATGGTTGTCTTCCAGACAATAGGACTCCACTTTGGAAATTCATAAAGGAAATTGACGCCGACAACAACCCAAATTACTTTTCCTCTTCTTAAAGTTGTCTTCAGTGTTCCGAGTTCTCTGCGGAATAAGAACAGTGCTCTCCTTGAGGTTATGTACATAGAATACCATACTCTATTACCATGAATCTATTTAATCTTTAGTGGAGATTACGTCATTATTTTGGCGATTTATATGAATTAAATTCGTATGTGTATATCTACAGATATGCGGTATGTATGGAAGTTTGTCAAATGTGTAGGTCAGACGTTAGAATGAAAATTTTGACATTGTGTGTGTGTAATTTCTTTTTTATCAATGGCGCTGCTTTGTATCTCATGTTTATCGTAAATCAATGTTCGGTTTTTAATTCTATTGGCGCAGCTAGTTGTCAAAAGGATTTGAACTCTGTTACTATGAGCAAAAAATGTGAAACGTTGTATAGACAGTATGGATTAATATAATTATACATAGACGTAATCTTCTGGTCTATATTTCAATTTCTATTAAGTTTATTCAGAACTTATATCATCGCCTTCGGGTATCGTGACTAAAATTCAAAAAGAAACAATGATGTCATATACTTGAGTTTTAATTCAGAAAGAGATATAGGTAATATACAAAAGGATAAACAAAGGATATTTCTGTTCACACAAAATAAGAAAACCTGGGTGAATACATGTGTCACGGACTTGCAAAACTGTACCTATAGATGGAAGGTAGGTAATATTATAATTTTTTAAACAAACTAGGTATCCTTTCATTATGTAATATATTGTGATTTACTTCCTGTGAAAGGCTGAACTGAAGTATGCATAATGCATCTTCGTGTGTCTAGAGTTGTCTCTAAAGAAATGCAAGCGTTGCACGCCATTCATTATACAAACAATACGCTTTTCAGTTAACACAGTCATTGAGGTCGCCTTGAAGCAGCCAACCTGCAAGTTAATTCGAGATCTTCCTTTATTCTGGCTGGAGCCATATTCACAGGTCGATGTTGCGATTTCTGAAATTTTCTGCATCAGTTCCACCTGGTGCTTGAATGCGGATATGCGTCGTAATACAAACCAGCATTTGTTATTATGATTTGCAAATTAAACACGCCGCATATTCAGGACCTTCTATTGCTTTTTTTTAACCAGTCGAAATTTTTTCCCCAACACTGATTAGGTATATGAACTTTTTGTTTTTCGTTGGGTTCGGACATTTTTCTTTTAAGTATATTTTGGTTTGAATACAAAAACTGACAGAGAGACAGATAACAGTACAAAACAAAAACTAGTAACAGGAGAACAATCTTGTTAAAAATATTAAAAGAAAGTATTTTGAAAGTTTTCAATTGAATGTTTTGTTTGTTGTACTGAATTTTGACTTAATAAATTAGGGACAGTGGTTTGTGTTAGGGGGAGAAACAACATTTTGGTATGAAAAAGGGGGTCTGCCCCCCACTTCTAAAGGGGGGCATATGGTAACCCTAGTTATTGGTCGTAATTCACGCGATCTATCAAAGAAAAAAACCACATCACTCAATCCTGCTATTTATAATTCAACCGATTCGAACTAATTTGCTATGTAGGTACAATACCTTCTCTCATCACACAGCAACGAATATACTATTAGCTGGAGCACCATCATTGTCGTCCGCTTTGAGAGACGAAAACGATAGATGAAATCACGGTCATCCAATTTTTCGAGTCCAACACGTGGTAGAGCATCTTGTATTGCCGCTTCTTACGTACCAAATTATCTATCTCTTCATCATCTTCGCTGCTCGAAGACGATGGCCAATTCTCCCATAGTTTTCACACATTATGTATTTCAATGTTAAAAATGAATTATTAATTATTTTCGTCACTTGATTTCGAAACTGAACTATCAAACGCAGAAATAAAAAATAAAAAAATTTTGAAGTTTGCATTAAAACCCCCAGTTTGCTTTATAACTTCTACTTTTTCGGGGAGTTGAGCGAATCCAAAGTTAATCTACTCTTGGTTTTCTCAACTTAGGAATATCCAAAGTTTGAGTGAGTCAACAACAAATGACAGGCAATACGGATTTCGGAGCCGTTGTTCCACTGGAGACCTGTCAAGCTACGTAACGCACTTATGGACGCAAGCAATTGAACAACACGGCCAATCTAGAGCCGTAGCCTTTGACATATCAAAGGCATTTGACCGAGTCTGGCTTAGAGCTCTATTAGGAAATTTGGATTATCACAACAACTCTGCGGATGGATGCAAAATTTTCTTCTGGGAAGATCGACCCAAGTTGTTGTAGATGGTGTATCATCTAATCCATCTCGATGTTCCGAGGAACTCAAAGACATTATCCCTCGAAATGCAACTTTTGGGCGCCCCACAAGACAAGCTGCTAATGCTCATGACCATACAGTACACTTCACAGCCGGGAGGACATCAATTTTTCAAAACTCCTTCTGTTACAGGACAAGCAAACTTTGGAACTCGGTTCGTGGGGATATAATTTCCAGAAGACTACAATTTGCAGCAATTTAAGTGCAGAACTAACATACATCTTCAAGCATCTCGGGGCGCTGATGAAGCGTTATAGGTTCGCTTTTCCCGGGAGAAGTATTTACAAAAAAAAAAAAAAAAAAAACGACTGTGACTCTATTACACAGTGTCCTTTCTCAGCTTTTGGTCGGTCTTTTTGTCTTAACACGTTCAAATTACCTATTACTAAAACTTCCGAACATGCTCTTCCTTTGCCTCCAGATAAGCCAATCTAATCTTGCATCCCCTTTTGCACGAAAAGCAGTTTGGAGTTTCGTGGGGATGGTCGGTTAAAACACAGCACATTACTTGCGGAATTTCTGATGGCTTCTTGGCATCGGTGCCACCTGACCTGATATTGGCTGCATATGAAGGCTGTATTGGATGAAGGATACGCAAAGGTTTTAGTGATTTGGTTGCGATTGCTTAGTGATAAATTTTCTCATTTCTTTGTTGTTGTAACTATCCTAATGAGGTATAACGTATAAGGTAAGTGTCCGAGTCTATGGGGCCAGCTCGTCAGAAGAATGCTTGTTTTGATATTAGGAAAGCAGACCGACTTCAGAGATTGCAATTGGTCTTCCAGGGATCAGGATTGGACTCATAATGGTGTCTAGTAAGAATGTACTATGTGGACCCTCGTGGCCTACCCAACCTTGCTTTGAGCATGAAGTTTAAAAGCCAATAGTTTAAGGGCAGACGCACCTATGGTGGGATATAATTTCTAAATGGAGAAAGTGGAAAACCGATGGTTACCCAAAAATGTTCTTTATGTCGATTTCGGTCCTACGGTCTTTTTGGTATTTTAGCCCATGAAAGTCCGATTTTAAAAAGTCCGGAGACCTTACATCATGTTATACGAGCAAGTCTCTATTAATAGTTTTCTGAATATAAATTGGTTTTCGAACTTCGACTACCATAACCATAACTGTTTGAAAACACAAAAGTTATAAGTCACAATTTTCTAACAAATCCCAAGAATAGTTAGCCAACATAATTTGCTCCATTGCATTGACTATGACTGAATTGCCAGCATCACTAACAAAGTAGGTATGGCCCTCACCAAACCAAACATTCAATATTTGGAGCTACACTCTTTGGTTTGCTGTCTTACTCCGATGCCACAATTTTTCTTATTAAGCTGCCGTTGAGACAGAAAAATTCACTTTACAGCTGATTTTGAGACGTATAAAGTGTTCAAAATTTGCATACTTTCTAAACGTCCACATTCCATGATCGGGTAAGTACGGGTAAGTTGAATGATCGAACAAAACGCCGGCCGTTAACTTCACATTTACCCTACGGACCCTTTTAGAAAATGGGCTTCCTTAAAAAAAAACATTTTAGTTCAAAGTGTGGTTGTAAAATGCAATCATCAATTTATTGAGTATTCAATTTCCGATACGAATTTGATGAACTAATCAGAGAATGGTATATGGTACCCATTTCATCAAAAGATTTATGCAACCCTTGAACAAAAGTGCTTCAAAAACTATAAATGAATGTTTTCGACCATTCCTAGACATACTTAAGCATTCATCCAAAATCGAACTCTAGTGTGACTCTTGTCTCAAATTGAATTAGATTTCGTATACAGTTTTCATTCTTAAGAAGGAAATATATTATTCAATTGGAATATCATATACAAACCACAAAATGTCGATAACTGAAAGCAAAAACGAAATCATATGATTTTTCTTTCCCACCCACACATATAGCCGCCAGAAATATAGTTACACACAATCCGCTCTCTATTTCTTGCTCTCGCTACCCGCCCCACGTCATCATCGAATCCAGTGTACAGCTTTCATTTTTCTTGTTGGATCACATCTCTGCACCAGTTAAACACTCCACCATACCACGTTCCACTATAGCCTCCATGAGTCGATGCAATCAGTTCCCAAACAACAAAACAGAGAAAAACGAAAATAACACAAAAGGATACAATAGAAGAATACCATAGTGTGTGATTATTTGCAAACAAAATACAATTATCTATCTTAAAAAGCTGCTGGCAGTGCATTACAAAGCCGGGTGATTGTGCTTAGACACACCACCATACAATTACACTGGTATATGGTGTAGCGCAAGGGTCGCCCATACATAACTGGGTGTACCGTATGAACATACATAGTTCCCTAGGCCGAGGTGTATAGATAGAAGGCGCCTTGCCAAAGCTCCTAAAAGTTCAACAACGTGTAGTATTTTCCAGAGTTTGTGGTAAAGTGTGTAGGTCCTTATCGTGTTCTTCTCCTATAGTACGCAGGCCTAGAACACACACACACACACATGCACATACTAAAACTGAACCTCAGATTATTTTTGTCACCATTTTCAAATACATGTGCACAACCACTCGCATGTCGCATCATGGGGATAATAAGGATCTGAGCTATATAAGAGATGAAAAATAAAAAAAGTCAAAGATGCCTGACAAGTAACGCACTGCATACATCCGATGTATTATGATTATAAGTGCCTTGAATTGCTCTATGTTTTTACTTCAAATATTTTGAGAGGTTGGCTAGCTAGAGGGTAGGGAACTCATAGGGAGATATAGTGCAATAGCACGTATGCGTGAGCTATTTTTTTTTTTTTTTTTGTGTTGTTTTAACACAAGATAACCCCGTAAGCAGTAAAATTAAATAATTTATTGGCAATTCAATGAAATTTAATTAATACGAATCGTTGTGTATTTATGCAGTCAATTTGAATTGTTGAGACACGCTGAAACGTATATAAGGAACAAGCATTTTAATGGTTGGAATGGCCGCATACATAGTGTAAGCTATGTATTCAGGGCACATGTACTCACGTAATTGGAGGGGAATATATTATTCGAATAGCAAGGATACAAGGATAATGGGATAAATTAAAGAAGCGGGTCAAACAATGCAATGATAAAAAAAAAATCGTCAGCTTGTCGGCGTTTCCATCATGCATATTTTCACTGAATCTTTTTACATAATTACAAATTCTGAAAAAATAATAAACACTGTTTTACGTCAACCTGACAGTATCCTACCCAGTATGCTGTATTTGTTAGTACACAATATCAATTATGATAGTTTCAACTTCATCGTGTTCAGGTAGCTATCCTCAAGCCGAACTACGCTTGTTAAACTCATATCACTCAGTGAGATGTTACTATGCTGAATGAGCATTATAAGTCTAATATGAGGCCATCAGTAGAATAAAGGTACTGCCGGGTGAATGAATTTACTAGGTTGAATCAAAGCGAGGACCTGGCCCTTGGGTATCAAACCGTGAGTAACCTTCCCGTTCCCACTATGCCAAGAAAAGTAAGGTGCACGACTGGATCGGACGAAACTTTCTCCGGATGGCTTTTTTTTGTATTTAATATGTAAATATTATATAGATAAGACCCTTATCATCCCGGTCCTGCTGTATGGTGCAGGAGCATGGACTCTATCGAAATCGGATGCTGGAATGTTTTGAGAGAAACATTCTTCGGACGATAGTCGGTTCAATTTGTATCGAAGGAGTGTAGAGGAGAAGATTTAACGACGAGCTTTATGGGCTAGGGCTATACAGCGACGTTGACTTGGTCAAAAAGCTGAAGATACAACGGCTGAGATGGCTGGGGCACGTGGAGCGTATGAACAGCAACGCACCAGCCCGACCGAGCTGGGATAACGTAGCAGAGGAAGACCCAACCTTAGGTGGCCCGCATAATTGGAGGGCGACTTCAACCAACTAGGTGTGCGTAACTGGAGTCAGCTAGCTAGGGACCGAGGGGCTTGTTGCTGGAGGCCGTGGTCCACCCCGTACTGTAAGCGCCCCCAAAGGTAATATATGTTGGGTATATCATAATGAAATAAACATTTCTTATTTCAAATTTCATTTGAAATTGCAGTGCGTAATGCGTATCTCAAAAACATTCGAATTATTCTGTAATAACAAGTTTACACCCATAAGTTATCGAAAGTAGTAGATACATTTTTGGAAATTCCAAATTCATTAGAGTGCTTTAACCGTTTTTTGTACAAGTGTAAACTCAAACTGGGCACATTCGATAACTTTTTTTAAGCCTCCTATTGCTTTTACTAGTTGTCACCCGATGCAAGGTAGGTTCGATTTGGGGTGTGAAAATAAAAAATTCGCGCTCCAATTCAATTAGGAACTTATGTATGCCCCACTAAAGTCCCATAGGGTCCGAAAAAAGAATTCGGAACTTATGTCCCTGCGCCATAGATGCCCAATTGCGTGCAAATCATCTAGCCAGAAAAGTGCTAATAAGTGCTATAGGATATGTACAGCAATGGGCACCGTCGATAACGCAGTAGAGTAAGGCCCCTATTGTGAGTGTCGATAAATTAATCGATCAGCGACATCTATCGATCGTCGATTGTGGATTTTAGTATTGCGAATGGCGATTGATATTTTTGTCGATTTGACAGGCGCTTGAAATCGATTACAAATTTCTGCTCGACGCTTTATCTTGGAAGTGAAACGACTTTATGCGTACGAAATGTACCTACGTGATTTTAATAAAAATAATGTATTTACGTTAAAAAACAATTATGAATTAAAATGCAAGGCGAAGCAGGTTACAAACAAAAAGCAATTAGAGCTTTTGGTTTCATTTATGATGGAAACAATTACCGATATCGAGAAGGGAGTTTCAGCTAAAATACAAGCAAAAAGGCGAAGGGAAAACATAAGCGCAGAGCATGGCTATATGGACCTCCCGTGTGGTCATCTAAGAAATTGGTGAAAGTAAAAAAAAATATTATTTTTGCCCGACGTTCTTCACTTTCGGAAAAATTAAATTTGATCCATCTATGACAAATGTAAGCTTCCTGCACATGCATTATTTCTGTACCTAAGCAATAAATACACGATGAGTTGCGCCAGTCCAATAGAATGCCCCTTGCCCACATTGGTTTGGGCGAAAAATCTCAAATCGGTAGCAAGTTTTATTATGTTTGAAATGTTCCTCAGCTTTAATTTTAGTGCTATTTCAATTAATAAATCTATAATTGCTTCTTTCGACAGTCGAAAATATATTAAAAACCTTTAGAAACAAATTAGGTTTATACATTGTAGATTGTAGGGGGAGGTGGTATATTGAATCAAAGATCATTGCATCCTCAAGTGGGCCTATTGTGATGTCATCCATTTAGATGAAGCAGTTTGATATAAAAGCGGCTCTTTGGGTGAGCTGGCTGCTATGTCCTCTGCTTCGAGGTAGAATTTACCTAGATAACGTTGGCGTGTTTTGATTAAATAATTGCAGTCACATAATATGTGTTCTGTTGTGCCTGCGTCCTCGTGGTACAATCTGCAAGTGTTGTCTTGTGCTATACCTATGGTCATCAAGTTTTTTTTTTGACACGACAGTGCCCTGTAAGGAAGCCTGTGACCAATCGAATCTGACTTGTACTTAATTGTAGTACGTCGAGTCCGCTTAACTGAAACACCAATTTGCCATAACTTTTTATTCAGTTAAGCGGTATTTTCACTTAAGCGATCTTCGAATAACTGAACAAAAAAAAAACACTTTACCGGAGTTTAGATAACTAAAATACAATTTTACCAATCCAACCTAGAATCCAAGTAGCTAGGTAGGTACAGATTTTTTCTTAAATCCTTAAAATAAGTACAAAATCTTTAGCTATTTTAAATGGCAATATGTTAAATATTATTAATTTAAGTTTAAATATTCATATTATTTGCTAATATATTAAATAAGAGGGGTGCGATTAACAATTTTTAAAATGCCTAAAGAGAAGAAAACTTATGATGCGGATCGGTATCAACTAGCACTTTCGGCAATAAAAAAATACCGATTTCAAAGCTTCGGAAGTTTGCAGAATACTAAAATCAACTATTATTCAATATCGACTTGTGCTATTTTTAAGAAACTCGGTCGGAATAGACGGAGAAATGCATTTTTATATTTTTAATAATAAGTTATCAAAGTGCCGCATTTTTTATTAATTTCATTTTTATTAATTTCAAATAAAGGAACACTAAATGCATTTTAATAAATCGGTAGATATTATTCTATCATAATTTGTGGGTGCCAAACTGCCAACTACTGTAGGTTTTGAGATGCATTTTATATAATCCATTTAATTACAAATTGGAACCCTATAAACTCAAAAACTACATTTTTAGTAAAAAGAAAATTCCTTAAGGAATATATAAATGCATAATATTTTGAAATCGCATTTAAAATAACAAATCTACGCTTGTTTAAAGTAAAAATTTCCTTGCCAACTACTGTACCCGTTACGCTATAAATAAAGAAAAAAAATTAAATGGTAATTCACAGCTCGTTTTTAATATGTATTTCAGTATGTACTTAAAAATTGATTTATTGTACCAATAGTTTACTTAGACGGCTTATAAAAGTCGCATATCTGCGTTTGCTTATGGTTCCGGATATTGGTTAAATATATTTTGTCTTCAAGGTCGTCAATTGAATCACATGTCCATGTCCATTATTTACGTTTTTGTTCTGAATAATTGCTTTTCAAGAGGTTTTTGGTAATTTTGTTTTGAAAACAAATTCTGAATGACGTAAAACAGCTGTGCAAAGTATATTGGGATTAGTAAGAGTATATGTGAAAATCTCAAAAAATATCGAGATCTGCAAAAAGTGATCCGGATCAAAAAAAAATTGATTTTTTTGCCCAATGGAAGACCACATAAGTGGTGGGCGTATTCAGCTTTTTTATTTCAGTTATGCGGAGCAGTATCAGCATAAATGAATGATTTGTCCCGTAATTATTTTTTCATTTAACCGAATCTTTCAATTAAGCGGGTTTCAGTTAAGCGAAGTAGTTTGTATGAAAGAACTATTTGGCATGAACTTTTTGGATTGTTGTTTTTTTCGGTGTACCTCCAGACAGGCTTTCACACTGCGTTTTATATTGTTAATTGGTAGCCTGCAAAATGGTCTGGGCATCATGAATTGGGATGCGGATCCTTTTCTGGCTAATTCGTCTGCTTTTTCGTTATGCCTTCATATCCACTGTGCCCTGGCACCTGGACTTTGTTTATGATAGCCAGTAGATATTTGCAGAATTTGAAGGCAGTCCCAGAATAATTTTGATGTTATTTCAAAGGCGTCAATTGCAAGTAGAACCGCCCTGCTATCAGAGATAATGCAAATGTTCTTATTTGTTATAGCCCTGTTTATATTCTCTCGAATGCAAAGTTCTATTGCATATATATTTCAGCCGGAAATACGGAACTACTAGCGTATAGGGAAGTTTTAGTGCGAGGACCGTACACTCCGGCTCCAACTCTTCAAGTGAATTTTTGGCAAATGTTGGTTTGTTCTGTTCCCAGTTAAGAAGGTCGGGGAATGTAACAATTTTTCATAGAATGCCATATTGCTCACGAAGACTACAAATAGTATTCTATAAAAAATTTCTTCAATATCTATGTACATATTGCTCAGCTCATAGCATGTTATCGGTAGTGGTAGTATTCTATGGAGTGTAGTTTTTTGTCTGATACATGTATTTTCACATGATGGCTATGGAAATAGTAAGCTTTGAAATTTCCACCCCGCATTTTATTTTTCTATCAGAAATGACAGATGACAAGCTATGCAATATTGGTCGTGGAGACGCGGTGTTAGCCACAAGCGACACTTTTTTCGACAAATTATAGTCACACTTTTTATTGCAATTCCAAAGGGCTAGACGCATCTCTTAATTGTTTTATTTTTCTAGCTAATTCTACAAACTCATTTGTCATTTACCATTTTCCGAGTCTGCATCGCTATCGCTAAACCGCACAATTCAATCGAACTCATTTTTAACTTTCTCGTATACCTACATAGTAAGAGAAAGATATTGTGTTCGTACAAAATTTCGAAATCGAGATTTTGATCAATTCTGATATTACGGTGAAAGGGGAACTCAAGAAAGTGGGTCTCGTAAATCTGTCCGTCCGTATGTCTGTCTGTCCCACCCCTGGGGAATCTAAACGCTTGGATGGATTTGTTTCAAACTTCTTATTTAGAGTTTGTGGGCTATGAGGCGTTTTTTTATGCTAGCACTAATCTTAACGGTACTTCCCATATAAACATTTTACGAAATATTAAACAATTGAGATTTTTTCGAAAACGGTTCGAACGATTTGAACCTAAATTGATAGTTGATGTAATGTAGGCATGCTTAACATGACTGCATACCCCGTTTTTCGCTAAAAAGTCCAGCAACGGCACTTGAAAATTGGCTTTTTATCGAAAACGGTACAAACGATTTTAACTAAAACTTATTTTTAAGATACTATCGTCATTCCTAACTTGATAGCAAACTCAGGTTTTCTCTAAAAAGACTTCGTCCTTTGATATCCACCCTTCACACTTAAAAAACTGCTCATATCTCGATTATCATAGAAATGTAACTGGCAGGTAATGCTTAAATCCATACCAATACATTTTGCCGTCGAAGAATGATGTATTTACAATATTCACCTTTTTATTCAGAATAATCGATTCCCTCATCGATTGAGACGATCGTTGATTGATCGACATTCACAATATGGGCCTAAGACTCGGACTTAGGTGGCGCGCACTAACCAACTTGGGTGCTTAACTGGAGAAAGTTAGCCAATCGAGATAACTGGGTTAAGGCCCACACTCACCCCACACTGTAGCGCAACCTAAGAAGTTAATAAGTGATTTAATTAAGAACATTGTTTTTGAGATCTCATCACTAAAGAAAGCAATCCGAATTTTTAACTTGATGTTGAGTTTTCTATCAAATCCATCTGTCATCCGCTATTCACAGTGCCAGATAGTTATATCTTGAATTGTCATTTTACAATATGGAACAGTTAATTACCGCCCAGAAAATTAAAACGGTTGTTATTAACCTTAGCCATTTTTTTAGAAAATCGTCTTGAGCCATGCGACTGACTTGACAGACAACGGCTGCGTTAACAAACTAATGCAAAGTTTGGGGGACTGAGTCTGACAATCAAAATGCCAGTATTGAGGACCTGGTATGGTGTATACGGCTTCATCTGAACGGAGTTTATCTTTATATAATTAAGACGCTTCTACTAGGTATGGTGAATTCTAAAAGCTATAAAACTGAAGACATTATTGACGGGACTGAAATTTAGTTTCAATATGAAGGGGCTCCCACTCTCGTTTTTGAAAGGAGATTCACACCCAGAATTCCGAACAGAAGCCAATGGGATAGCACTAAGCAGGTACAGAAGAAGGGGAGATAGCCCTCTATACCGATGGTTCGAAGATACAGGCACAGGCGCGGGTATCTTCAGCGAAACACTAAGGCTCGAAACATTATGTGTGTGCTTCATTTTTTGCGACTAAACAGTCGCGCGATTGAAATCGCATGTGTGTTTCGGGCCTAAACCTGCGGGAATTATTTCGAATCAACGATGACTGTAGTGTGTTTCAAGCGGAAATTGTTGCTATAACCCTAGCAGCAAAGGACCTAAAGAGACGATAAATAGCCGACAAACAAATCACTATATACTGTGACAGTCAAGCGGCCATAAAAGCCATGGCGTCAGTCGTGGTGAAGTCGAGGGCAGTAAGTCATTGCAAGAAATAACTGGACGAACTATGGCAAGCCAACACGGTGACCCTATGCTGGGTACCAGGGCATATGGATATTTCGGGCAATTAACAGGCGGATGAGATTGCAAGAAACGGCCTTAAAATCTGTAAGAACTCCGCTAAGCACGCTTGCTAGGAAGATTGACATTGAATCATTGAGTAGAACAAATCTACGCTGGAACAATCTCAACGGCGTTAGGCAATAACGCCCAAGGAAATAGCGCCCAAATCGATTTGAAAATATAGCCTTAAAATCTGTAAGAACTCCGCTAAGCACGCTTGCTAGGAAGATTGACATTGAATCATTGAGTAGAACAAATCTACGCTGGAACAATCTCAACGGCGTTAGGCAATAACGCCCAAGGAAATAGCGCCCAAATCGATTTGAAAATATAGCCCAAAAAAATGCATAATAAATTGGATACATTGAAGGTTTTTTGTACAGTACGAACTCCCACCTACTCCAAAATCCAGCAGAAAACTCAAGTAGGGGGGTTGCATACTTATTCCACTGTTTATGCATTTCCACTTACTATTTTGAGCTTTACTGCTTGTCAAAAAAACGAACCCTGGGAAGGAAATAACACCCAAAATGACGAAATATTTTGCAACAAAAAATTGTATACGAGTTTTTTTTAGGCGTTATTTCCAAATCGATTTGGGGGCTATTTCCTTGGCCGTTATTGCCTAACGCCAATCTCAACACCTGTAGGCATACAAAATAATTATAGCCAGAAGTGAGCAAAAAGAGATCCAAATTCATGATCGGACTTAGCCGCAAGGATATCCGCATACTCACGGGGGTCATTACTGGACACTGTGCGATAGGGGTACACGCAGAAAGGCTGGGCATATTGCATAATGACTTTTGCAGAAGCTGCAGAGACGTTGAAAAAATAGAATCTGTTCGTCATCTGCTTTGCGAATGACCAGCCCTTAAAAACAGTAGACAGAGGATTCTTAACTGCTTCTTCTTTGATGAACTAGAAGATCTGGAGAATGTTGATCTTAAGGAACTCCTGAGATTCATACTCAAATCGGGGTGGTTCCAGTAGGTCAACAAACTCCACATCCCTTCGGTTACTCTTAGGACAAGCTGGAAATCTGGATACAAGAGCTTGTGAATGCCTGTGATTAATATCAAATCTAGGTGACTCAAATAAAAGCGGTATATTCTTTGTCTCCAACAGGTATGAAATGGAAGGTTCTCGTGACTAGACACAATGGACCCAACTGATGCTCTACGTGAAGCTGTGGCAGCCGCCACAAGAGCACCCAATTACCTATCTACCATGAAGGGGCTGCTATGTACAACATACTAATTTGGTTCTATCGTATGAAACGCGTTTTACGACCGGTTTAGTTTAGATTTTCGGATTAAGAGACGTCAATTGTCCACCAAGTTAATGTGATCTAAAATTGATGTGAGTATGACTAAAGTTAAAAATAGTAAGCAAATTATACCTACTGACAATATCTTTTTCACGGTTTGAGGTGTTGCTTGAGTTTTCTCCTTAATTTAAATTCTAAATCTTATAAATGAACCTACAAAGTAATGAACTGACAAAATATCTACCTATTCCCGAAAAAAAAACTCAATTTATTTCTAGTACCATTTCGGGGCATTCGATCTCAGCCAAAAAGAAGACGATGTCTTAAAAAATTCACAACTACACCGTGTTACATCAGCAACTTCTACCTACCCTCCTACTCAAAACTAAATATTCATTGTTAAGCCATTTAGCTTTTATTATTTAAATTAACGCATTTATACTGAAATTATACTTAGGAAACCCCATCAACTTTATACTATTACGTGACAATTCGGTTGTATTATTTATGAAATTGAAATTAAGTTTGTCAGGACATACATCTATTCACTTGATGTTTCCCAGTATTTTCCGTCTTTACTTATTTTTCTCATTATGATTCCCTTCTTACACGTCATCGTCTACGTAATTTGAGGTTGTCGTGAGTCGTTTATGCCCGACCGAGAAAAGCTCGCAGTAAAGCGTCTGCGCATGAAAAAAAAAAAAAAGAATTCCATCTTCTTTTACTTTACAACACAGTAACATACGGTAGCTGTACCTTATACTACTTACATTTCACACAAACATACGTATACATCCATATGAAGGGGAGAAATTCCACAAGGCAATGGGACACTTGTTTCCTTCAAAGCAAGACAACAAAACAGAATAGCTTTCTGGTATGCTTGCTTACCCCTAATTATTAGAGTTGTTTATTATTAATGTTAATAACTGAGTTTTATTTTTATTCAACCTAAAGCGAAAGCCTCTAAGACACATTAAATTGCATATGCGATTCTAATTCCAACTTACAATGCACTCTAGGGTGAATCTTACCGTATCCGACTTTTTCCGTATTCTACTTTTATTGCACGGGGGTGGGGGTTGTAGTGCAACTATACAGCACTATATGAACCCTAGAGCAAGTATACCTGGTGGACAGAGATTGTAACTGCAATTGAAGAGCAACCCCAACCGCATATGAAGAGCATAAAAAAAAGAAGCTAAGGGCTGTTGGTTGTGTACGTTTTGGAGACATTTTTGTGTAAAGTCCATTGGCCCGAAATTCAGGGGCGAAATTCATGGCGAACAACTTTAGAGTTTAGTATTCTTTCACAGTTTGAATAGAAATTCGACAATAACGATGATGTGGCGATGTCGAAGCAACAAAGTTCGCGTCCACTTGGTGACCGATTAAGGTCAGTCGTTATGTTTGAATGTAGGGGGTTACTGTTCTTTTTGCTTCTTGGCCATACGAAATATTATGCAGTGGAACCCAAAGAAGGCAACAGAACTGTGCAAATCAAGGACAGCTAAGGGGATATGGAAAAACAAAGTCATTCAATTAGGAACTATGTTATACTGTCAATTTGCCTGCTTTCGTATTCAACTTGGCGGGGCCTTTGATTGTGTTGGTAGTTTTTGCTAGCAAAGTCAATGACGAAATGGGAGCAGCTGTAGAAAAATATCACATATGATTAATGAGATACACGTACCTATCTATATACACACCATAACTTTTTAGAGTATTTCGATCAAAGTTATTTTACTAGCAAATAACTAGGGGCTCCCGGAAATTATGCCAAATTACGCCAAATACGGAAAAAATGCCTGAAAATGTTTTTATTTTTTTTCAAATTTGGAAAAAATATCATAATTTTGTTTGGAAAATATGCCAGAAATTAAGAAAGCAAATAATGGCAATTAAGCCAGATAATAAACATAGGCAACTCGTATTCTGGACTAATTTCCAAACTAATTTTGGAAAAAAGGTCAGAAAATGTTATTTATTTGAAATTTATCGAACATCAATCACATACACTGTAGAATTTGGAGTTAGTGTGAGGTTTTTTGTATGTAAAGTTCGATATCAAAACTCATTTTGGAATTTATTGCAATTTCAGAAGTGCAATAAAGTCTAAAATTCCCGTTTTGGACCTTTTTGCATAAGCCTTTATTTCATGGCGCTGTTTTTCTTTTTTTTTTCATTATCAGGAAAAGAAAAAATGCCAGAAATATGCCAGAAATATTGTTCCTGCATTTTTTCAAACATGTACTCTCCAACGCCAACGGCAAAAATTTTTTGGAAAAAAGACTTGAAATTGCCAGAAAATTCTGGCTTTTCTTCCTACAAAAAATGGCCAGACTTTGTATAGAAAATGTTCAGGCATTAAAAAAATCTGGCGTAACTTCCAAGAGCCGTAACTAGGTACAGTGAGCGTCTAAAGTAAGTGAACACCATAATACCGTTTTCATTCGTCTTAAGAATTTGGAAATATTTTTCTATAATATTATTTTAAGCTGTCGAAATGAATTACTTTTTACATAAGAAACTAAAGAAAATTTTAAAAATCACTCACTTTTAATGCTCACTGTATATAGTCAACAAAATTGGAATTACTCGTGAAATTTTGTTTCAAACTGATCTGTAGTGAATTTCTGAGCAGAGAAATAAGACGCCCGTGGTTGGAACAATAATGTTTGTAAAAAGCAGAGTTGCTGGTGGCTATTATTTGCCCAAATGTTAATTGAGTATTTAATGGAAGACATAACAGTTGACACTGACGACAAACACCTGTGGTTTCAAATTGCAATTAAAAATGCTTCACATACAATTCCTGGGTACCGTACAGGTACTCTGAAAAATATTGTTTTGTTTGACTTTGAATGAGTAATTCCACCAATTATTGGAGAACGAATTCAGATAGTCAGTTCAGTTGTGGGCGCAGTAGCGCAGTGGTTAGTGTGCTGGACTACTGTGCGAGGGATCCCAGGTTCGATCCCCGGAAAAACACAAATTACATCTTAAGGTTTTTTCTACTGCGCCACCTCTCGCGAACGTCTGACAAACATCCGAGAGTATGACTGTCCTGAAAAAGCTTCTCAATTCAGCCGTTCGGACTCGGCATAAAATTGTAGGTCCCTTCCATTCGTTCCAAAAATAGAAACTCACACAAAACGAATGGTTGCGAGAAGCTAGGCCTTGGGTGTCTACCGCCTGTTGCGCCGCCTATTTTTTTTTTTTAGTTAAATACAAACATTTTTTACTAAGGGAAGGGGGGTCTATCTCGCTCCGGTTAGGCGGGAGGGGTAATTAAAAAAAAATATAAATAAAATTAAAATAAAATATTAAAAAACAATGGCAACACTTAAAACAACGAACTATAGTATTTGTTAAAGCCAGGAATCCGTTATAAATTGTCTAAAATGCAAATCAGCAAAATTTTGTCTACCAATGTGAAATTTCAGGCCAGAGACCGTATCTGAAGAATGTTGTTGACATTGGGTAAACTAATATAATTTAAAGAAAGTTTGCATATACTCAGCCTTGCACCCATCCCAAAATCCAACAGTGACCCCAAGCAGGGGGGTTGCTGATACGCATTTCAAGGGGCAAGGGTAGCAATTTATACTCTAAGCGGAGCGACATATAAAAGTAATTTTCAACTTTATCAAAAATTAGAGGACATAAATCCATCTGGTTTTCAGTGTTCGATTAAGAATTAATTTAGGCAGTAAAAACTACAAAAAAATTAAGTATATATTTTCTCAATATAGAACAAAATCAGCATTAAACATTTTTTTTTTTAATTTTTTTCCTTAAGTTTCAAGTTTGAAAGTATTTTTTTCAAAAACTATTAACAGCTATAACTTGATTTAAAAATAATATCAAAGAACAGATTCCTGGCTTCCAAAAATCCTAAAGTCCTTTATTGTAAGTGTTGCCATTGTTGCTAAATTTTTTTTTTTTTTTTTTTTTTTCATTTAAAGTATTACTTTTTTTTTAATTCCCCTCCTGCCTAAACGAAGCCCGGATAGACCCCCCTTCCCTTAGTAAAAAATGCTTGTATTTAACCCCTCTACAAAATACCGTTATCAATTTTTGGCGCCGTAGTTATCGTACTCGTGCCAAAATTGATATAGAATTTTTCCAAACGTCAACCAGCAAAGTAGAAGGACAAAACGTTTAACCGCAGTTTCAAACCATATTTACCTATGTTAGCCTGAAGTCATACTTAATTCTTCACCAAATTATTAGTTATAGATGTTTACTAGCGAACCCCCTGCACACTTCGTAGTGCAAAATAGAAAAATTAAAAATTAATTACAAATTCATTTAAACCAGTGATAAACAGTTTTTATTGTTCTGTGGTACACAACATTTTTTGTTTTTTCCAGGAATCGTATTGCCTAGATAATATTCTTGTCTATCAGGAGCAGGACAATGCATATCAATGTTAAAAATTTTACAAACTTTGTCTCCCATGACTGTCGAAGAATAGCGTGTTTTTTTTTTTTTTTTTGTATGGAAAGCGTCATTCCCCTTTGACAAATTTTTCTGATTTTCACAGGAACACTCCCTGGCCAATACCCAATTTTGTCGGAAAATTTGAGCTCAATCGGTTCAGTGGTTTTCGAGATATACGATTTTGAATGTTTTTTTGTATGAGCGGTCCCACGCTCCTTAGTCCAATTTTGACCAATCTTCACAGGACCACTTCTGGGCTATTACCCAAAATTGTATGTAAATTGAAACTCTATCGCTTGTTATGCTCATCCATGTAGCTTCTTTAAGGCACAACTCATTCCAGGAATGCAGAGCTGAAGATAAAGGCAATGAAATCGAGGTTTCTACAGGCATAGAAGGGAGTTGAGTTTGCACAAATTTCTGAAGGTTTGATTTCTTATAAGATCTATTACTATGGCCGGCTAATTAAAGACGTGAGTTTCAGGTGACTGAGATAATGTAGGCAATGATTACGAACGATAAACGAGTTGGTAAACGCTTTGAGTTAACGTGTAGGAGTTGTCACACAAGTGATAACCATGGTACTCTGCTCATTCATCCTACTCATGATTTAGGGGGAGGAGGCAGCTTAAAGGTACATAACACCTTTGGTACCAGTGTGGAAGAATAAGGCTAATTAATCGAGTCGATAGGTTTATTTTATTGTTTTCTTCTTGGCTAACTAAACTTCGAACAGTTAATTCTAGTTAGAGTGCATTTTTTTTCCAATTTTGGTTCTATCCCTTCATTAATTTTTAAATATTTCCAACAGAATTAACGTACGGTAGTCCGCAAGACAAGCAAAAGCTACCACCCCGCTGACGAGTAGGTAAGCAGTGGCTAAGTCAAACATGCCTATCCTACTTTGTCGACCAATCCTTTGAGGGATGAGACAATCAGTAGATACAACAAGGACATTGGGATATTTCCAGTCGAAACTGGGCAGCATACTATACATATGGAATTTTATCAAGAATATGGCGACGCAATCCTTTACCATCCATCCTTGCTAGTGATAGTAGAAGCCTACAATTAAGCTGATGCCGAGTTCAACAATATTGTGAAAGAAGTACATACATATTCAGGAGTCTTTTGCTCCTGCCCGTCCATGTACCTTCTTCAGATGCAGCGTCCCATAGCGATACCTATTGCTATGCTTATAAAGAATCTTCTTCTTCTTTTTCGACAAGATTATGATCTGAATTATGGGGATCATACGCCTCCCACTTTACTACATCCCTACAGGTCCGCCTGTGGGGTTCGCCGATTCGACCTCAGGAAATATCGGCAGGCTTCCCTGTCTCGGATCACTTCATCACTGAGGCCGATCAAATGCTGGTGTTTTTGCATTTGTGTGATCCATTTTTTACGCCTGCCTCTCTTAGACTGTTGGAGCGATTGAGATCCAGAATAGGCAAGCTCAGTTTCCTGATGAAACGTTCCTGCAGTTACGTTTATGCCAGTGGAGAGATTCTCCTAATCCGATAAAAACGCCATAGTTGTGCTACATGCCTAGTGAGATCGTATACTGCAGCCACGACAGGGTTGTCTTAATCGGCATACCATACCATGCACTTTACATCAATCAACAATCTGCTCAACCGCCCCTAGAAACATAGCTGCTAATACTAAGGACTACTCGTATCAACTCCATCTAGTCAGACACATTCTACAAATTAATTATACATTCTCTATTCCAATTCTATCGCGTGTCCTTTTTCAATGATAAGCTACAGCCCATTCAAAGGGAACAAGAGAAATAAATTAAATCTTAAATGGATGGGAAACCAAAAGAAGTTCAAAAGTGCAGATAATACTTATTAAAGCTGAAAAGCTCTTCATAGTTCCTCTATTTTCATATTTTTTTTTTCTTTTTTGCCTTTCTCCACATATACCAGTTTCATCCGCATTAAACGCCGAGATAGAGTGGAAAACTCGGTGACTATGCCAAATACCTGTTTAGCAAAGAGCTCTCGGAAGCTATCCGAACATACACACAGTCTACTGTGCTGCTGCTCCCTTCTGGAAATGGAACAAGAACAAGCAGTTACGGTTCACAGCTCCTCTTTTTCTCTGGGTACAACAAAATAATTGTCGCAACGTGAATGTGCTGCTGCACCTCGAATGATAGGCGGGACACGGCACGCTATACGTATATATATCTACATTCTACAACTTGCATAATTATACAATTATATAGGTATTGTAGTTGGGGATATGATCCAGCCTCCCCGCTCACTCTTCGCTTCATTTGCAGGAAACATTGCCCTTAATGGTCAATGGAAAACGAGGTCAGAACACCCGACATATTATAGCCATAGCGCAAGAGCACCAAAGACCTTCCCTATAAGACCTGACGACGAGATGATGCCCTACGACTGTGGTGGTAACTCTTTGTTTGCCAAAAATTGTTGCCCTACTGCCGCGATTTTATGATAGCACACTCCGGAGAGTAGGTACGAGTACGAGTAGGTATATAGGGAATAAGATTGTCAGCCAATAAAAAATATTCCAAAAAGGGATTTCAATTTTTTGTTGGCATGCAGCTTATAACAAATTAAATAAAATGGCCTACAATTGCTTTTCGCCCTGGAGGTAGATGCAAGGATTAAAATTTAATTGCACAGTTTGATTAGGACCTGCCAGGATGTTAATTGTTTATTTCGATGGAGTGTGTCACACTATCATGCCATATTGTATGCATTGGGATTCCCAATGATTCATCTGTAATGGGGGGGCTGCTATAGGATTTCGATGAGTCATTCCGTCTTATGGCAAAAGCGATTACATATGGAATTCGAAGAAGAAAAGTCGTGGGACGAAATGTCAAAAGTAGATACAGAACAGTTGGTTTTGTGGTGTTCTAGCCGTGTTGCGTCACTTTTTGGAGCGCTAGCAAAAGGACACTTAAAAATGATGCCGCAAAGACGCCGACGTTTTTGTCTGCATCCTACACAATATTTTATTTACAGCTAAAATTGATAAATTATTTATTTACGATGTGTAACCAGTTTTTATAGAAATGTTGTTAATTTATTTCAAACACTATATAGACACAATGGATGTTACATTTATATAATATTAATAAAAGAAAACATTCATAATGCCTATTGGACTTTTTTATGGTCTTTCCCAAATTATGTGAGAAAAACTGGGGCCGAATTACCGCATCCGTGCATGAGTACCTACCACAAGTATGTGATGGAACTTGTTTTTGTTTTGCATGTAAAGTTCACATAATTCAATGACGTGTTGCTCGCTTATGGATGCGATAATTGAAACTTGGCGCCAAGTAATTTGTAGCAGCCTTGTATAAAGAAGTTCTTGCAAGAATGTACTAGGATGAAGAATTTTCATTTCATTTATTCATTATTCTCATTTTGACAAAATTTATGACATAAACTAAGTTAACTATAGCAAAAATTTAAGAGAGAATAGTTAGTGACATTTTTTTGTATTTAAGGATAAACAGAGGTAAATGCCACTTCATAATATAATAATTCTTTGTGGGGTGAACAATGAAAATGTATTAAAGAACAAAAATAAATAAATAGTATAGGCCAGGTACTCAAACAAAATTAAAAACAACAATTTAACCATTTTTTAAATAATAATTTTACCATTTTTTGTTTGGCAGCAAAACTTCAACTTCATTGAGATCGCAAACAAGACGCAAGGACTTTAATTTTTTTAGAAACGGGAATAAAGGTCTAACAATTCGTATTTCCTCAGGGAATCTGTTGAACCATTTGTAAGATAAAACTGTGTATGAATTTCTAAAATGAGTAGTTCGAAAATGTGGTATAAGGCAACAACATAGCTTGAGTTACTTCTCATATTGTAGGTATCAAGAATGGGACTCTGCATATAACCTTAACCACCTCTCATAAAAAATCCTTTAGGACCTTAAGATAAGTCCCTCCGCAACAGCTATTTTCGTACTCTTTCAATTTAGATAGAAAAATAGCATACTAAATAATTTTCAACGTTTAATTGGAACAGAATTTGAGATACTTGCGCGGAAGTGGCAAGCATGGTATCAATAATGGCAATACCACGGAATGATATTGCCATATTTATTGACAAGCCAGGCGGCTATGAAGGCAATCTTTACTAATGAGATAAAATCCAAACTAGTTCGTCGTTGTCGCGAAGAGCTCAAGGTTCTTGGCATAATACGGTTCTCTGCTGGACATAGGGACATGACCGGAAACGAGAGGGAAGACGAACTGGCACGAAAGGGTTCTGCAATGGATTTAGACCAGGCACTTCAGTCGATCAAACCACCAATCTGCAGTCTCAGAGAGCGAGTGGTATACAAGATCCGAATGAAAGCTTAGTTGGCGCCTTCACCGGTCACAACCTTCTAAGAAGCCATACAGTGAAACTAAATCTCAAGAATGACGACATCTGTAGAGGCTGCAGTCATAAAGAAACCCATGAGGACACACCTCACTTTCTCTGTCACTGCCCAAGTCTCTGTCATTTGAGTAACAGAACACTGGGAAGTTACTACTTCCAGGAAATCCAAGAACTCTCTAAAGTCTCAATATCTAATCTTTACAGGTTTCTGAGGACAACAAGATGGCAGGACAAAGTCGAGAAACCACGGGTAGGATGAAATAAAGCCAACACAACACGGCTATCACAATGGGTCCATGAGGACCTCAGTGGGGTGAGGAAGGGGCAACTCAGCTTCACCAACCAACCTAACCTAACCTAGGCTGTAGTACATTAGCTTGGTCTTATCGCTAGCAAACTATGAGCTGCGAACAAGGACCTTAGTATGTGAACGTCATGATTTATATCAGCAACTAAATTCAAGGGACTAACAGAATCATCATAATTCCGAGGTCATCAGCAAAGATCTTAAATTTTCCAATAAATATTTGAGCAAATAAAGCAAATGCCTTGGGGTACACCTAGTTTGATAACCCTGGAACTGCTCAGATCACTGCCGACTTTCACCTTTTGTGTTCTATTTTTTAAATAAGATTGAAACCAGCTTAATATAAATCCACAAAAACCCAAACTGTACAATTTGTTCAAAAGAATTTTATGATCTACCATGTCAAAAGCTTTCGTTATGTCGACAAAAAAAACCCACGTAACATTTGTTATTATCTAATCCTTTGTAAATGAGGGAGCAAAAGCCCAAAAGATCATCTTCCGTAGAAAGACCTTTTCTAAACTCAAACTGCATTGGACTAAAAAAATTTTATTTCTTAAAATATGACAAATGACAGGTCGTCCTTTTTCATATCCCAATATCGGAAGTAAAGATTCTCCGAAACTCTCGAGCTTTCGCAGCCTAAAGAAGAGAGCTTGTACATGGCAATGGCATAGCCATTGGGACCATTCGCTAACGTATAGATGACGTCAGTGCCACATACGTATGTGGCTTGCTACATGCCATGTACTAGCAACTTTACACCTTCGGTCAGTACCTACGCACATCTTATATGATCATATGTACAAGTTCGAGCAACTTATCTTTAACACCAAGTTCTAACGCCTTTCGTCCTATTATCGATTAATCTGGTTGTCTCAAAGGGTATGTTGTCTGACTTAAAGGAACAGGAAAACTACGCACGTCTTTCTCTACCACTTCTAAGTAAGACACCGACGCGACGTACTTAAACCCTTAGACTTGTTGCAATACCCCACTTATATGCAGAGTGCATTGAACATGCGTTATGGAGACGGTAATCACTTCACGGCTACAACAAACCTATTAGATTTAGATTAGATTAGATAAGTTTATTCTTTAATTAAAATATGTTAAATACATTTTACAATTTCATGAATAATCATACTAGACATGACAAATTAATGTCGTCTGCCAGAGTGGTAACATTGCTTTAAAATTCATTATAATTTTAGTAGATATGCATATTACTTTTCAAAATAGGCTTAACATTTTGGAGAATAAAAAATAAAAAAAAAACAAATAAATTGTTTAAAATTTAGCACGAAAATTAATAAATAGGGCTTATTTTTTTTTTCAATTTAAGGGACTTTTAGTTTAGTTAAAACAAAAAATTTTTTTTTATGACTTTTAGATTAGTTAAATCGGATCTGTTTAGGACTTTTTCAATAATTTTAATGGACTTTGAGTTTAGTTAAAACAAAATAATTAAGCTAGTTAGCTACGCATTAAAAGCTTTCGCTGTTCTATAAGTAAACGCTTCCTTGCAGTATTCATACAATATAAGCCAGCCTGCACTATTTAAATAGCTGGCAACCTCTTCCCATCTTAACGTACTTTTGCCGAAATAGAGCCGCCTTAACTCCCTCAATATTGGACAAACGCCAATGAAATGCATTACGTCTTCCCTCTCTCGAAGATTACAAAGCTTACATACATCGGATCCCTCACTTCGATGTGGCATGTAGCTCAGCTTCACCAACTCGCCTCTTATTTTAAAAATAGTTCCAATGATGTATCTGTTGTAAATACTGTTGAAGTAATTTCTCTCCTTCAGATTTAGATTGCACCTGGAATAAAATTGCGTCACCGTAGATGCCCGTAAAAGAAATTAAGTGTGCAATAAACTTCAGTCTAGAAGGAATCTAGGATGACCAAGAGCATATCAGACTTATCCTTAGGCCTCCTAATTATAGGCTGGGCGGTAACATCTCGTCAATAAGTTACTTTTCCTTAATAGAAGAAATAAAATCCACCCCTGAGCCCTGACAAAGTCCAAACGCCTACGGTGAAAGTTATTCATTCAACGGTGTTTATCAAAAAAAGGCATGCGAATTGCTCGCAGGAGAAATCGAGAAGTTCTATACTCCTGCATGCACTCGGTTGTATTTCATTTCGAAATCAACTAAAACATTATGTTGACAGAATAATGTAGGATGCTTCCAAGCCCTTTGGATAATAATTCTGGCCGGTTGTGTTCCTGCCAAAACAAACTCGCTTATCCCAGAACCTCGACTCGATCACAACTTTGCAAAGCCTTTGAAAAATCTTAGCAAGGACTATACGGGCAGGCTTAAAAGTGATACCACTTGAAAAGTGAGAGGTAGCCTTAACCAATTGACATCACAAAATCTCGAAATTACGCACCCTGGGGACTTTTCGCGCAATAAGGGCAGAGTTGGTCGTATTGTGTTTGTGATATAGTTTGTGGCCTCGGCTGAGTCTGAGAAAATTAAGAAATCAATAAATTTCGTGTCTTCACCTGTACTTGTACTGACAGCACAAGAGCGTTATTTTCCATTTAGCGTATTACCACATCCGTAATAGACCCAGTCTCTTCGAATTGACTGTGTTGGAAATTGTGCGCTCAAAAGGACAATTATGCGAAATATACTTAGCTACAATACAATCAGCATTTTTGTAGACAAAATAATTAAAAAATCGGAACACTTTGTTGGGAGGCTATAAGATCCGTATTGTCAAATGGCAGACCTTAAATAGAACAAATTCCTAGTTGGATGACAATCAAGTGTGACAGTTGTCAAAATTGCAGGTCTAAATTTAAAGAACCACGAAATTGATAGCCCATCACATTGCAAAAGCATTTTAAGTGTTACATGCTGTATAATGACGTATTCAGGAACAAAAAAAAAACTCACACTTTGTTAAATTTTTGTTTAAAAAAACACCCTCCCTTACTAATGATCATGTTTAGTGTCATTCGATTCTTGCGATTTGCGTACAAGTTACAAAAATGAAATTAGCTTACCAGTGCTACCACTGCATGCTTAAGTGTACTTAAAATGACAAAGCGTATTTGTGCACCTGCCATTTGTTGGTCCAAGTAAAACTAAAAACCGAGACAAATATAGCCATATGTTCTCTTTCTATATTTTAGCGCTTATGAATAAATTGAAACGCACGATATAATATTATGTATGTAAGAGTTGCAATATAGTACCTTCTAGTCCTTAGGTAAATATTTATGGACTTATATTATTCATTTAGGGACGTATCCACTGGCGTATATGAGTGTCGTCACACCGATTAACCGGTGCATGAATGTCAGTTTGAGGATGCATGTGATTAACAATTTAAAAATGTTGGAACTCAATTTTCTAAAATGGATGACATAATCCCCCCTCCAACACGGAATTGTGTCGCCAGAAAACAACTTTGTTGCAGATTGTAATTTTGGCAAAATGTCAGCTCGAAATAAAGATGATTGGTAGGAGTTTTTTGATTTTAATTTTGTTAAATCTTAAAGATTTTTAGTTTCTCGGTAGAATTAAATTTCATAAGTACCTATAAGTTTTTTTTTAATATTTTTCTAAGTGCAGCAAAGTACAGTAGAACCTTCAATATGCTCGACTATGGCAGTTACCGCTTTAACACAAGTGCTTGTAGACTTTTAGGATGTTTTCCGTATAGTTTTACTATAGGCATTTGTATAGTCTAGTTTGCTTTACTGAGATATAATATAATGATTAGTATACATGTGAGTAAGTACATGGCTAGAAATTAGCGTGACAGCTCGCTATGCAGAGGGGACACACAAAAAAAAATCGGCGAGACACACAAATTTAAGACTCGTTATATGAGAGTGGATGGGACACTTAAGTGTTTATGTCCGCTATTACTGTGTAATTATTATTTATCTTGTAATCCTGAACCAGATAACCAGCGACTACTTAGAAGTGTTTCAAAAAAACTTTTCCTGCCTTCGTTAATAAAAAAAGGGCGGGCCATCTGTTGGTTTCTTTTTAAGAATGCTATATAAAAAACGCTTGTTAATATTGTTCAACAATTGTTATGCTTTATTGAAAATACTAAATTATGAAATATTATTTCATACAAATCAAGTCAACCTTATGTTGCAATATAATATTTCGGATGGTTTCGACCTCCATTTAACGAAAAGCTTGACCAATATTTTTCTAGGGCGCCTTAATCGTGTCCGGATTGACAACACTCACTTCAAATGCTGACGAAAATGTGGCAAAAGTAAGAGTTTAGAGCAAAGAGATGGGAGAAGAAGAATAAATTGCTTTGAAAGAATAGGACATAAGCTGAAGGAAATCGAAATCGACACAATATCCTGAGGTTTCGTAAGAACGTCAGTCAACTCTTTGAGTATCAAAAACAGAACACAGCCTTAAAAACCGGAACGGAGACTCTTCGATGAGAGAATGTATAATAGATCAAGTAGAGAACCCCAAGCGGTGAATAGTGAAACAGGCATAAAGGCTGGGAAAAAGATCAATTTTGTTAAATTTTGTCACTTAGAACTTTGTTATATAAACCAAGTCCTACTAACAAATTTCAAAAACTTTAAATTATCCCTGAGTGCTACAGGTTATTATACTCTCCATAGGGAGGTATATTCACTTTGCCATTACATTTGTAACGACAAGAAGGAGTCACCGGAGACCCCATTAAGTATATATATTCAGAATCAAACTCTGAATCGATTTAGCCATGTCCCTCTGTCTGTCTGTTTGTCCATTTGTCTGTTGAAAACATGAGCGTCCAAACGAATCGACCTAGGCGAATCAAATTTTGTCAGATGACTTATTTTTATGGTCGTCCGGTTGGTATTGAAAATGGGCTACGTCGCGTCGGTCAAGAAGTTTTAGTATCTCCCATACAAAACCGATATTAGACCCATCCATGCGTGTACATGTATTTTAGGCCGATGATAACACTTTCACTTGTTTTTTTATTTTTTACATTTTACATCTTAAGGCTTTTTCTACTGCGCCACCTCTTGCGAACGTTTGAAACCTCCGAGAGTATGAATGTCCTGAAAAAGCTTCTCAATTCAGCCGTTCGGACTTGGCATAAAATTGTAGGTCCCGTCTATTCGTCCCAAACGAATGGTTGTGAGAAGCTAGGCCTAGGGTGTATTCTCGCCTGTTGCGCCAACTATTTTGTTTTGTTTTTTATGCGGTTAGTGCATCACGATGCATTTTATGTGACGACGTAGCTGTAAGCATACATTTCAAAGAATTTATATATTTTCTAATTTGACTTAAATTCATTGAACTTGTTATTAAATTCAAAATTCCCCAAGTAGTTTATAGATCTTTTTGTTACGGTTAGAGAAACAATAAACAGATTTTATTAATGAAATGCGGGAAAATATAGCTAGCTCTGTTTTGTGGTGGTGGTGGTGGTGGGAGCACATAAAACTCATTATATATAGGTATACATTCATGCTATTTTTCGTATGGTGTCCTGTCCGTAGCATGTGTGTGCGTATATGGTACATACCAGGAGTAGATGCCAAACATCTCTTGTCATCTATCGTTTGACTGCACTTATGCATCATTTAGTGAAGTATAAAATTCATTTTATAATTATTTATTTAAGTAAATGTTCATTATTAATTAATTAATTAAGAAATAAGTAATCAAGCTAACTTTTGATGTTTCACAGAAGATTTATTTTAGCTTTTGCTTGCGACGAGGTTGGGTTGAGGAAAATTTGCCTGCAGTTCAGAAAATATTTTCCGTTCTGTACACGGGATAAATTCTAAATTAGAAAACATGAATAGAACCGAAGGACATGATATTTTCCGTGGTACAGCATTATTCCTTGGTTCTTAAAAGTTTTATTATAATTACAATTTTAGTGAAAATATTTAAATTTTTATTCGTGTCATATTTGATTCACATTTCATACATATTTACAGCTGCGACAAGTCACAAGAGGTAAAAACCGAGTATGATGTAATGTGCTGGGGTGCCAGTCTTTTCGACAAAATTCATTTCGCAAATTTTATTTCACATTTATTGAAATAAATTTAGTTTATCTCGCAATATTTGTTTCGCAAATTCTCATTCCGTCTTTGAATTATGTTGCAAAGAGTTTATTTCGCAATGTTTTTCCCCCGCTTTTCCATTTCGCTTATGAAGCACTTTGGAAATTATACTGTTGCTAAAATTAGGAGTAAGGAGTATTTTAGAAAAAAAAAATGACTATTCCGATCTTGGCTTAATAAAAGCACTTGCCTCTAATATAAAACTATATTAATTTGTATTTATTATATATGTATTTAATGTTCATATGGATACTGTTTATTTTTGTTAAGTGAGGTTTCGCTCTTTAGGAAAATGGATAGTCCAGAAAACGTCTGTTTCTTATTTAAATCAATAAGAAACAAAGCTAGGCTTAGTGTTGATGGTTTTTCCTACGACTAATTAATAAACACAGAAAAGCGTTGTGATTTGTTCACATTTTACTATTTCGCATTGTATTATTTCGCGAAATGTTTTGTTTTACAATCTATTACATGATATGAAATTTTGCGGCGAAATTTGTTATCATGTAATATATTGTAAAACAAAACATTTCGCGAAATAATACAATGCGAAATAGCTAGTAAAATGTGAACAACGCAAGATAAAAATTTGCTAGATGACAAATGCGAAATGATGTTTTTGCGATATGATTACAAAGTGAAATGAAAGATTGCCTAACAAAACTTGCGATTTGATGAAATGCGAAATAATTAAAAAGCAAGACAACAAATTGCGAAATGATTATGGCGAAATGATAAATTGCCAAAAATATTCCGCGAGTTGACCCCTACCCAATGTGCTGCAAACATATTCTGTGACCGAGGTGAAGAGATTTTTTTTTTAATATTTAATAACATTTTTTTTTATTTTTATACGATGTGGGCTTATACGTTATACCAAAAAGTTGTTAGATCGAAAAATGTAGCTCAGAAGTCGTTCGGAGTATCTAATCATTGGTTCCCGATTCAATGGAGTCTGCGGTTCCACGTAGAGGTAGAGTTCCTCAACCGAAATATAATTATTAAGATCGCGTAGGTAAAATTACATTTTCATTGGTTTGGTGAAAGAAAAATAGTTTCCATACCTGCAGCTCAAAACACTCTATGGCTCTTATCGGGCTCAAAGTTTGTATAGAAAAATTCTTATTTTTCATCCGATAGACTTCAAACTAGGTTTATATACTCTATACAGGGTGTCCCAGTTAAGAAGGACAATCCTTTAAGGGAAGATTCCTGAAGTTATGCCCAACAAAAAATTGTATGGCAGGGGGGGGGGGGGGGTCTATTTTCATCGTATTTCCCGTTATAGCCCATTTCAAATTTTAATTTTTTTTATAAAAATTTTTATCTTTGAGAAATTTACTAAAAATGATGTTAAAAAACTTTTTTACGTACGATCACCAGAAGTTGTAGTAAAAGCCGTTTTTTGTCAAAAATGTTCAAATAAAATGAATTGGGAATAATAAACTAACGTACCTCTATGAGCAATGGTTAACAGTTAATTTATTGTCGAATAGAAAAAAGGTTAACATTGATAAGTTGATCTCCACAAAATGTATTCGAAACGTGAACACGCGGAAATAGTGTTTGTATATGGGTTCTGCAATGGAAACGCTTCGTTGGCAAGATAGGAGTACCAACGCCGATACTCAAATCGTAGAACACCATATGTAGGTGGTGATGCCGGGTCAGCTTCTCCAAATAAAAGGGAATGACGCGACGTTCAGACGCAGCGGGGTGGCAGAAGTTGAGGGTGGGATTTTGCGTGCTGTGGAGTTCAACCTTGAGTCAGGTCCGCCGACTAGCTGTGCAGTTGGAACCTACCAGAACCAGAATTCACAGAAATCTACAGAGTAATAGATTACACCCTTTCCATTTCACACCGGCACAGGATTTACTACAAGGAGATGCGCAAAGAAGGGTGGAATTTTTCCAGTGGCTATTGCGCAAACAGGCAGAAGACGGGCACTTCCTCAAAAACATTGAAGCGCAATTCGATATATCGAGTCTTTTGACCATTTTTGTCTGACAAAAAACGGCTTTTACTACAATTTCTGGTGATCGTACGTAAAAAAGTTACTTAACATCATTTTTAGTAAATTTCTAAAAGATAAAAATTTCATAAAAAAATTAAAATTTATAAAGTCAAAATTTTGAGAAAAAGGCATTTTAAGTAAACAAAATATATCGTCTAATTTTCAAAATTTTGTGTTTTAAGGAGCCATAACTTTTTTGTAGCTGCCCAGATGTAACCGAAGTGCGTTAGACTTTTATGCGCTACTTAATTGTCTTTTCAAAATGTCTTTTCCTTTTCACTGATTTTGGAAGTTTTGTTTGGAACCCGAGTTATTAGCGGGAGGAAAGGGAAACATTTTGTTGATCCTATCAAGCGAGTAGCAAAGTACACGAGATACTTCTGTAACAGGTGCGAAGCCGCGCATAAATGATAGTTTATTATAAACAGATTAGGGGTGATCAGTGAATATGGCTGGAGTGGTCCTGAGCTGTTTCTGGGTTAACATTTTTGTAAATTTTATTACTCTAGAAATTTTATCTCCAGAAGATCTCCCTGGAGATCCACATGGTAGATTAGTTTATATAAGCAAGTTGCAAGTTGTATGTAACTACACAAAAGTAGGTACTTATAAAAAAATGTATAGGCATACAAAATAATGAGGTTTTAAATATTCCTTACGGTGGCGTATACTTGCTATTTTGATATGTGCCTCACACAACGGCAATGCTGATGGGATACTTTCGCCTTGAATTGCTCAAACAATGTTATCAAACCCAAACTTGAATCTATTTGTTCTAGATGTTGCTCCATTTTACACATGTAAATACAACAATAAGACAAAATCCCAACACCGTTACCACAGCACTTTTGTATTATTCTCCTCGACAGCATTGACAATAAGTCCTTATTTTGTACAATAAAAAAGTGAAATTCCAACCCAATTGCCATTCTCTCGTTCATATTTCACATTTTTGCAAATCTATTCAATGGTTGGAATTATTTTTCTTTTTTCTAACGATTACACGATTATTTGTCACAAAACGAAAATGAGTAGAAGCAATCGCTTCATCTGTATCTAGTACGCTTTTTGTTTCTATGTATATGTGTTTACATTGTTGTGCTACTGCCGATAATGCTACTGACCCATCTTGTTCTGATTTTCTCGAGTGCATCTGCACTCTCCTCGCTCCCTTTTTGACACATACACACACACACACAGATAAAACACTGTACATATCCAACAGAAAAGCACACAACCATACATAGCTGCTTCGCGTGTTTGTATTGTTGGTTGGCATATTTTGTTGTTTTGCTGCTATATTTTGTCAAGAGAAGTGAGCGAAGCACTCCTAGAAACCGAAAAAAAGCTTTAAAAAAAGGATTGAATTTCCACCATATCGTGTGTGTATAAATAGCACGCGTAGTGGATAGATGGGAAAAAAAAATAAATAAGGATGTACGTGTATGCATGAGATATATTCCATACAAGACGACAAAAGTGCTAACTGAGAGTTAAATCGTGTTATAGACGCATACAAAAACCATATAAAAACATACACAATATATGTATACGTGTATATGTTTCTTTTTAATTAATTAAAAAATACTTAATGGGAAAATAAAGGGATTTCCGGATCCTTTGTATTCTTCTTGGACATTTTTTTGTGAAAATGCATCAATTAAATTTGGTAAAAAAACAAAGAATAACCAAACCGAAAAGGACTCTTTGCATTGAGAAAGATGTCAAAAATATTGTGCAAGGATATAATTATATCTAGTCAGCGGAGGGACATATTTTCATTTATATGACAATGTCCTGAATTAGTGAGACGAAATTAGCTTTTCATTTGTTGTTAGAAACTTGTTGTAAATGTCTGAAAAAACATACCGTCAATATTTCCAATTTCTGATAATTTATAGACGACCGCTCGGCCATATTGTGTTAAACCAAGTTAACTGCAGCACTCATTTGTCCTGGTTGGCTAATAATCCTCATTTCATTCAGCGTTTGATTCAATTATTGGTGAAATTTTTCCAATTAACTAGATGTTATTATTTTATTCGCTAGACTTCCGTTTAAGTTAATTTTTTTATTATTTTATTTTCTTAAACAGGATATATTACAATGTTGGATATCTAATATATATGTACATAGATGTGTATTTATGTGTACTTTTCTATTACGATGATGACACGTAGATTAACCCGATTCGCACTGAATTGCAATGCTGTGATTTATTTTTAGATTATATATAATTATAATATTTACAAGAAGATTTTTATCATTATTTTAATTTGGAAATATTTACGCACAAAAAATCACAAAAATCACAGATAAATTAGATGAAATTTTTATATATTTTTCTTACTATGAATATTTCCTTTTTTTTTTGGTTGGGTTTTAATTATATTTACAAATTCACTAGATTTTCTTTTTTATTACTATTTAATTTATTAATTCGATTTAACTATCGGCGATTTGATGGAATTATTAAATATTATTGATTTTTGGTAAAAATACAAAAAATGCAATGCATCGTAGAATGTGGCTTAACAAAATGTTATATTTGTATTAAAAAAAGAAAAAACACAACGAAAACTAAACATTGGCTAGAGTAATTTGTTTATGCAATAAGTAACTAGCATGAGTGTATTTTGAGAGAACTTGTTCCATTTATGGTTTCCTTTTCGTATTGTTACGGTAGATAGTTAAATATTTACAGGTTTTTTTTATTTTATTATTTTGTTATTCAATTATTTAATAGTTAAACACTTTTTTTGAATTTCTCCTTTTGTATTCACTGAACTGAATTTTTGTTGCTCTCCTTCTCACACAAAACTGTAATGAAAGGCACACAAGGTATAGGGAATTCTATTATTTATAAAATTTCACCAGAACACAAGTAAAATATGTACAGGAATGTATAAATTCCCGTTTAACTGCGGCGTATGAGCACTAAAATAGCCACCATTATGAGTGAATAGATAAAATAAGATAAAAGAAAAATGTTCACGCAATTTTTTCGTTGGTTCTTCTCTAAGCGATTTTCCAATGATGAAAACTGAAAATTTCTCATAAAGTTTATTTTCCCCAAGAAAACACAGATACACGCACAGAGATCACTATTGTACATACACACACAGGATACTTGTAAACAAACACAGTGGAAGAAATTTCGTCTAGATTCTGCTGGGGGTTGTACGAGATATAACTGGGAAAAGTTTGCTCCATTAACATAGTTCAACAACTAACAAAACACAAATACACTCAACGAAGACCGCTCTAAATAGGTTAGTGTTGTCTTGTTTGACAGAGAGAGTTTATTTAGAAATACAATTTGATGTTGGGATGAAGTTCGGGGGAATACCTATCCATTCAACCGGCTTAATCAAATGAGTACCTACATAATATTGATTTGAAATTAAAAAAGAAAAAATAATAACATCCACTTTAGTATGAACATTAAAAACTTGCCATAAACGGACAAACAAATTTTAAAACAAAATAATAACAATAATCACAGCAACTACCTTCTCACGCACACAATACTGTCTCGACAGAAAAACGGAGAAATTTAACGAGTCTTCAAAAAATCGGGATATTTTCACTCATTTCATTCAATCTCACTCCATGGAAATATTTGACCGAAATTCTCATGATTTTCATCCATCCACCATCCAACGAAAAGGGAACAGAAAAAAAAATCCGAACTGAATTTTCTTGGGGACATTTTTTTTTTTTTTTTTTTTAATTTAAAATTTTCATTCTCGTATATTATCTAAATTTCACTCTTCTTTGGTGTTTATAATATAAATTTAAATTAAATCCACAGTTTTGTGTAAGTATTTTATTTAAAAATTGATTTTTATCCAATTTTTCCATTCATTTTCTGCTTCTTATTTTAGTGGGGCTTTTTGCTGGTCAACTTTTTTCTTTCACCCCATTTTTTCAATCACTCATTTTGGGGTCAAACTCCACAGATTTTCACGAAATTTTTACGAATTCTTAGTCGCGTGATATTAAATTAATGATTTTCACTATATTTAGTAAATTTTTCACAAGTTTTACCACTTTTTTATGAAATTTTCCACAGAGCTACCATTCGAGTTCGTCTAACCATTTGGGGGAGAAATTCAACGAACCTTACTGGTTACTGTATTCGGCTCTGAGGTTCGCTTACAAAGCACTATGTGGAGGGGTAGTACAATTTCCCATGTCTTTTCAATTTTGGGGGCTGTTTTTCCCGGTATTTTGACGCAAGCACAATAATGAGGTTCACACAGATTGACTGTGTGGGGGTGATTTTCAGTAGAGGTAATTTAATTTTGATGATATTTGAAGTTAAATCAACGTGTACGGGAATTTTTTTTTTTTTGTTTTTTGATGGAAAATATTTTGTGTCTTATATTTGTGTAAGGGTGTGTATGATTTTTGTTCTCGCAACTCGGAATAGGTGCATGTGTACTTTGGGTTTGTTATGTTCTTTGGAGGAGGGAAATGCTTGCAATGTTTTGGAATACACCGCTTCGAGGGATTTTGGCGCTAACTGCGTTTAGAAGATGGATTCCTAACGAAAAGTGTGTTGTCAATAAAATCTGTCTGTCAAATTGCTATCGGGGTAGATGTATAGGCATTGCGTTTGTGCGCCAATTTTGAAGTTTGCGTAATGAATGGATATTCGCTTTGGCTGTTCAAAACACCAAATCCTTGAGTAAGTGCCGGGAATTTTCGATAAGTTCTTAGAGAATATTCTAAATTAGTTCAAGGTGATTATAGTTAGCTCCATAAAAGGGGTGTTTCGGTTCTGAAAGGATAGGCTTATAATAGTTTTATAAGATAACATAAATATCAATATTCTTATGTCGTATTGCTGGTTTAAAAACTTTTTCCGTGAGAGTCTTATAATCTCAAATGTTTTTCAGTTGTTCTGCGTTCTTTTAAAATCTATATTTATTTGCATCTATAGTCTTAGTATTGAGCAGGAAAATATTTCCGGTGCTTCTGGTAGTCGTAGTAGCACAAGATCTGCAGGCCAGTGGTTAACAACTCGAATCTAGATAGGCAATAGCCTTTTTTTAATTTTTAAGTTATTTATGGTTTTATCTATGCTTTAGACAAATTTTAAAGTATAAAGTTGCAGATTTGTATAACTAAAAATATTAGTCTGTATCGAAATCTGCGTGCCTTTACCAAATTGTTTCAGACCAAATTGACATCTTTTAAATGCAAAATTATTTGAATTCTGAAAGAAACACAAAGAGACGAAAAATGAGATCCTTAGATATTACAACTGAAAATAATACTTATCTGACGAAAGACCTGAACCTTGTTGTAATATATCTTTAAATGGAACACCACGCAAAGAGTTCAAGGATTCCAGTTCAAAGTAAGACACTTATTGTTACTGGGTTGACAATGGGACCTCTGAGTTGTTAATTGCAGCAGAAACGAGTTTGTGTAAAGCAAGAAATAAAGATATCATACCAAAAACATAAATGTAAGCAAAAGCCCAACTCCTCTTCATAGACAAAAAAAAAGAAGAAGCGTGTAACTAGTCAGCCATGAAAAGTAATGAGATCTAAATGTTCACCAAGTTCTTAGTTAAAGAAGGTTCAATATTTAAAAAATTGGTAGGTTCATTCCTCAAATTTTAAAATTCTTATACATATATTAAATAATTATGATGAAGTTAGAAACGGAAAACTTGCCAATAACTGGACACCTTTTTAATGAGCTTAGTGAATGCTTTAAGTTTGAAGTTTTTGTCTCAATTGGTTAGAAAGGGGATCGAAAACAGCCTTAGTTGGTTCCTGTGAAAAGGGTGTGTGCCTTTACTAGAGAACTTCGCTTGGGCACTACCGTGCTTTTTGATGCTGCGAACATATGAAAAGAAGCAGTAAAATCACCAAACACATACTACAGACAGACTGATTGCAATCGTTGTTAAATCGTTGTTGATCTCTTGACTCTCATCAAGGGTGGACGTAGTTTACAAATAGCGTCGTGGGGTGCGCGCTTTTTGCAAAACAACTACATACAGTACCTACATGTATAAACAAAAATTGATAACACTTTCATTGTCTACTAAATATATCGTCCCCTTCTGCTAAAAAAAAAAGAGATTAAAATACATATTAAACTCTCTTAACGAAAACAATTTCCATAATTTTGTGACAATGCTTTGCCTAGTCTGCAAACAAAATATTAAGCGGAGTGACTGTCCTAAAACTAAAATTACGTGTGAAGACTGCAATAACCTTTTTCATTGTGCATGTGTAAAGATTACTGCTAATGACATTGAATATATGGTTACTAACAATATCAAATACCGATGTGACAAGTGCTCTGTTTTCCGCCGTAAATCTGTACAATCACAGCAAATTCCCCCATTTACAACACCACCAGTCCACCAACAAAAACAGTCCTCCAATTACCTAAAACCAATTCGACCGACAACTACACCGCTAGCTATGAATGATCATCAGCCAACATCTTCTCCTGTTCCCGCTGGTGAAAGTACACCACCCAGCATCAGCACGTCCAACAGCCCAATAACGATGATAAGAGTAAAAGTTGGGGGTAGCCTAAGCAATACCAAGGTAATCAACCTTGGTGTTCCCCAAGGGTCTGTTCTTGGTCCCATTTTATTTCTGATATACATCAACTCCTTATTTTCACAACCTTTGTTGGGTAAAGTAAAGGCTTTTGCTGATGATTTAGGTATTGCATATGCCTCAGTTAGCCTTCTAAATCTAGTAGCTGATATAAATCATGATGTTGACTTATTAAGAATTTGGTTTGCTAAACATAAACTGGTAGTCAGTAGTAAAACCAAATTAATGTTTTTTAGTCTCAGCACCGTTTTATGTCCTGATATCGATATCGTTTTCCATGCATAAGTTGCACAAAGTTAAAATTACTTCAAAGTAAGTGTTCTATTCGAGACTCTAATGACTCTTTTAAGGTTGATATTCCGTGTAACGCCAGTTGCTTTAAAATTTAAATTGTAAACCACTTCAAATACCTAGGTGTAACTATCGATAGTAACTTAAACTGGTCTGAGCAAATTTTAAATCTAAAGCAATATCTGCTTTCAACCATTCGTAGTTTTTACCATCTGAGAAGGTATTGTTCTAATAGAACTCTACGAACAATTTATTACGGAATTTTTCATTCAAAACTACAGTATGGTATAAGCTGTTGGGGAGGCGCTTACCGGAATAAGGTTCAGCAGTTGGTTGTACTCCAAAAGTGTGCGATTAGAAAAATTTGTAACTATCCTCGCCGAGCTCATTCTATGGAGCTTTTTCGTCTTACGAGCATCCTTCCAGTTAGACATTTATTTTATTACAAAGTACTTAAAGTTTTCTTCATGAGAGGTGGTTATATGCAGAGCCCAATCTCCGACACGTATGTCATTCCTACCTTTCGGTCCACTAATTATAGAAACTCTTACTCCATTGTTTCCCGAAAATTGTTCAACAAGCTCCCTGCCAATATACGAATTATAAGAAGTAAGTTCGCCTTTCTAAATAAAGTAAAAACCTGGCTTCTTGATTGCGACCACAATGAAATCGAAGTATTGCTACAATACATTGTATAGCTTGAATTGTTGTTATTTGAAATGTGCTATAATTGTTATTGTTTGAAATGTACTATAATTGCTTGCCATCTCTTTCACTTCCTTTTCCTTTTTCTGTTTTCTTCAAAAAAAAAAATGTTCACCCCACACTTTAGTCTATTTTGAAGTGACATAATCTCTGTTTCATATGAAATATAAATGTCTCTAACTATTCTCCTCTTTCATCTACAAATAATCTATGTTAAAACAAAATTGTATTATGTATATTGTAAGCTTGAGAATATTGAATAAAAATTGAATTTGAATTTTGACTCCATTTGGCGAATTGTTAAGGTGGTTCCAAATTTTGCTGGTTTTGAACTTGAGGCTAATATTGAGATTGTTTTGAAATTAAGGAAGTTCCCGAAAACTATTTTGATTTGTTTGCGGCTCCTTTCTCGTACACGTAGTAAGAGAAAGATATTGTTTTCGTACAAAATTTCGAACTCCAGATTTTGATCTATTCTGATATAAGGATATGATAGGGGAACTCAAAAAAGTGGGTCTCGCAATTCTGTCCGTCCGTATAACGATTTGAACCAAAATTGATAGTTGAGTTAATGTAGGCATGCTTAACATGGCTGCATACCCAGTCCAGCAACGGCAGTTTTGAAAATTGGATTTTTTCTCGAAAACGGTACAAACGATTTTAAAAGAAAACTTTTTTTAAGATACTATCGTCATTCTTAACTTGATAGCAAACTCAGTTTCTCTCTCTGCGTCCTTTGATATCCACCGAAATCCATAATAATAGTACTTTAAATTATAAAAAACTGCTCATATAGTCCAGTCGAAATAGGCGGAAAAATGAGAAAAAAATAATAATTCGTTACTGCACTTTGACAGCGGAATATTGTAGAACAAGCTCTTGTAAAATAGGACAAAAAAATCGAACTGACAGCAGCTATCCGGAGTGCAATGGGGTGCATTTTTAGGAGTTAACAACCGTTGCAAAACCGTGTTTTCTTAACAGTGAATGCATCCCTCAAATTAAAACCCAATCGCTAATGATGGTAACACGTTCACCGAATATTCTTTAAAAATCCGTCCAAATCAGCAGAAATTACTGGGTTAAGTGTTGTGAATTATCCAAAAATTTGAACCGGAAAAAGTTAGCATTGCATACTCTAAAATGTGAACTCAAACCCAGTTCTTGATACTCGATATTGTGAATCTCGAAAATGTAAATTATCAAAATATGAGAACCTGAAAACCGGAAAAAGTTACCATTACATACTAAAAAATGTGAACTCAAAACCAATTCCTGATACTCGAATGTGTGAACTTTTATTTTATAATTTACCCCTATTTTGGTTTAACTATACCTACTTACGTCTGAAAAATTATTCATTAATGTCCTTCTACATACATTTATAAGGTTTTTTTGTCTTTTCTTTTTGTTTGGCGAGACGTCGAGGCACGTGCCATAACGGAGGTTTCAGTTTTTTTTAAAGTGTTCATCAATAATTAAAAAAATGTCTGTTTTTTCTCTTGTTTTAATTTTTGTCCGATCAAAAATGGGTTCAAAAATTAATAAATACATACGTTAAAATAGATATAATCGTTAAATTACTATATTTTTGTGTCTTTTCTTTTATTTTTCAAAAATCAAGTCACAGATCAGTCCAAAAGGCATTAAATGCAACGAATTTTTTCGTATCCAAAAATGTGAACCCCTCGAAAATGTAAACTGCCCATGTTTTATTTAGTTCACATTATCGAGGTTGTACCTACTGTATTGCAAAAATACTGGGATATTCTTTGTGAGTTTGTATCCATGGTTTTATATGCCTGTAAGATAATCATAAATTGACCGGTTATCATTAGATATACATTAGTTTCGATAGGTAAACTGTCAGAGGAAGCACGTGAAGCAAGATATAAGGACTTGACATTTTATCAGGAACATCATTATATGGAAATTCAAAGAATTCAATTTTGACCAAAACCTAATAGAATAAATTATCATCGCCTCGCCCAAACCAAAATATGGCCAAGAATTAAATGAGTTATTTGGAATGGCTTTCATTAATTAATTCATAACAGTCAATGAACTGCATTGCATATCTCAATTTGATCATCACACTTTTACGTTGCAAACATATCAATTTGTTAAACTAAGAACACGATCATAGTTTCAACAATTTAAAGTATCTATAGCTATAGCTACCTATACCTATACTACTTATGAACGACACCATCAAACTAATATAATTGAATAAATTATATTGTCAGTCGGTCCACAGAATGTTTGAAGTGTATAAATCGTTATAGGGGTGTTTCACTAGATTGCGGTTAGGTGAATGATTTGTACAAGTGTCTACAAATTTAAAGGCGACAATTGAATTACCTAAATGTTTCCACATGATATGTATGCAATTGAAGACGTCTCAATCATAGTCAATAAGATGCTTACCAAAATTTGTATTTAAGACTTAATCGTCTCTGTTCCCGCACCTCTTGTAATTCAAGTTCTGTGGGTGGTTCTGGCTTCTTTTTACAAAAAATATTTTCTATATAACTGCCAAAGATAGATTATATTTATTAGGGGCCGCGCATTTATTTTATTAATTAGATACTTTTTTGTTTTATTAATAATGTTCTTACTTTCGCACTCTTTTCATGATTGCTGAGGAAAGTATTTATTTATTTTTTAAACAAACTTATATAGGTACGTAATCACAATTATTGCAGCCAAATATTCGTACTTAGGCAACACAATTCGTCACTTTTCGGAATAAACGAGTGTCTTTCTTAAATGAAAGCTCAGAAGATAGACTCTGTTTGAATCGCACTTGTAGAAAGATCACTAGTGTCTATGGACGTAGGAGTACTGAAAATGAAAATACATTTATAATCCACTTCTATTTTATACCCCTATTTTATACCCCTACAAAGAATGAATTTGTTATGATTGTGATATTATTGAGAGTGAGAGGTGCTGACACATTAGCATTATTATGGCAATATGCGTTAGTTTTGTTTCTGTTAAAGCTTAAGTCGAGTGCACCATATTCTTTTTGCGTCACATTAATCTTGAGTTTAAAATAAATAAATAAATAAATAGGTGGCGCAACAGGGAGGTAGACACCCTAGGCCTAGCTTCTCGCAACCATTCGTTTTGTGTGAGTTTCTATTTTTAGGACGAATGGAAGGGACGATGAGTCCGAACGGCTGAATTGAGAAGCTTTTTCATGACAGTCATACTCTCGGATTGTTGTCAGACGTTCGCGAGAGGTGGCGCTGTAGAAAAAACCTTAAGATATAATTTGTATTTTACCGGAGATCGAACCTGGGATCCCTCGCACAGTAGTCCAGCACACTAACCACTGCGCTACTGTTGTTGAGTTGAAACAATTTTAAAAATCACCCCATTTGGATTAGAATGGGATCCAAATTTTGTTCATACTGCGACTTTCGACACCCTTCTGAAAGAATATACCTGGGGCGTAGCCAGACCTTTGGTCCTAATGAGAGTGTTTACGCCGGCATAAAAATAAATAACCCAAATATTAGCAGCAGCGTCAAGGACAGAGATGTAAAGGTTTCGCCAAGTATCATAATTCATACAACGGAACAAAGCACAGATATTTGAATAAAAGCTAAGCTTACTGAAGATTCACTATATAATTTTTCATAATTTTTTATTTCGAGCAAACCACTTAACAATTTTTTTGATTTAAAGGATATCCAAAGCAAAATACAGCTAAAATTCCATTTGTTAACTCTGAGGAATTGCACCACCCTATAAATACATCAAATAAAGCTAGGAGAAAGCATACAACATTCAGTGCGCCAATAAGCTTCGTAATTTTCGAATTTATAAGCTTTTTTAACTTCGAAAAATGAATGCCAATGTCGAAGGGTTGTAATATAAGATAAAAGCTTTCTGTAAATTACTGTGCGTGTGCACACTTTTCGTTAGGGCAGATAGGTACAGGTACCTTCCTAAAAAAAACGTGATAATATCATAAATATTATTTAATACATGCACAACACTTTCTTTTTCTTTATTTACATACATATTTTATAAAAAACAACTTAAAACCCTTTTTCTAAAAATACGAGTACATAATTTTTGATCTCTGAAATAAAATAGAAGGTATGTAGTAAATATTGTGTAAATCGTGCTATAACAAATTCCAAGTTGCAACGAAATAAATTAGGCGTAGGTATTCACGATTCGGTGTAACAGGTAGTACCTACTATTGTAAAAGTGTGAAGTTTTCACTTACTAACAAAAGAAATAATATGTAACAGAAAAATACAACAGAGTAAAGTGTAGGTACCCTTGTCCTTTTGACAAAGCAAAACCAGCAATACCAATAAGATTGCCAAATAGTTGCAGATTGCAGTGTCTTTCAGTTAGAGATTCTAGATGTACTTGAAGCCGCACATGGACCACAATCGAACTAAGGAAATAGCAATGGGAATCCTGTCTAGCCACTATATTCTTAGAAGGAATGCCAAACGCCTACGACTGTCGGATACAGATCTGTGTAGAATCTATAATGAAATGACACTCATACTGTGCAAATTTCATAGAATAGCACGTACACCGTACAACCTTTTGGAAACTATTCTTTAACAGCATAGAAGAAATTGGGTTTGTCGACCAAGCGAAGAAGAGGTGGGCCATAATGTGACCAGAAAGCACTGTTGTTATATGATCTTAATTATCTTATTTTTTAAGATATTGAGGAGGTTTCCAGATGAGAAGATATTCACTCGTTTTTAGAGCCTTTTTTAAGATTTGTAGAATTACAATAAGATATGTTAAGATTTTAACTTTAAATTTAAAATTAAATTCTAAAAATCTTTTCTGAATTAGCTCTTGTCATAAAGTTAGGTATATAATATATGTAACTAATATCGAGGACCCTCTGGAATCGGCGATTCTGAACAGAATTTTTAACGCCTGCAGAGTCCGATTTAAATTAGCCGTGAAAAGTTGAAGATTCGTAGAGTACAATTCAACATTTTGTTACAATTATGTATGTAGTTGAATCAGTTGCATTGTTAAATGCAATTCCCAAACAGTTTGTCAGTTTGCTGAATACATTAAAAATGGCAGGCTTGGGCTTTTGACCTAGTACGGTAGAGCTTACTAAGCTAAAAGTTTGGGGAAATTGTCAAAGATTTCGCTCCAAAAATATATTCAAAGAGGGAAATGTTACTTTTCAAAAAGATTAAGGTAGGTACTGAAAAAAAACAGAAGTCTTTCTAAATGATTTCTAAAAACGTTATTTGCCTACAAATGTTTAAAATAAATACAAAGCTGTTTCATGATACTATAAAACTATAATGCAAATCTCGCAGTCACAGACTTGCACAGCATCGAGTTACTGAATTATGGTAAAGAATTCTCTCTGTACAATTTCTAAGTGTCAATTTGGCTTCAAAAAATGTCTGCCAAATGCCGCGTAGAAATAATTATGTACATTACACGGTACGACAAAACGATTGGTTGTGAGAAGCTAGGCCTAGGGTGTCTACACGCCTGTTGCGCCACCTATTTATTTATTTTTTTATAACACTCCTAGCAGATGAACACAAACTGATTCAATGTCGGAAATACGATGTTAATACAAATTAACGATTTTAATGAAATTCTGCATTGAAATAATATGGCGTTCAAACTCTGTTCTTAAGAACGAAAATTTAAAAATAGTGCTATCACTTCACTTTACGGGTTGTATTTATAATTAGGTAAATTTAAAAAAAAAACCTTGACATGCCGCGATATAAAATGGTTTGACTACATTGAACCTGTTTACTTGGTTGGTATTGTTTCATGAATTTATGCCATAATCTCAAAATTTGATGCGTTTTTGCGATTTAGGTACTGTTCACTCACATTTAAGATGAGTTAAGATATGAAACCGAAATTTGTAAGATCTACAAAAAATCTTTATAACAACACTGCCAGAAAGTACGACAGATTAAACAATAAACACTAATGGCAGCCGTCAACGTGCAACAGAATTAAACATCAACGCCAGTAGTCAACGTTTTTAGCTCCACGCCTCCGAAGCCAAATAACTCGTACACTACACACCATCAATTCGACATAGTACCTACATAAAATCATATAAGCTCCAGCGGCTTTTGGCACGTTAGAGAACGCCTTATGACTATCCGCATCAATGTTAAATTCGCCAATATCAGTTTAATATGCGCTCAAGCCTATTAGCTCCTCGACAAAACATATGAGCAATGTCCTAAGTACCTAAGTATGACGTTAAGATCGTCTTAGGTGGGAAGCACAGCCTACACGAAACTGCGGCACTAAACGGCGAAGACGACACCAATTCCGCTGTTGGTCAGAATGAACCATTTACCCTAGACGATGAAAGTCAAGACTTCCGTCCACCTGACCAAAGGATAGCAATATCCAAGCTGCGAATTCCAACAAAGCTGCTGGAGCGGACGGTTTATCGGACGAAGTTTTTAAGGCAGCGGGAGATAGGGTAAAACCCCCAGTACTGAGCCCCCTTAAGGATAATTTCGAGTTTGTTTCTTTCGCATAAATAATTGTTTACATGTATGGAAACACGTTTTTCACTAAATCAAAGGTTGATTAATTCTAATTGTATTTAATTATTTGTTTTATTGTTAGTTTTTGTAAGATTTAAATAAAAGGAAAATATTTAAAAAGTTCGAAGAGGTCTAGTAGTGAGCCCCCATGTTCCTAATTTGAGCTCTTTCCGTTCCAGTAACGAGCCCCCATATAAAACCATATTTTTCACAAAGTTGTATGCAGTAGTATGTTAGTTAGTATGTACACGCATGGGTCTAATATTGGTTTTGTATGGGACCGACATAGCCTATTTTCAAGAGCATTTGCATCTTTTCCATCTAAAAAATGAAATTAGTGTTGTAGGTATATGAATAATTTTATACTATGAATTATTGTTTAATAGAATAACAGTAACAACAACTCGTAGACACAGTCACTTTTCTCTCAGGAAATGAACTTGCATTTCGGTTTTTTCAACTGACCAAGTGACTACCACTTGCGCCAACTGAGCGATGAGTCGCCAACTGGTGATTAAAACGGAGGAGAAGACCAATCTCTGTGCGTTGTTGGTGCTATTCGAGATGTTTTTTGTTTATTGTCATTCTGTCGGTTTCTTCGAGTAAGAGAGGCTTATTTTTGGGAAGAATTCGTTGGCTGATACCCATGCCATGGTTTGTTAATTACTGAGTGGGGAAGAGAGGAGTAACAACTATTCTCGCTAGTTGGCTTGACTCTAACACTTTCTGTTTTGAAACAAGCACAAAAAGTTTCATTAAAATCGGTCCAAACTGTAACTGACTTGTAACCCGAACGCAGCACCACCTACCGGGTCCTTGTGAACCCTATATCTCTTTTACGTTGGTTCTTGACGTTTTTCTGAAAGATCCATACGGATTGGGTTTAATAGTTTTAACTTAGTACTGGAACAACCATTTTAAACTTTAAAATGTTATTATATTGTAAATAACTAAGTGTACTGTTAACCTAAAATCCAAAAGAGTAATTTTCAAAATCTGTATATACCTACTGCATTCATTTTACAAGCTATACACTTATGTAACTTTATGCCCTAATTTAATAATTGAAGGCTTAAAAGTAACACGTAACGAATATGCGAATGAATGCATATTTTTTATGAACATTTGATATACAAATCAGCCTGGCTCGTAAATGGAACAATGTTTTTGGATTTGCTTGTTTTTGATTCCCAATTGTGAGCCCCCACTATATTTAAATAAATAAACAATTTTTCGGAACTTTTAATATAAAAATAAGTACTATGGATTCTAATTGTTATTATAAACCTATATCAGTTAATATAAAATATAAACAAAATACTTTCCCACTTGCTTTATATAAAGTGTTTCTTAAGAAATCTGCCTATTTTACAACACACGGAAGATATGTCCGCATTTACCGAATTTTTTTAATAACATAAGTGACAACATTAAAAGACTACAAGTAAAAATGTAACGAAAGATTTTGATTAGAAAACATTTTCTTTTTAAATAACAGAATCTTAGCTTTAGAACGAAATACATCCAGGGGGCTCATTACTGGTAAGGGGGCTCAGTACTGGGGGTTTTACCCTAACTTGGTAGAGAGCATGCACCAACTCGTCTCCAAGATTTGATCAGAGGAAAGTATGCCTGGGGGTCGATTCTGGTTCTGCGAAAAAGTGAAATGAAAATATTTTCACTATTCGGTTCTGGTTCTATGAAAATGTGAAACCAAACGTCAAAAATTTTCATATGAATAATTTCTTTTCACGCCCTCATTCGCAAGTGAAAGATATAAGTGAAAGGGTGAAAATGGAGCTCATAGCACTTTGATATGAGATACCTAGAAGAGCTGGTATTTTTGATGATGTTTTAAGGAGCGGGACTAGTTCTTGAATCAGAGTTCTGCATAGATTCTTAGGAAAGAGATACAATTGTATATGAAGTGTTCTCCGTTATCGCTTCAAAAGGATTTTCGTTGTCTTTTAGGCGAGGCCTTATAATCGTTTAAGTTTTTTCCTTGAAAACTATTATTAAAATGTGTTCTATTATTCAGCACATTAATAACAAATAAATTTCAATCCTCTGCACATTTCTTCGCCTTATTTGGATAAATACAAATAGTCATATACATGTATTATGTAGGAATTTTATACGAAAATTTAATCACCACTGTGTACGATATTGAATTCACCACAGCATTTTCACTTATTGAACGAGAATCTCATTTTAGTACAAAGTGAATCGAAAACATGAAAGCAATGCCCTTCGGGTAGGGGTTAGAATATACCCGAGGTAGGCATGCCTGTCGTAAGAGGCGACTAAAATCCAACCTCCGTATACCGAGTGTATAGTGTATACAAAACATGCAATGAACAAAACGAAAAGATTAATTACCCCAGGTGGCAGTCCAGCTTTACTGGAAAATCCACCCTCTTCGGAGGTAGGCTCTACGGATTCTGGGGAGAGCCGCAATCCAATGACCCTTTTTTAAAAAGTTCAAGGGTATCTCGATCTCCACCACCAAGATCGAATAACCCCGGAAAAAGAAGTCCAAATATTCACTTTGGAAAGCTGTAAAAGGTACCAAAAGGCCTAAAATCCCCGCGCCGCCAATTAAAATAAATCAAAATGAATGGGCAAGGGAAGATAAAGATAAAGCCGATGTTTTTGCAGCCCATCTGGAAGAAACGTTTAAACCGTACGATGGTCAAGTGGTTAACGATAACAACGATGGGTCTGAACTAATATCTGACGATTCAACACTCGCAAGTGCAACGCTAAGAGAACTAAAACACGAGATCGAGGATCTTAAACCTAAGAAAGCCCCGGGCTATGATTTGATCACAGGAGAAGTTCTCAAAGCTCTTCCTAGAAAAGCACTAATTAAGCTTCTCCATATTTTAAATGCTGCGCTCAGATTAAAACACGTGCCGAGCTAATGGAAAGTTGCGGAAGTCATAATGGTTGTAAAACCAGGAAAACCGCCAAATGAGGTAAAATCGTACAGACCAATTTCGCTTCTTCCAATCATATCCAAAATTTTCGAGAGGATATTACTAAGGCGTCTACAACCGGTTATAGAAGATAATAATCTTATCCCTGACCATCAGTTTGGGTTCAGAAGTAAGCATTCGACGATTGACCAGGTTCATAGAATTACTGACGTAATCGAGAAAGCACTTGAGGAACGAAAAATATGTTCAAGCTTATTCCTTGATGTCTCGCAAGCCTTTGATAAGGTGTGGCACGAAGGCTTAAAAATAAAATTACGACAAGTTCTCCCCGTACGGCTATACGATATTCTGAAATCATATCTCGGCAATAGACTTTTCCGTGTAAGACATGGAAACGAATACTCGGAGCTAAAAAAAATTTCGGCCGGTGTACCGCAAGGAAGTGTTCTTGGGCCGCTTCTCTACCTGTTATATACTCGTGATATACCAAAGGAAGATCCTTGCTACGTTTGCCGATGACACCGCTACTCTAGCAGTAGGTAAAACAGTCGAAGAAACAACTGCAAAACTGCAAACCGCATTAAATAAAGTAAATGAATGGACGAGGGAATGGCGAATCGCCCTCAATGAAACTAAATCTGTTCACGTGAACTTCACATATAAAAAAACTAATGACTTGCCAATTTTTCTAAACTTGACCAGAATACCTTTTGTGAACGAAGCCAAATACCTGGGAATGACACTCGACGCAAAGCTGAAATGGAATTCGCACGTGAAAATGAAACGCAAAGAGCTCGAACTCAAATATAGAGAAATGTACTGGTTACTTGGAAAACATTCCCAGCTCAGTACCGAGAACAAACTGCTTTTATACAAGCAAGTGCTAAAGCCGGTGTGGACCTACGGTATACAACTTTGGGGTTGCACCAAGAAAACAAATGCCAATATTATACAATTTTTTCAAAATAAAGTGCTTCGAGAAATTGTAAAAGCACCGTGGTATATTAGAAACGACGACATCCACAGGGATCTCGGAATACCTACAATCGAAGCTGAAACTAGAAGCTTTGCGCGAAAGCATAGAAACCGACTAATCGGACACACCAACAATACATTCCTACAAATTTTGGATGAGAGCAATTTATTGCGCCGACTACAAAGAACAAAACCTTTCGACTTGGCGATATAGGGATTAACCGCGTCAAAATTGCGGAACATGCAGGATCTTTCATTGGAAAGTAACCTGTCAAAAGTTTTCATTTCGTGATAGAAAAATTGCTTGATAAGTTATATCTTAGTTGCAGTATCTACAATTTATATCGAAGGGTGGTGTTTTTAGTCAGTAAGAATCTGACACTACTATGAGCACTCGTTGTTCTCATAGTGTCTATGCAAGATTTTCATCCACCCTCGGAAAAAAAAAAAATAAAGAAAAAATGAAAGCAATGCGTGAAAGCGAATGTGAAAACGATTTATTCGATTCACTCTTTCGCAAAACCAATGAATGGAACCTCAGCATCATTTGCCCGATCCACAAGAAAGGAGACCCTCTAAACTGTTTCCTTAACATCGCTTACAAGATCCTGTCTGCCGCACTGTTTGAACGTCTGAAACCATTTGTCAACGAACTGATAGGACCCTATCAGTGCGGTTTTAGGCCCGGTAAGTTCACAACCGACCAAATATTCACAATCCTGGAGAAAACCCAAGAAATCCAAATCGATACTCACTATCTGTTTATCGATCTTAAGGCCGCATATGACAGCTCGCTGTTCCGCAAAGGTCGGAAACAATCTCACCGAAACTTTTGATATCAAAAAAGGATTTAGACTAGGTGATGCGCTGTCATGGGACTTTTTCAGTATCATTCTTGAGAAAATTCTGCGAATCTCGTAAGCCAACACCAGGGGCACAATTTTCCAAAAGTCTGTGCAATTACTTGCATACGCTGACGACATCGACATCATTGGCAGAACACAGCGAGCTGTCACTTGTGCGTTTGCAAGTATCAGTACAGAGGCGCAAAAATGGGTTTAGTGGTAAATGAGAGCAAAACAAAATACATGCTGTCAACAAGAAGGGACACACAACATCGACGAATCGGACAGAACGTCACGATAGGCAGCTATAGCTTTGAGGTGGTTAGGGACTTTGTCTAACTCGGCTCCACTATAAAATCTGATAATGTCAACACAGTAGAAATTAAACGAACACCATAAGACAATACAAAAAAACAAAGCTCTAAAATCTATAATGTTCGGAAACCTGCACACCACATGATTGGAAACTATCTGACATACCTACCCACTATAAGCTGCGATTTCGACACAACATTTCCAATAGCAGTTGCAGGCTTATTACATGCGAGGGCTTCGATAGCAAATGCATTTCCGAGTTTTGGGATAAACAGGAGTAATATTTCTAATGAATACGTCAATATGCGAGTTTGTACGTTCTGCACTGCCATACCTACGATCAAGCTGATGGCTTTAGTTCGTTACAACATCGCAACCTTTACAATCTACTACTAAAAGTACTAAGTTCCATTAGGTTTAATAATGTGTTATCAAATTATATAGTAATACATCCGCATTATTATGTTAATAAAAATTCATTAAAAATATCGACACACCCTAAACTAATTATGCTCTTCCCAGCCATCAAAAATTATTATTTTCCTTACATTTCACACATCAGTTGAATTAAAGCATTATTGCTCTCTTAGGCATACCGGATACATTATTATTATTTATGCCTACAGAACGGAAAAAGAAGTAGATACTAATCATGAATGTGTATGAGGATATGCGATAATCAAATAAAAAATGTACTTACATTATATCTCCTAGTTTCAGTCTCGTTTGTATAAGGGCACAGCTTTTGTGGTCACTTGTGGTTACAGCGCGCCTTCTTCGAGGCGGTATTCGCGGTACCAATTGCGGATTTCCTCCGCCTTCTTCTAAGCTCGTCATAATTCCTGCACTAATGCGCACCATTGGTGATGAACCTCTGCGTCGATTCGACATATGTCGACCGGCAACTCCCCCCAACATTCTGGAAATAAAAGAAGAAACTAATATAAAAAAAAATGTACATAAATGTGCATACCTACATCAAAGGATATAAAAACGCCTAAAGGGATCTTAAAACTTTTTATGAGGGTACATTTGAAAAATTCTGAGATATAGTTTGAACCAAATCACTTATCTAACGGTCGATTTTGTATAAGCGAGATTACTCGAGAGAACAAACATTTTACAAAAGATATTTAACGAGTAGCACCTTACTCTGAACTTTACATCCTGTTTCACCCGCACCCATTGACATTTTTAGCAAACAAACGGCATCATCTGCAGACCATCGCTATATGTAAACTCATAATAAAGCTAGATGCTATAAAAAGAACAAACCTTAGGTGGCACAAACAAGTGGCACGATATGTCTAGTGGCAAAACAGATCTGGCCAAAGCTAGATCTTAAACGTTCTAAGAACTTGATCTCTCTTGACTTTGATCACTATCAGCTCCTCAATTAGGTCTCATTAAGGGACATTGTCGTTTAGGCAGGCATGCAGCAAGGCTTGGCGTATTCTCAAACATTTTCGTAGAATTTGGTTGGACGAAGAGGAGGGAGGAGACCATTCGTCACTTCCTCTGCACTTGTCCGGATCGCTCCCGAAAACGGAAACTCCAATTGGGAGCCTTCTATTACAATAATGTACACGGTCTAACAAACCTAGACATTCGCAGTATCCTACCCTTCATTACAAGCTCAAACTTGTTCAACGAGTAGGACGTAACTTCTTTTAGATTCATGTGGTATCATAAGGGACCTTATAATGGTCTAAAACTCTAAAATATGTCGGCTTTTTGCCGGCAGCCACTACAACCTAACCTAACCTATGGGGCACCACGCCCGTTTTCCAATCCAGCCTCGATTTAGCAAAGTTACGATTGACCTTCTACGGGTCCAAGACTAGGTATACCTCTCTGTCAAATAACATACAACTGGTTCATAGGTTTAGTCGTAAAAAAGTAACAGAGTTACTTTCACATTTAATACGAGTATGGATGGACATAGTGGGCGTAGTAGCGCAGTGGTTAAGTGTGCTGGACTACTGCGCGAGGGATCCCAGGTTCGATCCCCGGAAAAACACAAATTACATCTTAAGGTTTTTTCTACTGCGCCACCTCTCGCGAACGTCTGACAAACATCCGAGAGTATAACTGTCATGAAAAAGCTTCTCAATTCAGCCGTTCGCACTCGGCATAAAACTGTAGGTCCCTTCCATTCGTCCCAAAAATAGAAACTCACACAAAACGAATGGTTGCGAGAAGCTAGGCCTAGGGTGTCTACCGCCTGTTGCGCCAGCTATTTATTAATTTTTTTTTTTTTTTTTTTTTTATGGATGGTCATCTGATCTTAAGACTTTTTTAAGGTTTTATTGTATATATGCTATGTGATGAGAAGTTTTTATGTGGATTATTGTTTTTGAGTTCTAATATTTCTTTTACCTTTTAGGATCTATGAATGAAGTTTTGGTACCAGTTTGTATGGTTTTTGGAAAATGTTGTACCTATAAAATTTTAGCATCAGAGAGAATTCTTTTTATTATGCATCCAAAGATTCAAAATTATAAGTTCTTGATTTCTCACATATTCCACACTTTGTTATACAAATATATTGCAACAACATTTCCTGACATCAACAAATTAAAAATTCTATATTATATAAAAATTAAGTTTACCACTCACTGATCATCAACGCCCAGCCTAAACTCTAGAAAGCTGAAATTTTGGACAGAGGTTCCCTTTATAAGGTATAGAAGGAATAAGAAAGGATATTTTGAAATTCAACCCCTAAAGGGGTAAAAGAGGGGGTCGAAGTTTGTATGGATAATTTTTAACTTTCATCCGATTGACTTAAAAGACGGTTTGTGTACTTTCTATGAGAAATAAAGAAAACAGATTTCTCCAATTTTGGAAACTCAACCCTTAAAGGGGTAAAAAGGGGGGGTCAAAGTTTGTATCTCTTTTACTTTCTTTAATTTATTAATTTTTGCAATGATTTAAATAATATTAAAAGCTAATTTTTCTTTGTTTCCTTTAAAAAATACCTACTACGTATTTATTTAAATATTTAAATTAAATAAATTTCAAACGAAGAAAATAATATTATTGGTTTATTTGCCTTTGAAAAACATTTATGTATGTTTTAATTTATATTTATCTTTTATTTTATAATTTTAAATAAACCTTTTGAAAACATACATAAATGTAAATAAAATAATATTTAAAACATGATATTTTTCTGTTTTAAAGAGTGCCAATAATTGCAGTTTTTGGGGTGCCAATAATTATGTCAGGTTGCCAATAATTGTGGTTTTTTTGTAAGCTTTTAATATATTGGCATTTTAAATATATTTTCAATTAATCAACGAGGAATTTAATAATTTATACTTTGGTATACAACAGATTCAAATCACTCTATAAATGAAAATGTTATAATTGATCAAAGTTGAAATTTCCTTAGGGGTAGTCGTTACGCTATCTCTCTTTTCGTTTGAACCACTTTAGCCAAAAGCTCGTCTTTCATTTGTTGAATTTGGTTGAAATTTTAAATCTATTAGTTGAAGTCCCAAAAACGATTGTTGACAAAATACTTCTTATCAAATTAGCTTTCCCAAATGAAATGGTTTGGACTGAAATCGGGTTTGCCCAGTAGGTAACACCAAACATTGATGGAAGCTATAAATTTATTTATTTAGAATATCGTAAATCATCGAAACTCGTAGACTGAGGAACTAGCTGGAATTTAGGATCGATTGATAAGAAGGATTGTTAAAGTTTACTAGGAAAAAAGGCCAATTGCAACCCAATAAATAAGTACCCGTACCATTATAGAGAATGGAAAACTGGATTAGATGAATTTGACGTCATACCTACACAGGAATGATGTCCTTAAAAACGAGGACTTGTTCAGAAAGTACTACATCACTCCACATAATTCTAAGGACAAATGGTTTTTGCTACAAAGAAAAACTCAGAACAACCGTAAATTTCTTTGCGAAAGAAATGATATTAAACTTTTGCCAGTAAGTAAAATACCTTAGGAAATTCCGGAAAGATCAAAAGGATATGATTTTATATATTGGGGCGAAAGATATACATATTCACAGTCCAAGGGCATGGACTGATGGCACCAACCCTGAATTGAATTCGCCAATTTCAAAGCGACATAGTCATGCAGATGGTGAGAAGAGCTTATTTAAATCTGGGACAAAAACAGAAGACTGTCACGAAACACGATGATATCAATTTTGAAAATGTCGGATGACTGAGCAATAACCTGAAAGAGCCGATTCAATAATTGTAATGGACTATTGTCAATAAATGAAAAGAGAAGCTAAATAAAGACAAAGGCTTAAAGATTACAATATACCACATAGTACGAAAATGCTCAAACTCGAAATTACTAAAATTAATTATAATAATAATAATAATAACAATATTTTGGTAACTGTAACGGCAAGAGTGGGCAAACACAATATTTATCTATTTAAAAAAATATTGGTTGAAGATTGACGTAAAGTTTGTGCAAAAGCCTAAGAAAGGAGGAAGAATACTTTCCTCATGAGCTGAATTGGAACATAAATCCAGGAGATGATTCTTCAACCGATTATGAAACCGACAGTAGTACTTGAAATTGTATGTAATATAGATAAATAGTTTATTCAATAGGATATAAACAATGATTTAATTTCATGTACAAATTGGACATGTGCACTCTATTTTAGTTCGATTGAAATAAAAACAAAATACAACCTTCAGTCTCATAGAAGCTGCGACGACGAAAACAAGATCCGAGTGTAGGTATACGACTTTTTTATTTAGTTCAATGAATTTTGTATATTTTTGTATCTTTCAAAATGTAAGCTATGCTCAGAAAGTTGAAGAGACTACAAGACTTTTATCAGGAAGTTCTTGCTATTAATCTCTGTGGCAATAAGACAGAGTAGCTTATGTCGACATAAGCTATTTCTCTGTTTTTAAATTGATATTCATAAGCAGTTTGAAGTCAAAATTTCTGCCTTACCCCCATTTAAAAATATTTGTCCGTTACAAAAATATCGTATTTTATTCGTAAGCACTTATGTTTGAACGGCTATACAATGCATTCGACAGAGAAGCTTATGTCATTCAATTTTCTTATGTCCCCCAAATTCAAGTTTTATGATTCAACAAAAACTCTTATGTCGTATTAATTCGTGTGAATTTTAATTTTATCCGGTTCTCTTTCAGTTTTTTAAAAAAACTTATGTTGACTTAAGATACTTTGCTAAAATTTTATTTGGATTTTATTCACACTTATGTCGACATAAGTTCTTCTGTAAAAATTAAGAAAACAGAAATCAGAAAAATTAAGTTTGACAGAACCACTTATGTCTACATACGATATTCTATTAACTGTTGCTTTTCAAATAACCGTTGATTATGTAAATATAAGATAGTTGTTGGCTGCATTTCAGTTGGTTTCGTTTACTTAAGCGGGAATGTTGTGTTTTGTGTTCTAGAGTGCTGAAGTGATCAGACATGTTTAGTGTCTAAAAAATAAGTTTTTCGTATTCATTATTTTATTTATTACTTTTTAAAATTGTGTGCTGTATATTTTGTACTCAAAGTTTTTTCATATAAAGCAAAATAAAATGGAACGCGCGAGAAAAATGTTAACTTTGGCATTAAAAAAACAGAATCAGTTAAATGATAGAAATTCCACACCATTTACAAGATACGAAGTCAATACAAGTTTCTTAAATTGTAAGTTCATTTTAGCAAGTTTATCATAGAATAGCAACGGTTAATTACGTTAACATAAAACTAAATGTCAAGATTCAAATAAAGTGCCAGACATTTCGGAAGACCAAGCCTTACGGATCGTATCAGATCAAGAAAAAGAAGATTGTGTTTGTGAAGAAAACGCTGTTTTCCCCCACTGAAGCTGAAGAAGAAAGTTCAGCGGATTTCGATGACGATGATTCATTTTGTGATCCCAATTTTGTTCCTGTTGATCCTGACAACGTAAGTAATGAATCTGATATTTCTTTTGAAACAAAAAACGCTGGCCATCAGTTAGAGTAAAATCTATTGTTTGCTGATTGTGAAACTGTGGTTTCGCAAAAAGAAGACCAAAATAACGAAATGACTAACTCAAAACAATCAAAAATGATGCGAAAAGACAAAAGGAAGGAGTTTGGAACAGTATATTTCAAAACTTCAGCCAACGAGACAGAAGAATTCAGGTCGCTGAACATAAGACGCCGTGGGTTTAATTCCATAAAAATTACGGATTTCAATAAATTATCTTACTCCTCTCGAAATCAACGAAAAGAAAAAGAAGGATTTATTGGATATGCCACCACTGATTGACAGTATTTACCATCCATTTTATCAAAATCTAAATGATAATAATAAAATTGGAGAATTTCATCCAGACTTAACCGAAGCTGACGAAGAAGATGGTTAATATCTACTCAGCACATATCTAAGTGCATAATGTATCATTTAAACTCACATTGTTTATTGGTTTCAGTTCCTTTATTTCTTACATTTCGCAAGTCTAATGATTTTTATACCTTTTTTATTGCTTTAAATGTAGTATTTCTGTTATTATTAGAAATAAGTTTTAGAAATAAAATATTAAAAATAAATTTAAAAAACCAAAGTTTTGCCTTATGTCTATTTATTTTAAGATCTCGGATTCGACATAAAATCTTAAGTCCACTTAGGGCACTCTTATTATTTGTTATAGGTTTGACAGAACAACTTATCAGATCAGATTTCCATGAAATAGTTAAAAATGTTAAATACTCTCCTCGTTTTACAATTTCGCCCAAAAAAAAGTTATAAATTATAATTTATAAAAATTTTAGATAAAAATCGATTTTTCTCGAAATCACTTTTTTCGACATAAGCTACTCTGTCTTATTGCCACGGATCTAATTGCTAGCAACTGTTAAAAAACGGAGCAAAAAAAAGGAACAGCCGGTTCAAATAAAAAGCGGTACGAGCATTTTTGACTATATAATTTTTTGTCACATCAAAACTATTACGATGTGCTCGAGATAAGGTGTGAAATGCACTGTGTCTTATATGGTTGACATGCATCTGCCCTTTTTTAAAAATAAATATATATACTTTGACTGTATGTACCACAGATTAAAATGGACGACCAACCCAATCGCAAGGAAACTAATCACCTTATTGGAGTCACAGTCAATTCGGGAATAAAATGGCGGACGTTTATCCAATATCGAATGAGAACTACGTCCTCAATAAAAAGTTACCATTTTAGAGGAAATATTATGTACTTCACCTCGAATCTGTCCAATTTCTATGATGTTCAAAGGAATTTAACGAAATTATTCCTTCTAGGGTGCATCTCTAGACTAGACAACATAGAAAACTGTTTCAATTCACCTATAGCTATATCAGTACACTTCAGAATCAAGAGAACTTTTCCCAATCCCAAAATCTTTTTGGCTACAGACAAAGAAAGATTTAGAACTATCTTCATGGGGATATTTTTTCTAGAGAACGACAAGCATTTCGTGCCCTGGTGGTACTGTTGAAGCATTAAAATGATGAGATGTAATAAAACAAAAAAAAGGACAATAATCTCAAAAATTAAGTAGGAAGGAAAATGTAATCGAAATCTTAATAATTACAACGGCATCGACCTGTGGTATGCATTCACCTCGACAAGTCTTCACTCGGTTAGGTCATCTGAAGCGTATACATAAATACTCGAATGCTCCTACCATTTTTTCATCGTAACTGTTACTCAATCCTTTCGCAATAAAAAAATGTGTACAACAATTAACGTTAACCAAGGAAGAATAACTGCATCTGAAATGCAAACACCATGATGTAGGTGGCATTCTTATTATTGAATGGGCTTCCTGTTATTTGTAGCTAACCATTAAATTAAATTTTTCAACTTAAATTCCCTTAACAATTGGCTAAATTAGCCCTTTTCAGATTTCATTATGCTAGCATGTCCAAAAAGGAAATAATCCACCACACAGCAATGCCAAACGAATGTAGTCGTCAATCATTTCACTTACCTAAGAGTGTGCCCAACAATCGTCAGGACAGTATACATACTCGTAAATACCAATTTCATTGAACTCCATTGTACATACACAAAATGCAGAGTATACACATATGTATACTCTTCCTAAATGTAGTGAACTTGCGTTTGATGGAAATGTCAATAGCTTGTCAGAAAATTATAGGCAGAACGGTCATGAAATGTGTTTGCCACCTTCCAGGAAGTCGAACGCATTCTATTACCAATCTGTCTACATCAAGGACAATATTTTGAGAGGACACACATACACAATTGTTAATAAATTGATTCACTCTATAGGTATACTATGTATTAAATTATGCTACACACAAGGCCGAAAGAATGAAGTAAATTTCGATTTTACTAACTCTGAATACAGCCAGAGGTTTCGAGTTAAATTCAATTATACAGTGCAAAAGCCAAAAGAATAGAATATTTCCAACACCAACACTACTATTCAATATAAATTAAGATTGCCTATTTAATTATTTATTATTATTAGGACGAGCATTACGTGTTTCAGTTTGACAGTTTTAGGGCATTTGTGAATTATTAATGTGAATTATAATTAAGTTGGTATCTCTTTAATTTTTTGTTTATTGATTTTAGCTAATCTTTAGCTTCAAGCGCAAAATATTACCATAGTTATTTCTTTGAATATGTATATTCTTTTATCTCCTATTTGGAATGCTTTTTATTTATTTGTTATTATTATTCTTTGGTCAAATTCACCTCTTGTTTAGTCAACGACAACCAATTCGATTGAAATAAGCCTGGGTATTGGATAAAGCTTATAATGTGAATGGGGCGAAATGAATTTTGTTTAGATAGATATGTAGACCACAGAGGCATATTAGCCTTTTTAACATCGCCTACAAGATTCTGTGAACGCCTGAAGCCTTTCGTCAACAACTTGATTGGTCCCCTTAGCCCCTTAGGCTAGGAAAGTCCACTATCTTCTGAAAGTCGTATTTTCAGGGATGGCTCCAGAACTAGTCAAAGGTCCGGTGCTGGTGTCTTCGTGGAAATCGACAGCATTAGACTTCACTACTCGTTAGGCAAGCATGCCTCTGTTTTTCAAGCGGAGATATATGCTATCCTGATGGCTGCCGCGGAGTATCTGCGTCTGTAGCGACAGCCAATATTCGCTTAAGGCCTTGCTCAACCCTGTAATCCGTTCCAAAATAGTTCGGTAATGCAAGAACTATTTTAACTCGGTCGCAAGGCTGAACTCTTTGACTCTTCTCTGGGTCCCAGGTCATACTTGGATTACTGGAAATGAGATATCCGATGATGGGTCTTCCTGCGTCCTCGGTCAGGGCTTCCATTGACGATTGGGTCTCAAGCGAACACAATTGTGTATGGCAATTGGCAATTGGGCTCTACAGTCAGTAGGAAGTCTGCGGCATCTCTGCAGTCTCTCAGTAGAAATGAATGCAGAAGACTTATTTGCGTTCTTACGGGGCACTTCGCTTTTGCTAAGCACCTTAGTGTGCTAGGCTTAAGTGATACCAGATACCACTGTCTGCGGCGCTTGTGGAGAGGGCGACGATACTTCGGATCATTTCCTTTGTTATTGTCCTGCCTTTGCTCGGATCAGGCAGACTTTTGGCGCTATTGTGATGAGTGCTGATACTATAAGCTGCTGAAGTGCATTCTCGGCTTTCTCTGAAAGTCGAAGAAATCTCAGTAAAATGGGTAATACAGGATTTGCTTCCTGGTAGGACAATGGACCAGTTGCGTCTGAGTGCTCCAGTGAAGTGTTTCCTAACCCCACAAAAAAAAACTTTCTCATACATTGCACTTTTTCGCACTACATACTTCAGTTGACGACGCCGCTCTATCCGTAATATTCGAGTGCGGAACTTGTTAAGTATAGATATGCCAAATATATTTGCAAAATGATTTACATTACTATTCCGCATAAATATTTAAATATGTAATTTGAAAACTCTAGTTCATCTATGTTATGTTAACCATAGGCGGACACACAATTGAATTCGTTTTTAGTACCTACTTCAGTTAAACAATTATGAGCCTAGCCGATTTACCGTATCACAGATGCAGATACAGATTTAGTAAAACGGCTCTCACAAATCAGGGGTGGGATTCTGTAAAACACGAAACGAAAACCGCTTTCGTTTTCACTAAACCTGTCCCTATCATATCTGTGGCAATAGACGGAGACTGCTATTGTCGAAAGATATCGTTCGATCGTTTTCGTCTTACATAATCTGGCCCCAGATGTGGGTGGCAACATTTTTGAGCCTCTTGCATAAATAATAAATATAAACCTTTTTCCACTTATCGCTCAAAATCATACCTATTATTTTCATTTCCATGCTATATCTACCATATCTACCCTAAATCAGTCATACATCCAATTACAACCTAGAAGTTCAAAATAGATTAGCTACACCATCTTTGAATTTAAAAATTGATTTTATGAAAAACACAAAAATCCATTAAATTTCTCACAAATTCTGTCAACTTTACGACCTTTTTTTTTTGTTGTACCGAACTTCGACAACAAAGCAATAAGGATAATCGTATGTAAATTTGATTAAGGGCATTTACACCTACATTATGTACCTACTACCTGAACGCACACAAAACGAAAGAATAAAAAACCATTCAGCTAAGACGGAAACGAATTCATACAACAGCTCATAAGTCAGCATCATCATCAACAGCATTTGGCAAATGTTTCAAATTTACCACCATCTACGACTTTCACCCTAAGCTCTCATATCCCGGCCCTACCCAGTTATAACGTTTTGCAGCAATTCCACTTCCAATGATGCGTTAAGACATCAATTTGCGGAGCAAAAAAAATAAGCAACACAAGAGAATTTCACCCCCACTCCCAAGATAGAGCTTGTACAAGGCATGGATACAATAAACATTGAATGTGATGTGACTCCGATGTACGATGATTTCGTGTATGTATGTGTGTGTGTCCTCGCTCATACAACACAAGAGCATAATAATTTTCCGGTAGTGTGGTTCAAACGCTTTTTACCCTCGAATTCCAAAAATAGAAATTCAATATGCAGACTAAGCCAATCGCTTCACCTAAACCCACACAAAATCGTCCGCAACCCCCGAGCTCCTTTGCCTACTCCAGCCATATGCACATCGGTAGCAAATATAGACCCCCAATGTAGAACCCGTCCTCTGGCGACTGACATCCCGATTGTGAGACAATGTGTCGAGGAAAAGTTGTCAGTTGATTTTATTCACAACAGGTGGCTGCCGCCCCAACATTACACTACACACCATATGAATTGAAAACCCCAGGAAAGGGGTCTTCGTCTCTCCAGCTGGTCCACCGTTCTATTTGTAAGGAGTACTATGGTGTAAGTGTAACCATGACGAGTCAACCTAAACGCATTTACAAAAGTATAAAGTAAATACCAAGCGCATATAGGTACCTACATATAAATTCAGGTGAATGTGGCGTTGTTGGTGTGTAAGGGTTGAAAGAATGCAAAGCCGCACACATAGATGGATAGAGAAGTTTGCCAACAACTGTTGGATTTACATTTACTGCTGTTGGCATTTTCTCAGTAACCCCTGGGAACGACAAGACCGGGAAAAGCAGAGAAGGAGTACCGATACGGATACCCCGATACGGGAATCCTTCTTTTATGAACTTTGTCAGTTGCATTCTGCAGGTTGGTTTCTGTGATGAAAAGTAACACCAAGCTCATACTTTACCAAAGTGGAGAAATTAAAGCACTTCCTAGTGCTTGAGAATATATATGTATTGTATATCTATACTGATGCCATTGTTTTTAATTCTGATTCGTGGTAGTCATCACAACAAGGTAATACTTTCCACGATACCGTTTACCCATACCCACTCTCGGTGATTGACTTACAAAATGTAGAGATTGCACTTCAACTGCTATTGGATGTTGCTCAAGACTGTGGTAATCATTGTCTTACAAACAGCAATCATCTTGTCGATAAAGGACATTTCATCAGCTTGTTTACTTGTTCCTCTTGTTTTGCGCTTCTCCATCAACTCACAATAGCTAACTGTCACCTGTTGAAGATATTTGCTATCGGGTTGGCTTTCTTTTAGGCGATCGATGGATGAGAGGAAAGCTTGTCGTACAAAATAAATAGTACCTACGTTACGTAGACACAACGAAGGGATGATTGGTATTCAAAAGATGTAGGTACTGCGTTGTGACTACTTGTTGACGTTTTGTTTTTACCTCTATGTAGGCAAAAGACATCCTTAATGAGTTCACAATAATGACAGTAAGGGTGTTGTTGGTTGTGGTTGAGTGGATACTCATACCCAAACAAATAGTGTTTATTCAGCAGATAAAAGGAACTCGGGTGGGGGGTATAATCTTCAAATTTTTGGAAGTTTGATATAAGAGAGATTTATCGGCCCAGTTATGTTGATTACATATTTTTTGTAGGTTAATGGGAAATGTTGCAAAAAGTTATAAAGCGATTTGAATTTGGTCAAATAATAATTTATTTGTGGAGGGTATTTTTTAGTTGAGGCTACCAGTTTTTGGTCAAAAGAAAGCCTTTCCTATAGTTTATATAAATTTAACAAAACTACACGCGGTACTAATAATCATTTCTGTTGTCCAGACTATATTCTATACTATCTCAAAATGTCGAAATTTTAAATAAACAAATTGTCTATTGCGACCTAAAAAATATTTAAAGTCAAGATTAAAAATGGTTATTAGTGAGGCCCAATATCGACACTATTAGTGTTTATCCATGCGTCGGCAAAGGAGCAGGGTGCTTATAACATTATAGGTAGGTATGCATTAGTGTTACGTTTGCTATATTGAAAATTTATCTCATCAAAGCAAAGTGTAGGTGAATCTTTTTTTTTTTTTGTTTTTTTTAATACTTCGCCCTGAGATGCTTGCAGATGTATGTTAGTTCTGCAATTAAATTGCTGCAAATTGTAGTCTTCAGGAAATATATCCCCAGGAAGCGAGTTCCAGAGTTTGATTGTCCTGTAACAGAAGGAGTTTTGGAAAATTTACTGTATGGTCATGAGCATTAGCAGCGCCTGTCTTGTGGGGCGCCCAAAAGTTGCATTTCAAGGGAAAATATCTTTGAGTTCCTCAGAACATCTACCATGGAAGTACCTATAGAACAAGCATAGGTCGGCGACTTGTCTTCTGTGCACCAACGGTTGTAGTTTGATGTGAGTGTAGAGTTTCCAATAAGTCGAATTAGTAAGGAATTACCCAAACTCCAACCGTTTTGACCAAGAGTAAGTTGGGAGCAATTGGTACTCAATGATGAAGCTACTATGTATTACACATGTTAAAAATCGTGTCAAATTTTGACATGGTCTTGTTTTCAACAGACAGAGAGACACGTGGGTTTAATATTGATTTTGTATGAGAGCTACCAGAATTACTTGACCGACGCAGCCCATTTTCAATACCAACCTGACGATGCTTTACAAATTGCATTCCCACGGAAGATGATTGTCCTTTCTTTTACCTACCTTCATTTTAATTGCTTTTTATAATTTATTTAGAAGCAAATTAAAGAAGTCAAACAAAAAAAAAAACAACAGAAATTCTTCAAACTGTTTTACTGAATATTTTTTGTAATTTATTAGGGGTATTCACGATTCGGTTTATCGTCTAGTATCATTGGGAAATTGTAAAAGTGTGAAGTTTCCTTGCACTTTAACAACAAAATATACCTACTTGCTATACTTTTACTATACCTCAAACGTATAGTAAATGCTTGATCTTCCAAGCAAGAAAATCCAATGAAATGAGTAAGTACAAACTTTAAATGTTGGAAAAACATTTTAAAAATATAATTTAAATCCGATGAAACTATGAGCTGTCCTGAGACTGAAACCGGTGACTTCAAGTTAATTAACGCCATGGGTACAAGTAAATTGTCCTTCAAAAGGCCTTTCAAAAGGCAATGTTACTTAAAAAAAAGTAAACAATTTATTTGAATAGGTGTTCCGACTTGTTCTGAAGCTCCAAATGCTATTGAATTCTGTGAAGATTTAGATTTTGTGGGTAACTTACACTAGTAAGGTAAGTAGTACTTATAGCCCTGTGTTCTTAATATGTTGCAACCACTTTCATACTATGTCAAGTTAAAATAGATTTCGATTTAATACTAACATGACATAGAATCGTTTAAAGTAAGATCTAAAAACGAATAAGTATACCAACTCCAATTTAACGTAGAAGAAGCATTAACACAGATTAGGTGTTTTAATGCCAAAAATAAGGATAAAAATAATAAAATGATTGATGTACTCAGCTCAGAAGTCTATTAAGTAAGAAAAAAGTTATACTCAAAAAACTTTGAACCTCTCTCCTGAAAAATTGCATATTTGCACTTAGTATAGTTTTGCATGGGGCATCGATAGTCTCTAAAAGGATTCGATTAATGTCATTCTGTTCAATACTTGTTTTCGGATTATAAAACATTTGAAAACAAAGTACTGACTTGTTGTAGTAGTGCAGCGATATATTTTTTAATAGGCAAAGGTTTATCAAGAGAAGCGCCCCTCAGATCATTATGCTGTGCAATATGCAAAACAGACTTGACTTAATAAATATTAAATTGAATCGTATCGAATGGATGTGAGCTCCTCTTGAAAAACGAATTTCTATATAAGAGCTGAGTGAAAGCTGAAATGCATACATTGATCTTAAGGATGAATTTGATACCAAGCGAGGTAGGTGAGTACTGAGTAAAGCACATAGATACCTACGTATTTTAGCCAAGAGCTTCCAAGAAGATTTACTTTCAAAATAACTTTATATAAATTGTAGTCATTTGCCGTAACTTCGTATGACCCTTCCTATGGTAAACAGGAAGATTATGTATATAATTTCGTTCTTCCTTCATTTGGAAGCTTATTCATATTTCTTCAAAAAGGAACTCCCCCTAAACAGTTCCATAAAAACAGTGTACACATGCCTTATTTACAAACCGCAACAACATTTTAAAAGCGTTCAAGGAAGAGAAATCCTTATTTGCGTTAGCTTTTGCCTGTATTTTTGAATCGGGAGGAGGATACAAATCTCTTACTGCAATTATATAGATTTATACCGAAAAAGTTGTTATCTTTTGTATGTAGTGATTTCAGTGATTTTAATATATCTATTTATTTAATACCTCGCTTCGCTTGAGTATTTTATTGATTAAAAATAAAACAAAAACTTTCGAATTAAAACATTCACTAAGAAACATAGTCAGCCAATTGGAGCTATAGGTATGAAAATAGTTTCCCTGTTTACCAACGGCTGAGTTGATAATCTTTTTTATTACATTTATATTCTTAGGTCTTTGACAGACGTTCCCGAGAGCAAGGAAGCGGAAAAATCTTAAAACTTAATTAGTTCTTTCCGAGGGATTTTTCGCTTAATCGTCCAACACACTTAATTCTAAGCCACTGCGCCCACCAGAATCATACAAGATACTAAAAAATAATGCAAGTACTTTCGGAGGCGTATACGTAATATTTTACAGCTTATTTATTTCATTTCCTTTTTTTATAACAACAACAACTTTTAACGAATGTCTATTTGTCCTTCTATAACTCGAGTCATTTATCCGATTTTCATGATTTTGTTTCGCTTTTAGATTATTGGCGAGAATGGAGGGGTAAAGGGAAGATGATCTCTGGAACCCCTCAGACGTTTTTAAAATTATTTTCAACGTTGTCATGGTTACACCCTACGGAACAGCTACTTAAGAACGGTGGAAAGAGATAAAGGGAAAACAGTAGAACTTATTGTGCTCAATTTTCCAGACAATCTTACCTATTGGTCAGTGGGTGTTCATTTTAAGTACTGCCTTGAAGTTCGATGTGCTGTGTAACTCAATAAATAATTGTTTTCCTATTACCCTCGTAATTAAATCTTCATTGTCTGTGCGATTCAAAAACAATTCTGACTAATATGCTGGAGCGACAACACCTAAAGGATTTTATTTCCATATCATTGCAGTGGTAAACCAATGAAGTGTACCGCATGCATTGAAGATCAATATTGCCAAAACGTAAAAAAAACACTCTCTGGAAACATTATCGCCTCTTGGGTAAAAATCTATGCCATAGATCCATTTTACATTTGCAAGACTACTTTATCTAAATCAATAAATCCTTGGTCCAGACAAGATCTGACAAGATATTCTTCATACTCAACAATACAAAAAAATTAAAAAGCAAGAAGCTGACGAATAAAATTTCTAATAATAAACACTCAACAAAAAAAAACAATAAGCTAATGAATAATTGGACAAAATTATGTGGCACCTCCCATACAAAAAAACCTAAAAAATCATATACATATCTAGAAAACTACCGAACTGATTGAACGCAAGTTTTAAGAAAATATTGGTTATTGGTTTATAATTGGACAAAAGTGAAAGTGGCACCTTTCGTATAAAAAAAACTTAAAAAATCGTATATCTCAAAAACCGCCAAACCGATTGAGCTCAAATTTTCAGGCAATCATAACTATTGGACTGGGAATGTTCCTGTGAAGATTAGCCCCACATTTAAAAAATGGGTCTTGGCACCTCCCGTATAAAAAAAAACATTCAAAATCTTAAATCTTAAAAACCACACAATGAATTGAGCTCAAATTTACAGACAATTTTAGGTCCAGAAGTTTGCAATTGCAACAATTTTCAGATTCTGTAGGGAAATTAATTGTTTGGGCGAAGTGGTTTAGGTTTTTTTGACCGTTAAGGTTCCCCAGGGATGGCGATGGGTCTAATATGGTGCCTAGTCCTGTGATGAACTCACACCCTATTCAACCTAACCTAACCTAACCTAGGTCCAGAAGTAATCCTCTGAAGATTGCTTGAAATTGGGCAAAGGGCGTGGCACCACCCATACAAAAAAATACATGATTCCTGGAAAATCCAAAATGTTATGTATCACAGGGCATTACAATAAAAACTGTTTATCACTGACTTAAATGAATTTGAAATTTGATTCTTCTATTTTCCACTACGAAGTGTGTATGGTACCGGTACGTTTCTACAAAATTGTTTAGCAACTTGACATTTCACCGGTGTTCACTTCCCAGTTTTTTGTTTTGCGTTTTGTTTATTAAGAATTTCATTGCATTTTACTTTTGGCAAGTTTTTTTTTTTTTGTTTTTTAATTGATTTGACAAACAATCGCTTACCAATTTTCATTTTGCTTTTTGTTTGATTTCAAGTTTTGTTGATTGACAATTCTGTATTTGGCATTTTGTTGTTTCCCTAGTTTTTATTTGGCATTTAATTGTTTTGAAAATTGTTGTCTTGCATTAAATTAATATTATTTTATATAATACATACATAATATTTTTAACGATTTTTTGAATGGGATGATCTTAGAAAAATTTTGTATGAAAAGGAGGAAAAGGAAGAGTTTTTTAAAAAAAAAAATTTGCAGTCACTATTAGAATTGTTTGGAGAAACTTTCTGCATCAAAACAGTTTTTGTTTGAGACCGAGAAAAAAAGTCAAAAAAGAAGACTTTCACAAAAATTCAAAATTTTCAATGGATTAAGGAAAGTTTTGTATCATTCAAACGGAATTTAAATGACCTTTCCATTGATGCCAAAATTTACAAGAAGTAAGTTCAAATTATGAGTAGAATTAGCTTCAGTTTTGTCAAAATACTTATGCCCACCAGTGTATATAAAAATGAAGATTCCGACTCAGTGATCATCAACCTAAAGGATTTTTCGAAATTCAATTTCTAAAGGGGTAAAAGGGGGGGGGGTCAAAGTTTGTATGGGAACATTTTTATTTTTCATCCGATTGACTTCAAACTCGGTTTGTGTACTCTCTATGAGAAATAAAGAAAACTAATTTCTCCGATTTTGGAAATTCAACCCTTAAAGTGGAAAAAGAGGGAGGCGGGGGTCAAAGTTTGTATGAGCAAATTTGTATTTTTTATACGATCGACTTCAAACTCGGTGAATTGATTATAAGAAATAAAGATAATCGAATTTTCCGATTTTGGAAATTTTGCTTGATTTATTGGCGATGACTCTTCATGTATATTGGAGGGCCCTTTTCTTAACTCACGAACGGTTCGTCGTATCAATTTAAAACGTTGTAATGCATCCCAACTTCTGTCGCCGTTTATTATTCTTGTCGCTTCATCTAACTTCAGCGTACGTACTCGAAAGATATTCAATCGAAATTCTGTAAGCATGTGGTCATACTGCTAGAAAGTGGTAGATACACATCCTCACGATCTTTCTGGTTGCATACGTTACGCAGTATGTTGCAGGGTAAGAGTTCCCCCTTAGTCTTAGTACTCATCATATCAGTGTATTTGCCAGCAAAGAAAAGTGTTTTGTCCCGTAGATAGTGGCTCAGTCTGCTATAGTATGATATGTGTTGAGATGACAGCGCTTCACCAACAAATATTGATCATATAATTTTTGAACTATTTTCTCCAATAGGGCGTTAAACATATTTTTCGGAGATACTAATTGCTTCTTATGTACTTTCTTAGGTAGGTTTCCTGCGCGATATATAAATATAAAAGAGGCAACTAACTGGCTTTGAAGGAATCTCTATGTCCAAATCCTGAGGACTGCGCGAGCGAAGCCGCGCGGCAAAAGCTAGTAGGTAGATAGGATCAGCGGGTCATGAAAAGAAAACGGTATTTAAACGATAGTTCTTGCAAAAAGAAAAAAAAAACAAGCCAATGCGAATGGCGAAACGACCATTCTAGAAAGTAATAAAATGGCGAAACGATAGTTCGTAAAAATAAAAACTGGCCAAATAACAAACTAGCTAGATAATAGAATAATGTCAATTAACAATTTGCAAAATTAATATTTCAGTTAGGCTTAGGAAAGCCATTTGAAGTATGAAAATTGTAATTCCTCGTAACGTACTCTTGGTTAAAATTTAACAGTCCAAAAAATATTTCTGTACACAATTTAAGTACATAATTTAAATATAAAATTTGAGCCTAATACGCTCCGTAGTATTTTTTATCTGGCAGAGGATGCCTTAAAGAGTACAAACTGGTTATTATTATAGAGGATAATTATTTGGTGTTAAACGTAAACCTAGAGCAACCAAATTAGGCTCATCTGACAGACAATCGAATAATGTTTATGACAGTTAACCACTTTTACCAACTGTGAATTCATTTTCAAACAATAATAATTCGTGTTTAGTTTAAGATTTATCTGGGGCTGAGAATTTTCCGAACAAAGTTTAATAAATTAATCCCCAAAGTGGCTATACTTTGTCAGCAGCTACCTTATTAAAAATGAAAAAGTCGTACAATTTCTTTTCTACTCAAATGATTGTATTTCTTATGTAAATTGTAACAATTTGAATTGTGAATTACAAAAAAAATTACAACAACAAAAAAAATATTAATTTCAATGGTTTAGAAGACATTTAATCCTGAATTATTGAGTCCACGAAGGAAATGGATAAAAAATGTTAAATTGGAGTAGATTATGTGCAAATTAGAAATAAGTGAAGGGGGAAAGTACATTTCTGAAATTTGTGGAAAAGTGAAGTAGATATACTCCAATTGGAGTAAAGTAAAGAGTCATTGCTATTGTGATACAGCATTTGCTCGTTTTCTAAATTTTTGGCTCGAATATTTGAGATCGAACTTTGTATGTCTTTCCCAGAAATTATTGCCTTTTATATTACAATTTATACGGTTACAGAAAATGGAATCAAAGCCATTATGTTAATCAGTGCAATTGAAATCTGGTCGAGTTAAATAAGGTCTGTCTGTTCTTGCGTTTTGAGGACCTTCCAGATTTCAAACAGATGTTTGCTTTTTAGTTATTTTCGCCACTGTAATGATCCCAAACAAATTGTCATAAATAGCTCACTTTTAGTTTTAAGTAGTGAATTATCTAATATCTAGTCACTCCTCATTAGTTCGCCCCAAAATTCCAAAACAATTTCTGAAAAGCCTCACCGATCTAATATTTTAAATACAAGTCTAACTAGCGCATACTCTGGTGAGAACTTTCTTTTCGCTGAGTAAAACACTTTTCTGCATAAATTCCGCAAACAAATACAAATCGTCAATTAAAATCAAATTAATTCACTCTCATCCACCACTGTCTCTGTTTATAAAACAAACAAACAGCCCTCTTCATTTCAACAAAGAATTTCTATTTATCTTCGAAACAATTTTCCTTTAAACTCCGATAACCATTTTAAAAGTAAATAAATTATAACATTCTCGGTGCACAGTGGCACCTCCTTTCCGCCCATCGCAACACCACTCGACCGGGAAACCGGCAATCATTAGATGCGAGGGGAAGTGGACAATTTCCGCAACATTAACTCGGATGCTCGATGGGAAATCGTTTAAAACTTCTCCCCGATACGAACTGGAATAAATAGAAAGTACAAAAAAAAAAAAAAAAGGAAACTGCGGGTTACTACTTTAAATTAAATACATAAAACAAAATGTAAAACAGAAAAAGCAATTAGCTGCACTTGCAATCCGTGTGTTTTAAAACTTGAGGCATAATTCCTGAATCTCTGATAAAACTTCCAAAGAACATGGGAAAATCGTTTCCCGGAAAATGTGCAAAGTGTACACACAGAAAATTATTACTGAATTGTGTCCGGATTTCAAAGGAAGGTATATCAAAGTGCTGTTCGACAGATTTTGCAGCACCCCTTCGGCGTTTTACATGTATACGATGACGACCGACATATGAGTGCACAATCTACAATATGCCATATAATGGCAGGGGTAGAACCTGTAGACTAAGAGCCCACAGTAATTTTTGGGTGTGAATGATAACACCCCTATTAAAAAAAATCGATTTCCAGGCTACTTTAAGAGGGGTTTGCGGGAATAGGGCCCCCAGCAAGACGTCTTGAACCACCATATTGGTAATCAGGGCACTTAACTCTACATTTGGAAATGATATTAAAGTTTTTATACCAATTACTTGTAATTCCATTTTTGATATAAATACATAGTATTACTCACCATTGCCTCCACTACAGCATGCAAGACGATAACATTTAAGAACAACTACTTAAGAACTACTTAATATTATGCGAGTTATTTTTTTGTTATCATTCACACCCAAAAATTACTGTTTGCTCTCGGTCTACTACTTTTATTGAAATTACTGAAAATTCCCTTTAGACTTTGAATGCGAGTAGATACAATTTTTTCGTCCAGCTGGCCGAATCGGAGGTGGTCTGACTTAATTGGTGACTCTCGCAGCTCTGTTTAATAAATCAATATGCACTTTATCTACGGTCAATAAATTATAATATGCCCGCCTTGTAGGTCACACATGTGCTAAAATGTATTAACAAAGATAATACTGCGGATAAATTCGTGTTTATTGTCAGAGTGTCATACAATAGAGGAACTATGTAAAAGATACTATGCGGCTACGTATGTGTGCACGTTTTTATTGGATAGCGTGGCATGAGTAAGCACTCTGCAATGGCTGTCATACAGAGATAAGGACATCGATAAGGGGAATTAGATTGAGAGGACTTTTAATTGCTGATAGATACTGTGTTCTACTCGAATGGAGTTACAAACTAATATGAAGAGGGGTGGATAGCGGGAGTGGGGCCCAACAACGTTGTTTGAATAATGCTAATACTTTTCCTGTTTTTCCAAGGGGAGATTACCGGGTTTTATGTGTAAGAAAAATAAGATTTCAATTTCGCTAACGCAATGTAGGTAGGTACACTACACACATTGCATGTAGATGTTTTTAAAATCAGCGTAAATGTACATTAAAGGTCGATCAATTATTTGTGTTAGGTTTGCTGTCAGAAAAAGGACTTTTTTTCATTAATATTTATTGGCAATGAGAACTCATTAATGTTTACTGTAATGAAAGTGTTTTGTTGGTCAACTATAAACCCTATTGTGAGCTACCTAGTCCATATAGATATGTAAGTACATATTTTTTGTTGGCACAATAGTATACCTGGTCTTTTTGGTTTGTCGATTATTATAGAACGAATAATTGTGAGTACTTATACATATATCAAAATTATTTATACATAGCAAATTTATTCTCATAATCAAAATCAAATTTCATAATTATATGAGCTAGGCCTAGAGTCATTATATGAAAATGTTGCGTCCATTAATCTGTATTTATTTATGTTTTACTACCATCTTTGAAGCACGATAGAGCATATGTAGGTACCTAATATAGGTCTTAACGCGGATTTCAGACAATCAAACAAATCTCGCAAACCCGCCAGATAATTATTATGAAAGAGCAGTCCTTGCTCCCTATAGAAATTCGGATATCGTGCTGCAATATGAGCTATATATTTTAAAATGATACCAATAAGATCATCTTTAATCTATATAAGGTATAGCAAATCCAATTGGGATGATCTGCCTAGTTTATTTGCTTCGTTGCCATGAGCTGATACGTGTTTCAGGGAGACATGGTGTAAAATGTATGCATGGATACTGTAAAACCGAAATATGGTTCCCTTAACACTAAGAAAGAGAAAATGTTGATTCAACAACCAATGCTAGCAAAGCAACAGCAGCGAACAACAAAGCTTCCTTCCTACGAATGGGGCACTTTGGATCAAAAAATATCATTTTTTTTAAGACTCGACACAACCAAACTATAAATGGTTAAAAGTATTTGTAATGCGAATAATAAATAACAGACTTTTGTGAAATAAGACCGATAGTTAGCGATTACTCCTAAACAGAAGGCTGATATTTTTGCTTCAATGTTTTCGATCACGAGCTTCTATGCATTCTTAAAGAGCTGGATTGTAAAAGGCTATAGGACCGGATGGCTGGCGTTGCAGCCAAAGTACTCAAAAATTGTAAGGTTTTCAACGTGTCGTACTCCCAGAGGACTTTTTTCCTGGTTGGAAAACCGCTTCCATTCAACTGGTTCCCAAAAAATAAAGGGACAGCTTTCACTAAAACTGCCTAAAAATATGCCCTTAATTTAAAGGGAAAGGCAATAAATGTCAATATTATTAAATATCTACACATGAGCTACATGCAAAATGGGTTTCGTAATCGTTTTAATTCTGAATGCCAATTCACAACTCGGCGAATCCAGAGCCGTGGCCTTTGGCAATTGAAAGACTTTTGACCGAGTCTCCCATAGAGCCCTACTGCAGGCAAGTTAGCTTCTTAACTGAGCAACAAAAAAACAATTGCTTTCTCGATAGCCTATAGCCAGTTCTGCTTTAGGGTGGTAAGTTAGCATCGAAAATATTGTAGATAAACAATTCACACAATGTTTCGTATGGTATGGCGTTGCGTAGCTCTCGGTCACACAATGCACAGTTTTAATTTTGTTTTGATTTATAAACGAAATGGTCAGCCCATCACCCGTCTGACATACGGAGAATTGAAGAATGTTGTCGAGATTCCATGATATTTATGTAGGTACATATGCAAAATATGTAGGTATCATATGTTTTTCTCTTCTTTTTTCACGGAAAAGATGTTGATATGGAAATGGTATCGGAATGGGTATCGTATGAACAGCGTTGTGCTGAAGTACCCAATTGGGTAATTTGGCTCAAGTATTTCAACTTTGGCTCAGTGCTCCGAGCCAAAGAGAAATGGCTCACATTTTTCTTAAGACTTAAACTTCGTTCTTAAAAAAAAAAAAACGAATGTTAAAAAAATTTAATTTACTCAACTGAACCCCGTCACAAAACAATCGCTGGTTAAAGCGATTCAACCAAGTAAACGCACCAGTATTTCAAATTCCTATCGGGAATAATGTATGGAAATGTTTCCCATTAGAGACGAACTATACAGAGTCATGTCTCTGACCCGAAGAGTCTTTGATTCCAACCCGGAGGGACAGTTGTACCCCGGACTATAGTCCGGACTGTAGCGCCATCTAAGTATAGGTAACAAAAATATCTCTGACAGACATCAGGCTTGTTTCGTTTGTCTATATCCTTCAGAGTGGTGTCATGGATTATGGCTGTACCTCCCCGTATTAGAGCCAGCATCTGTTTGAGGGTTGATTCTCTGGTAGACTAACCATTTTGAGCCCAATAGTCTTACTCTTGTTGCGGAATATATGAAGCGATTTCCACGTCTTCAAGGTATGGCCTGCAAGCTTCAATCTCCAGAAATCTCATCGTATTTAGATGATACTTGAAGTTACCTTATGCTAGAAGTACGCTCCTATCTATTTGTGTGTTTCCTGTTTCAAGCTTCGGACTGCTTATTTGAAAGAGTACTTTAGCGGTTTGCTGACAAGGAAAACATTTCCACGGTCACAGAAGTAGACTTCTTAACCATATTAACTTAGAAATAACAGAACTTTTAAATACTGTCAATGTAATCAGGATATTAAGGCGGGTGTAAGACCTCTTGATCTATAAGATTTAGCTAAGACCAAGACAGTAGGTAATATTTTCAATCAAAATTTATAGAAATCCGACAAACGGCGGATTTATCTTCTCAATTTTTTAAAATGAATCAAAAAAAAAATTGCCTAGATATTAGTCGAACGACTTCTGGAGTTTTTTTTTAGATCGGTTTAAGGTCCCTCACTCTTCCAGAAGCATCCCGTAATCGCGTAATAGTTCTGCTATGTTTTTCGATGATTTTGCCTTCCAGCGAACTACCAAACAAAAAAAAAATTTAAAGAAATCTCAATAAGTAAAGCACCCCCCCCCCCCCTTTCTCTTAAATAAAGTGGCTCAAACTTATGTGAAATGGCTCGGAGAATGGCTCAACTTCAAAATTTCTGCGGAACAACGCTGCGTATGAATAATAATGAAAATCGTTAAGTTTCATTTATTTCGAATATTCTATGTTCGTTAACGCATAAAGAAATTTTTAAACATTTCCATCTGGCTTAAGCAGTCCTTATAGAATTTGATCATATGCATCGACTACTAAAGTAGTAGGGAAATATTCCTTATTCCCACTAAAGTTCTCGGACCCAATTTAATATTAAAAAAAAAATTAAAATAATAGTTAGTTGAAATGCTAATTTTTAATATGTATCTATTAATATATTTTAATACCACTCCTAAAAATACAAAAATTAGCTAATTTTAAAAATATCTTATCTTATATCTAAAAAATAAATAAATCCTAAATAATAGCTTTTGGGCGTAATAGCATTATACAATAATTATCTTGGTTAAAGAATCTCTTCATTTGGGCTTTGAAACGCTTTATTTCATGAAGTTTTTAGGCCATAAGGCCTAAAGACGCCATTTTGACTAAAGACTGAAGCGCCATCAATGAAAGTAAGTTCCTCAGAATTAAAAAAAATCAAGTCAAGGTGTTATCATCAGCCTCAAACAAATAAAAAAAAACAGTCAAAGTGTTATCATCGACCTAGTCGATGCTTTGATACCCTCCACTGCATACAAGTCATGCATGTGAGTTAGTATGTACACAAAAAATGGGTCTAATATTGGTTTTGTATATGGGAGGGCGCAGTAGCGCAGTGGTTAGTGTGCTGGACTACTGTGCGAGGGAACCCAGGTTCGATCCCCGGAAAAACACAAATTACATCTTAAGGTTTTTTCTACTGCGCCACCTCTCGCGAACGTCTGACAAACATCCGAGAGTATGACTGTCCTGAAAAAGCTTCTCAATTCAGCCGTTCGGACTCGGCATAAAATTGTAGGTCCCTTCCATTCGTTCCAAAAATAGAAACTCACACAAAACGAGAAGCTAGGCCTTGGGTGTCTACCGCCTGGTGCGCCGCCTATTTATTTATTTTTTTTTATATGGGAGGTACTATCAAAACTACTCGACGGATATAGCTCATTTTCAATCCCAACCTGGCGACGTCCTCTCCATTCCTTTGGACGCTATCGTGTTTTCAACATATTAAATTGATTCAGAATTTTTTCCTGTTTCAAAATATGTATTATGTACTTTATATCCGGGGTATCCGGTGACTCCTTTTGGGCGTTACAAATGCAATGCCAAAGTGAATATACCTTCCTGTATGGAGCGTATAAATTTTTGGCACAACATGTCCATAAAGGGCACAATTTTCTGACATTCATTCATTTGGGTATGAGTTTTCAGTTTAAGGACGAATAAGGAAACTACAATTTTATGCCAAATCTGAACCTCTAAATTGAGAAGTTTTCTCAGGACAATTATACTGTCGGATGTTTGTCAGACGTTCGCACAATGGCTAAGTGGTTGTGTGATGAGGGTTCAATCCCCGGAAATAAACAAAATAACATCTTAAGAATTTTGCCACTGCGACATCTCTTGTGAGCAAACAAGTTGTTATTATTTTCCAAAAATATCCAATCCACTCTAATGTTGCACAGAATTAATTAATACGTCACAAATTAAATCCAAAAAGTTTCATCATCTATCTTTTCTCGTTTAATCTCTGGTCATAGTTAATTATGCGTAAGGACATGTATATTTTCACCCACATTTATTTTCAACAATTTTAAAGTAATGTACCAATTTTCTGGAAAATCTTGTCAATCGCTATAGGGGTTTAACCAGCTCGTTAGCCAGTTGTGTATGCTGTGCCCACATATTCGCTTTCTGACCCGATAAGTCAACCCATCAGCAGGAAAGCTTTTCAAAGAACATTGCTTGGTTAATTAATTTTCATTTGGTTCGTCCCTAGGCATCACATATAAGTATGGCTAAGGTTGTGTCAAATGCAGACAGAAGAATATAGAGAAATATAATAAAAAGATAATTTTTAATTTGTTCAAGTCTAGACATTGTTTCGTGAATATTTCATTAAATATTTTTTGTTAAAGATGAGGCATTTGATATGTACATAAGATGATGAACCAAGGAGCCTAGTCATTTAATCCAATAGATTTAAGAAATGCATCTAGAAGGCATATTTTCACAACCATTCGGAGAGTGAAATGTGCCGCCTGGTCACAGTAGACTTGGGTACAATATAACACTTAGGTCCCCCAATTATTTAAAACAAAAAAATATTATGTATAGTGTTGTTTACCTACTGTGTTAATATTATTCTTTATTCTATATTTTATTAGTGCTAGATATAGGTAGGCGCACTAGGGCAGTGGTTAGTGTGCTGGACTACTGTGCGAGGGATCCCAGGTTCGATCCCCGAAAAACACACAAATTACATCTTAAGGTTTTTTTCTACTGCGCCACCTCTCGCGAACGTCTGACAAACATCCGAGAGTATGACTGTCCTGAAAAAGCTTCTCAATTAAGCCGTTCGGACTCGGCATAAAATTGTAGGTCCCTTCCATTCGTCAAAAAAATATAAACTCACACAAACGAATGGTTGCGAGAAGCTAGGCCTAGGGTGTCTACCGCCTGTTGCGCCACCTATTTATTTATTTTAGATATAGGTATACAATTAATTATAAAAAGGGTCCATTTTACACTCATATTTTTGCCAAACACTCAACATCATTATTTATGTACGTCTTTTCAACAAAAAACAAAAACACTGATCAGTTATAATGATGTTATGAAAAGAAATGAATCGATAAATATTTTTGTCTGTGGTGATATAGTACTCGTTATAACAAAATGACATCTATACCAATACGCACTCGTATAGTTTATTGAATTTCCCATTAAATCACTAAAGCTCAGTGCTACTGCTGGTAGCAAAAGAGGTTTAAGTTTCAAACGTTTTTATCATTCATCCTCTGGATTCGTAAAAAGTTTATATTCTGCCATAAACGTAACACACTGTCATAAGATGTGATAAAAAAGAATCGTTAAAAATATTTTAATCGCATTTTCCGAACTATGCGCTGGTTATGGCCATAAGGCATAAAATGAGTTATAACAGCCTCCTTCTTCATAGGTAACCGTAGATTATATATGAGGTTGAGCCTTGATGAGCGAAGTTCGATGCTCAAGTCGAGTGGTTATTAACCAAGTAGGTATATGAATGCAATACTGTGAAATTTATTTAACTTGACAAACTTTCGATGTAGCACAGGTAGCATTGATGGGAGCAAAGAAAATTTTGGAAGTTGCCCGTTTCTGAATATGTAGGTTCATTGTGCATCGTACACTTATTGGCATTTCACACTGTCAAGTATACGCGTTGAGACACTTTGATTTTTATACGTATCATATTTCGGAGCATACGGCATACCATTACTTTTATGGTTTACTCAAGCAGCAGTGGGTCTATTCCATTATCTCCTTTAAAATGTAATATCTTTTTTACATTCAAGTCGATAGGTGTACTTACACCACCAAAAGTGACAAGTAAGTAGGAAAAGGTAATTTTATAATAAGAGACATGTTAAAGTGGATAAACAAAAAACAACAAATTAAGATGCTAATGCGGTTTTTAGATAAACCTGGGCTTTCTAGTTTCTGACAATCAGAAATACGAGTAATACGAGTCACATATACGAGTAATAGTTTTAGCTTGTGTTTAAGCGATCTACAGATCGTTACATATTTGGAAAGGGGAATCTGGGGACTATAGAAATACGCGACACAAATTTGTAAACGAATTCTTTTGGTATAGGAAACTGAACTCTTAAGGGACAGTTTCAAAGGTTTCGGATAAAGGTTCAGCTAATTATTTTACACATAACGCTAACCAACAGTTAAAATTGTTATTATATTTTTTTTCCAATGCAATGGTAAATAAGTAAATGTTAGAGATCCCGGTCACAGAAAATAAAAAAAAAATATGTTAGAGGTATCTACCTACTCGTATTTGATATTCTACTTAATACCTAATCAATATTGAAGTTTTTACATTACATTCCCTTAAAGTAAGAATATTTTATTACAGCCATTTTGGTAAGTCGGAATCGAATTCTAAAATCTTCATTATCGAGTTTTTCAAATGATTTTGTCTTTCATAATTTTGTTAATTATCAAATAAATATTTAGATAAAGACTTTAACACTTGAAGCATCAGATAGGCTGTCGAAGCTTTAACTGTCAGATATCACTATCCCAGACCTTTGAAACCAAAAGTAAAAGCTTATCTGGCAGATAAGTTCCTGATAGGCTATAAGGGTTGGAACTATCGCCCTTAGTTAATGTAAAAATGTAATGTAAAAAGAAAGACTTAAGAGTCTTTGTATGAAAAAAAGAAAGCAATTTAAACTGAAGACCATAGCAGTCCTCAACTCTTCAAGATCCTCTGCAGAATTTTGGAAAGCGGCTAAAATTGCTGCTGGCTGAACTAATTTGATATCATCGTCTTTGCAAGCTTCAGAACTGAGACAGTTTTTCGAAAATCTACTGAACCCCCGCAGTTTTCGCCATTACCGCAATACGCAACCACATCAGTTGCAGATAAGCTTTTAGATAGGTATACGCCATTTACTCTTTTCGAAGTGAAAAACGAAGTGGCTGCCTGAGGTCCGTCTTAGTATACCTAGTACTACTTTAAGTATAAAAATCGAACACAGAAGCTCTTGTCATTCAATTTGCTTTAAGGTCTATAAAACATCTGGCGAAAGCCTTATAAAGAGTCTTTCATTAAGGACTTGACAATTTATCTACATATAATAAAACTGTAGGACTTTTCTTTGTTAGACAAAAACTCCAAAACTACTGGACAGATTTCGATGAAACTTTTTTTAAAATGTTCCTTAAGACTGTAAGACTGCTATAGGCTATGTCGTGTACAGCCACGTCCTTAGGAACAGTTTTTAGCCGAAATGTATTTTCTGAAGTGAAAATATATACATACACATACATATACCTTGCTACAAATGGATGTTTATACTTTTGCGATCGCCAAAGAAAAACAATACGTATATGTACTATACATTCGAAAAGGGTTGATTTGTTTTCGCAGTAACTGCTATGGTCAGTTGTATATGTAGGTCTGTATATTATGACCTTATGTCCGATGCAGGATGGGGATGGGGTGCCGGGTGCGTCGTGCGTGCTGCAGTATGGCATGGGGTTGGGGTATATGAATAATCTTCATAAGAGAAGAGACGTGTAATACAAAACAGGTTTCATTTCAGAATTTCATTCGATATGTGGTATGGTAGCAGTGTAGGGTTGGGGTAGGTAGTTGTTTGGATTCCATGGGAAGAGGGAACAAAAGAAAGGAAAGGAAATGCAATATACAATATACATATAAACAAGTGGCAAGATCAAGGAGATGGAGGGCGATGCAGAGGGTGCACATTATCGCTAATCGCCACGCAACGCAGTAGGAATTTCATTCTGATATGACGTATGTATTTTTTGAAGTGAATATATATGCATACAATATTATACCTTGCTACAAATGGATGTTTGTACTTTTACAACACTAGCATAGGTTGATTTATTTTAGCAGTGGTCAGTTGTATTTGTAGGTATGTATATTATGATCGTATGTCAGTATGGCATGGGGTAGGTATATTAATAATCTTCATAAGAGAAGAGACTTATAATACAAAACAGGTTTCACATCAGAATTTCATTCGATATGGTGTATGGTAATGGTAACAGTGTAGGGTTTGGGTAGGTAGTTGTTCGGATTCCATAGGAAGAGAGAAACAAAGGAAAGGAAATATAGCATTACAAACAAGTAGCATGATCACGGAGAGGGAGGGCGATGCAGAGGGTGCACATTATATGTATATCCAATACATTACATCCATTATCGATATCGCCACGCCAAAATTGGGCAAACGGGGGTGACGCCTCCCATACAAAAAACATCTTCTATGATTTTCATGATTCTTTTTTTGTTTTTTTTGTATTGCTGTATATTTCAGGTTTAGAAAGAAAATTCCAGAAAATAGATTTATTCTCATTTTTCGCATTTTACGAAAGAACATTATTATCTAAGACCAAAGCAATACAATTTCTGTGCACGGGCAAAGTTGGGCGGGTACAGCTAGTTTTTTAAATAAAATGCAAACTAATTGAGATATCTAAAAAATAATGTTATTCATATCAAAACATTTATAAATGGAATTCGAATTCGTTCATTATCTCCACCACTGGAACGTATGTTGATATGTTGAACCCAATTTTCGATGACTCGGCCGCACATTTCGACCGATGCGGCCGCTATTTCTCCTTCAATATTGGCTCTGAGCTCCTCTAACGTCGGCGGCTTGTTTGCATAGATCAATGATTTAATGTAGCCCCATAAAAAAAAGTTTAGAGGTGTTAAATCACACAATATTGGCGGCCAATAGACCGGGTCCGTTTCTCGAGATGATACGTTTACCGAACTGAGACTTCAATAACTCGATTGTTTCACCCGCTGTTTCATAGACGAAAAAAACGCTCCAATGACGCCACCGGCATAAAAACCGCACCAAACAGTGACTTTTGCGGAAGAAGTGCTATTTCATCAAGTACATGAGGGTACTATCCTGTCCAGTAACGCATATTTTGCTTATTGACGAAGCCGTTTAACCAAAAAAGCGCTTCATCGCTGACGATGATTTTGCGATGAAAATTGGCGTTAACGCTCTTAAAGTTGCGATCCCCGACTCGGAATCCGACTTGGATTCGATAGTAAATTTCAATTATTTGTAAACGTTTTTCCTTCGTGTACTTCACCATGATGAAAATGTTGATTTTACTGAATATTTTGACATTAACAGTACGGTAATTGGTTTAAGGGTGCAAAAAACTCTTTAATTGTGTACCCAGGTCTATTATATCAAGGAACAATCGACTTTTCAAGATATCAACTCTGGCCAAGTACGGAACCTTCGGTGCGCAAGTGTACTTGCACTTGGCCGGGTTTTTTTCATTCTCTCCACAGGAAGGCATATAGGTATTCATCACTTTGTCATTACATTTATAGTGGGCGCAGCGACTCAGTGGTTAGTGTGCTGTACTTCTGTGCGATGGAGTCCAGCCCCCAGGTTCGATCACAAAAAAAACACAAATTACATCTTAAGGTTTTTTTCATTGCGCCACCTTTCGCGAACGTCTGACAAACATCCGAGAGTAGATAAAGGGTCCGCCATCTAACGTTTTTTTTTTTTTCAACTAGTGGTTATTTGGCGAATGGTAACACTTAGCTCATGTCTGATTTGACAGATAATTAGTTTTATCCTTCCGCTGAACGAATATGGTTGTGTATACGCTTGAACAACGCTGGGAAATATTGCGACATTACTTTGAAAATCATGGTAATGTTGCAGAATGTGTGCGAAAATTGCGTACGGATTTTGGAAGAAGAGAAGCACCGTCAGCTCCGTATGTTCGTTATCTTGTGAAAAAAGTGAAAGAAACTGTCATCCTCATCGATAAACCAAAGCGTGAAAAGCCAAAAACAGTGCGTACACCCGAGAAAATTGCTGCTGTGGCAGAAAGTGTGCGTGAAGCGCCATCAACATCAATTCACCGTCGTTCTCAACAATTGAACATTTCGGAGACATCATTGAGACGAAATTTGCATAAAGACCATGGTATGACGCCATAGAAAGTCCAATTTGTTCAGGAGTTGAAGCCAACTGACCATCCAATGCGTTTTCGCTTCGCTAAGTGGGCCTGCGATCGACTTAGAGAAGATGCCGATTTTGCCAAAAAAATCAGATGAAGCTCATTTTGATCTTGGCGGGTATGTAAACAAGCAAAATTATCACCGAAGCTACACTCGATGTTTCGCGCCCTGTTTTTGAAGATCGCATTATCAGCCGAAGAGCTGATGTCGTTTGGCTGCGATTTGACACCGTTGGACTATTATTTGTGGGGTGCCGTAAAAGATAAGTGTTACGTCGACATGCCAGAGACAATTGACGCTTTAAAGGACAATATTCGTGAAGCCATTGGTGAAATACAGCTGCACACAATAATGTGCTTAAAAATTGGACCGATCGTGTAGGCTACTGCATGGCCAGCCGAGGCAGCCATTTGAATGAAATTATTTCCCATTATTAACCGGAAGGATTGTACTTTCAAATAAAAAAAGAAATTTGAGAAAATATTCAGTAGTTTTTTTTTTATAGCATTTTCAAAAAAAAAAAAGCAATTTGGCGGACCCTTTATAACTGCACGGAAAAAGCTTCTCAATGCAGCCGTTGGGACTCGGCATAAAATTGTAGGTCCCTTCCTGTCAATCAGTTTGGTAACATGTGTCAGTTACGAAAAATATTAGCACATTGTTGCAATGTCTCAACACGATCTAATTTTTTGTAAATCATATAATATATCATTAAAAATAATAATAAAATAATAATTTGCATACTTACATTATTGGTTTTAAATTATCTGCACTCTAAATCCTGTCAACTATGATGAACTCGTGTATCCATAATAAAAAAAAATTGTTAGTTGATTTCATTTATTTGGCGGAGCTTCCGCATTCTGTACATTGGTGAACTCATTTTAAAATACATATTATAATTGTTTCCAGGAAAAACAAAAATAAAAAGCACACACACACACTTTAATCGACTTATTGTGTTTACTCTAGAAATGAGAAAAATTAACCATTAAAAAAAAAACACAATTTTACAGATACTTGAACACAAATAGTAGTCACACAACAACTGATACCGTCTGCTGTGATAAGAAACCACCATCTTTGGATTGACAGGATATTGAAAGCGTACACAAGGAGAGATACAGGATATTAAAAAATACAGAATTTCTCGAAAGGCGGCATCAATCTGCACTCGAGATCGAGAATCGACGGATAGGTACATAAAGAGTGCATAGCAATATTCTTCAATTGCCAAGCGTACTTGCTTTGTCAACAATGCATTTCTGGCAGTAAACATATTTTCTCCAATACTTACGTAATGACGTTGTTAACAGTCGCACAACAAAACCACTTTAATCAGATGTTCTAAAGATAGAAAGGGATATTATCGTAAATTTATTCCTCGACAACTATAGTGATGCAGTCCTTGTGTTGTACATCGTATAGATGTAGAGCGATTGTGATCAATGCCGGGATAATGGTATTTAATTTGCATTTTATGACGTCTGGATTTTTACGATTCACCAGGATTTGGCGACAGAGACAATGCGGTTCAATGAATCCTTCCTGTCGCATCCTCTGCTAAATGGGGGCATCCGAAATGAAGGATTGTCACGTATAAGTTTAACTCGATTCACAGCTTATTTGTTTGTTATTGTTTGCCGCTTCAATTCGAATTCAAATACGAGAATTCAATTTCCATGACTTTTTTTGCTAGTGCCAAATCCATAGCCCTAACAGAGCACTGACATGACGTGCGCATTTTGGTCTATACGCCAGTCAGGATATGGTGATTGAGTCGGTGTGAAATTGAATTTATTCAATAAATAAATGGATTATTATCAAGATGGTTGCGTGCACTAGTAAAACTGTGTATGCACAAAAGCTTTGTATTAGCCCGAGGAATTTGAACATTGCGGAGGCGGCCACAGCACCGCGTCATTCGAAATATAAATATACAAACAGCCCACCATACTGTACACATGCAGTCTGAATGTGTACATGGTGACTGCTGTCAGTTTGTTGTTTTATCCTCTTTTCATTAAAAATGATGAATTGACTATGAATTACACAAAAGCAATAGACGAAGGTCAGAGCGGGATATATGAAATATATTATTATAATGATGAGTAAGCCGTTTCCGGATCCATAATGAGTGCTTATGTATTAAAGTAAACAGATTACTGCGGGAATTGGGGATGATACCTACTAGCCACTCAGGCACAATATTTTGTCGATGATTTTGTGGGTATGTTGTAGCCCAATCATTAATCGAAACAAATATCGAAAGCAAGGTATCTACCAGCTACCAAATTCTAATATACGCATACAAAGGACGTGTAGCCTTCCGGGAGTGAGTAGGCATTTGTGTCGATAATAATTATTAGTGGAAAGGCTTCTTCATTATCTCTAGGAACGAACTGAAATAAGTTTCAAGAGCAACCGCAGTGTGATCCAGTTATATTGGTTAGGAATGACAAGGCACGACGATATCAATTTACTGTACCACAAGGGTTCATCAAATAACTTCGTCTCTCGAGACTGTGGATACTCTCAGTCCTTGAAATACAAAACGTTTTTTAGATTTTTTCGAAGTTGACCGAATTAGAAGTGAAGTATAGTGTGCCGATAATGGCAGTAAATCCGCTTGCAATATATTTGTTCTAAGAAACAATCGACCTCTTTGAAATTTCAATCGATTGTTTTGCCCAAAAAATTCGAAAATCGGCGTGACATAAAAATAACGTCCAAATAGCATTGTTGATCAGGCAGACAAACGGACCACGACCAGCCCCACTCCGAGGAGTTGTAACATCGAACGAGTAGTCAGTCATTCACACGAACAAAAATAACAACAGGGAAAAGACTACAGAGTCAATCACGACATGCATGACAAGGGTTGGTGATGATATCTCCTTTTCCAAAATCCTTTATTCCATAATTCCCTGTGCTGGAAAGACCCTGAGAGAAAGTCCCCACGAGAAAAAAACTCCCATTTTTAAATTTGGTGTTATTAATTCTGTCGCGCGACAGGTCATTTTATCATGACATTGAAGGCGTGTCAATGATATGCCGCATGACATTCGATCACACAGAATGCTCACTTTAGGACATATTTGGACGTCATATTGACATCAGCATATCGGGTCGTGTCAATGATATGCAGCATGACATTCGATCACACAGAATGCCCACTTTAGAAAGTATTTGGACGTCATAGTGACATCAGCATACCGGGCAATGATACGATTCGTGACATGCCTAATCGTAGCCTCACAGTCAATTCAACTCTGCTGCCAAACATACCTTGTATTCTTGTATCATGACAGCATCAGCATCAGCCTCCTGGCTAACTACAGGGTAACGCAAAGTCAATTCCCACTTGATAAAACTTATATCTCTTCTGTTTAAGAATTAAGATAGGAAGCGCAACTCCAAAAATTCCCGTTTAATATTTCGAGTAGCGAAGCATTTTAAAAATGAGAATAAAAGGGTAATAAAAGAGGCCTTATCAATATTTAAAGGCTAAAAAGCATTCGAAACATGTCCAACCTATGTCCAGTCGCCAATAATGAGAGAAGAACTTCACTCTCAATAAAACACAATTTTAAATGTTTATTTTTAGGTAAACAGGAGGACGATGATTTAGGATCGTATTGATAACACTCTCCTTCAACCAGTGTTTTAGGTTATCGTGCCCCATTGGATTGCGTATCAGAAGAGGACACGTTACATGTGTATATACAAAGCCGTCTCCGTGTACTAAGAAGACATCCCTTTTAAAGTAAGCTGACCAAGCATTCTTTAAATTTACAAATTTCTGTTCATCTGTCCCAATTTCCCAGTTAAATTATGTGCACATAGATTCACGTGAAGAAGCCTGAAGTACCATTAGTTACTCTATATTATATGAGAGACTATTGCAAGGACTTGGGCAAATATTCTCGTTTCTTTCAAAGGGAAAGGGACCAAAGGGAAAACAATTTTCGATACTCATAAAAAGAAGTTAAAGGGATTTGAATACATAACCACATGTGTTATTGCTACTCTTATGTTTTGCGAATGGAAACCTTATGCAATATACTCCTCTGCTTGAATTTATTGATCGCAAATTACTGTTGAACTCCTATGGCAAATTTATTTCCAAATAATTAATTTTCCACGTCACTGCATCAATCCGGATGATGATTGCCATACAAAGCAGAACATTCAGTAGAACATTCAAGGCACTTTCGTAACACTCGTGTGCTTTTATTAATTATATTTTGTATTTTTTTTTTTTCTGTAAACATGTTTACCTATACCTAATATTATTCAGATATTTTATTTGAGTTCAAACTCATACAGGAGGATTGCTAAGAGAGGGATTTTCACTTGGGTTTCTTTGGAAATATCTTATTTCTAATTTTACGAAAGGAATTGCTTTTTCAATTAGACGTGTTCACGACTTATCAGCGAGGGTATAGGTAATTATTGTTAGACATGAGAACACAATAGTTTGAAATGCCTTGTTCAGTATCAAACAATATTTAAATCAAGTTTAGAGACATTATTTATACAGCTTTTTGGAGGTAGTTGAATAAAATCGTACATACTCTGAAACCATTAAGCTAGCGGTCACCGCAACTTCACAGGTGATATTTGAGCACACCTAAGTTACGAGAGTATCTATATGAAATGCGAAACATTATAAACCAGATGCTAATCTCGTAATGTTTTTGGCATATTTACACACTACTACATAATACCAACTAATACAGTAAATTACAAAGGCATCCACCTATAAATCACTCAAGAAGGTAACCAAAAACATATTCATGGAATTTATAGACCACCAAGCATGAGTAGGTATTACAAGATTCATCGACGAGTTAAATGAAATCAACAAACAAAACAAGGAAAACGTTTTGTTAGATGATGTCAACATAAATACCGAAGATGAGAATAACTCCTGTTATTAAAATACATGGAGATGATGGCATCGAAAGGTTGAAAAAACGTCATCAAACGACCCTCGCGAGTTGACATAAAAAATAATACTGCAACTCTTATATATCATATCTATGTAAGCTTTACTAAATCTGATATACAATATATTCGCAGCAGTGATTGAAACTGATCTTTCTGACCATTACGCCGTTTTGTATGCAACAAAAAACTTTAATAATACAGAGTCATCTATTAAAGCTTAAATGAAACACATCAATCAACAAAAAAGTTAATGAGTTGATAGAACACACCAACTGGCAAAATATGCTCAAAGAAAACGACGTTGAAATGATTTACAATAATTTCGTAAGAGAAATGAATAACAAATGTACACTGGTCTGCATAAGTATTTTGACAAAACTAAAGTTAGTTCTACTCATAATTTGAACTTACTTCATGTAAATTTTGGCATCAATGGAAAGGTCATTTAAATTCCGTTTGAATGATACAAAACTTTCCTTAACCCATTAAGTACCTATACATAAAAAAAAAATAAATAAATAGGTGGCGCAACAGGCGGTAGACACCCTAGGCCTAGCTTCTCGCAACCATTCGTTTGTGTGAGTTTCTATTTTTGGGACGAATGGTATAGTACCTATACCTACCCATTGAAAATGTAAAATTTTTGTGAAAGTCTACTTTTTCGACTTTTTTCCTCAGTCTCAAACAAAAAATGTTTAGTGACTGCAAAAACAATTTCAAAAATCTCTTCGCTAATATTTTTTATGATTTTTTGAATTGGATGATCTTTTTGAAAAAAATGTTTGCAGTCACTATTAGAATAATATGTTTGAAGAAACAATTTGCATCAAAACATTTTTTTTTGAGACCGAGGAAAAAAGTCAAAAAAGTAGACTTTTACAAAAGTTCTAAATTTTCAATGGGGTAAGGAAAGTTTTGTATCATTCAAATGGAATTCAAATGACCTTTCCATTGATGCCAAAATTTACATGAAGTAAGTTCAAATTATGAGTAGAATTAACTTTAGTTTTGTCAAAATACTTATGCCGACCAGTATATATATACCGAAGTTAGCCAAATTAAATCAACCAGAAAAACACGAAAACATAAACCATGGATTACGCTCGAAATAGTTCCAATGTGCAAAAAAAGGGACGAGCTTTATAGGAGATGGAAAAATAGTCCGAGGAGTAAAACGTACGAAAACGAGTACAAGAATTTCAGAAATGCTGTTAATAGAAATATCCAATTTGTTAAAGCCAATTTCTACAAACAAAAGTTTACAAGCGCAAATAATGATCCGAGGAAAACATGGAGCATTATCAACGAACTTCTGGGAAGAAAGAATTTACAGGGACTGCAAATAATGATTATTTTATTTTTTTTTTAAATCAAAATTTGAATGAATTGCAGTTTTTCAAGTTTTATGGGTTTGCTCACAAAATAATGATTAATTTTGAGTTATACTTTAACACTCAACCAATAGTCATTATTTTTTAGCAAAAAAATAAAACTCATTAAATAATGATTATTATGTAATTTCGACTTTTTCTTAGGAAGTTAGGAAAAAACTTATATATATTCCTAGACAGTAAGCCAAGACAAACCATAGAAATCCATTTTTGAACTAAAAAAAAAATCGTAAATAAAATGTTATTAAATTATTTAAAATAAGCTTTTCTATAAATAAATCAAAAATTAAAAAAAAATTAAAACTCAAGGAATAATCATTACATAATGAGCTTTATTTTTTTGCTCAAAAATAATGATTATTGGTTGAGTGTTAAAGTATAACTCAAAATTAATCATCATTTTGTGAGCAAACCCATAAAAATTGTAACTAATCATTATTATATAATTTTTATAATAAAACTTATAATGATTACAGCCCGTGGAAAGAAACGTTCAATAGATGCAACTTTTCAAAATAATTTCCCGTGTATTGACGAAGGTGTTAACGGCATTGTTCATAAATTTGCGGAACAATTTTCGAACAAGATATCAACGATTTTACATGTTTGCAACACCAACATATCAAACTGGCAACTTCAACAAAATATTTACATAGAAGAAGCAACAGAATCGGAAGTATTTTTAATGCTGTGACGATTGAACGATAAGAAAGGTACTGGAGCAGATAATATAAGGCCAGTTGATCTAAAAATAAACGCTGTGTATCTTGCTCCAGTAATTACAAAAATTATTAACCTAAGCTTATGCCAATGTCATGTCCCAAAGATGATGAAAACGTCAATCATTCGTCCAGTAGGTATATAAGGGAGGAATAAAAAATAACATTGGAAACTACCGGCCAATCGCGACTTTGACAGCCGTCGAGAAATGCATGGAAGAAGTAATAGTCAGTCGACTGAATCGTTTTTTGACTAAACACAAAGTACTACACCCAAACCAGTATGCTTTTCAAAAAAGTAAAAGTACCGGATCTTTGTTTGGGGAGTTTACTGTTAATGCTGGTTTAAACAAAAGCCACCACGTCCTTGTGCTATTTATTGACATAAGCAAAGCATTCGAGGAGCTATCTGACTGATAGAACAAATAAAAGCCAAAGTGTCTGATGCAGTGAGCAAAGAAAAACCAAGTGAATATACGGTGTACCGCAAAGTTCAAAATTGGGCCCAATTCTATTTATATTATTTATGAACGAACTTTTGCGATTATTTAAAAAATGCACTGCCTATGCAATTATGCATATGCCGATGACATTGCAATCGTGGTCAAACACAAGAACTTCAATTCTGCAGTGGAGATATTGCAAGATCAATTTAAAGCTGTCTCGAACTGGTGTCATGATAACGGCCTTATTATAAATGCATCTAAAGCAAAAGTAATGCACATACGCGCCCCATCCAGAAGCTGTCCAAATCTATCACCGAAGTTACTGCTCCCTACTATCAGCTAATAACGTACCAATTGAAGTAGTCGGAAGCATAAAATATCTTGGAGTACTCATCGACGAGCATTTCCTGTGGCGTGAGCATGTTAATGCTCTGCGTCTTCAACTAAAGAGCACTGTATTTGCAATGGTGTATCTCAAGCGATACTCAAATCTTGACGTGCAAAAGCAGGTGTACTACTCGCTAGCTGAGTCTCGCATGAGATATGGGATTTTGGCCTGGGGAAACGCAGCAAAATCTCATCTGTATAAAATACCTTAAAATTTACAACATCGTCTAGTCAAAATGTTTAGACGTAGTAATTCGTCTTTTAAAGTTTTAGATGGAAATGCAATCTTCCAGATGAATTTCTGCAACCTATACGCCACACACTAAATTCAAGACGACGAGCCCAAAAGATGTTAGATGTTCCGGAAACCTTCAACACATACGGAAAACGAGAACTACGATGTGCCATCCCAAAGTTACTCAACACACTTCCCCCATTCCTGAAAATCATTCCAAACTTTAAGAAAAGAAAAAGAGAGCTAAAAAAGTATTACTTACTTCAATTGTATTTTGTAAAGTAAAAGTCTTAAATTTTTAACTTTTTGAAATTGCTAAACGTTAATTAAAAAAAAAAACTTAAACCAAAATTAAAATTTAAAATCACTTCAAAACCAATTTTGTTCACAACCACCTGGAGATAAGCACTTTGCTATGCCGGTAAAATTGTATTTATGTAAAACGAACATGCTAATAAAAAAAAAAAAAAAATGGAAAAAAAAAACGTTCGTGAGGTTAGGAATTGTGTGTATGTCAATCATTATGTCAGACTCAGAATGACAATATCGTGTACTTGACAAATCGTTCGGCTTGTGATTAAATCACAGAATTTCATGACTCGTATTATTTGGTATGTCATAACTCGAACTTCTGTCATATTAGATATTTATGCCATTTTATTTTACCAAATTTGGAAATAAATTCTGGGTGCTCAACATAATATTCACCAGTGAATTGGTTGGTTGAATATTAATGATATCTTGTTTTGAACATAAATGCGCATTGTCCAACCAAAAACTAAATTGATATTTTAAAACGTTGTTGTTTTAATTAAAGTTAAAATATTATAGCTTAAATATTAATGAAAAACCTTTTAGAAAGAAGATTCATTTTATTCCAAGAGAACGTGTTTTATTTTGTTTGCTCCTTGTCTAAATTTATTTAATTTGCTTTTTTATTTTGAATGGGGTCTGATTTCGCAAGCGGATATTTTTCGCCAATTTTACCCAGCAAAAATCACCTCTTGACCCTTTTGATAAATTTAATTGTATACTTGAGTCAGTCGCGTGTCGTTAACGTCTTAAAATGGATAGAGGATATTTGTTTGAAATATTTGAACCATATCCTTGCAGATGGGCAAAAAAAATATAATTCCATTCGAATGAATATGGAATCAAATATAATGAAGGGAAGCAATCACCTTCAGAAAGTCGTAGACAAGAGTCTTACAAATCGTGTATATCAAAACTCCTGTAATAATGTACGGGATGTTATTTTGCAATATGCGGAGGCATCGATCGTGGGCAGCAAGTGGAATGTCGGCAACAGTTTTACATTTTTATATTTTGTGTCCCCGTGTTTGATTAACGCTGCGTCAGCCTATGAAACAAATCACTGAATTCACACAAAATCCTCAAAACGAGCTACAAAGGCAATTAAAGGTTTACGGAACTTTTCATTAAAAATTAAGAATTCCAGCCCAAGCTTGTGTGGCTTAAGACATTTTTAACTTCCTAAAGCTATTAGAATGAATTATTTAGTAACGCAAGTTAAGCTCATTGTGCAGTTTAAGCTGGAACTAAACCTGACTAATATTTCGATTTTAAAGCCGCGTATGACAGCATCTATAGAGACGAACTATACAGATCCATGTCTAGCTTTGGCATCCATGCAAAACTCCTACGCTTGTGTAGGATGACAATGGAGCAACTCTCTGCTGCTCGCGCTCTCGTGAAACTTCTTCAACATGATACTTGAGAGAATTGTCCGAAACTCACAGGCAAATACACAAGGAACGATCTTTCAAAAGCCCGTTCAATAATTATAATTGCATATACGCCGATGATATTGACATTTTTGGTAGAACCGTAGAACACAGCGAGCTGTCACTGGTACGTTTGCTGATACAGAAACTGAAGCGGCTAAAATGGAAAATGGAAGAATCGGACAAAACGCCACAATCGACAGCTATAACTTTGAGATAGTAAGGGACTTTGTCTTCCTCGTTATTGCTATAAATTCTGACAATAACATCTCAGAAGAAATTAATCGAAGAATAATTCTTGCCAACCGCTGTTTTTTTTTTTTCTGCTGAGAAGGCAATAGAGTACTAGATTCCTATCCCGAACAACTAAGGAGATTCTCTATAATCTTCTCTGATCATTCCAGTCCTGCTTTATGGTGCTGAAGCTTGGACTCTATCTAAAGAAAGCTTCGAGGAAAGATTATTTGTTAAATGTTCGGTCCCGTTTGCGTTGACGGGCTTTGGAAAAGAAGATTCAACGACGGAATATAGAGCTAACAGAGCGACATCGAACTGGTCAAAAACTGCGAGTCAGTCGTCTAAGATTGCTAGGACATTTAGTACGGATGGAAACAAATGCTCCGACTCGTAAAGTCTTCGAATCTAACCCGTAGGGACAACGCTGTAGAGGAAGACCTCGCTTTAAGAAGCGCGCGCAAGTAGAAGGCGACCTCAATTTACTTGGAGTGCGCAACTAAAGGCAGTTAGCTAAGGACCGGGATAACTGGAGAAGCTTGTTAGGTGAGGCCTCGATTCACCCCGAACTGTAGAGCCGCCTAAGTAAGTTAGTAAAAAATATTATATCATTATGTTAATCAGTAATTTCACGTTAGATTTTACTCTAAGAAAGTGGAAGGGTCAAAATCAATACGCCACTGTATTCTCGTGCTCGTCCTGTTCTCAGCAACTGATCATCAGTCGCACTATACTGAGGACAATTTTGCATCACGGATTATAAAAGATCCAATCAGCGTTGTTATATGGTCGTAAATATCGTATTTGTGACGATTTTGGAAAGCAAATACGACGCTCCGATTTTTGCTTGATTTGGCCTTATTTCTACGATTTGCTTATTTTTAGTTCCGATATTTACGATTTTAGAAGCAGTCAAATACCTACGACGTATAAAATATAAAATTACAAATTCCAAAACCTTGGCGTAAGAACAACTACATACTTCCTTTCGGATTTTGAAACTACGTACAAACAAATTTAGGTGCAAATCAAGTAAAGTTAAGAGTTTATTTTCGCACAGGCGAACAGAATCTGATAAGCATTAGTTTTTCACTTAATTTGTTGTAAGTTTTAGTCCTTTGGAAATATAGTTTCAGGAATCTAGTTACAAAGTTTGCTTGTTTTATGCTTTCTCCTCGCGATTGTCAATAGGTTTCAGGTGAAGTGCATTAGTTCTCTCATATTGTGTCACATGTCTCAAAATGTGTCGCATGTCGAGGAATAACTAAGTTCCTCAGAATATATGCCTATAGAAAGGTAGAAGGCTTGCGTTAGGTCCCTATTGTACTTTCTCAATCTACCGTGGTATAGTGCCAGATTATTACCTTAAAGAAATATGTATATTATCTGCAAGAACTAGGTAAATATTTTTTTTTCTCTACTGCTTTCATTTATCAATACTTCACTGCAAATCGGAAACAAATTCCGCAACCAGTTCCTGCTGGAGCATATCGGAAACAAATTCGTATGAAGCTGTCAAAAATATCAGTAAAAACGCACTTGATCGCACTGAAATGCAAAGCGCCAATGTGAGATAGGTACATATTTGTCGCAACGATATTCCGAAAAGCAAAAATCCTCCGATTCGTATGAAATCCGCTTCAGGTTATTGATCTTTTGTTGCAAGTTACTGCAAGTGGAGTTCACTTCTTTTACCGTTTTTGCTACATTACACACTTTCATTCGAAACTTCCGCCATACTTACTTTGAAGATATGCTCCTTAATTCTATCATTTGGATCGCTGAAGAGAACTCTATTCACAGAATAGCTAGTTATTATTTTACGGAAACAGTGCGTTACCCGGTATTTTTATTCGAAAAAACGGCATAAATGCATTACCAATTGACCAATTTACATGCGTTTTTCATGTTTTACAGGGTTATCAAGCATCGTGCACTGTTTGTATTTGGTGTCGCAAATACAACTATACGAGTAAAAGAAGAACATTTTTCGCTTGGATTCCGCTTTCTTTCACTAGTAGTAGGACTAGTCATTGTCGCTTCCAAGGCGTGTAGATACTTCTTAAACTGTTTACCAAAATAAGTAGCGAAAACATGGCGGTGGCGTATATAGAACTAATAATTGTTTTTGTCTATACTAGAATTTACGAACTCAAAATTGCGAAATTTCCGAATTTAATTATATCTTATTGAAAATAACAGAATATTTAAGGTTAGAGTTTAAAATGATTAGGCTTTTCAATTGCCTACCGTTAAACATGCTCGGAGGCGCACTCTCGAAAGAATACTTTTAGTTGAAATCTCCCTTCACGTTTTTATTATAATCTTTACCACCAATGTTATTTTTCAATTGCTGAGCATAACCTCCTTGAATGGGGGAAGTGGGATTAATCCAATTTTTAAATTGCTGGTCGTTTGCGTATCGAGTCCAAGAACGCTGATGACTTATTCGAATTCGATATCTAACTAATCTCAAATTCGCAATTTTGGGACTTGGGTTGAACATTTAGAGCAAGTGTAGTTACCACAGTAGCACTACTATTGAAATTTATAAGTATACTTTAAAAGGTTCACACTAATCTCGCAACTAATAGAAACCAAGTTTTTTAGGTAGGTATACTAAAAGCTATGGTTGGTTTTAAGTGGTCCTCGATGAGGTGTACTTTAAACAAGAATAGATCCATTGTGCAATTGTGCATTGTGGTCCATTCGTTAGAATGGTACATCTTTCTAAGTCCCCCTATCCTATACTCTACACATTTTTACAAAATACGATAATTACGATTTTCACAACCCCAAAAACACGATTCTAAGAAAAAGTTTATAACAACACTGGATCCAATTGACTAAGTAATTGAAGCAAAATGATCACCCGTCCACCCGCATCGTCATCGCTCCTCTATTTGAGCTTCAGACTTCAGAGCAGCTCTAAATTGTGAGGTGCCATTAAAGATCGGCACTAGTTATTTTTATTTTTTTGATTACATTCCCAAAAAATATAATTTTTCATATTAAATACAACGTAGCTACGTCCCTTGGAAAGCCGATTTAGTATATTAGAAACTTCAGCCGACCTCACGGTAAATTATGCATGAATCCAAAAATCTGCCGTTGTTTCAAGATACATTTTAGAATGATATATTTTTAAGGATTCATATCTTTTTAAGGATTGCGTGTTCCTATGTATAGTGGTCGTACTGTTATATTCTTCCGTAAGTTTTCTGCACACGTATAGGTATGTAACTTTTTGCTAAGGAAAACCGGATCACTTTTTTTTACTTTCAACGATTGTCCTGTACTTTTTGCCAAACTCAACTAACTCAAGAACTGATAATGGAAAACTTCAGTTCACAAATGAGTTCCACATTTACAGTGACCTACAAAACCAGACGAGAAAAGATAAACAGAAGTTTATCTAAATGTTTGTTCAAGCCTGCCATTAGGCCAAAAGGTCGGTCCCACAGCATTCTAAAACTGAATTTATTGTCGATTTTTTTAGTATACATTCGAAGGGTCCAGTTCGGCATATTTATTTATGTCGAAATCACAGATATTAATCAAGACACAGCGTGGCTATCAATGAAAGATTGTCTATAGGGCTCAAAGATTGCTGCGTATCTCTTAACGATATAGCTGGATAGTACAACCTCACCCATTGCTAGGTTCCTGGTCACTGTGACATCTCAGACTGCGAACTAGCAAGACTAGGCTCCTCTGGCGTTGAGAGTGTAAATCTGGACAACGTATATGCACCAGTGTTCTATGTCAAACAAATAATTTATGCGAACGCAGCAGACAAAGGAAGTCACAAATGTCAACATCTAGGATATTTCTATAGTGCTATGCTCACCTGCCAAGATAAAACAAAAAACCCAAGGAGCGCCAGCGACTTAAAGACCTAACATCTCAAAAGTCGTTCATGTCTTTTTACGGATACTGCATCCAAACACATGGAATGCCAAACAATCGCTTCTGCAGAAACTACCACTTTCCCACTTTCTATGCAGCTGTCCTGTGCTAGGCTTTCTTAGGAAACTATTTTCTCAATGCAACAAATCATCCACTTTGGAAAAAAAGAAAAAATTTCGAAACGCAATCCATTCATTCATAGAGATATGATAATTGTTTGCTGTCATTTTCCTGACACCTAAAACTGTCAATGTCAAAATAGTATGTAATTTAAATCGAAACCAGTAATTGACATAAAGGTTACTGAAGTTTATATAAATACCTAGAAAGCAGCAGTCTTATAAGATTATTTATTTATTTATGTAACTAGAAAACTTTCAAGGATACGAAAATGAAATTCATGGTTTTCCCACATCAAGCAAGTATGTGAATACCTAAAAATATTGTCCGTCCATTTCTTTTTCGAAAATCGACAGAAGGCTCACATCCTTATATTTTTTTAATACATGCCTGGATCTACCAAATGTGACCCAAGTGGTACACTTTGTATAAATTTATTATCACAAGAATGTTTTACCTATACAAATTGAAGTTGTCCTGCCTAAATAGATAATTTGAATAGTTCACATTCAGAAGAAAACAAAAACTGTCCTTTGAATTTATCCTCTAAAATATTAAATACATACATAATATTTATAAATATTTTTCAACAGTTCCCTAATGACTCAAAAATTATGACATCATTCTGTATTTTTCGATCCGGAAAAAATTCGCCATCAAAAAAACTAACACAATTAGAGTCACTTTCAAAATAGAATTATGTACATACATATGAGCCGAAATCAACGAAAGCAAGGAACAAAAAAATTGTATCAAAAATGTAACAACATCACAAAGAAGTCCCTTCATTATTGAGTTTACCTATTTCGTCCTCCGGAAACTAGAATATACAATTTTAGAGGACAAGAAAAAAAAGGAATCAACAAACAAATTTATGTCCTTTAAAGGTGCGAGTGAAAATCTAAATTCCCTGGGGGGTTCGATTTTTTTTTTGTTTAACTAGACCCAGACGACAATGGCATAATAAAACAAACTGAAAACTGTTTCAAAACATGCCAAGGGAAGTTTCAATGACCAAAAAGCTATATAATCCGATATACACAAAATATAAAGTATATGTATCCTCAACGCCAAATGAATTGGTCGGAAATACACTCAGTTGGATATCAAAAAAGGAAAAAGAAAAATATGTATGTACAGTCTATAGGTACTCGCATATTGCTTCCTTCTATATCTCGTTTTAATTAAAACTAAACCCTCGACCGAAGTTTAATTGTGTTCGAGAACATCAATAACGTATAATCGAAGAAGAACCAACTTCGACTTCCTGTTTCTTGTTTAATACCATCAACAGTCTTATCGAAACATCTTCAAAACTCCAATTTGAGTTATGAAAAGTTGTCGTTTTAATGACCTTATCCATCGTACCATATGGAACACATATAGCGATATGCAAGAGCACATTCAGCATATGCTAGAAGTTGGAAGAAATTCCTCAAATTGACTTTTCTTTCCGACGAAACGGGTAGAACTTAATTCAATTCAAAAATACACTCGTATTACGAAAGAGAAGAAGACCGAAGTTAATTATCGCACTAATTAGAGTAAGCAAGCTATCACATTCAATGAACACCACCTCATCCAGCAAAACATAAGTTGAAAACGCAAACAGATACAGAATGGTGACTGTATGTACGCGCGGTCCTTGCCTCCCGGATGAAAGTTATGGTGCGCTTTTTCGTTAGATCCTCTGCTGGGTTGTTGCTCAGAGCGACAAAAACACTTTCCGCCATTCACCTGTTGCTAAATGGGCTTTGTCTGTGTAAGGCATTGTATATGAGATATGACTCCTTTTGACGCTCTAAGGGTATACCTTTTAATAATATATCCTGTATCTCAGTTGGGTATCCACTGTATGTGACTACTTTTGTTTAGTATGAATGTTTACAAATTGGAATTTTGTTTTCTTCTTTCATTTCGAATTAATGAAACTAAGGGGTTTGGGAACTGATCCTCTTTTTCAAATTTACATTTTTTAATATGTATCAGATTAAAAAAAAAAACACCACGCACGACTGAAACCGATTTCTTTTTTTGCTCTATATTTCGCACTTCAATTATTTGAAATTAATTTTCAAAACTCTACATCCGATGCACTTCCAATTGCACTTGAATGACACGCGAGGGTGTATGGAAATAACTCTACATGAACTACCCTACAACTCAAAGGTAACACAAAAGCAAATAAAAATCCCGGAAGAACGCACGGTGAACTCGCTGGCTCGTCGCTCGCAGTAACGTTCGTTATGGACTGATAAAGGTTTCCAATTCGAACGCACATTACACACGGCCACCATCACCATCATGGATGGATGATAAGCTGATATGCTCTGGAAGGAAAGAACCGAAAAACGCCTGTATTAGAAGCAACAAATATCCATGGGCTGGCAGTGCCACCCCCATCATAAATTACATCAACTGGCTTTTGCCTTCGTTTGCCAGGTGAACTTTTCGCCGAGCACATGAATTCGCCGTATTTTCCAGTTGAAGCTTCCAATCCCCATAGAATCAATCCTGTGTGGAGTATAAAATTGGCTGCCAAGTAATAGCTATGCACAAACGGAGCCAATGGGTCGAAGTAGAAACATCTGCATCCTGTATCTATACGAATCTATCGTTTTCGAATAAGCGTATCCGCACAGTTTGGGATAATATTTCCAAGATTCCTGTCACGCATCAAAGTTATTGCAGGAGATTTATTTATTTTTTTTTTTTCGTTTGAAGCCTCAACAGCTTGTCTCATCTACAAAACCGAATCCAAGTAAATCCACCGATGGCTGGTGCCTAGCCATTGGCATTGATACACCAAATCTCAATCGCTACGTGAATTAATTACTTGAATTCATCAATTTCACGCTTGGCAAAGTCGTGTGGTGAATTGTCAATGGTGTTCCCTCCCATCAGGCTCTTCGGGGAGGACCGAAATCACTGTGGTCCTACAATGATGGGTGACATATAGACATTCGGCGTTAAATTCCTTATATTTGGGTGAGGGTGGGAGGAGGCGACAACCTTAGGGTTGCTATTTCAAATAAGACAGCTGGTCGGATCAGTGTTGTTCATAATTGAAAGGATTACGCTGGGAGCAACATAAATCAATGGATTATGGCAGCGTCAAGGATTTAAAACCCAGTGACTCCTTAAGGGAAAACGGCAGTCAGTCGCGTTGAAATGGGATGGAATCGAGTAGCATTTCGATTGACTCGTTCAAGGTGTATTTGGGGAGTCTAGAAATAGAAACATAGCTACCTACCTAGACCTACGCTGAGGTGGTGTATTATTATGATTAGGATGGATTTATTATGGTGTTTGGAGGATGGGGTGGCAAGATGATATCAAAGAATTGTTTTCTTAATTTGAGAGTTATTTGGCGAGGGGGATGGTGGTTGTGTTCTTTTTCCTACATTACATTCAATTCAATATAAAATGTGTGCGCTGGTTGTTATGTGCTGTGTATTATTAGAAGAAGATGTGATGTTGACATTATAATTAAATTGCCTCTGTCACAATATGTAAGCTATACCAAGGCAAGATTGTTGGCAGGTTTGGCGGTGTGTATAGCAGAGAAGATAAAAAGGTTTTATGTTTTTAAAGCATTAAAGTTGTTTATAGCGAAAGTTACCTAAGGCATTTGGCAGCTTGCTAAGTATAATTTTTTGTCACAAAAACCATAGAGAAAGCACAAATTGGATTAAGCGCCAGATTAAGAAATAAAGGGACATTTCTATAGCCCAAGGGATAACCGTGTCTACTTTACACCTAAACTAAATAATTTCATGATTGAGGACCGCAATACCAAAAGTCAAATAATACAATAAACAAAGCGCACAGACGTTTTTATTGGAAATTCCTCAGTCCAACCTTTTTCAATGTCGAAAATGAAGGATATATCGCCTGGGGAAGATAAAATTGTATAATGGCTAGGTATACAATATTGTCTCATTCCATTGAGATTGTAAAAGTTACATTTTTGACAGACTTAAAGCCGACTTACGATAGCTGAGTGTGGAATTTAATGTCCCTTTTCTATGATTAAGGAAAAGTCAGAGGAAAAATAATATTTAGAGTTGTATTTTTTTAAGAACTAAATATTATGTTTTTGGTTGTCAGAAAAATTGTGTGCTACATAGTACATAGGTTGTGATTGTCATAAAGAATTACACACAATGTATTCTTGCCGGATATACGTAAAGAAATTTATCAGTTCGGTAATTATTTAGGGTAAAACCCCCAGTACTGAGCCCCCTGGATGTATTTCGTTATAAAGCTAAGATTCTGTTATTTAAAAAGAAAATGTTTTCTAATCAAAATCTTCCGTTACTTTTTTACTTGTAGTCTTTTAATTATTTTCCTATATGGTGTCACTTAAGTTATTAAAAAAATTCGGTAGGTAAATGCGGACATATCTTCCGTGTGTTGTCCAATAGGCAGATTTCTTAAGAAACACTTTCTATAAAGCAAGTGGGCAAGTATTTTGTTTATATTTTATATTAACTAATATAGGTTTATAATAACAATTAGAATCCATAGTACTTATTTTTATATTAAAAGTTCCGAAAAATTGTTTATTTATTTAAATATAGTGGGGGCTCACAATTGGGAATCAAAAATGAGCCGGGGGGGCTCACTATTGGGTAAACACTAAAAAAAACCTTGTTCCATTTACGAGCCAGGCCGATTTTTATATCAAATGTTCATAAAAAATATGCATTCATTCGCATATTCGTTACGTGTTACTTTTAAGCCTTCAATTATTAAATTAGGGCATAAAGTTACATAAGTGTATAGCTTGTAAAATGAATGCAGTAGGTATATATACAGATTTTGAAAATTACTCTTTTGGATTTTAGGTTAACAGTACACTTAGTTATTTACAATATAATAGCATTTTAAAGTTTAAAATGGTTCTTCCAGTACTAAGTTAAAACTATTAACCCTATCCGTATGGATTTTTCAGAAAAACGTCAAGAACCAACGTAAAAGAGATATAGGGTTCACAAGGACCCGGTAGGTGGTGCTGCGTTCGGGTTACAAGTCAGTTACAGTTTGGACCGATTTTAATGAAACTTTTTGTGCTCGTTTCCCAACAGAAACTGTCAGAGTCAAGCCCAACTAGCGAGAATCGTTGTTACTCCTCGCTTCCCCACTCAGTAATTAATAAACATGGCATGGGTGATGGGTATCAGCCAACGAATTCTTCCCAAAAATAAGCCTCTCTTACTCGAAGAAACCCGACAGAATGACAATAAACAAAAAACATCTCGAATAGCAACAACAACAATTTTTCAAAAATCAAGTCACAGATCATTCCGCAAAAATCATGAAATGCAACGAATTTTTTCGTATCCAGAAATGTGCACCCTTTGAAAATGTGAACTGCCCATGTTTTAATTAGTTCACATTATCGAGGTAGTACGTACTGCATACAACTTTGTGAAAAATATGGTTTTATATGGGGGCTCGTTATTGGAACGGAAAGAGCTCAAATTAGGAACATGGGGGCTCACTACTAGACCTTTTCGCACTTTTTAAATATTTTCCTTTTATTTAAATCTTACGAAAACTAACAAAAAAAACAAAAAATTAAATACAATTCGAATTAATCAACCTTTGATTTAGTGAAAAACGTGTTTCGATACATGTAAACAATTATTTATGCGAAAGAAGCAAACTCGAGATTATCCTTAAGGGGGCTCAGTACTGGGGGTTTTACCCTATATTTGCTTATTTTAACCAATTAGGTCTAGGAATAACAAACAAGGGTGGTTGAATCGTTCCTAACTTTGTTTGGATTGACTGTAAGAGTAATGCTTGGAAGTTTTACCAGAAGGTAAAAAAAACGTGTCATGGCAGAAGACCATAACAGAATCTTGGGCCTGTACCATAAACCTAAGACTGTTAAAACAGACGTATTTTAACAATTAACAATGGTTTTTGTAATACAAGTGAACTGTTCAATTGTAGATTTCTGGTACAGGTACCTGGGTTCGCGAAAAGCTAAAACCACGGAGCGAGCGACGAGTGAATGAGTGCCAAGCGGTACAAAATTAAAACATATAAATTCGTATAAGGTTTTTTGTTATTTCACTATAGCTCAGCTGTCAAGTACCTACGGTCTTAAAAAACGATTATATATGTAAAGAAAATGATTTTAATGAATAAATCTTAGATATTACCCACAAGTAGGACACTGCATTGGTGTGGTAATATAGAACGAATTTAGCTAAACTGACTGTCTCCGGAGTAAGTAGATAGCTCTAGGACCAGGTCGTAGTAAGGTCGAAATAGAAAAGTTTGTTTGAAAAGTTTTTCAACCCTTATAGGACGAATTTTGAAAAACGATGAATGAGGCATGTAATAATTTTGACTTATCTATTAACATACAAACTTTCACGTTCATACGGCTAACAGTTCTTGAAGCCCCCCTTACTCCCCGCGACTGATTTGGTCACACTTCTAAATCAGAAAAAAATCATGAAAATCGGACGAAGGGTTCTCGAGTTATGGAGGGACGAACAGATGGACGTTGCATTTTATAAGTGGTATGGATGGATGGTTAGATAAAATATGGATATGGATTTTCATAGAAGATATCTCTGATTGAATGGACGAACACACATTCACACTTGAACTATATTTCAATTCAACCCTTATATCTGATGGGTGTACACTACAGTTGGTGGTTGGGTGTGTATGAATCGGGTAGGCGCTGACTGGCATCAACTTGGCGGTGCCCAGCTGTTGTAACTTTTTCATACACATCAATTGTGCTTATTTTACCTCCGCGTGGTAACCACCGGGTACTGGCCTCGCCCTTCCGGGCTTGGCTTGCTAAACTTATAAGCGCGAGTGTTGAACACGAAGAAAATAGCAACACTATAATGCTCTGTCGGAAAGACTGACTGAACGAGTCTCAGAAGTCTTACATGAGCTCCTCAGAAAGAGGACGTACGGCGGATGAATTCACTAGACTGAATCAACGGTGTCGTCAACAGTCAAGATGACAGTTACCTTACTTGAGCAGCGGTGCCAGATTCCACGATTTATCGTATTTTTACGATTTTAGGGCTTAAAACTTATTCCAAGATTTTTGAGCTAAAAAAGCATAAAATTCCAAGATTTTTTTCAAATTTATTGAATACAAAAATTCATTTGCAATTTTCCAAATATCTTCTGAAAATATGAAGGTGAACGAGCAGCCACAAATACATAAAATGTATTATGAAGTGAAGCAATTAGTTTTTACAATTTTAGATTTTTTTCTTAAACCCGATATTTTAAAGGTGGTAAACATAAAATACCTTAATGATGAATTTAAATTGCCTTCGAATATTGTTTCAAATTGTATCTCCGTGTAGAAGTTCAAGACCAATTGGATTCTTTAAATCTAAACAGGAACGATGTTGAAGCATTCAAACAGGCTTGCTTGGGTTTCTATATAGAGCTTGTCCATCAAATCTTAAAAAAGATTTGACTTCAAAAACCAATTGCTTCAAAGTTTAACCCTTCTAAGTCCACTAAACATAATTGAAAAAAAGTAGATTATTTTAATCCATTATCCATTATTCAAAAGTTTTCCAAATTTAATTCTAAATAAAGATATTCAAGACGCCGATGCCGAATTTCGTGAGATAAGAAACCTCAATTTTGAATATCTTTTTTCTGCACCTCGATCTTCAATAGATGTAACATTTTTTTGGAAAAACGTTTTACAAACAAAGCATGGTAATGAAAGTTTACCATTTCCGTTAATGAAAAATTTAATTTTTGTTTTATCACTTCCGAAGTCATCTGCTACTGTTGAACGTATATTTTCTATAATTTTTATTTTTTTTTATTTCCAACAAAATCGTATTTCCACGATTTTGAAAGCTAGTAATTACGATTTCTGGGGAAAAACATCTGGCAGAACTTGAGCTACTTTGACGTATTTGAAGCTGAGGTCAGTGAGGATTTTTCATGACTAGTCAGGGTCCTGAAATAGAGATGGTGGCGGATGAACCCTTTATGGGCCAACGGCAGCTCTCACATCCCCGAAGTGGGTTACTGACACCGGATGAATCCGGCCCCTTTCGTCCAAGGGGTCCAACAAAGGGCCTGGCCCTCCAGGTTGGAGGTTGTACGCCGGGGTTACTGCCCGACTACGGAAAACCTACCTAGTTACGAAGCAACAACAAGCCTCGGATACGGATGATTTTACTGTTGACGAACCTGGCAAACGAATAAAGGACAACGAATTTCGGATCTGCACGTGGAATGTTAGGTCCCTTAACAGACCGCGTGCAGCCGAACAGCTAGCGGAGGCCCTTAACTGCTATAAAGCAGACTTAACCGCCATCCAAGAAGTGCGATGGGATGGACCGGGCAAGAAGAAAATGAAAAACTGCGACATTTACTATGGCGACTGCTATCGGCAACAAAAACAGCGCTTACTTGGATGTGGATTCGTCGTTGGAGGCAGACTTAGGCAAGAAGTCTTAAGTTTCAGCTGCGTGAACGAGCGCCTCACGACAATTCGCATCAAGGCTAAATTCGCCAACATTAGCCTAATATGCGCTCATGCCCCCACGGAGGAGAAAGACTACGACACCAAAGAGAGGTTCTACGAGCTCTTGGACAAGACATACGAGCAGTGCCCTAACTATGACATTAAAATTGTCCTAGGTGATTTTAATGCAAAGATAGGAAGAGAGGGCATCTTTGGTAGTACTGTCGGAAGGTACAGCCTACACGACACCACTTCCGATAACGGATTTAGGCTGATCGACTTCGCGGCGGGGCGAAATGGTGTCATAGCAAGTACGCGGTTCCCGCATCTCGATATTCATAAAGGCACATGGAGATCTCCCAATCAATCAACCGTCAACCAGATTGACCACATTGCGATCTACGCAAGGCACTCCTCCAGTATTATGGATGTCCGAACGTTCCGAGGGGCCAACATTGACTCGGACCACTACCTTGTTGTAGCCAAGGTACGCCTTCGGATATCCCGAACACCGCCAATACAAGTAAATACTGTGAGCAAGTTTGACGTCGGACGGCTAAAATCGCAAGAGGTCACCAGATCCTTCTCCGATCGAGTCTCTCTCAATCTCTCAAGAGGTTCTATGCAGCCAGCATCAAGCATCGAAGACCAGTGGCAACATTGCCAAAAAGCCATCAGAGACGCCGCCTCTGATGTGCTTGGTTTCACACGACCACCACAACGAAACCCCTGGTTCGACGACGAGTGCCGGCAAGCACATGCAGCGAAACAAGAGGCATACAAAGCGGCGCTGCAAAGAAGGACCAGAGCTGCTCGTGAGCTCTACGCGCAGAAAAGAAGAGATGAACACCGGCTTCTCAGGAGAAAAAAGAAAGAGCACGAGAAGCGCGCGATCGAGGAAATAGAGAGATGCTACAGCAGGAATGAGGTTCGGAAGTTTTAGCAAAGGGCAAAAAGAACCTGCCAAGGCTACAGAGCCCGAACCGAAGCCTGCAAGGACGAACAAGGGAACATCATAGTAGAATCGCAGTAGATGCTGAGGATATGGAAGAATTACTTCTGCAGACTGTTTAACGGCGATGACGAACTAAATCCCGCTGTCAGGCAGAATGAACCATTCAACCTGGACGATGAAGACCAACAATTCCGCCCACCCGACCTGGACGAAGTCAAGATAGCTATATCTAAGCTTAAGTCCAACAAAGCCGCTGGAGCAGATGGCCTAACCGCCGAACTATTCAAAGCGGCAGGCGATGACTTGGTTAGGAGCATGCACCAACTCATCTGTAAAATATGGTCGGAGGAAAGTATGCCCGATGAATGGAACCTCAGCATTGTTTGCCCGATCCTCAAGAAAGGAGACCCTCTGAACTGCGCCAACTACAGAGGGATTAGTCTTCTTAACATCGCCTACAAGATCCTATCTGCCGTGTTGTGTGAACGCCTGAAGCCTTTCGTCAACAACCTGATTGGTCCCTATCAGTGTGGCTTCAGGCCAGGAAAGTCTACCATCGACCAAATATTCACACTGCGGCAGATCTTGGAAAAAACCCAGGAAGTCCAAATCGATACCCACCATCTTTTCATCGATTTTAAAGCCGCCTATGACAGCATTTATAGAGACGAGCTATACAGAGCAATGTCTAGTTTTGGCATCCCTGCCAAACTCGTCCGTTTGTGCAGGATGACAATGGAGAATGCACGCTGCTCCATCAAGGTCGGTAAAGAACTCACCGAGACCTTCGATGTCAAAAAAGGATTTAGACAAGGCGATGCGCTGTTCTTCTTCAACATCGTTCTTGAAAGAATAGTGCAAAACTCAAACGCTAACACCAGAGGCACTATCTTTCAAAAGTCCGTCCACCTACTCGCCTACGCCGACGACATCGACATAATCGGCAGAACGCAGCGTGATGTCCCTGGCGCGTTCGTGGGCATTGAGACGGAAGCGGCGGAAATGGGTTTGGCGGTCAATGAGGGCAAGACAAAGTATATGCTGTCATCAAGAAAGGACACCCAACACCGACGTCTTGGACAGAACGTCACTATAGACAGATATAACTTTGAAGTGGTAAAGGACTTTGTCTACCTAGGCTCCGCTATGAACTCAGACAATGACACCAGCGCTGAGATTAAACGAAGAATAACTCTTGCCAATCGCTGTTTCTTTGGGCTAAGAAAGCAATTGAGTAGCAAAGCCCTCTCTCGAACAACTAAAGTGACCCTTTATAAGACCCTAATCATCCCTGTCCTACTTTATGGTGCAGAGGCATGGACTCTATCAAAAGTGGATGAGGCTACTCTTGGCTGCTTCGAGAGGAAAATTCTTCGAGTAATTTTCGGTCCCGTCTGCATAGACGGTGAATGGAGGAGGAGATACAACGACGAACTGTACGGGCTGTACAGCGACATCGACCTAGCCAGAAGAGTGAAGGTCCAACGACTGCGGTGGCTGGGTCATGTAGAGCGAATGGACGTGAATGCTCCGGCCCGGAAGATCTTCGAATCCACACCCGAGGGACGGCGCAGTAGAGGAAGACCGCGACTCAGGTGGCGCACGCAAGTGGAAGGGGACCTCAACCAACTTAGCGTGCGAAACTGGAGGCAGCTGGCCAAAGATCGTGCTGGCTGGAGACGCTTGTTGGTTGAGGCCCAGGTCCACCCCGGACTGTAACGCCACCTTAAGTAAGTAAGTAAGTAAGTACACTACAGTACATTCTCATATCGCACCTACTTGCTTAATACTCTTGCTCTCAATTTGCGGTCATTTAAGTCAGCAAGTTGAAGTCTCTATTGGAATTGGAATTGGAATGGAAGGACAATTGTTGCATGAAGAAAAAAAAATTGCCGTTGGTATTTTTAACTGTGTATACTATGCAACTACTGCGAAGGGTTTGGATATCAAGGAAAACAACAATCAACCAACAACTCCCAGCCAGGGTAAGCCTGGTGGAAAATCTTTTTAAATTGAATGAGAGAAAGTCTACTAACATCAGCCACCGGCAAAGCTTGCCTAATGAATTACCTGATGCGGTTAATTACTGTAATTAAGCTTGAGAAATGCAAGGGAAATCTTGGTCAATATTCGCATCACCACTCTCTCCCGATTCCGACACGGGTTATAATTACTTTCCAGCTAACTGTTTCACTAATATTCTTCTTGTAAGTGTTGAGCGAAATGTACCAAACGAATCAAAGGGAAACGTTGCTTTCTTTCTTTTTTTAAATATTATTTTATTTGCCCCGTTGGCGACTGGGTAAATTAATTGAATTCAAATTGATAGAACCACAAATCGAGCTGGAAAGCGTAATATTCACATACACACTCCTTATTCCGTCATGTGGCCACACTATGTTACGTAAACAATAACTTAATTCGATTGTGGTGTTGCGTTGCATTGAAGTCACCGTCATTCCATACACAGGCATAGTTGGCCTCCACGCACACAACACATCCCTGAGCGTTTATGTTGCCTTAACTTCGTTTATTTCTATTTAGCTCAACCTAATTGAAAGCCAGCGTTTGTTCCTTCCTCAAAGTACCCCGTGTGGTGCCTGTCAGTGTCATATTCATCCATCTAACAGAGTTGCACCTTATCTGACAGACAAGCTTACACGCACACGCACATGCACTTGTATTTTATCCAGGGATAGGCGGCAGAGCAGTGAGGGTGTTTATTTGTTTTCATTGGTGTATCCTTGCAGACTTGAAGCGAATAAATTGATTTTCTTTTTTTTTTTCGTTGACAAATTGAAATGGATGCATGTGAAAAAGGCTTTTATAGTGTGTATATTAGGCATAGCATCAGCGTTCGTGTGACAAGTGTTGCTTGGCAACTTAGAGGATATCGCGAACTGAAATATACATCGTCGTTAATGGTGACTGGTATACCTCCATAGCCTACGCATCAGTTGATGATTACTTTAACGGTATATAAGTGATGGACCCTTCCAAAAGATCAATTCCAAAATAAAATTGTACATACGTTGAATTACTCCTTGGTACTCGTTGTGATCTGATGCAGGCAGATATAATATTTTCCTCTCTGGATGTAGTCATGGTGAGTTTTCATTATGAAAATGGTCGTTCAGACTTCGTAACTATATAAATTCATTTGTACCTTATTTTGTGAAATTAAATTTGTTGAAAATATTTCATATTCGTTGCATCAAGAATAAAAGAGGAAAAGAGGATAAAGACTGACAAGCATTTATAGCCGTTCCCTCAAAATAGTTGTGTATGCCTTTAAAGGTACAGCATAGGGTTAGAAGTGGCTACTCTTAATATACAATCAACAACATGGACGAGATGAATGAATAATATGTATGTATGTATGTATGTATGTATAAATCCTTTATTTCAAAAAATAAGTGTTTAACAAAAAAAATTGTACTTAATAGTAAATTTAAGATGACATTATTTAAAGAAAGAAAAAAAAAAAAAAAAGGAATGTACGACTTTGACATTTCGTCGTCTGTCGGTAGTTTGGCATACTATTTATTTTATAATGTAATTCATATTAATTTGATTTATATTATATTCAATTTATATCTAATACAAAGGATTGCCATGAAGTCTTAGTTAAAGCTTTCAGAAGTTAAAATAATTAATTAATTCATTTCTATATTTAAGAGCACTGATAACAAAATTACTAAGCATGTTCCAAGAATTATCATTAACCCCGTTTAAAACGTTAATTATTTCTTCATCATTGAGTGTTGTTTTCTTAAAATATCTATACCTAAATTCCCCTAAAATCGGGCATCTACCAATGAAGTGTTGGATTGTTTCTATTTCCCTCATATTGCACAATGAGCATAGGTTGCAATCTCGAGTGTTAAATCTACTTCCATTAAGCCAGATCAGGTCACAGCGTGCTTTAAAGATCCATGATATTTTGTTTTGCCTGCATTTTTCATTGAAGTACGTTTGGCCTTTCGAGTAATCAAGTTGGCTATAAATTCTATCTGTGCTCCTTGACGCATTTTGAAGCATGCTTTGCCATCTTTTTTGCTTTAGCCCCTTCAGCAGTTGCTCTCCTTTGATAAGCCAATCCGTGCGCGTCAGATTTCCAGCCTACCATTGTAATTCAAAATCCGATCCTAGATTATTTACTTCTTTAGCCCAAAAAATTTATTTTTCCATAATTTTCTTCGACAATATATGGGACAATCTTCTGTCATCGTATTCAATCAATGTCTTGTAAATATATTGTAAATGTAGTTCTAATGTGTAAAAATGTCCACAAACAATTCCGGTTTCTATATACAGGGCATAACTTGGTGAGTTAACTGTAAGCCTCAGAATTCGCTTAAGGAAGTAGCACTGTAATTTATCAATATCCTCAAAATGTGTATACCCCCATATTTGTGCCGCGTAGGCTTGAATTGCTCTACAGACTGCTTGAAATAATTGCCACTTCGATTTGAGAGTTATTTCATTTCTGCCAAGAAAATTCCTCCATGTGGCATTAATGCTATTTTTAGCTGAATTGTTTCTATTATCAACATGCTTTGCAAATGACATTTTTGGAGTAAGAATCACCCCTAGATAACAGTACTCTGACACAATTTTTATTTGATCTCCTTTAAATATCCAGTTTTCCTTAGAGGAAAGTCTTCCACCCTTTCTAAAAACCATAATAGCTGATTTCTCCAAATTGATTTCCATATTCCATATGCTGCAATATTCTTCTAAACGTATTATCATTGTCTGCAAGATTTTTACATCATCTGATAGGATTTAAATATAGAGCAAAGAGTACTGGGGATAGAAGGCATCCTTGTTTTACTCCCGAGCCCGTCTCAAAGTACTCAGAGAGATCTCTTCCCGTCCACACAGCCGATCTTGTATTACTGTAGATATTTTCAATAAGCTTAACTATCTTGGTTGATATTCCAGCATTATGTAATTTAAAAATTAGATTCTTTCTCGGTACTCTATCAAATGCTGCCCTAAAGTCAACAAAAAATGCATACACCTTTTTCTTCTCATGCAATGCTAAATTGTATATACATATTATCCACAGTGGAGTATTTCCTCCTAAAACCAGCCTGATACTCTGACAGGATTCCATGCTTCTCAATCCAGAGTGATAGTCTTTCATTTATTACTCCCATCATTACTTTAGCAATACAGTTCATAAATGAAATTCCACGGTAGTTGCAGGTTTGATTTACATCGCCTTTTTTGAATATCGGAAACACTATACTTGTTAAAAATGTATCATCTACCTTGCCTCTTTCAAGAATTGTATTATATGCTTGCACTAGCACGTCTAAGAACTAACTTGTTGCATTTTTTAAGAATTCATATGATATTCTGTCCTCTCCAGGCGCCTTATTTAGCTTGACCTTTGCTAATGTTTGTTTCACTTCCTCTATTGATATAGGCCTATCCAAATCTTCATCTTTAATAAGCATAGGTGCATACTGAATTGCATTTGCCAATTGTGGTGGATTTAAGAGATGGTTAAAATAAGCCTTAAATTCTGAAGCTGGAATCTCATTGCTCGACTGATAACTTTGGTTTCTAATTTCCTTTGCCAGCTTCCACCACTCCTTGCTATCGCTTATCATATTGATTTTGTAGTTGACCTGATGATAGTACGTGAACTTTTTGTCTCTGCATATACGCTTGTAATTTTGATTTGCTTCTAGATATCTTTCCTTGTCTTCTGAGTTTATTGTCCTTTTGTATGTGTTTAGCAGCTTAAATGATTTTTTCCTTGCTGCGTGGCATTCAACATCATACCATTTACACTTTGCACTGTAGTTCGCCGCAGTACTAAGTTGGCTCGTGATTGAAGCCTTTATATGAATATATAATAACTGCATTTTAAGTTTATAAATGCCAGCAACATTTCCTTTTAGCTCATTTCCTTCAGACAGCCTTTAAAAATTATATTGTTTGATAAATATCCTATCCCCAAGAAAAATGTAGTTACATCAAATCACAGTCTTGGAAGTCAAGACACTGAACTCCGCCAAAACAACCTATCACCACTCCTTGAGTAAATCTATGGTTATGTGGTATAGGATACGTAATGTCCTCTGACAGCGGGTGGTCGTGGCGGATTGGTAAAGTGATTGCTGCTTGTGTAAGGTAATATATTCGAATGTGAGCCAAGATTACGAAAAGTCCCACTGACTTTGTGAGAAAAAAAAATTCTGTGAATTTTAAGCGAACACGAAAATCAATAACAAGTCTTCAGAAGAGAAATATAGCGGTACGACGTGTATTGTAGTTATCTATTATAATAAAACTGTAGACATTTTAGGTGTTACCTATAATAACGTGAAAACTACTTGACACATTACAATTAAACTTTTTCGAAACGTTTCTTAAAAGAAGGCTTTAGGCTATATAAACATCTACTGCTACATCTAGGTACTGTGGGACTGTATTAATTTCTTAATCAATACAAAAACTGACTTAAGGGAGCCAACACTTTTATAAATATTTTAAGCTACCAAGCAGAAATTATCTAGAAGCTGAAATACAGATCAAAATCTGACATGATTTGATTGTGTAAAATCTATAAAAAATGCCGTGAAAAATGTATAGTAAATCATCAATTGAGAACGGCTAGGCCGATTTGGCTCAAATTTTCTTCAGTTGTTCGTAATTACTAGGAGAAGGTTTTTACCTTCTAGAAATTTTTGGGAAAACCCTCCGGAAAACGTCGGGAAATTGGAAAAATCGAAAATTGTTTTTTTGTATTGATTTTTTTGTGTGGGATTGTTCCAAAATGTATTTTCGAATGGAAAAATAGAAAATTCTTAGTGAAAAACTCGAAAAATTGCGGAAAACGCGAAATTTTTTTTTTTTTTTTTCGACGAAATTTTGCATTTTATAGCATGATTTGATTATTTTGGACTATGTAAAGGTGGTGTACGACCGAATACTTTTTCGATCGCCAACCGCGGGATCTCTATTATTTTGATCTTTAATAAGAATTAGATAGATCCTGGGTTGATGATTCGTTTGAACGATTGAAAAACGGAGGCTATTTGAAACTTGAGTGTATCTTGAGACGACGACGACGTAATTTATCAATCTTTCACGTTTAACCGATAGCGGATTTTCGGAGGCGATTGGACAAAGAAATTCTCAAATAAAACGACAAGAGTTTCCCCTAAGGAGATAACAGGTTTTTTCGCTTTAAGAGTGAAATTCTGATTGTATAAAAGTTTGAGATTGTAGTGAATTCATAAAAATGGTGACTGCTATAAGTATAACTTAGGCTCGAAAATTATGATGAAGATGACGATGACGATGACCGACGACGACCGTCTTCTTTGTTTGTTTTTGCGCCAGAAAACAAATCGAAAAACATCGTTTATCATATCGCTCTCTACTGATTTCGAATCCATTCAAATAAATCACATTGAAATTTGCACTATCTGTGCTATCACTCTGGAATTTATCTGAAGGCGTTAAACGAATGTGAGGGTACATAAAATTAAAAAAAAAAGAGTTGGTGAGTTTCCACATATCAATGTTTAACAGCTCTCGTTCACCCCATTTCCACAAAATCTAGTTTGTCAGTTCATTAACAATGAAGTTTTGACAAATGATGTCTTGACGGTGAAATAGCAACGGTGAAACCATAAACAAAGACACATGTGTTGAGTGGTGGGACCTGCCGAAAGATTGGCCTTCCTTGCATATCAAAATGTGTCTTTTTACAAACAATTGGACATAATGCCAATTAATGGTCACTGCCAATTAAAGACAAGGTCAAATTTTGTTTGACAACTGAGCTATTTCCCCTTTTCATGAGAATCATTTGTCAGTTATTGGACGCGTTCCATTTACCGCTTGATAACTAGTGCTATGTTAATGGAACGCGGCCATAGATAAGTTAGTCAATTCAATGACAAACAGGCTTTCGTTATTTCGACTTGCGATAAAAATACGGGAGCGGGTCATAATTCTGCATTTCAAAATTCTGTATCGACAAAATTCTGTATATTTATTTTTTGAAAATACTGTACGAACAAAATTCTGTATTTCAGAATTCTGTATTTCAAAATGCTGTATATCCAAAATGCTGTATATCCAAAATGCTGTATTTCCAAAATGCTGTATATATGCAAAATTCTGTTTTCCGAAATACTGTTTATGCTCCAATAATTCTATACTTTGAAAAAGCGTTTGCATAACAAAAAGCAAGCTTTGATATCATTTTTAAAATTTATTGAGAACAAAATATGTAAAATAAATTGAAATTCAGGTGCCTACATAATTTAACAAAAACATAAGCCAGAACCCAGAAGACAGTGGCAGTGGCGAGGTGACCAAGTGGCAGGTGGCATAGGAGTGTGACGACGACGGAATGGAAGTGGTTTAGTTTAAACTAGTCATATCATATTGTAGGGGCTTATGACGACGTGGATTTTTACATTACAACTGCGTATTTTTGTTTACCCGGAAACTAAAAACATGCGAAACGACCAAGAATTAACAGGTACGACATTTTAAGAACTGATGAATTTGTGGCACTATACGTTGTTTGCCACTTAAGTCCCTTTCATATACCAGTTGCCGCCCTTCCATCGCCACACCAATCCTATGCCACCGCTACGCCACTGCCTCACCACTTCGGTGCGCGCCTTGGCTAAGAGTAAACTTAATACTTCAAAGAAATAATATGAATTATTGCATAAAGATAACCACAAGTTCTAAATTGATGCAAATAAAAATTCTTTAAGGCAAGCGCTAAAGGTAAAGCTTTGATTGCCGTAGCAAAATTCTAAACGTATTCGTCGCACTTTGTTGTCATAAATATATGTTGACATTCACGGAGACAGTAAATTATACAAGAATTCTGTATTTTGAAAGTGCGCACTTTTTTACATTATCAAAACCATTTTTTTTAAATACAGAATTTTGATATACAGAATTTTGAAATACTGGGGTCTCATCGCGTAAGGCTAAAACGATCCAACGACGTCGTCTCGACGATGCTGCTACTTCGTGTAACAACCAAAAAACGATGATCGTCGAAACGATTGAACGATCATCGTTTCTTGTTGCTTCACGTAAACAATTTAACTGTCATGTAGCGTCGTCGAAACGATTCGATTGAACGATGGCTCCTTGGCAATCGTTTCATGGTTTTTGGTATATTTTGTTTCCATTTAGGGTTTTTAAAAGCAAAACAAAAATGTTAAAGAATATTATTTCAATCAAATCTTTCATAATTTCGGCAAATAGTACACTCCATTCTGCATTAGTGTGGTGAAATGTGAAAATATAGAAAAAATATCCATCCATAGATACACTAGAAAGTTCACATCACACCCTTGTTATGTTCTCTTTGGAGTACACAATCATAGAATTGCATTCATTAAATGGTTTTTGAAAAATGCATTCACCAATTTTCTCTTATTTTACAACCCCTAATCAATAAAATTTTTCCTGCACCGAAAAATGTTTACCTATTTACCTATACATACATTTCCACATAAAAGACAACAACACACACAAATTATACCCTTTTTATTGGTTTCCAGTTGTCACAGTTTGTTTACAGCCCTGCTCAAACTGTTCAAAACGAAAACGATGGACGATTCGATTGAACGACGCGATTGTGTTGTTACATGAAGCTAACTTAAAACGACGTCGTTTTGTTCAATCGTCGAGACGATGATCGTCTGAAAAGTTACGCGATGAGACCCCAGTGTTTTGTTCATACAGAATTTTGCTCATACAGAATTTTGCTCATACAGAATTTTGAAATACAGTATTTTGAAATACAGTATGTTGAAAACAGAATTTTGACCATACAGTATTTCAACCCCAACCCTAAAAATACGCCAATTTCTAAACGACAAGTAGAAACCTATCATATAGCCATGTTAGCATATAAATAATACATTTTATTGAATTGTGATTTTGAAAATTGTCTTTAGTTACCTATGTGTCTTTAGTTACATCACGCCTTACCTAGAGTTTAAGAGACCCTTCTCTAGCGCCTATCCCAGCAGAGAAGACTGGAGAGACGGACTCGTACCTAGCACACCAACCATAGCCGTATTTACAGACGGATCAAAAATGGACACTGGGGTAGGGTCAGGTGTCTTCTCTGAATCGCTGGGTATATCAAAATCGATACGCCTCCCCGACCATTGCAGCGTTTTCCAAGCAGAGGTCCTGGCAGTGACAACAGCAGCCCGTGAGTCTGTGGTAAGGGCAATACCACCTGAAGGTATTACCTTCTTTATCGACAGCCAGGCATCAATAAAAGCCATAACTGCGCCAGAAATAAAATCGAAGCTTGTGAAGTCCTGTCGCGAAGAACTCAAGGTTCTTGGTACACAGCACAAGGTATCGCTCTGCTGGGTTCCGGGACATGAAGGCATTCCAGGCAATGAGAAAGCAGACGAATTAGCAAGACAAGGTTCGACAGCTGTTTCAGAACAAGCTGATCCCTCTGTGAACATCCCGCCTTGCACACTCAAGCTTGAAGCAGGGAAAAAAGCCACAAGAGAGGCGAACGCAAGATGGGCCACCTTAAACACTTGTAACACTACAAGAATGCTATGGCCGTCCTTCAACGAATCAAGAACCGAGAAGATAATGCGGAAGGATAGGAAATCCCTGTCCACCCTCGTAAGTATCATAACGGGGCACAACACCCTGCGGTACCATATGAAGAAAATGGGCTTAACGGAAGAAGAACTTTGCAGAGGCTGCGTTGATGAGGGAGCTCTTGAGGACACAACCCACTTCCTATGTCACTGCCCAGGTCTCCAACACACCAGGTATAAATTCATAGGGAGTCACTTCTTCACCGACCTAGACGAGCTTTCCAGCACATCAATAGACCAGATAATGAACTTCGTCAAATCAACAAGATGGTTTGTATTTAGCAGCACAGTAAGTAATTTGAATACAGGGTTATAATGGGTAAGGGACGACCTCTTTCCCCCACGGGCATCACAATGGGTCAGTATTGACCTGAGTGTGGCACGGAGAAATCCCCGCCAGCCCACAAACCTAACCTAACCTACCTATGTGGAATTAGTTTTTAAATATATCTAGTTAATTAAATTTTTTTTCCTAAATAAGATAACTGCTATTATAAATTGTGTTAAATACCGATAAATATCTTTACTTATACATTTATCAGAATTTCCATTATAGGAAATTCGCTAAAATTTAAATTTTTAATTTAATAATTTAACATTTTCTGCCTTCAAATCGAAAAAATATAAATATAAAATACCTACCAATTTTTTGGAGGAAATAATAAAAATAATATGTAGTTACGTACATACCTAGGTATTTTTATTTTTTCTTAATAAATTTGTATTAATTTTCTTTACAAAATTCCCATACCTAAACCGTGAAATATGTATGGAAGGACATCATGCTATGGGAGGTCATTTTACATATAAAAAAAAACAACAAAGCTCCTGTGTTTGCACAGTAGGTACAGACCTCTATCTTAGTATAAATCATTTTAAGTAAAAAAAAAAAAAAAATATTTTAAGTGCAAAGTCGATTTCCTATATTCGAAACACCAGTCCATAATTTTTTCATATCTGTACCTAGTCTACATTATTTATCGCTTTACCTAGCAGGACATTCATTTATAGACATCGCTTTTGTGTTATCGATTCAGATTTTATTACACTCCCACAGGATTATACAATATACATTACAGGAGTAATCTGAAAACTTTAAACAGTGCACAGCATTTCAGACTGTGCTATTTTACTGCAACACATTTTTTATTTGAATGAGCATTGAAAGTGACTATTCCTAAAACATTTGTTGTTACTGATTGATTTAAAATATCATATAGCACAATTGATGTACAACAATGTAGGTACATACATATGTACTTACTTCCTATTGAAATCCTTGTTATAAATGCATTTGATAAATGTCAACCCGAAATAATACCCATTTCTCTATGCAGCCACTTCACGTTTGACATTAACGACACTTGCAGTTCAAAGCAAAATACACACACATTTAATCCTTCTGTTCATACAACAAACACTTTTCATAAATATGAATTTCCCGCTTTTTTTTTTAATTCAACAACTCGAATTTGTATTTGTTTTTTGTTTTTTTTTTCGTTGTAATTTTATGATTTACATAAAAAAATGGATACCCAGAAGCGTAACATGTATGATTATATTATTACACCAAAACTCGTGTACCTATACATATTCCACCTTCAAATGCTATCATTCTCCTCATGTGTTTACACTTAAAAAAGATTAATAACTCACTTCACTTTGTAGGGGTTCAAAAAAGAAACTGCAAAAAATATACCAGAACATTTTTCATTATTTAGAGTTTTGTTGATTGGCTTGTTTGTACAACATTTTCAACTGTGAGGTAAATTGAATTGTTTTGATTTTCATACTTCATACTTGTTGAAAGTTAACTGAAACCCTATTTATGTTATTCTAAGGAGAAAGGTACCTATGTTTGTGCTACGAAATTATTCACATCTATTCATAATCTGTGGGCGCAGTAGCGCAGTGGTTAGTGTGCTGGACTGCTGTGCGAGGGATCCCAGGTTCGATCCCCGGAAAAACACAAATTACATCTTAGTGTTTTTTTCTACTGCGCCACCTCTCGCGAACGTCTGACAAACATCCGAGAGTATACAGCGCGTACCAATTCACTTGGCCATTCTACTGCGCAGGTTTCTGTGTATTTTGTTTTTGTGTTTTGTTTTGTGTCGTGTATATTCTCTTAAATCCTCTCTCTGCGCAACCGACGGTTGGCCAAGTGAATTGGTTCGCGCTATAACTGTCCTGAAAAAGCTTCTCAATTCAGCCGTTCGGAATCGGCATACAATTGTAGGTCCCTTCCATTCGTTCCAAAAATAGAAACTCACACAAACGAACCACCGAACCGATTGAGCACACATTTTGAGAAAATCTTTGTTATTGGCCCAGAGGAGTTTCTGTGAAGATTGGTCAAAATTGGACAAAGGGGCGTGGAACCGCCCATACAAAAAGTATCCCTAAAACCGCCGAATCGATTGACTTGAATCTTACAGACAATCTTCTATCTAGGTATTGCCTTAGGAGTAAGATTGGTCAAAATTGGACAAAAGGGCGGGGCACTGCCCATACAAAAAACATCTTCTATGGGGTGAAACTCGATGACGTTATAACTCGATAACAGATGTGCCGATTTTCATGATTCTTTTTTGTTTTATTGATTTATTTCTGTTTACGCAGAAAGAAAATTCCAGAAAAGCGATTTATTCTCATTTGCCGCATTTAACACAATTTCTGTGCACGGGCAGAGCCGGGCGGGTACAGCTAGTCTATAATAGCCGTTTTTTATTATCAGCTATGATACATACAGATCGTCGATTTACATGCACTTACAACAACAACATGTGATCCTGCTTTTCATCGAAATCACGAAATATGATCTGAAAATTAATTCAACTATTTCTCATTGTTGTTTCGTGGCGTTGTTTATTTCATTCACTAAATGTTGGTGTCCCTGTAAATTATAGCCACACAGTAATGTTGCCAGACCAAAATATGAAACACAATTAACAGCACAAAAAATCAATTAGATAGCATTTTTTCAAATTCGAATAAGTTACTACTCCGACTTTCGAGATGTTTTGTTTCGCTATATAGCTAGCACAGAAATATAAATGTAAATAATTATCAGTACAATACGGTTAATTATGATGCATATTTGAACATAACATTTGAACATAGTTTCCCAAAAAAATCATTGAATGCTAAATGTATGCAGATTTGTATTCATATGGTAACAACCCAGGGCTGCCGAAAGTACTGCAATAGCAATATTATACTGCAATTTGTTCATCCAATACTGCGTACTTCCCAAAAGCAAATTATACTGCTCAACCCAAAGAATAAAAATTCTGTCTCTGCCTGCCCTAATTTCAGTGAAATGCATTTGCGAACTGAGCGCGCCCACTTTCCAGTTGTCATTCGATCTTAGCTATGACACTATGCTGTCAGTAACCAATAGGTTCTCAGTTGTTTATTTATTTGTGTCTTTTGATTTCTATATTTATGTTTAAAATATTAAGGATAATTGCTGAGAATTACGAAGAACTCTGCAAACAAATTTTGTCTCGCAAGTTTTAGTTGCATTGCAACCGCAAGGCATTGATCCATTGATTAGCTTCAAGTCTTGTCCCACTAATGACTCAATTTCCTAATTTTCTGGTAGGAATCGATGAGGAGTCATTAGATGAAGAATGGCGAAATCTGCTTAATTTAGAAAATATTTCAAAAGACTTAAAGCTACAGCAATTTTGGAACAAAAACACGAGTTGGGTGAAAAAATGTGACCATTAATAAAATATTTGTTCGGTCCTATTATTTCCACATAGCAGCGCGACTGCTGAAAGGAAGTTTTTGGAACTAAATCTAATAAAAGATAAGAAAAGAAATGCTTTAATGACGGCTACCGTAAATTCAATTCTTATGTCAATGGAATTAAATTAATAGACGGTAAAGATTCCGAAAAATGGAAACCGTCACAACAACCGATGGCAAATTATAAAAAAAAAAAAAAAATAAAAAAAAACTCTTTCATTCTTAAAGAGTACTGCCCGGTTCTGCGCAAAAGAATCGAATTATACTCCCCAACAAAAATCTGAAACGGCAGCTCTGTAACAACCCCCACACAACAAGTGAAATGTCAAACTCAAATATGAGCAAGTGCAATGGAGAAATCATCGCATTGTGACGTCACATTGTATCGTGTGGTTGCAAGATGGCTGGTGGCAATACGAAATTTGTCATAATTGGTATTGGATTTTATATGTGAAAAACAACTGTTGCCACAACTCAATCAATGATCCAGTTTGTTTTATTTTCATGATCTGATCCGGATCAGATCACCCTGAAAATAAAACAAATTTTGTTTACATTATATTTATGTAGCTGCAGGCCATCTATCTATTTAATAAAGTGGCCAGGCCAGGACGACCGGTGGGAGTGGATCCACCTCAATAGATTTGCATTACAAAATATACTTTCAAGTAGCAATGTCTACTACATGCTAACATTATTCGATAGGCGGCGCTATAGTCAAATGATTAACAAATTCTACATTTATAGACCAAATTGTTTCATATTGAGAATACATGAAGATAGGTAGGTATAGGTAGAAGGTAGGTAGGCTTAGATAGCACTAAGTGCCGTTTTGTTACCACAACTCATCTGAACTAGTTGTTCATGTTTATCGAAGTGGAGAGTTCAGAATCAGATCCAGCCTGTGGAATTCAAGAAGGTTATCACTTCTTTAATACCCCTCTTCGAGACTTCATAGAGGAAATCTAGTCTTAGCATAGGTAGTGAGAGAGGGTTTCTTTTTCGGTTGCGTCGATACAACTGCGACAGTGTGTACTAGGTGGAATGCCTAATCTGAGGGCATGGTTCTGGCTATGTTTTCGTGTTTTACTTAGAATTTGAATTGTTTTTTCCGCGCTGTAATTTGGTCATATCCTTCTGAATATGAAGAAAAATGGCCAAAATTTCCAACAACATCTTCACCAAGAAGCATTATGTCAAATTCTTAATAATTGTATTTCTTAGCAAAGCCCGTAGCCCGTTACTTGTCGACCGACAGCAAGAAGCTTAACAGCTTTATTGTAGAACCTACTCTTTATCTTGAGAATATTTCTGTTAAAATCTAGAATCCTAAATCTAAAAAGACATCCCAAAGTTTCCACAGAAAATTTTTCTCGCAAATGTGTGAGGACAAACTGTACAAGTACAGTGTACAAATATTTATACTTCGTAGTGATCAGCGTCCACATTTTCCTGACTACACGTTCTCTATTCGCACAGCACGACCACTAAGATAGAGTGCAGAATATTTATATTTCGAAGAATGTGTCTATACTAGCGTGGCCCTAGCCATCCGTCCGGGTTTTCCCGGATTTTTTCTAGATTGTCCGGGGTTTTAATTTTTTCATCGACAAGAGAAAAGCAAATTCGAAATTAACAGAGCTTGAAAGTGTTAATTTTATTCCCGTTTTTTGGTAACCATCAGTCTTTATAATACCATTCAAAAAGGAGATGGTTTTCTCTTTACCCTCTTCGTATTCATGAGAGTTATATTTTCGCCGTTTTTTTTCGGTGAGAGGCTTAGGCTTTTATAGGGGCATAAGGTTATAAGGTTTTATAAATTGCGTTTTTTGGAATTATTTTTTTTTAGTTTTAAAGAGGACTTTCCTGGGGTGTTATTTGGTTCGTCTTCTGAACGTTTATTGTGGCATATGGTGTATCGTTAGTTGGTAGGTCTAGGTACTCTGAGGCGTCCCCCAGCCTGTTGTTGAGTGCGATTTCTTTATAGTTTTTTTGTAACGTGTGTTATAGCCTGACTCGGGGCTATTCCGAGCATTTATCGATTCCATTTTGGTGGTACCTATTTGGTGGTAAATACACACACCCTTTTTAGGGAACCAACTCAGGTTGTTTTCGACTTCCCTGTATAACTTCGGAACCAATTGATCCAAAAACTTGGAGCATTTATTAATCTCATTAAAAAGATCGACCTCATCAAAATTCAACTCTTCAACACTAGTGGTTCTTAGGATACATACAGAGCTTCAAAAATCACAAAACCGTAACTCTCTCACTAACTTTCTGACAGATCATGAATATAATGAAGCAGTTCTTGCATCCTAACCTGATGCCATCCTGGAATCATAAAATTTTGCACAGTGGTAAATCCTGTGGTAGGTTAACTTGGCAAGTTTTTCGTTTGCCTATAACTTAATGAATTTGAAAATGTTACCAATTTTTTTTATACATTGAACCTTCTTAGTCTAAGACTTTGGCGTACATTTAGATCTCATTACTTTTCGTTGTAGACTAGTTTTTTTTTTATTCTATATATAGGAGATCTTGGCTCTCAGGCAGACTGATGTAAATAAGGGAGCGTATTAAAGCAAAGCTTTACGTCAAGTAAGTCAGTATGAAAATATCAATTGTTGTAAGTCTCAGTAACAGATGAACCAAATTAGACAATCTGCGAAGACAATTACAGACGGCAGTTATTAATAAATTTATATGATATTTTAATTGCTCCTGTTCAGACTTGTCCATGGTAAAGGTAGTAGTGAATAACTGTAGCTATTTTTATATTTTTCATCTTTACAAAAGATAAGACTATTCGATAGCAGCAAGCTGATACTTTTGCGTATGTGTTTCCAGATACTAATACTAATGATGATTCGAAAAGAAAGATTGTGGACAATATATTGCACCCTCACTGATGTCAAAGTGATTGATGAATCCAATTCTTTGTGGTGAATATTAATGAAGTTAATTAAACACTTTTGAAATAAATCAATCGATCGAAATGTTCAATTGATTTAATTATTTTACAAATACAAGAGACGCCATATCGATTATACCTTACGTCAAGTCCCATTCATTTAACCAACCTACAGAGAAGGAGGTGCAATCTCAACTTAGAAATACATTTACTAACAGCACGTGAAATAGTTTTCCACCCTAATTAACCACTACCCCAATCACTACCACCGCTTACAAACTTTACTGCATGTGCTTTCCTCCAACATTCCTATCCAAATGCTAGGAAGGTTTATTGCAAGTTAATAACCTCCACCTGAAGTACCATCCAAAGTTCAATCAGCGTAGATACATTCGCCAATTCCAATTTAATAAATTGAACAGAGCGAATGTATCCGAATTTAAGGATACTTATATAAGGTTAACCCCTAACTACACTTCCTCCCCATTAAACAACTTTAAATTTATTACAAAGGAATGTGTATATAGGTATACCGTATACGGTATATCTATATGGTTTAACATCTATATTGTGGCTCTATGTATGTAGAAAGTTTTCAGAAAGAACCAATTGAATGCTCACAACTTATAGTACCCCACTTTATTTGGGGATATATCCATTGAAAGTTGTCATTCCCATCACGATTTCACCATTTAGTGTCATTTTTGACCTCGTCGCTCGCCCTTTTTAGCCTTCGACCAATAATACCTAAATCGTTGGCTATCCAAGTTTCAATAAAAATTATTTGTGGATTTTCTCTTCTTTTTTTTTTGTAGAACGTAAACGAAGTTCATCTAAACTTCATATGGAAGGATACCAAAGTTGAGCAGGATACTTTGAGCAATTATTGTATACGATGCAAATTTTATAGTTGAAATATTTAAAATAATTAACAATAAAATGTTGCCTGATGTGGAGTCGAAAAGCGACAGGAATTTTTCTCTATTGCAACATTATTAAAATTCTTTGATTTTTGATTTTATTTCTTCATGGGTTACATTGAAATACCATTTTCCACTTAATTTAAGATACAAACAATATGCACACCGACCAACTTCAAATACGTACGTAACGTATGTATATTTATATACCCGCCCTAGAGGATGCGCTGCAAAACTCTTGACATTTTATGGAAATTGTTCACTTTAATAAAGCAGGAAAATTTAATATCTGGTTAGTTAAGAGGTTTCCTTATGTAGACAGTGTTGTGGGGGAGTTTCCCTGCAATTGCGGTTTTTCTTGTCGGTTTGAGTAGACAACGTATGGGCAAAATGCTATTGTGTATATATGTGACTTTGTAATGTACGTTCGTGGTATATGAAATGACAGAATAAAAGTGGTTCCCTGTGCATTCTATTCCTTTTAATGGGTTTCCATTTCTTAATATTTTCTTGTGTAATAGCCTCTGTAACGAAGCTGTTATATTTAATTCAAGTTCTTCTAGACCTTTTTCATAGTAGAGAAAAGATCCTAAGACATCTGTTGAGTTCGACTGGTGCTATATACGTCGACACAAAATGTAAAGCAATATACAAAATTTAATGTCAACACTGGAACCAAGAATGCCTTCAAAAGGCTTTGTAAATGGTGTAAGGGGCAAAATACGCAGTAAAATAAGAGGTTAACCAGAAGATGCTGCATAGAAGGACGAGAGTTCAACATAGTTGGCCCGACAACCGAGGATTCGAAATTGTCGACTTATCTGTCAAGTTCTGTGAATAGATATGTCTGATACTTTTTGTCAGAATCGACCACAACAGTTGCTTTTAGATCAGGAAAGTTGATCAATTTTGAACAACATGTCTTCGAAAAGTCCCCCTTTCCACAAGCGTCGCAGACAGACACTTAAACCTACTTACTTACTTACTTAGGCGGCTCTACAGTTCGGGGTGAACCGAGGCCTGAGCTAACAAGCCTCTCCAGTTATCCCGATCCTTAGCTAACTGCCTCCAGTTGCGCTCTCCTAGTCGGTTGAGGTCGCCTTCGACTTGCGCGCGCCACTTAAGGCGAGGTCTTCCTCTACTACCTTGTCCCTCCGGGTTAGACTCGAAGACTCTACGGGCCGGAGCATTTGTTCCCATCCGCTCTACATGTCCTATCCATCTTTTCGACTTAATCGCAGTTTTTTGACCAGGTCGATGTCGCTGTACAGCTCGTATAGTTCGTCGTTGAATCTCCTTAGTTGCTCGGGATGGGGCTCTACTACTCAATTGCCTTCTTAGCCCAAAGAAACAGCCGTTGGCAAGAGTTATTCTTCGTTTATTCTTCTGAGATGTTGTTGTCAGAATTTATAGCAGAGTCGAGGTAGACAAAGACTCTCACTACCTAAAAGTTATAGCTGTCGATCGTGACATTTTGTCCGATTCTACGATGTTGGGTGTCCCTTCTTGTTGACCGCTAGACCCATTTTAGCCGCTTCCGTTTCTATACTAGCAAACACAGCTCGCTGTGTTCTACCAATTATGTCAATATCATCGGCGTATACAAGTATACAATTGGATCACTTAAACCTAACACTCTAATATGCTTCGCAAAATGCAAAGTGACCCCTAAGAACGACAATAAGTTTGTCTACAGTCTATTCTGCTGACAGAAAGCAGGAATACCGCAGACTTCTTACTGACTTTCGGGAGTATGTGTTTAGTCTGCCCACATCCATGGAGAGCCATGCCATACATAATTGTGTTCATTAGTAAGCCAGTTGTCATTGGAGGCCCTGACCGAGGAAGCAGGAAGATACTAGAAATTATCCTCTGAGCCTTTCTAACCAATCTTATCGGATATATCATTTCCCGCGGTCCCAGTGTGACCTGTCATAGATACTCCGGCCCCGACACCTATTCCTAACAATAGATTCGGCAACTATGAGAATAGCATAGATCTCCGCTTAAAAAACAGAGTCATGATTGCCTAACGAGTAGTAAAGTCGATTACCACAAAGCCAATAGCACCTTGACTAGTTTTGAAACCATCCGTGAAAATTATCCCAAACAAGGCTCAGACTCTAGCTGAAGCCAGTCCTGAACGCAAGGAAAGTTGACTCTGAATTTGCTCAACAGCCGAAATTCCGGTGTCATTGCATCAGACAGCATATCCATGGAACTAGGGTCGTAGGATATGTGTCGCGCAAGGTCATCGAAAGTTCAGTGTATAGATGATACAAAAAACCACTCCGCCTCAGACGGTAGTATGCTTTGATATATGTACCATGTTAAAGGTATAAAGTAGGCGGTAAATCAATCAGAGCATCTAGAGCAGAGCCCGTCGTTCTTGGGTAAGCACCCCATGCAGCCAAAACAGACCGTTCTTTGGAGTTCTGTGCAGAAGGCAGTATGTAGACGCATATGTTAGAAAATGCCTTATCATAGCCATATAGATCCAAAGGACATTTTTAGAAAATAAGGTCCACGTCTAACCGAAAGCACGTTGCACTGCCAGAAAACTGAGAGCGCCTTGGATGTCTTCGACTTCCCACGCTTTGCTCAAAGAAGTTTCTTATCCATGGGCACTCCGAGATATTATTTTGCTTCAATGGAAATCTGGATAGTGACGCCTTTTAGCACTGACTGAGTCAAACCGGTTATAATCCTTCGTCACGTAAAGAGAGCAACCTTAGTTTTCAAATGATTGACCGAAAGCCCATTATTTCTAGTACACCATTTATCGACCATATCTAGGGCTATCGTTAGCACAGACAGCCAGATCCGACAGAAAGTATGGCAAAATCATCCGCGTTATCTAGCAGAGTTACACAATTACGCATACAGTCAAAAGTTGCATTGTCGAAAGCGCCCTCTATGTCGATGAAAATGCCCATAACGTATTATTTCTCCACTTCTTGCAACTATATTTTAAAGTGCCAGTCTCACAGAAATTTTCAACGGTGATTTAGGCATGTTGCATCTCACATAAATGGTGCATTCTCACTTTAGACCTGGGCACCTGAATCTCGACAAGTCTCTTCAAATCTGTGAGTTTCAAGAGAGTAGAAGGAGTTGTACTCTGATTTGGAATTGGACACTATTCCAGCTGATTTCTTGACATTGGTATTGTGACTTTCCAATTCGGTCTATTCTATTTTCGAAAAAATATCGCTAGCAATGTTTTTTGTGTGGGAGGTGCCACGCCTCTTTAACCAATTCCCTGGTACATTTTTGACGTTTTTGAATGTTTGACTAATGTTTATAGGAGTTTTCTCCCTCGTATAGAAGGTACGAAATGAGCTTATAGTTGCCTTAATTTCTTAACACATTCGGAAGCGGGCCAACTATATAGCTAGCTATAGGCTATACATGCAAACTGCTGAACGCCAGTTTTTGAAGCTTGAATCCCAGGAATTAGAAATGGTTTCTTCAATTTCATGCCACTCGTTAAAGTCGGTAAGATATCCGGTATTTATAAAATAAAGTATATTATGTACGTAATTATATTCTAACCTAGAACGACAAAATGTAAGCTAAATTATGTATAGCTAAAGTTATGGCGAAAAATAGTTTTTACATTAATAATGAAAACTGCTAAACTTAGGGTGAACGGACAGACAGTCAAATCGATTTAAAATCTCTTCCAAATTAAGTGATATAATTGGCGATTATTTCGATATAATAACGACAAACTTTTTCATATTCCAAAAGAAAGAACATCTTCAAAGATCCAAATGGCCAACCACTAACACATCATAAAATTATGTATTTATAAAGCAAAACGAGCTTTTACGATGTTTCCATTCTCCTCATCCCTACCCGGATACAGTCCGTTTATCGTTTATGGTTGTTGACCCTTTTGAATGGGACCTTTTGAATTATGTATGTATACCTATTCCATCATAGCATATTCTCTGAACTGATTGACTTGTTGTAGATTCAATCTGGCTTATCCTTGTGAAAAGTAAGCGTAAGAAATATGAAACAGAAATTATCTGTCATTATGTAATAAAATGGCTTTTAAAGTTTCCTGGTGGTAAATTGAGATAGTTGTCAAAGCAATAGTAGTTGAACAGATAAAGGCACTTTAAAATAACGAGGACGATAGTGAACAGTGTGTCCTCAACGACAGATCAATATAAGTCATCAAAGTCGATTAAAAATATTCCTATAGCTAGGTTGGTGGTGTGGTTGGGTGTGTATGAATCGGGCAGGCGCTGATTGGCATCAACCTGGCGATGCCCAGCTGTTGTAACTTTTCATACACATCAATTGTGTTTATTTAACCTTCGCGTGGTAACTTTCGGGTACTGGTCTGCCCATCCGGGCGTGATTGCTGAACTTATTAGCGCGAGTGTTGAACACGAATAAAATAGCAACACTATATAATGCTCTGTCGGAAAGACTGTCTGAAGTCTTACATGAGCTCCTCAGAAAGAGGACGTACGGCGGATGAATTCATTAGACTGAATCAACGGTGTCGTCAACAGTCAAGATGACAGTTAACTTACTTGAGCTACTTCGACATATTTGGAGCTGAGGTCACTGAGGATTTTTCAGGACTAGTCAGGGTCCTGAAACAGAGATGGTGGCGGATGAACCTTTTATGGGCCAACGGCAGCTCTCACATCCCCGAAGTGGGTTACTGACACTGGAGGAATCCGGCCCCTTTCGTCCAAGGGGTCCAACAAAGGGCCTGGCCCTCCAGGTTGGGGGTTGTACGCCGGGGTAACTGCCCGACTGCGGAAAACCAACCCAGTTCCGAAACGACAACAAGCCTCGAATACGAATGATTTTACTGTTGACGAACGTGGCAAACGAATAAAGGACAACGAATTTCGGATCTGCACGTGGAATGTTAGGTCCCTTAACAGACCACGTGCAGCCGAACAGCTAGCGGAGGTCCTGAACTGCTATAAAGCAGACCTAACCGCCATGCAAGAAGTGCGATGGGATGGACTGGGCAAGAAGAGGATGAAAAACTGCGATATTTGGATGTGGTTTCGTCGTTGGAGGCAGACTTAGGCAAGAAGTCTTAAGTTTTAGCTGTGTGAACGAGCGCCTCACGACAATCCGCCTCAAAGCTAAATTCGCCAACATTAGCCTAATATGCGCTCATGCCCCCACGAAGGAGAAAGACGACGACACCAAAGAAAGATTCTACGATCTCTTAGACAAAACGTACGAGCAATGCCCTAACTATGACATTAAAATCGTCCTAGGTGAGGAAGAGAGGGCGTCTACACGACAGCCTACACGACACCACCTCCGATAACGGATTTAGGCTGTTCGACTTCGCGAAATGGTGTCATAGCGGTTCCCGCATCTCGATATTCATAAAGGCACATGGAGGTCTTAAGGAGGTCATGGAGATCTTAAGGTTTTTTCTACTGCGCCACCTCTCGCGAACGTCTGACAAACATCCGAGAGTATAACTGTCTTGAAAAAGCTTCTCAATTGAGCCGTTCGGACTCGGCATAAAATTGTAGGTCCCCTCCATTCGTCCCAAAAATTAAAAACACACACAAACGTATGGTTGTGAGAAGCTAGGCCTTGGGTGTCTACACGCCTGTTGCGCCAACTATTTTTTTTTTTACATGGAGGTCTTCTGATCAACAACCGTCAACCAGATTGACCACACTGCGCAAGGCACTCCTCCAGCATTATGGATGTCCGAACGTTACGAGGGGCCAACATTGACTCGGACCACTACCTTGATGTAGCCAAGGTACGCCTTCGGATATCCCGAACACCGCCAAGACAAGTAAATACTGTGAGGAAGTTTGACGTCAGACGGCTAAAATCGTAAGAGATCACCAGATCCTTCTCCGATGGAGTCTCTCTCAATCTCTCAACAGGTTCTTTGCAGCCAGCATCAAGTATTGAAGACCAGTAGCAACATTGCCAAAAAGCCATCAGAGACGCCGCCTCTGATGTGCTCGTTTCACACGACCACCACAACGAAACCCCTGGTTCGACGACGAGTGCCGGCAAGCACATGCAGCGAAACAAGAGGCATACAAAGACCAGAGCTGCTCGTGAGCTCTACGCGAAGAAAACAAGAGACGAACACCGGCTTCTCATGAGAAAAAGAAAGAGAACGAGAAGCGCGCGATCGAGGAAATAGAGAGATGTTACAGCAGGAATGAGGTTCGGAAGTTTTACCAACATTCCGTCCACCCGACCTGGACGAAGTGAAGATAGCCATTAGCCATATCTAAGCTTAAGTCTAACAAAGCCGCTGGAGCAGATGGCCTAACCGCCGAGATATTCAAAGCGGCAGCCGATGACTTGGTTAGGAGCATGCACCAATTCATCTGTAAAATATGGTCGGAGGAAAGTATGCCCGATGGGTGCAGGGAAATAAGTCCCCGGGAACTAAGTCCACTGAGGGAATTAGTTCCCACCTAGTGGGAAATAAAACCACTTTCGTGAAAAGAACTTAGTTCCCATGTAAGAACAAATATAAGTATGATTTAAAGTGAACACCTTGCAATACGCATTTATACCACTATGGGCACACCCATATTGAGTCCTGAGAAACACGTAGACCTACGCCCCAGAGCAGTTAGGCAAGCCTAACTAACCCTGGTACAATTACCTGGCTATTGGTAGGATAGCCAGGTCCCCTTGGTGGGGGCGAGGTACTATCTCCACCTCTGTGCTCTAATGAACACATTCTGGTCTCGCATTTGAGAATAAACCACAGCCACCACGATGGTCCTTCCTCAACGGAATGGGCTGCATCCTAAGATGCAGGGGCTCCCAAACCACACGTGGCACCAGTTGTGTTTTAAAAGGTACTGGTCAACGCTTCCGCAACCCGAAAGTCACTTCCTATTTGGACTCCTTACCAAGATCCGAGGCAGCACCCTCTGTATATAGCTTTTGCTATATACTTCCTTGCGTTCAAATGTATACAAGCTTACCGTAAAGCAAACTGTATACGTTCTTGCGTTCAAAAGAATGTTAGGTAAAGAGTAGTTTGAACTTCCATAATACTAGCGAAGCCAATTTCAACTCATACACCTTTTTGTTCTTGCACTGTACAATCTCGTGAAGCCACAATAGAAGCAACACTTAATTCGGGCAGTGCCCCAGTTCCCATGTAAGGTGGGAACTAAGTCCACTTTCTTATGGGAACTTAGTACACATTCAACAGTTTAATACGTATGGGGGGCATGCTGCCCCCCTGCAAGCCCCCTGCTTGGGTTTACTGTCAGATCTCCAGTATGTGCGATATTTTGTGTATTCAAAGGGAAATAAAACCACTCAGAGTTTTCGGAATTTATTTCCCACCTTACATGGGAACTAAGCCCACTTCATGAAAGTGGTTTTATTTCCCACTAGGTGGGAACGAAGTCCCTCAGTGGACTTAGTTTCCGGGGACTTATTTCCCTGCACCTGCCCGATGAATGGAACCTCAGCATTGTTTGCCCGATCCTCAAGAAAGGAGACCCTCTAAAGTAATGAAGTAATGAATGAAGTTATTGTTGTCCCTTCTTCCGCATGGCATCTTTGATTTCAAATGGTAAACTTATGTTTAAAACAATAAAAAAGATACAACAATTTATTTCGTACCAGCTTTGATAAAAAAAAATCTGGCCAATTTTGATTAAAAAAACACAAAGCCTTTCAAAGTTTTTATGGGAACTTCCACGTAAAAATAACTTTTTTCGAAGATGACTTTGCAAAAAGAGGAATTTTAATGATATGGGCTGATTTAAAAACATAACGGTTTACTTCAATTTGGTCTTACAGATCTGTCGAATGCCTTTTCAAAATCAACGAGAGTCAGATAAAGTTGAATTTTAGGGCAACTTAAAAATCGTTCATAATATGGGGGATATAAAATGCGACGAGCTCATTTTGCGCCTCTTTTTACGGCAGATTCTTCTTTTACATCGACCATCTAAAAAGTAAAAGTGTTCCCAGGTCTGTAGATTTGCAATACATTATGTATGAAATAATATAGTGTTTTTATGGGAATTTCCACTAATGTACAATCGGGATGTTGTAAATTGTATTTCATTAAATAACGATTAATGTTTTTTATTTGTATTATTTTGCAAAAGATACACATAGACCAAAATTTCCTATTCAAGTAAATCCTGGAAAAAAAATTAACAGGTTTCCAGTCGAAATTCATTACTTTTTCATCGACTTCAAAGCTATACCTGATAGCATTCATCGTCAAAAGTTCTACTATATGGCGATGGCATCATTCAGGAACCCAGTAGAATAGATCCAACTGCGTTGGGTGGTGCTGGAAAACATGCTTTATAACTAGCGGATTTCGGTAAGCAGATCCTATCATGTGGATTATTTAATTTACCTCTGGAGTGTACAATCATACGACAGTGGTACCAAAACGGAAGGCACTAGGTATCGGTATGTCCGGCCCCAAATTGTGAGTAAAGAAAAGGAGAAACGGATGCACAAATAAACGAGGACTAGATGTGCTATCAACAAAAGAAAAAAAAAAAAAAAACAGCAACAACAAACACCATCTAAGACAAAAAGTCGATATTGGTAGCATCGGCAGTTGCGGAGTTTTTCTACTTTGGAATAATTTTTAATACCACGAACAACATTTAAAGATACGGCGGGGAATAACCCTAATAAATCGTTGCTTAAAACAGATGAATTTGGAACAAAAAAAAAAATGACGACTAATATTTTGTATTACGAAATAAAAATGTAACTGATATTTCAAAAAATATTGTATTGAACAAAAACTACTGTTAAATATGTAAGTCTTCCTTAAAAATTATACTGCAATTTAATAAACAATAGACACATAGTCTGCGTGGCTGTAGCATCCTTCATATGTCAAAATATCAACTGAATAACTAATACCCAAAGTGAAGATGAAAGACTTCATCACTGTCCTCTCTGATGTCCGACATTTTGCCCACAACAACCTCACTAAGGCCATTATATTCGAGTACCCTTTCATCAAATTTAAATGCCACGACTGCAGCAGATACTCAACATTTTAATTAAGGATTCTATCAATAGCTGCTCAGCATGTATCCTGCCTATTGCTGAGAATAGCTGCTACCAATCGCAATAGTACGGGCTAATTCATATTGTACTCATGTGCGTTCCAACAAAATGTTTTCAAAACAATACGGAACATTTCTAATATACCCAATCCTTTTGATCTATGAAATTAAGGCACAACCAACTTGTTGAACAATTGCATATTGGCCAACACAACACAGCTTCTTTCTTATCATACAGTCTGGTGAATTCGCCTTGAAGTTGTCTCATACCCCATTCAACTCCATATGCTTTGGTAAATGCCTTCCAAGGCATGCGCCGCAGAGAATAAATTCTTACACACAATTTCCAATTTTTGTTTACAACCACTCCAGGGATAGTTGGCTGACAAACAAAGCCCGCATCCGTCCATGAAAATGAAAGGATTAAACAGCTGGAAGCTTTCGGCAAATGCACTTTGTATTCATATTCAGTTGCACGAATGCAGAGCACCCATCTGGGCTGGCTCTGATGGGTACAACAGGGAACAAACAGCAAAGGACGATGTGGAGTAAACAAGGACAGCATTGAGGTACCCATTGATGTTGTGTCGACTGTCGGCCACCCCCGCGCCGAGTGTTTGCGGCTTAGTATAATATCTATCTACGGAAATAATTCTTCGTCTTTCATTAAAAGAAAACATGTTTTTGTGATGGAGTAAATTTTAAAGCGTTTATTTAAACTCTTCAGGGCATTATGGCTAAGTTTTGATATAGTTTTCATAATGGGTCCGTAAAATATTTCTATGTCCCTAGAAATAGGTACAAAAATATGCACAAAGTACTTGTTTTTCTGTATTGTTTACTTGTTTATATGAAAATACAGGTCCTTGGGCATCAGGGAAAATAATTTGAAAAGCTTGTGTTTAAAGAAAATCCACAGGGGAAATTGTCCATTAGACTATGACTCTTGGTCAACTAAATGATAGTTCGTCATGGTGATAATGTACATATTGTAAGTATGTACCTACTTACATATTTTATAATCTTTGTCTTTCTACAAACAGAAAGGTAGTATAGGTACGCACACATCTGGCGGTGAATGCATTTTATTAAATAACAATTTATGTTGAAAATTCAGAAATCAACCTCCCTGTTTTTTTTTTTTTTTTTTAAATACATCTCCCGGGAAAGGCGAACCTATAACGCTTCAACAGCGCCCCGAGATGCTTGCAGATGTATGTTAGTTCTGCACTTAAATTGCTGCAAATTGTAGTCTTCTGGAAATATATCCCCAGGAAGCGAGTTCCAAAGATTGCTTTTCCTTTAACAGAAGGAGTTTTGGAAAATTGAAGTCCTCGCTGTTGGCAAGTGTACTGTATGGTCATGAGCATTAGCTGCCTACCTTGTGGGGCGCCCAAAAGTTGCATCTCGAGGAATAATGTCTTTGATTTCCTCAGAACATCTACCATGGAAGTACCTTTAGAACAAGCATAGGACAGCGACTTGTCTTCTTCCAACGGTTGTAGATTTGATGTGAGTGCAAATGTTTCACATTTAGTAAAAAGCAAAAACTTTGGCTAGATCTCCACATAGACGTTAATCTTGAGATAAAATTTATAAAAGCCCATTTAATTAGAAATCGCGAAAAGATCTCGAAAATTTGACAGCTCGCATTAGTGGGCTTTACTAGTAAGTAAATGTTTCTAAGAGTAATAGGATTAAGTGGGCTAATCTCAAAAATTGAAATCCACATAAGTTGAGTCAAACCATTATAATTATTCTATGATAACTACGATAATTTAAATGGAATCGGGCTTGGACTTAAACTGGATTACTCTTGTTCAATCATATTTCGGTTCTGCCTTTATACATTACTTCAAATTATTTGTACAGAGTGACAGATAGTTTAATCGACTTTTTGCTTGACAGTCTCCAGAATATGCCTCCAGTGTGTTTCATGTACGAATATTCCGATGGACCAAAATAAACTCGGACCATTTCCTGGTAGTAAAAGTATGGATACGGACATCAAACGTAGGCTGGTTAATAGATTTGACTTCGTAACTCGTAAGGCTATAGTACCGCAACTAAAATAAAAAAATAACTTTTGCGACCGCGCCTACTTAACCTCTCAGCAAACCCATCACCATTATGTGCATTATCTATGTGCAGATGTGCAAGGTTTTACTATGCAACCAAAACGAATCACATGGTTCGATGAGGATTGTCGTCTGGCACATAAAGCCAAAAACGCAGCCTATCCATAACACATAACGGACTTTGCCTACAAGACTGAAAAAAATATTGGTTGTCATATTAACAATCGGCGGTTGTTAACTTGAAATTGTCAAATTGACGAACAAAATTGTCGATATAATGAACATTTTTTGAAAATATCAAATACATTTAACAACCGAATAGTCAATATGAAGAACGGGTTGTCAATTCTTAGTACCAATCATTATGAAAAAAGTTGTAAGATTAACAATCGCAGTTGTCAATATGATGTACGCACTTTCATTGGAATCACATTGAAGAATACGTTTGTTGAATTGAAAATCGGGGTTATCAATATGACTACCACATAAGTGCAGTATTTCAATGTCTTTATTATTGATGAACTTTGTTGTAATAGTAATGGCGTAATTATCTATTAAATAAAACTAATTGTATCATAGACATCAACATTAGCTTCAACTTCCGTTTGGTGAAGTTTGGTGAACACCAATATCTTTTCCTACTCCTGTTTGAAAAGCCCGGGTCACCCACACCCAACGTTGCCATATTCACAGTTTTAACTGTAAATTACAGTTTTTTAGACACGCTTACAGTTTTTAAAATGACCCCCTAGTACAAATTACAGTTTTTTGAATAAATTAAAATGTGCTTTAAATCGTAGTGCTTCGTATTTAAGCATGTTATTTTATTTAAAATGAATTGTTTTGTGTTATTTTTGCTTAATAAAACTAAAAAAAAACCGTAATTTCAAAAAAAATCGTTTGGTTTTTGACGGTTACAGTTTTCTGGTTGCAAATACAGTTTTTTTTTTGGGAATTTACAGTTTTTTGAAAAAAAAAAATCTGGCAACATTGCCCACACCACATATCTCAAAATAAATTTTTCAAAGCTACATACATTCATTCTTCTTCATTCTCCAGATACTACACCCAAAAAGTGATTGGATGTTCACTTGACATTTTCTTAATGTCGTTTTCCATTGGGCAAAAAGAATCGTCCGGGAGCGTCCGGAATCAAGAAAATCGCTTCTGAAACCGTTCCATTGGCGCAAAAAATACTCTTCTGTTGATTCTGAGGAGAGAATTTCGCTTCTCGATTTCAAGTCAGAATCCACTCGAGAAGCACTTACACAAGTGCATTTTATGTATTTTATACAAGCCAGCTGGCAGCAGCCATACAGTAATTTTTGACGTTTCACCAATACGTGAGCGTAGTAGCCCAGAAGCAGTTTTCTTGTTCCATTGGATTTCAGAATGAGTGAATCCTCGAGTGAAACCAATGGAAAACGACATAAGTAAATCGATGCAATCCTTTAATGTCCGATCACACGTTCTTCTTCTAGGTTTGTAATATTTTTCGGAAGACAATTTAAGGATGAACTCAGCCATTGTTCAAACTGAAGTCTACTGCCTATCAGACTCCAACTTTATGGAGTATATTCTAACCTAGAAGAGTATGAACAATGTTTTATTCATAGCAAAATTGAGAATATACTCACAACAAATTGTAAATAAGAGTACCTACTCTAGCGGAGTTTCTGCTCCTGTTTTTTATTCATATCATATGGAGTACCTATTTACTCCAAATTATCGAGTATAAACTACATGCTCATTTTTATTCATATGACCCAATATGAATACTCAAGAAAACACGTTTAGGTTTATGGTTCACAGTCACTTTTGACTGTGAAACACATGATGGTCTCGGTAAACGTCGATTCCTAAAATTTTACTTCTGCGATGTTCAGAACGAACTACTGCGATTTTCATTACCAAATTCTTCAATTTTGCTTCCCCAGTTCAGATTGACGATTGCGATTTTCATTATATGTAAATATCGAGTTCTTCACTTTAACAATTGCGATTTTGATATGATTATGAAAATTAATTCCTCCAAATTGACTACTGCGTTCATCAAATCAACAACGGCGATTGTCATTATGAACATTTAATTATTGATTCAAATTTAACCCGCCAATGGTGACCTCTACTGGTCTGTGAGACCGGGTGTGTTAAAAAATTCGAATAAGTTTATTTTTTTTACTAACCCGGTGCGTGAGACCGTGTGTCACCGTGTATGTAAGTAAAATATTTTTTTATTATTCGCGTATTTTACCTAGTATATTATTTTGTTATTGTTTTATTGTGTATTTTGTTCATTTTGTAAAAGTTCCAAATGTCGAAAGACTAAAAAACGTTATTTTCCTTTAAGAATATGTGATTTTTTATTTTTTTCTTAATTTAAAAAAATGTGTTACTAAAAACATTTTTATTTTTAATGCTCTAATTAAAAATGTTTGTGAATTGTAATATTGAAATAAAAGAGCTTAAATTGATTAAATATCTTTGTAAACATGAACTATTAGTAACACGTTTCGAAAAATCTTCAGTTGAAAACCCCGGTGCGTGAGACCGGCGGCGTCACCATTGATCAAAGTCAAATTCGCGTCACCATTGGCGGGTTAATTGACAACCCGAGTTCATCATATTGACAACTACGGATGTTGGCTCAAAAATAACAACTTTTTCTTCAATATGACGAACTTTGTTGTTAATATGACGTACCTTTTTGGTTGAGTGAAGTTGCCTGCGGGCCCAGGATTTTTCATGTATTGGTGCTGTTCAAAATCAAAGGAGCGCCATTAACGCACGTATCCTAGGCCCATGGTATAGCATGGAAAATCATTGCCGCCATTAATTTTGACATCTACACGTATTCACAGACAGGGTAATTTTTCCGGGGAGAATCGGGTAGGTGCACGGAAGTCGACGGTCTAGTTCTCTGTGGTTTGTGTACATGTACATCTCCTCAATTGTTAATAAAGTTCAGATTTTCGTCATATGTTTTGTTTCTAATTTTCTAATAGAAGACGGTCATACCTACATCTGTGGGTATTTCGGGGATGTCAAAAGGGCTATTCTAAGATTTTCGGTGCACGGGGGCTAGCACCTCTCAAATTATATAAAAAGGTGGTTTACTTTTCACTGGGTAGGTTTTGCCAGAATCAAAGCAATTTAATAATCTTCGCTACCTACAAGCATACGACTTTTAAAAAAATAATAAGTGGCGCAACAGACATGTAGACACCCTAGGCCTAGCTTTCTCACAACCATTCGTTTGTGAGCCACACAAAAAGCATACGAATTGCTCAACTCAATATTCATAAGGGAATATATGGCATTTCCAAAAAGTGGCATCATAATGTACTGTCAACTAAATTGATCGTATTGGTATCGGCGTCAGTTTTTACTTTCTAGATAGCAAGGCATTCCAAGTGGCCAACACTATACCACTATAGTTCGCATCCAAAATTCACCTGCCTCAGGTTTTCACCTGTCTATATTGAACGGGCACAATGGCCCAGGAACCTTTGCTATTTGCTACTTTTTAAAATGTTCTGCAAACTTTTGGCAGTCTATGAAGAGTTCGACAAAACGAATGATTCAGCCAGAACATTGAATGCCAAAAAATGTTTCCAAAATTAAAGGAGGATATCAATATCTCATCAGCTGTAGTCCAACATGGCTTTCGAAGCGGCCATTCTACGTGCCAAGCTATTTAATGAAGCGGCAGTTGACTTTAAATAGCCATGAAAAATTTTGGCATCCATGAAAGATACCTCAGAGCTCAGATTGTGCTGAATGATGACCAGGAATGCTCAATTCATTAAGGCCAGAAACAATCTCACCAAAACCATTGACTTAAAAAAGGTGGTACCCTGTCATATAATGACTTCTTCAACACAATTCTTTAAAATTATCAGCTTCAACTCTCAGGTATTTAAAGACTTCTTGTCTATAAATCTGACAACAACATCGCATTATAAATCTAGAAAGCAAGAGTTACACGCTCGTCTACGTTCATCTCATCACAATAGCGGTAACGAGTGGCAAGTCGAAACTCCCAGTACCTAATGCACACTATTTCTGTGCACACTCTAGGGAAAATATTACAAAAACCGATCCCTATCTAATTTTCTTGAAAATTCTCCAATATGAAGGTACCAACTCGCACCATCTGACTGAAACTCCTTCCAATCTTATCACAGATTCATTTATTACGAACGCCTGAACAAATCAAATTCATTTCTCAACATGTATACGTATATATATATAGAATTTGCATAGAGCAAATATATTTTATAATAAAAAATGGAACAGCTGGGTGGTGATGGGTGGCAAGCTAAATTATGAAAGCGAATATCCAGTCGAGGAACTTTGCCACATCCGTGTAAATAACGTACTCATTCGTAGTACAAGCAGACTTATGGTAGGACAACGGAAGTGACGCTGAGACGGTTCCCCTTAGCATCCATCGATTATTCTTGAAAATCAGCAGCCCGGCACCGGAATCACCACTGCACGGACCCCAGCCGCTTCGTGTTCCAGCACAGAATGTCCTGTTCGATGAGAGACTGCGAAATTTATCGTTTGCCTTGAAGCACACTTCGTCGGAGACAATCGGTGCAGCCACCACTCGTGGGGTGGTTGTGACAGATGTTAAGTTCCTTGAGTCGACATTTACTCCTGCTCCGGTGCTCCAACCTACAACTATCCCGCGTTCACCCTCGATGTACTGCGATTCAGTAGAACTCGTCCACATGCAAGCGGGGCGTATGAACGCATTGTATCTGGGAAGAGAAAAATAAGATTTCTTTTGTTAGTAGGAGTAGTAAGCTCCCCAACCCCATCACATCACGAGTGATATGCCTTACCTAACTTCACTCTTGAGAACGACTACAGCAATATCCGCGTCGTACGACTTCAGTTGGCTATCGTAGTCCGGATGGATGAATATGTCGTCACATGACGCCGCCAGCGAGCCCTCCTCGTTCCAGTTCTTTAAATTGTGTCGCCCAAGGAACACAAGCACCTCATTTGCTGTATACCGACGTTTTTGTGTGTGAAAACAATGTGCTGAGCTAATAACTATCCGTGAGGATATTAGGGTCCCACCGCACTGATAGGCCAGCGATGTCAAATTGTTGACATATATGGCAGCTAGCCATGGCCATGCACCACGGGATATCATTACTGTGGGTGGGTGTGCTGTGAAAGAGACATCCTCGTCCTCATCGACTGACGTTTGAATCTCGACCCCACCGATAGTCAAACGGGCCCGGTTCTCACCCCTTCGACCACAAATATCCTTTGTCCGCTTCAATGGATTCCTGGAAAACTGAAATTTTTTATCATTTTCAAAAGAAGCCTCCTTACGCCAAGCCACACACTCCGGCAGGATATTTACTTTTCATTTGCTGCAAATGGCAGAAGCTTGGTGTCAAAGGTTTCCAGGAATACATTTTGAGGTGATGATGGTTGCGATGGCAGTGATTGTGATGGAACTGGCGAGGAAGGTGGCAAGAGTGGGGGTGCCAATTCATCATCGGATGGTATGAAGGTGAATTTTCTTGTATGTTCCAATTGAATTTGTGTGACAAATACACTGTGATCTGTGAAAGACAGAGATGCATTTGAATACAGCCTCTGGGAGGATTTGAATTTCACAATTCCCAGCCCACCTGCAGTTCCGACGCAAACTATCTGATTGTTTGCTGCAATCTGCAGCATCTTTGGCGGAAAAGGATTCTTGGGAAATTTAATTTTATACAAAACCGGGGTATCCATCAGGAATTGGCCTCTGGTGAGAAGCTCTATCTCACCTAGGTAGTTCTGGAAAGAGAAATTGTTGTTGTTGATTAGTTTCCTGTTCAAAATGGAAGCGAAACATAAAATCCTAAAAGTACAAAGTTGTGGTGGGTTGGTATTTTGTTTTGTGCAAAAGTGCTCGACCAGTCTTCTGGTTTTTCTTAATTAGTGGAATTCCTACTAATAGAGAGCTGGTGGTTGTGGATTCAATAGGAAGTAAATGATGTTTTTTTTTTTTTTTTTTTTTTTTTTTAAATTGGTAACATTGTTTCTAGTAACAGATAATTTGTTGTCAACTAAAACCACACTAGCATAGGACTATTATCAAATAAGCATTTTTATCGTAGCAGACGACATAAGTCAAAGCTGATCTTTTCTCATTGTTTAAATAATTTATTAAGATAGAAATACGTAGAAATCGTTTATAACGATGTTGAAGGGACCTTAGAATTTCATCGTTATAACCGGTCCATCGTTAAATCCGGTACAATAAAAAAATACAAAAAAATTAGGTACTTTATCGAAAAAAAGTGCTCTAAATTTGAGAAAAGTCTCGATGAACAAAATCACAAATTTGTTATTCTTTTGCACATTTGGTTGTGTAAAATATTTTTCTAAGAGAGTTGTCCAATATTTGGACATTCTAGCAAAACTGAAGTAGCAAATTTATAAAAATTTAGCATATAGGATAATTTATTATCTTGCTCCACGAGCAGGATCATTTTTTGACAGCTGAAAATTCGTTTTTCACCACGATAGTGTCAGAAAACTATAGGAGGATAATTATTTAGCGCAATTGATACACTGCTTTAGAAAAAGGATGAAAATAACAATCCGTAGACTGTTAAAAGAGTTTTTACTAACGTTATAAACAGTTTTTAGACTTAAATCTGGTACATTTTCATCGCTATAACCAATTTCATTGTTATATCCGGCATCGTTGTAACCGATTGCAAATTACTTTGAATTAAACGGAGTTTTGCCGGGACTTTGACAATGTATCGTTATATCCGGTTCATCGCTATATCAGGTATTGTTATAACCGATTTATACTGTATAGTACATAGTACATATACCTTTGCGTTAAAATGTGTAAAAGTCTGCTTTTTTAAATCATACTGTATAATTTAATGAAATAATTTAAATGGCTCCATAAAATTAGGCCCCAATGAAAAAATGCAAAAAAAAAAATGAAAAAAGCCCCATTATATATAGGTAAGCAACAACAACGTTTTGTAGTAGGATTGGAGTTATTTTTCTTATTTTTGGGGCCTAATTTCATAAATAATTTGGGGCAAAATTTCATTTTTTTTTTTTTTTGCGTAATTATGCCCCAATTTAAGAGCGATTCTACATTATTAAGGCCTTTTTAAGAAATGTCACCCCAAAAAAAGAAAAAATTAGGTGGCATCAGTCGTGTAAGATGTAGAGCAAATGGAAACCAACGGTCCGGCACGAAGAGTCTTCGATTCCAACCCGGAAGGACAATGCAGTAGAGGAAGACCTCGCTTAGGTGGCGGGCACAAGTGGAAGGGGACCTCAACAAACTTGGAGTGCGCAACTGGAGGCGGTTAGCCAAAGATCCGGTTAACTGGAGAGCCGTGTTGGTTGAGGCCCAGGTCCACCCCGGACTGTAGCGCCATCTAAGTAGGTATGTAAGTAATGAAAAGCTGACCTTAAGCTTTAGAAAATTTGAGAAAATAAAATTCGCGCGAATTTTTAGCTTTTATTTTCTCAAATTAGCTAAAGCTAAATTTAAAAGTTATTTTAAAAACTGATCTGGCTTTAAGCTAAAATTAAAAGTTATTTCAAAAACCGAGCTGGCTTTTCTATAGCTTAAATTAAAAGCTATTCCCAAATCTGAACAGGTTTTAAGCTTTAACAAATTTATGAAAATACAAGTTAAGAATTTGCGCGCACTTTCGTCAATAAACTGATCGATGTGTTAGTCACAAATTCAATCGTCAGTAAGTTATTACCCCTTAAAACCTGTAACGTCCTGCCCTTGTAACATGGTATAAATCGCGTTTCTTCTAGAAGATTTTTGTTTTGATACCAAAATAAGAAAATGAAGAATGCCCCAAATCCATTAAATGAAAAATCACCCCAATAAAATGCAAAAAGTCTCCAAAACAATGAACATTTTATAATAATTTTGGTTGTTGTTTGCCAATTATTATTTTGGGGCAATTTTTCATTTGTTTGGGGCAATTTTTCATAAATGGAATGGAGCAATTTGTCATTATAAAATATTGCCCCAATTTGTGGGGCCTTTTTTCATTGGGGCCTAATTTCATGGAGCCAATTTAAATGAATGAACTACCGCCAGAATAATGCTTGCAAATTATCCATTATGTTGAAGGATCTTGGTTTGCAAGCTAACAAGACCCAGCTTGTGTAAGAAATGAAGATGCGATAATTATGTGTGTCTTACGTTGAAGATTTTTGGGTAAAACTGTAGTAGGAGTTGTTGATCTTTCAGGGGAAGTTTTTCTACTGACGGAGGAATATATTGATGTAGTTGTGAGTAGTTACCTACCCAACCTATGTATAGTTGGAACTTGGAAGTAGGGTTCGTGTTATGCAGATTTTTCCACTGATTATTACTATTATTATTGAGTTAATATTATTATATTATATGTTGTTCATCTGTGATGCTAAGCCTAACGCTAAATTTAAATGATCTTCTATTAACCAAGTCTAAGCCTAGGCATGTTTTAGAAAAAAAAAATAACTTAACTTTCCATAGAATGCAGTCAAGTGTTTGGCCGCTGAGGTTTTTCTAGTTTATAAACTCAGACTACTTTATAATCTCAGACTGTGACTCTGCTTCAATTTTGTGGGTGAGGGTCTGTTGTAAATAGCCTTGCAAAGGTATGGAGGCGCTGCCTGGGTCGACCTTGTATTTCCGGCCTTACTCGTGGGAATCTAATAGAAAAAATTAACGTAAATAAAAATAAAAATTAAAAAAGAGAATCTGAAATTCCACAAAACAAGAAGGAAACCGACTCTACCCAGCCGGCGTTGAAAATAGGCGACGATTCTAACCAATCCGAACCTCAGTCTAGCAATCCTCAGTGTGCAACCCGCATCCTCACTGTCACTAGCATAGTCTTAAGTGAGGTGGCTGGCACTCTCACCTCTGTAGACAAGGGCAGCGCTGCCCACCGCAGGTACTCCCACCAATATAGAGCACGACAAAAGTAAGATGGGGTGAGGAAAAGTTGTAACTGCAGAAGAGAAAGGCAAAAAAGGAGTGTAGTCTCAACTATAGCGTTATTGCCAAAAACTAAATTGGAATAAGCAAGTCTGTGGTTTGGAATTTTCTTAAAAATAAGTGCTACTATGGAAACAACATAAAGGGAGGACCAAAACAGCTACCCCATCTACTGGAAATAGACGGATTGTTGGAGAAGCATCAAATTTTCACTGTTCCGCCTCGCAGATCGGATCAAATTTGAGAATCATTGCTAGAGTTAACACGGTAAGATGAGTAATTCGGAGAGTTGGATATCGAAAAAGATTAAAATTTAAAAAAAAAACGCCGAGTGGTAAAAGAGTGTATCCGTTCCGTACCCAAAACGTGCATATACTGGGGAGCCCACCTTATTCCCATGATCTCAATATAATTGAGACTGTTTGGGGCTGGTTGTCACGGAAAGTATACGAGGCCGGTAAACAATTTCCAGATGTTGCATCGTTAACAGCAGCCATAAACGCCGCCGCATGGAGCGACATTCTCTAGAGCTACCTAGACTCTCTGTATAACTCACTTCCAAACGGTATTTATGAAGTTATTTCCAACAAATGCGGCTACACCAGTGTTGGGACTTGAGGGTAGGCAAAAGGTGGTATATTGGGAAACCAAAAAGTGGTAGAAAGTGGTAGATTTTTAAAACATACCATAAATCCTGCTTTCATGCTATCATTACACAAAATATGATGAATAATTTTTTGCAAACATTCAGAACAAATTTTCTTGAGCTCTCTTAACGTCACCTCGCAGATTTTTTCCAAAGTTCAGTACTAGTATACCAATTTTCCAGTGCACAAAAATTTAAAATTATTCAAACACTCGGTTTCTATTATGTGGATGATGGAAAATACGTCTTATAGTGCGTGGGTATTTGTTATTATATGCGTTATTGTTCCATTTTTTCCCCATCTGAAAAAGTGGTAGATTTGGATTTGTGGGTGGTAGAATTTTGGGTTGAGCAAAAAGTGGTAGAAATAACACTTAAGTGGTAGAAGTCCCATCACTGGGCTACACCCATTATTAACTAAGCTTAAAAAGATAAAAATAAGTGAATTTGAACTGAATTTTGCAACGTTTTGTTATTGATCCTTGTTTCCAGTGACTGTCTCTATTCAAGTTCGGCAAGAGAAAAACTTTTTAGACTACATTCACGAATCATTTGTTTAAAAATAACGGAAAGATTTTGGTGCTTAATTTTGTTTTCCCTTTAATACAAAATTAAAACCAAAACATTAAAAAATACATGTATGTCTAATGTCTATACAAATATTGTGCTGTTTTATTGAAAAACCGCAAAAGAGAAACAAGAAATCTTGTCCCTATTCAAGTGCATGGGAGTGCGTATCTTATTTGAAAATTAGGTAGCTACTACGGTTTTGTATCGAAGTTCATCGTATGATTCTTTGGTACAAAATAAGGACAAACATTTATGATCGCCAAATAGTCGTTAGTATATGATTACCTGTAATAACTTTGCGCTGGGATCACAGAGCACTATGTATATAAAACATTCAAACTGTATTTTTTCGAACTTATGTTTGGTTTGTTCCATGTTGGCAGACTGCAGACGACTAGTAGAAGGCATATCTATGAATTTTCATATAAATTTATGTATTAAGTATCATATCAATAATTTGACACATTACAGCATATCCTTGGTTAAAGATTCAATATCAAATAATTCATATTATAATAGTTTTTCCTTTGAGACGCCAAAATAAGTTATATGAACGACAAATATGTTATTTTCGACGGATCATATACGAATCTGTAGGCCTTCTATAATCGCCTAACACTGCTATTATAGCTACAGCTACGATTCAATATTAGGTATATTATTGTATGTAGTATAACTTAGTTCAAATCTGTTTTATCTCCACATTTTGTGTCGATTTGACAAAGGATCTGTCACTTTACCTACAACTTCGTGTTATATTTAAAAAGTAGGTAAACAAAATACGTCCTGCAATTACCGTAGTTGGTTTCCCTCTCATAGATAAGGCAACTTTGATGTGCAACACTTGTCCCATATCGGGATTCTTTAGGGACATAACACCAAACCACTCGGAACCATCAAAACGATATTGAAACACTTTCGGGCACGGACTAATCGGAATTCCTTGAGTGAGAATTTTATTGATTTGATCAAACACAAGGACGAATATACTTGCAATATAAAAATTCATTATTAAATTATAGAAAAGTCGAAATTGACAGACGAATAATTGTAAACAAAAATTGTCAACTTGTACAATAGAGACGGAGAGTTAAAATCGCCCGTACGGCTGTGACAGTCCTTCGCGCGAAACTAGCTGTCTGCAGTCTGTCTCATTAAATGTCATTAAATGAAAGTGATAGAGATAGTAGCTATAGTTCGTTCCAAATCATCTAACATCAATTTCTATGCGAAAACCGATGTTTATTATGTAGTTTAGTTTCAAGCGGTTTGGAGCGGACTGTATATAAGTACATAGGTATATATGTACGAGTAAACATAATAGATAATTGCTCTCTGAGGTCAGGGTAATTATTTGACGTTTGTGTCACTTTATTCTAACTGCAGAAACAGGTGGCCTCTTAATTACTTTTAAGGGTTACCATATATCATATGGAATGGAATATAAAACGGCGATCGCAAAAATTAAAATCATGGCCATAAAAGCGAACACATGAAACCAAACGGACTTACAAAAAATATTTTTTTTAATCTTCATCTTATCTCTATATACAGACAGTGAGCATCAAAAGTGAATCAACACCAACACTGTTTTCATTTGTATGTATTTAGAGTTTAGAAACATTTTTTTTTTAATCTGTAAAGTATTTTATGCTGGTGGTAATAAAATATGTTTTATTATTGATATTTTGTTGTCAACAATTTTACAAATTGTTGGTTTTTAAGACATGTTCCAAGCCATTGAAAAAACTTAAAAGAGTATCGGTGTTCACTCACTTCTAACGCTCACTGTTTATAAAAATAGTGTGAAAAATGTATAGTAATTCATCAATTGGTGGGCGCAGTAGCGCAGTGGTTAGTGTGCTGGACTACTGTGCGAGGGATCTCAGGTTCGATCCCCGGAAAAACACAAATTACATCTCAAGGTTTTTTCTACTGCGCCACCTCTCGCGAACGCCTGACAAACATCCGAGAGTATGACTGTCCTGAAAAAGCTTCTCAATTCAGCCGTTCGGACTCGGCATAAAATTGTAGGTCCCTTCCATTCGTTCCAGATATAGAAACTCACACAAAAGGAATGGTTGCGAGAAGCTAGGCCTTGGGTGTCTACCGCCTGTTGCGCCGCCTATTTATTTTTTTTTATTTTTAATTCATCAATTGAGAACGGCTGGGCCGATTTGGCTCAAATTTGTTTCAGTTGTTTGTAATTGCCAGGAGAATGCAATGATAATTGAACTGATAACTGATCGTCTAAATGGGGCTTAATACGTCACGACCTCACACAAAATTTCAGTCGCCTAAGTCGATTCGTATGGACGCTATCGTGATTTCAACAGACATACTGACATGGCTAAATCGATTCAAAATGTGATCCTGATTCATAGAAAACAAAGTGAATATACCTTCCTGTGGACTGTGGAGGGTATACAAATTCACGCAAACGAATGGTTGTGAGAAGCTAGGCCTAGCCCCAGGGTCTACACGTCTGTTGCGCCAGCTATTTATTTTTATTTTTAACTCCTCCCCCGATCACGATTTATTAAATTATGCTATAAAATAATAATCGAAATAATAAGATCGGGAATACAAGCTGCCGAAATGAGGTTTCTTCCTTTTATTGCTGGGATAACTCGAAGAGATCGTGTAAGCAAGGAACGCCAGAATACGGGAGTTACTCTACGTTGAGCAGTTACTTGTATGAACAGGGCGGTCCATGCTTCTATCAAGACTAGTGCTTTAAGATTATGCCTCGAATTTGTGCCATCAGATAAAAATCCTCTTTGTAGACCCAGCATGAGATCTCGCTTAAACGGGGACGACACGCGACGTTCACTGTCTTCTTTCTGGAAAGCGTTATAAGTTTATGACCTATTGGGTCGTATGAATAAAAACTAGCATTTGCTTTGAGTAAAAGGTGGTAGCAAAGTAAAAGCACTTAGCAATTGCTTTGAATTGGTATGAATAAAAACTTACTTTGCTAAAGTAAGTTCGAAAATTCGAACAAAGCATTTACTTCACTGCATGTGTTCTTCCCTTGCAGTTTCTGTCAAAATTTGAATTTGAATTTGAATTTTAGAATTAGAAAAACAATTTTTGAGGAAAAATAAACAAATGATAAAGTAATTTAATAAAAAAAAATTCACATAAATACAAAAAAAAAAAGTTAAATCTATGGCCTGAGAGGTGAATGATGAAGAAGAGTATTTGGAAGAGCTTACTGGTACGCATAAGTGCATAACCTATATTCGATTACAAATTAATTGCTCTGCAGCTGACGATGAGGAATTTCCATCTACTTCTATCTCCAGTAGTGATCAAATAGTGGTATTCGTGCAAACGTCAGAAGCAGTAGGAAAGATTTAATTTTCTGGATATTTGAAGGAGCACCACCCCTCGTCTCCAGTTGCTTAAAGTTGTTATCGTAACCAATTCTTCTTAGCTTATACTGTTTTTTATTCACGAGCGTTAGCAACAGTAGGTAAGACAGGTAAAATGTGCCAACTTATCGCATCCATTTTTGTTTCTTTCACAAGCAAAAATTATTTTAACTATGTATTTATAAAAAAAAACACTGCAACTCACAAGGCTAGACTGTTTTTGCAAAAAAATGTGCGCGCAAAATATTTAGCAAATGCTCTGAGTCAACAAAATAGCAGACTCGGAATTTTCGTAGCAATTGCTTTGTCTTTCACGTTTTATTCATACCAATCTGAGTAAAAGGTCGGTGGCGCCGCTTTTCGAAGATGTCAAAAGTTGGAGTTAACTCAAATCAGTTTTTATTCATACGAAGCTTAGCAATTGCTTCGATTTTGACATTTAGTCTGAGTAAAAGCAATTGCTACGTTTTATTCATACGACCCATTGTCTTTTGGTATCAATTGAATAGAGGATGATCTAATACTAATTTCAAAATGGATTTTGACATTGAAAAATTCTGTCGACCAGTATTTTTCATTCTATCATTTCATCAAACTTTTAATGATGTGATCGTCAATCTAGCGACTATTTGTCGCCGCACTCAAAATGTACGATCAGTTTTCCTATCTGTATCCTATTTGGGAAGGAAGGAAAAAAAGTCCTTTTTTTAAGAAAAAAGTGTCAATTTTATATTTCATTCGTTCCACTCCAGGTGATTTGGAATTTTGACAATCAAATTCAATTTCGCTACTTAAATTATCAGTTCGTCTAAATCTAAAACAAAACAAAAATCGTTAAACCATCATAAAAGCCTTAGGCACCTTATGAACCCAAGGCTAACCCTTATTCGGATAAACTCCTTAAATTCCAAAGAAGGTCATAAAATATATTCCTTGAACTATACCATCAGTCCACTGAACAATTATGTACCTGGTCAAGCAACGCTTGCCGTTTATTACATAATTTTAGTGACAATACCCTTGCCAGCCTAAAACCTTAGGACACCTGGGATAGTGAAGTATGTCATCCCTTATTATTATACCTGTGTGTGCATTTTCTTACTGCCGTTGGGGTTTTTCCAGTACCTGCTCGAATGAATGTATTTAGGGAAAAACCCTGTGCCAGCATCAATTCAGTATTCATCTCACTATTGTTCCGTTAACATCGTTGTCATCAAGAGCATGGATTGCCTTCGAATTGTTGTGGTTTTTTGTATTCTCTGGACTAAAATGGTAGACTCATGTAATGAGTTTGTTTGCGGATCAGTAGTATCAAAGTGTCTTCTAACGCAGAGCTGTCAGTGTAAATTATCAGACTGTTACTGTTGCAAAGATTGTCTTAATTGCTTGGGCGATTTATACACCGAGTGTTGTAGCTGCCTAGAAATGTGCCCAACGCAAAATGCGACACAAGCTGCCCTGTCGCCTAAATCACAAATTGGAGATTTCGATGGCATACCGGAATTATTCAACACGTTGACAGATATGGAAGATGACAAGTGGGCTATTTATCGGTTCCCAATGAAAGCTGGTTTGAAGCGACAATTCGATGCTACTGGTCGACTGGCCGACGATATTGATATGGAAGCGATAGAGGTGAAAAAACCTCTCCAAGTGCCAGTTATAAATTGCACTGTTATATTCTTGAATACATGCACTTCGAATAAAAAGTGCATGCAATATTGCGAGAGCATGGGAGCAAACAGTTATCGTTGGTTTCATGACGGCTGCTGCGAGTGTGTCGGTGCAGAGTGCATCAATTATGGCATCAATGACAGCAAGTGTGAGGAATGTCCAGAGCAAGAAGCGGAAGATGACATGGAACCGATGGAAGATGACTATGACAACGAAGATTTATGGGACTATGGGGAGGAGGAACTTAACTATAATTAGATATAATTTGATAGATGATTCGGTTAAGTTGGATGTATGTTTATTGTTATTTTATAAAATAAGTTTCGGTTTGAAAACCAGTAGAACATTTGGTAGTTACATATTATATAATATTGTTATAGAGATTAAAAATCTAAATAAAATGTATTTTTAAAAGGAAGTCCACTTTTCTTTGTTAGTGTAATTTTTGGTGGTTCTTTTTTCTTTTAGGCGTATTCGTACAAATAGCCTCTTTGCTAATTGGATTGTTATAAAGGCGCTTAAGCCTGTGAAAAGCTCTAGATAGCTCTCGATACCTTTCCTAAACTCAAATAAAAACTGTCTCTATTTTTTTTAGCATTTTCGGCGTTTAATCTGATTGAATTTAAACTGCACTCCGTAGACCAGTTTAAGTACTTTAACTCGGGTTAAAATTCAATTTCATAATATTATTGACTCCTTTTTTTATGTCACATTTTTGAAACTTCTTAGCTCTCAGAAAAAATAACGAGAAGCAAGAAGATAACAGAAATGGATTTATTTTATGGAACATCAGCATATGGTGAATCAACTTCGTCCGCTCGTCGAATGTATCGATTGCATAAACGGGCTTGTCAACGATTGTAATGAAATGGATTTTTGGAAATTCTCGGTGGAAGGTTGCTAGTGTGGATTCTTTTTCGAACCTCGATAGTTTACAGAGAGATCCTTGCGGATGTTGCTCATCCTATCCCGCTGCTCTTTTTCTGACATTTGCTGTTTAATCGAAACTATATTAGAAAGGATAAGCAATGAACAGGGAATGAATAAAATACTCAACACTACAAGGGGCGAGGCATTGAATGATGTAGAGATTAACTCTCATCCCATCCCATCAAGCGTCCCTTGGTCGACATACGGTTTGTCTCTATAGTGTTGATATTCGAGGACATAACCAATGTCAGCAAAATATCGGTCTCCATTTGGCAGAAACTCTTTCCTCTCTTTTCTTGTCTTACCTTTGGCTCATGGTCGTGGTCACTGATGCGGTTCATTTTAAGATATTTTTCTTGCACCATTTTAAAAACAAATCTTGTATAGGCACACAACTAATCAAATCAATTAAAAATATGACAAATACCAAAAAAAACAAATGTTATTTTATTTGATATTTTACATTACGTAGGTTTAAAACGGGTTAAAATTTGATTAAAAATCGCTTTAAACTGTTTTAAATCCGTTTTTAATCCAGCGGGTTTAATGCGTGTTTTTGAGTGAATATTATGGATATACCTAGGTTTAAACTGTCGGGTTTAAAAAATGCGGACTAATGATCGGGTGTAAAATTAACTTAAACCTTATTTACACCCGGAGTGAATAATATGACTGTAAGATTCTTATAGACCTCCACAATTTGTTCGGTTTCACACGGCCTGTTTAGAGGCCGCATAGGACTCTTCGCATTATGTACTCTAGCACTGTACTTATTTATATCAACTTTCAATTTCGAGCCGTATTTATTTTAGTTATTGCTACAAAACTGTTTTTCTGTGAAAATGTTGTTAATAATTTAAAATTACAACTTTGCTTCAGTACTTTGTACGTCAAAAACGTCAAATAATTGTAGGTATTGTAAAAGTCGTTTGGTCTAGCTCTAACTAGCTCTGAAATCATATTTCTGGCTCCGAATAACATTTTTGGGTTGTCATCGACGTGTGGCGGCCTGATTCAGTTCGTTCCCCAGCTGCCTCCAGTTAAACACCACAAGTTTCCTATTTCCCAGCTACATTGTTCCTTAATGGAGACTCAAAAACTCGTCGAGCTGGTGCGTTCTTGTCCATAATATAATCCACACGACACTTATATTTTAAGTTTTTTGACGAGGTCAACGTTGTTGCATTGCACGTAATATTTGTCGTTGGATCTTGTCCTTCATAGTCTATGAACTTGGACCGAATATCACACGAAAATCTTGCTCTCAAAGCATGGTTTTATCAGCTTTCGACGAACTCCGTGTTTTTGCACCATCCAGCAGAACCGGGCGATCTTTACTTCTAAGATGCCTTCTTAGCCCGGAGAAACAGCCATTGGCAATAGTGATTCTTTGGTTGATCGATGCCACTTTACGAGGAAACTGTATATCTACATTTTCCTTCATCAAAAGAGCATTACTTAATATATTATATAGATTCTTATATGGAGCGTTCTACAGTGGGGGGTACAAGTATTTTGACAAAACTAAAGTTAATTCTGCTCATAATTTGAAACTTACTTCATGTAAATTTTGGCACCAATGGAAAGGTCATTTAAATTCCGTTTGAATGATACAAAACTTTCCTTAACCCATTAAGTACCCATTTAAAAATTTTAGAATTTCGAATTTTTGTCAGTGTCTACTTTTTTGACTTTTATCCTCAGACAAAAAAAAAATGTTTTGATGCAAAAAGTTTCTTCAAACAATTCTAATAGTGACTGCAAAAAAATTTTCAAAAATCTCTTCGCTTTTAATTAATTTTTAATGATTTTTTGAAAATTGCTAAAAATAACTATTTTAGCCAATTTTTCCTCCTTTTCATACAAAATTTTTCTGAGATCATCCCATTCAAAAAATTATAAAAAATACACTAGTTTACAAGGGTTTTTACCCATAGATGAAACTAATGGGAATCGGTAGAATAATGAACCCTAAGTTGAAAATTGCAGTTGAAAAAAATTAGGACGTCAAGTTTTTTTTTAAACTTAGTGCATAGTATTTATTTTCAAGAATTTTATATATAAGACTTACAAAAAAATTACACTCAAACTAATCCTTCTTTTATACTGATTGGCGTCGATTTCTCTTAATAAAGACCAGTAGTAATCGACTAAAATGTTTTTATCCCAAGAACCTTGGTACCTGTCCTCATAAGCCTCCAAGACTTTATGGAAACGTTCACCATTTTTATCACTTACACTTCCCAGGTTCCCTACTTTGCAAGGTTTTTTACCCATAGAAGAAACTAATGTGCATCGGTAGAGTAATAGAGCTGTGTCAATCGTTCAAATTCAATGATCGAATCGTTCAAGTATTGGTTGAAAAAATGATTCGGTCATTTCAATCAATCATTCAATCATTCAATGACAGATGAGAATGAGAGTATTGTATTGCTCCATTCAATTTCAATACAATCATTCGTTCAATTTCGTTTCGGTAGAGACAGATACATTCTGATAGATTGTAAGAGTGAATCACTTTTGAAAGCTTCAAAACATGTTTATCTAAAGACAGAGTCAATAAAAAAAAGAGATGAAACGATTGTTCCATTTCAAAAAAAAGTCGCCTCAATTGAAGATTTCTTAGACGTTTTTTAATCCATTGAGATCGTAGCCATCCTTTGATGGATTTTTTTACTTTATGTCTTGATAGAAAGAAGACGAACCATATTATGGGATATATGCTATATTTATTTCGAAATGTCACCAGAAAGCCCTAAAATCTTAATTATTCCAAGCGAAAAAAAAATCACTCAAATTTTTAATATTTTAGGGCTTTCTGGTGACATTTCGAAATAAATATAGCATATATCCCATAATATGGTTCGTCTTCTTTCTATCAAGACATAAAGTAACAAATTCCATCAAAGGATGGCTACGATGCCAGTGGATTAACAAACGTCCAAGAAATCTTCAAATCAAGCGATTTTTTTTTGCTCTCCGAAATAGCCAGTCAGATGCGCAATAAAAGTATTGACTTTGTGAATGATTGATTTGGGGCTTGTGTCGTTCGTTCTTTACTCGCTACCGAGAAAAATGAACGAGTCAGATGCGCAACAAAAGTATTGACTCTGTGAACGATTGATTTTTGGATTGTGTTGTTTCGTTCTTTCTTTACTGGCTAACCGAGATAAATGAACCAGTCAGAACAAAAGTATTGATTCCATGAACGATTGACTTGAGGTTATGTGATTGCAATCACCAATACTTTATTGTGATCGGGTCAAAAAGAACGAATCAATCACGATTGACACAGCTCTATAGAGTAATGAACATACATAATGATACTGCAGTCGAAAAAAAATAGGACGTACAATTTTTTTTTAAACTTGCCATATTTATTTTCAAAAATTTGTTATATGTTACTTACAAAAAAATTGCACAGATTACTTCTTTTTTTATACTCATTAGTGTCAATTTCTCTTAATACAGACCAGCAGTAATCGGCTAACATATTTGTATCCCAAAAACCTTGGTACCTCTCTTCAAACGTCTTCAAGTCTTGATGGAAACGTTCCCCATGTTCATCACTTACGCTACCTAGGTTCTCAGGAAAAAAATTCAGGTGTGAATGTAAAAAATGAATTTTTAACGACATGTTCACCCCCATTCTGTGGTAATTGCTCAATAAATTGGAAACAATTTCTTTAAAATCCTCTGATTTATGTTTCCCCAAGAAATTTTCCACTACCGCTTTAAATGAATACCATGCATTTTTTTCGACACTGGATAGGTGACCATCAAATTTGTCGTCCTTTAACATCTTTCTAATTTGGGGCCCCACAAAGATTCCTTCTTTGATTTTGGCATCAGAAAGATTAGGAAAAAGTGTTTTTAAATACATACTTAAAAGCAGGTCTATCTTTGTCAAGTGCTTTAACAAAAATTTTTATTAACCCCAGTTTGATATGAAGTGGCGGTAAAATCACATTTTTTGGATCAATCAGAGGATTGTTTCTAACATTCAGATTGTTTGGTATATATTCAATACGTACAGGCCAATCTTTTTTAATATAGTGATCATTCCTAGCTCTACTGTCCCACAAGCATAAAAAGCAGCAATATTTGGTATAACCACTTTGCAAACCAAGAAGTAGCCCCACAACCACACAACTTTGAGATCTCCACACACTTTCCAATTGTGTTCTTCATATTTTATAAGTTTTATTAATGTTGTCATTGTCTCATATGATTCCTTAGAATTTACCGCATGCCCTATGGGAATAGATGGTCTTTTGTTGCCATTATGCAGTAATACTGCTTTCAGACTTACTTTTGAGGAATCTATGAATAAACGCCATTCTTCAGGGTCGTATGACTGGCTCATTGACTTGAAAAGACCACGAATATCATGGCAATATTGATACCCATCCTTTGATTCAAAATACTTAGAAAATTGATAACTCCTACTGCGGTAAAAAGTTACTCGGGTATTAGAGGCTAATAAATTCCATTGTTGGAGCCGTGAAGCCAGCAATTCAGATTTAATTTTCGAAAGCTGTAAGTCTCTTACCAGGTCGTTTAATTCACTCTGCGAAATTAAATGTGGTTCACTATCTTTAGATTCAAATTCGTCAAGATCATCCAAATTAATATCCTGGCTAGAAACAGTCCCATCCATTTCATTCTCCATGAGCTCTGGTTCATTTTCCTTATTTGAAGAGGTGGGCAATGATGGATAAGGCACTCCTTCAGAATGCAATACAGGTTTTGTGACTGACGCAATATCAGGGTATTGTATATGCTTCTTGTTTTTGTTATTAAAACCTGAAGTTTTTGTAAGGCAGAAATAACAGTCAGTAGCGTGATTTGTTGGTTCCCTCCATAAGATCGGTACGCCAAATTGCAAGCGTTTTTTTTTTCCTGCAGCCCAGTTCAATAATATACTCCTACAGTTATCACATACTACTCCAGGAACCCATTTTTTATCAAGATTTGTTATCGAGATTTGGAAATATTGAAAATAGGCTCGTTTTACGGCTTCAGTGATTGGTCTCTTCTTCTTTGACAGAATAATTTTACCACAAACATAGCAAAAGTTATTTGGACTTAATTTACATTGTCTTGACGACATTTTAAAACAACTATAGCGAATGACAACCCAGACACGACTAACAAGATAGCCTCATAACGTGCCGTGGTCGTAATAGAAACGACAAAGATCGCACTTTTCCTCAGTTTATTCAGCGATAACATGTAACGGTAGTATATGCCATATTGTTGATTTGAATAGAAAGGTTGGTTAATATGTACAGTAAAAATGAAAATTTCACTGTGCTAAAGCTGAACACTCATCCGCCATAACATAACGAAAAAATGTTTAGCATCTTTACCATGTCTAATTCCGTGCACGGCACTGTAACTTAATGAGGGTATATTAAAAAACATTTAGTATGAATTATCCTTGGGTAAAAGAAAAAAAAATAAATTTGTAAACTAGTGATATTAGCGAAGATATTTTTGAAAAAACATTTTTTGCAGTCACTTTTTTGAAGTTTGAAGAAACTTTTTGCATCAAAACATTTTTTTTTTTTGACCGAGGATAAAAGTGAAAAAAGTAGACTTTTACAAAAGTTCTAAATTTTCAATGGGTACTTAATGGGTTAAGGAAAGTTGGGTATCATTCCAACGGAATTTTAATGACCTTTCCATTGATGCCAAAATTTACATGAAGTAAGTTCAAATTATGAGCAGAATAAACTTTAGTTTTGTCAAAATACTTATGCCGGCCACTGTAAGTGTTTATTAATAAGGTATTTTCTTCATTAACTAGTAGCGGAGGGCAGGCACCGCGACCAGAAAGAGTTTTGGAGACCAGAAGCTGTTCACTTATCTGTATAAATCTACGATATATTATGTTTTGGTAGTTCTTCAGAAAATTGAGTTCATATTCCTAAAAAAAAGTCATGTCTCCTACAGGACGGCATGCATTCACTGCGGTTTCTTCCAGTAGAGAAGGAGATGATATTCAGTATCTGAATTAGGTTTCATTCATGACCTCTTTAGCTTGGCTGAACGTCAAAGCCTAATTGTTAGTCAGTTGTCATCTTCGCTCAAAGAAACAGCACTCAGATGATCTATAAAGAGTTTAGCCAATAAAGTCCCTAACCAACCTCAAATTTTTAGATGTCTATTATAACATTTTGTCTGAAGCTTCGAATATGACATGTATTATTGACAGCATATTCTTACTTTTACTAATGTCATTTTTTCAGCTTCTATCACAACGTCACTAAAGCGTAATAAGAATTAAAAATAAGAAACCCAACTTCTACAAAATAGTAGGTAGATATTGGTCTGCTCGTGCTACATATTACTAAGCACATCATATCTACCGTATTGTGAACGTCAAAACAACACCTTTTTGTGACTCATAGATTTCAAAATACAAAACAATTTTTCATAACAAAACAACATCAACGTAAACAAGGCTATTAAGTCTGTAGATATATTAGATATACCTGCATTAGAAAATAAGGCCATATTTCTCCTATATAAATATTCTCCTGACCAAAGTGTAAATCAAAAGAAAGATTTACTTTGAGACAAGAGGACAACATTATATTCAACGATGGACAATTTGCCAGTTATTGAAATTCATTTATTTCATTTAGTAACTCTGATATTAATAGCGGCAATCATTGATTTTGCCTGTGCAAATGATTGCTATGAAGACGAATGTAAACATAATCACTCTTCTGGAGTCCAAGGATTAATACTGCAAGAAAGCCATTCAAATATTGGAGTAAAGACTTTGAATGTTCCAAGTAATGAAGTGCTAATCGGAGGTCTAAGAGATCTGTTGATACCTGGAAGGGTGACGATGGCAAGCATAACAAGTACACCATCAACACATTATCATCTTGTATTCGCCAGTGGAAAAAGGAGAATTTTTCGATCAAGAGCTAAAAGGAGGCTGCAATTTTGAAGCTGCAAATGATAACATACTTTTTAAGATAGTTCTAGGAGTTTTATAAAAAATTAAGTTAACTAAATAAACATTAAAATTTTTCAGTAACTAATTCAAACCCTGCGTTAGAGGAAATATTGTCAATTAATTTTATCATTTACAGGAAAATTTATTATGTTTTCGCGTACATGAAAATTAAAAGTATTATCATCGGCTTTGATCCCTTTTACACGCACCGAGTTTTCACTCACGATTCTTCTTAATTCTCTTTTGGGCACTTATGGTGCATTTATACGTCCAGTGTTTTCACTTTAGTGACTTGGTTGTCAAATTATCTTTGTTTCCCTTTGTTTATCATTTGTAGTTCGCGGTGGTTGGTAGGACCCCTTTTACACGCAGAGTTTTTTCACTTTAGTGTCGAGAATGTGTAGGTAAAGGGGATGAAAAGTGCAGGGGATAGCCGAACACTGATGGGCCGCGAATCCCATCCGATTCTTGTATTCTCTTTCGCTCTCTTTCGTTATTTTCAGCGTTGCTTTATTCTCAAACCGTACTCAGTCGCGATAGACGTCTGCATTTGCTCTATTTTCGAACTGTATGCGGTCTGCGCCGCGAGCGACGAATGAGAAAAAAAGGAAACAAAGACAATTTGACAATCAAGGCACTAAAGTGAAAACACTTAATGTATAAATGCACCATAAGTGCCCAAAAGAGAATTAAGAAGAGTCATGAGTGAAAAATTCTGCGTGTAAAAGGGGTCTAGCTGCTTTTCGAAGCGCAGACCGCACACAGTTCGAAAATAGAGCAAATGCAGACGTCTATAGCGACCGAGTACGGTTTGAGAATAAAGCAACGCTGAAAATAACGAAAGAGAGCGAAAGAGAACACAAGAATCGGATGGGAATTCGCGGCCGATCAGTGTTCGGCTATCCCCTGCACTTTTCATCCCCTTTACCTACACATTCTCGACACTAAAGTGAAAAACCGGTGCGTGTAAAAGGGGTCTTTGATACCCTTCACTGCATACTACTCATACAAAATGTTCCCCATGTGAATTAGTATGGACCTATCTACTCGTATATGAATCATAGCTGATCATAAAATGGGGTAATCCACCTTAAAAAACGTTCCAAACAACGCATCAAAAAAAGGAAGCCTAAGAAAATACCCCAAAAACGATTGAAAAAAAAATTCCCCAAAAAACGCCTCAAAAATTACGCGTCAAAAATTGCATTAAAAAAAGACACGCCTTAAAATCTGAACGCACTATAGGCAACACTGTAGAAAAATTTAAAGAGACTGGCTGAGTTACCTACAGAATGTCTCAAGGCCTAACCATCAAAGGCACTCTCCACAAAAAAATGACTGCCCTTGCCCTTAGTGATCGATTTCACGTCGAGCACAGTATTTGGGCTGTCATGTCATACGGCGCATAATGGCGTTTTTTTTTTTTTGCATTTGGATTGACATCTACAACCCTATAAATATCTACTCACTGAATAATTGAAGTCAACAGAATGCGTTGAATATACCCGTGCCGATTAGGTGCTTTCAGATCAGCGTTTGAATGATCAATTTTCATTTGACGATGACGAGGAATCGGAAGACGATGTTGAGAACATCTGTGACCCTATGATGATGAAACCAGTGGCACTTTGCCCAACTTTTCTAACCCACCAATAAGGGGGGACTATGGACTTGTACTAACCATCTCATCCTGGGTCTACCTATAGAGGACGCGCGTCTTGGGATTCTCGTAGGGGACATGCGTTTAACGTGACCAAACCACCGAAGCATGGATAAGTAGCTTGCGGTGAGGAGAGGACCCAAGGATCACCAAGTCATCAACGAAGATCAAATTACTTATTCTCAGATCTGCCAAGGTTAGGTTAGGTTAGGTTTCTGGGTTGGCGTGCCATACTCAGGTCAATACTGACCCATTGTGATGCCCGTAGGGTAAAGAGATTGTCCCTTACCCACTATAACCCTGTATTCAAATTACTTAGTGTGCTGCTACATACAAACCATCTCGTTGATTTGACGAAGTTCATTATCTTCGCTATTTATGTGCTGGAAATCTCGTCTAGGTCGTTCAAGAAGTTACTCCCTAGGAATTTATACCTGGTGTGTTAGAGACTTGGGCAGTTAAATAGGAAGTGGGTTCTATCCTCAAGAGCTCCCTCATCACCGCAGCCTCTGCAAAGTTCTTCTTCCGATAAGCCCATTTTCTTCATATGGTACCGCAGAGTGTTGTGCCCCGTTATGATACCTACGAGGGTGGACAGGGATTTATTACCCTTCCGCATTATCTTCTCGGTTTTGGTTTCGTTGAAGGACGGCCATAGCATTCTTGTGGTATTTCAAGTGTTTAAGGTGGCACATCTTGCATTCGCCTCTCTTGTGGCTTCTCTCCCTGCTTCAAGCTTGAGTGTGCAAGGTGGGATGTTCACAGAGGGATCAGCTTGTTCTCAAACAGCTGTCGAACCTTGTCTTGCCAATTCGTTTGCTTTCTCATTGCCTGAAATTGCCTGAATTGCCCTTACCACAGACTCACGGGCTGCTATTGTCACTGCAAGGACTTCTGCTTGGAAAATGCTGCTATGGTCGGGGAGGCGTATCGATTTTGATATACCCAGCGATTCCGAGAAGACACCTGACCCTACCCCAGTGTCCATTTCTGATCCGTCTGTAAATGCGGCTATGGTTGGTGTACTAGGTACGAGTCCGTCTCTCCATTCTTCCCTGCTGGGATAGGCGCTAGCGAATGGTCTTGTAAACTATAGGTAAGCCGTGATGTAGTCCGTGACAGGTGCACGCCCAAAATATTTCTGTAGAACCATCGAATGACCCGTTTCGTTCAATTTCCAATTTACTGATTGGCTGATTCTCATTGGTTGCACTAGTGGTGCCGATGCACGCTACTCTTTGAACCTTCGTTAACACTTTCAGGTAAGTGGCTTTATTGGTTGCCGGCCACCATACGAGACTGCCATAGGTCAGTATAGGTCTTAGCCATGTACATCCAGAGCTTGATTTTGGGAGATGGTCCCCCTCCCCAGGTTTTCCCGAAGATTCTGCTGCAGGAATAAAAGGCTATTGTGGCTTTTTTGATTCTTTCAGTCGTGTTCAATTTCCAGTTTAGTTTTTTGTCTAGTGTAAATCCCAGGTACTTTGCACTATCAGAGATTCTGAGATTGTGAAAAGTGAGATCTGCCAATAAAAACGCTTTTCGCCAAGACTGCGCTTTAATGTAACATCCAGTCCATATAAGTAATGAAATGGGAGGAGACAAAATGCACCTCTTAAAGGTCCAACTAACTAATGTAATAACTATGTACATAATTCTGTCGCTAACTGTGCATTACAGAGGGTATAAAAAAATGAAAACAAGCAACAGCACAACGATTTTAATACACATATTGCAAAACATTTCCTCTATTAATTTACTTACATTCATACATACCTCGATTAAATACAATGAAAGAGGACACCTTTTGTAATGCAATTTGCACGTAAACTTTATTTGTCTCGTGCTACAAAATTTCGAAATTCAGTAAATTCATTTAAATTGAAAAGCCGGAGTGATTCAGATACATATTTTTATTTAATTGCTTAAAGTTCTTATATTTGTACAGTTATGAAATAATATTCTTTATAGCGTTTTCCTTCCTGTTTTTCGTCCCAGCTCAGATTCAGATAGGTTGTCGGTCCGAAAAGTTTTGTATACAAAGTCCAGTGATACCGCAAAAAGGATGAAAAATGATGCGGTCAACAAGTGAATAAAATGAATTTCGATAGACGGCATGTTCTTCATTTTAAAATGATGTGAGTATTACGAGTAGCTATGTCCTTTCGTTACAATGTGAAATGTTGAATTATGAAAAGTTTTTTTCCAAAGCATCAGTTATATACCTACCTAACATACTGACAGTATAATCTTAGCAGGTAGCTGGCTAGGTTAGGTAGCTAGTTAAATTTCTGCTACAGAGAAATAATAATATAAATTGTATGTTTTCACTTGTAAAATGATTATCGGGATAATTACCTAGGCGATATCGGTGATGAGTCAAGTCTATTGTTTTCCAAGTTCATGTGCGAAGCATTTATGAGAAATATGAGTAATTGTTTTTTTTTTTTTTGAAAAACTTCCTAAAAATAAACACAAAGGACCTAAGGGATGTACCTGCTGTTAAAATCGATAATTAAAATCGTGCAGTATATTGTTTGGTAGGTATATAAATACAAACAAGCGCATAGTTATATTCATTGTTACAGTTACACATCTTTGAAGCAGTGTGATAAGGCAAAAGTAATAATAACAATGGATTTAGCGATTATTGAAATTCAAGTAAAGCATTTGTTGATTGGATTGTTACTTTCATTAGCTGTGGTAGCTGTTGATTATGCGTGTAGAAACTATTTAAAGTTAAAAAAAAAAATCAAGTGAGAAAAAACAAAAAAATACTCATAAGATCGGAGGAGACGCACATCGTCACTTATCCGTTAGTATTCAAAAAGAACTGATGGATTTCGACAAAAAAATTGAAAAGTTAACAAACATTTTAAATCCTCTTCTGGCTGCCAAAGTGAACCTAGATAAAGTGACTAACAACACTATATGATACTAATTTAATTGTATTATGTAATTACTAATTATTATGTTTATAATTTATAATTGTATACGCGACAGAAGAACCCCAATCCCAAACCAATACCTATTTACATATTATTTGTACTTTTGTTTAATAAACGACTGGATCGCACAAAACTTTTGCGTTCATTCCAAAATTATTTTTTTGTTATCAACAGCTTAAATATTGTTGTCAACATGCCTAATGCATTTATCCGAGGAACGCACTTTCGAGAATCCCGCTTAAGTGCGTTGTCGACGCAATAAGGAAACCCCCGCTTTATTGCCTTGAAAACGCAATAAAACGTTTTTATTAGCATGTGCAAACTAAAAACTGAAGAACACGAACAATGTTCGTTTGTGTACGCTTCAAAAACTCGAAAAGTTTTGCTCCGATTCAGCTTAAACCTTTGATAAAAACATTCAAACCCTTATATCTCGAAAACTACAGAATCGACAAGTTCAAAATTACAGACAATCATAAGTTTTGGCCCAGGAATATTCCTGTGAATATCCGCATCCCATACAAAAAAAAAAAAACATTGCAAACTCTATTTTTCGATAGTAATGGAAGCCAAAGTTTTAAAAATTTGTAACATTGATACCTAATCATTATCCTGATAGAGAAGAATGTCATCTAGACAATACGATTCCTTGAAAAACCAAAAATGTTGTGTACCACAGAATAAACAATAAAAACTGTTTATCACTGATTTAAATGAAATTAATTTTTTTATTTTTCTATTTTGCACTACGAAGGGTGCAGGGGGTTCGCTAGTAAAGCTAAGTAGGTACACACGATTGTAAGATCTTACAATATTGTCAGATCTGTCAATGCTCTGACAATGACTGACAATGACCTTACAATAGCCAACTACCTTACAATACAAAATTGTCTGTACAGACGGTTGTAAGATTTTGTCCCAAAGTCTGACAATTTCATTGTATTTTTTGCAATTTTTTGCGAATGGACTCAACACAATCCGATGGAATTCTAGCTTTGATGACTCCACACATCAAGACACCAATATGCGCGCGATCATCCAGGAAATCGAGACGGTTTCATTCGCAACTTTTTTTTTTCCTTTATAACCTCTACCTCTTACCACAGGGCTTGGGTAGTTTATACTCTGCGCATCCAACAACCCCACTCACTCTGTACTTTCTTCCTGTTAATTTTTTTTTTTTCGACTTTTGCAATTCCAAATGGGATTTAAATTCCAATTTCCACAGTTGTTCATATCACTACAGTAGACGCTCGGTATAGTGAACCCTCTGTACTATCCAATATAGTGAACCACCAAAATTTAACACAGACTACTCTAAATAGTGAACTATGAAAATCTCGATATAGTGAACTCAGATTTTTTTTTTTCGCAAAAGTCAAAGAAAAATGTTCCAGTTTAGCAATGCGTGTGTGTTTTTTTTTTTGATATTCTAGTTATGAAGGTTAGGTTAGCCACCTAGACTGTCCCAAAAACAGGACACAGGAAGTGGCCAGAAAAATTATACGCCTGACATTACAGGTGGGAACTCTATCGCTACCTACGAATTTCTTTTAAAGAAAGGTATCTCCGTACATCTTACCGTGATGGCTGAAACAGTCAACTCAGTTGGTTAAACATGTTTGAATTTAGCATCTCCTGGTGGCGGTTTGTCTTCGGGTATAGTCTGAGGGTAACCGTAGCAGTCCACCCCCTGTCTATTGCCTCTGATACATAGCAGAAATGGGTGGTTGAATCAATCTGTTCTTCTGCTTGACCAAAAGTCTGTGGATGGATTGTCTACTGGAAGAAAAGGATGGAGGGTAACCGTAGCACTCTGCCCCCCGTTTATTTCCTTTGAAATCCCGTCCACGAGACAAAGACTGGTGTTGACCAGAAGAGCTTGATTGAAGCAAACCACCATACTGCTTGGTACCAAAAAAAAGTGTTAGAGTTTCTCCTTCAGGGAAAGCAAAGGCCAAAATCGTGACCGAAACAGTTTAACAGTCTATTGCCTCTGACGAGATGTTTAGAGTGTCGAAATGAAGTTGACTGATGTAGTCAGCTCCTACAGGTGGCGGTTAGTCTTCGACGATGGCGAAGAAGACACTTAATCAAGGTGACAAATTATTTTTTAAAAATTTAATTATGGAAAAAAATTATATTTATTTCTGCGTGTTCCTCAAAAAAAATGTCTTCATCTCAGTGTTTTTTAAAGATTAATACATTTTTTTTTCTTATTTTAGTGTTTTGTAATCAAAACGTTGGTATGTGTTTATTTATATCAAATTAGCTTATTTGAACCACTGGTTATATTGTCTGACAACGAAGAAATTGTAAGCTATTGTCAGCTTCCATAAACAACGACATCTGACAATATCCAATGAGTCTTACAATGTCCTAATCGTCTGACTATAAAAAATTGTGTGTTCTGACTTATTCAGACGATCGTCAGCAACCTGACAATTTCATTGTCAGATGGATGTCTTACAATTGGCTGACAATGACATTTCTGACAATATTGTAAGACAAAATTGTAAGTTCAGACGGTTGTAAGTCATTTGGGACACATCTTTCACTGACAGATCTGACAATATTGTAAGATCTGACAATCGTGTGTACTTAGCTTAAGTTGTAAATAACTTATTTGATGTCCTTTTCAATTAAGAGATGTTGTCGGCAGGGCTTTTTAAAATAGACCGCTCTCATCGACATTGAAAATGTCTTTGGGTGCATAGTTTTTAATTAAATTGGAGAGAACATCTGTATGAAAATCGGTAAGAACATCTGTATGAAAATCTTCGACACCTCCTACATCAGAAGAGGAGTCATGTCAATATGGCAATTGATTTGACAAGTAGTGTTAGTGTCTTAAGTTGTAAAGTTGAAAGTACAAAAAGTTGTCCATGCTTTTTTTATGTGTGTTCATTTAAAGGGGAGATTTTGTATGAAGTTTTACGAGAAGCTTTACTTTTAGTAGCGCAATTAACCGGGTAACGCATTTAAGCGGTACGCATTTAAACGGGAAAAGTTTGCCACATTTGTTATGGAATGCTTTATTTGCTCAGTTTTCGGCTGAATTAAGCGAGGAACGCAATTAAGCGAGGGTCACTTATCCGGGGATCACTGTAGCTAGATAAAGTTAAATGTAATGCAAGAACAAAAACGTGTTTCCACTCTTTGTGAGTGCTCAACTTTGAGGGAGTACTTAAAATGTAGTTGCCTAAAAAGCTAACGCCAAAACAGGCACTCTACATTTGTACTGCTATGTGGCCAACTTTCGAAACTAATGGATCTCTTCTCTATATATATAAAACAAAGTTTCAAAACTATGTTTCCCTCTGCCGTCCGTAATTTTCAACCAATTCAGTTGATTTTTTTTACAATGTCGGTAATTACGGTGATCGGGCGATAGGCCAAACAAATTAAAAATCAGACAAAGGGGCGTGGCACCTCCCATACAAAAAAAAATATTCCAAATCGTATACCTCGTAAACAAAAAAAATCTTCTATGGGGTGAAACTTGATGACGTTATATCTCTATAACCGCTGGGCCGATTTTCATGAGTCTTTTTTTGTTTTGTTCGTATTGCTATATTTCAGGTTTCGGCAGAAAGAAATTTCCAGTTTATTCCCATTTCTCGCATTTTACGAAAGAACATCTGTGCACGGGCAAAGTCGTGCGGGTACACGTACAGATATCTCTATGTATATAAAACAAAGTGGAAAAAACTACATGTCTCCTTCTGTCGCCCGTAATTTTCTACCAATTGAGTTGATTTTTTTTCAATGTCGGTAATTACGGTGATCAATTGATAGGCCAAAAAAATTGAAAAATAAAAATTGTAAAAAGCAATAAAAGGCCTGGCGAAGCCGGCGGGGGTTTTAGCTAGTTGAATATAGAAATATCTGAAAAAATTTACAACTTGTACATTGTTCATTCTCTATCAAAAATGCAGTCACATTCATATGGAACCAAAATTGAGGTACATCTTTAGGTAGTGTGTATAACAACGTAGATTTAGGTTAGTTTGGTTAGGTTAGGCGGGCAGTTTTCAATATATGCAGTTTTCACCCAGAAACCATTGAGGCTCATTGTGATTACCCTTTTTTAGTACATGATGGGACATGCATCTAACAAAACCATTCGTATCTGTTGATGAATATTTTTAAATCTGATAGAGGTATCGTTGCTAGGTCTTCCAAGCCGTCGAAGAACCGAGCTCCCATACAAGAGTAGCGGCGTTCTGGGAGTGCTGGGCAGTGACACAGATTCTTTCCTTTTCCTTTTTCCTTTTCCTTTTCACCTCTGCAACTTCTGCAGAATTCATTTGTGAAGATACCTAGTCTTTTGGCCATGTTCCCAATGATGCAGTGTTCGGTTATTACCCCGACGAGCACTCGGATTTGGTTTCTATCAAAAGATGTTAGGATCCTTGTCCATTTTGTGTCAACTGCGGGCCACAAGCTACGAGTTATAGGACAACCGGGAGTGTTGTTCCATCGTTCCTATTAGCCAAGTTTAATGTGACATTGTCAATGAAGCCCTTAGCTGCGTTGAAAGTTGGTAATACTTCTCTGTACCAGAATAATAATAGTACGTTCATTTGAGAGCCGCATCTGGCCAGTCTATTTGCTGCCTCGTTCCCGTCTACACCAACATGTCCAGCACAGCATTACTGTGTGATGGTTTAATGCTCTCAATGCCGAGAGCTTTGGCTTACTGATTTGGAGTTTACCAGATTGGAGTTAATCGCTTTAATTGATGCTGTTTGTCCACGCAGAGGCAATCTGAGCTGCTTCCCTAACCGCGTAGATTTCTGCCTGGAAAACGCTGCACTGGTCTGGCAGTCGGTATGAATGGCTTATGTTTAATTCTTCTGCGAAAATTCCTGCTCCCGTTCCATTCTATACGTTTTTGAACCATCTGTGAAGATGGGTACACCTTTTATGACAGTACTCGGGGATTGCTAGTCCTTCCTACTTGCATGACCGAATGATTCGGGCTTCCAAATTTTAGTAAGTTCTGCTACATTCTAGGATGCATTGCCCGGTCGCTACCCCTAGGAACTAAAACTAACACTTAAGAGTGACCCGATGAGAATCACCATACCTAGAAGGCTTTCAGCTCCTCGAATCACCACCCAACGACCCAAAGTAGATTTGACTTTTTTATTATCGCTTATCAGTAGGGTTGGAATACCTGACATCGGGGTCTTGTTAACGATGATGGAAGGAGCAATACTGAGTTTTCCAGGATTGGTCAGGCTGGGTCAATTTTAAGGCAGCTTGGTCATTCTGTTAATAGAATGACTAAACTTGGTGTCAAAGTTGTCAGTCTTTAATTCGGTGTCTGTTCCAACTCTTACCTATAGTCATGAGGTTTGGGTAATGACCAACAGAATAAGAGCGTGGATACAAGCTGCCTAAAAGAGATGTTGTTGCTGTTGTTGTATTGCTGGTGTGAACCGTAGAGATCGTATTAGAACAACCAAACTACATGAGGAACTCAATGTCGTGCAGCTACTTCTCCGGACGGAGCAGTCCATGCTTCGGCGGTTTGGTCATGTTAAACGCATGTCACCAACTAGGATCCCAAGACGCTATAGAATCCGTACCATCAGCGGGCGTCCTCTAGGCAGACCCAGGATGAGATTGTTAGATCAAGTCCACAATCTCTCCTCTATACCCGTATGGAGATTGCCTTTGATGATGGCGGAGAATTGAGAGGATCCACTGGAGCAACCTACACCCGCGACCCACTTTACTGATAAGAGGGCCATAGAAAATGACTGCAATTGAGTTATTCGGAGACAATAATACATCTATGTGCATAGAAACATAGATACCATTTTTATTAATTTATTATCATAGTAAACCCCTATATACTTACATTTATTTTTATCACACTATAGATAAAAGTCGGTTTTAACTAGGGATACATTTTTTTGTTTCATTCAGTCACTGAAATGCCGTTATATAAATTGATTAATTATATAGCGGTCAGAAACCTCTTACTTTACTATGTATTAGTATTCCCCTTAGATTCTAATCATGGATTTCATTAGCAAAACCAAAACATATCACCATACGACAGTGATTTGTTATTTTCAAACCGCTTCTGTGTTTTATGACAGTTAATAATAGATTCATATTATCACCTAAATCTAACCGCTAAATAAGCCCCGAAAATGTATATCAAATTCTATACTCGTATACTTTGAATATTGTGGTTAATTTGCATACATTTTTGGAACTTTAAAAGAATGCATTTTCGCTGACTTCGTTTATTAGTAACACTCAGTCCGCCATCACGGTACCTAACGTAGTGACATTAATTATTTTTCTATAAACTGTGAAGTTTGTTTTATACGAATTATTATTAAACAAAAAAAATGGACGTGTGGACAAATAATGAGGAAATTCAACGATTTCGAAAATATTTGCAAATACCTACCGTTCATCCGGATATCGATTATGGTTGGTTCCCTCTAAAAATTGTTTCTTTTTTTTTAAATTATGGAGGGCCACTTCATGTAGATTTGTGTAGTGTTTTTTTTTGTTTTTTTTTTTGTTTTAATGAACACTTATCATAGTAAAGGAATATAATTTTATTAATCTTCCTCAATAAAACTATTGGAAACTACTTTTATGCTATATCCAACGGGTATAGCAGCTTGGATGGATTTCACGGTGGTGTGAAATCCTTCAGCTCCCTGACAGTCCGAACGTTTTTGGCGAATACTTTTATGCACTCCCATAGAAACAAGTCACGATCACGATAATTAAGTTTTTAGATCTCGGTAGCCATTGGACGTCTCTCTTATCAATTTTCGTTGAGGTAGCAAATTTATAGAGGTTCTAGCGGTATGCGGATTCATCTTTTTGAAATCGGACTTGTGTGTTCAGTAAGATGTATATTGTATGCATATTAATTTTTGTGTGTTGGGAGGTGAGATCCGTGTTGATTTTTTTCCAATGTCCGAGGCTTGAAAAGTAAAATCTTTGCGCATTCATATTTAATAGTTTTGCAATTCAGACCATCTGTTTTGGCACTTAGCGAGACACAACTGGATAAAAATTATATTTCCTGAATGGCTTAGTGCCACTATAATTTTATAATGTCCGTTATCGCCTGCAACGTTCCACCATAACTATAACCATTGCTCTAATATGAAATTTACAATTACAAATAGTTAAAAGTCAATGTCTGTACGCAAATATTACATCATTCCTACAACACACGGAGTGCATATCACTTCGACATCACTTTGGGCTTGTTCCTTAAGTGTCGGCTGTAGGTTCGTCGGGTCATTGTGTCATTTCACTTCCAGCATAGTTACCGTACACTAAACCACTTGGTAAAATTTTCTTACGACAGGAGAGTTGCGTCAAAAAATATTCCATTGTCCCATTTTTAGTAAATAAGTTCGATCGATCGTGAAAAACATTGTGAGTTCCACTACATCGTCAATCCCAATACTAGTGACACTTTAGCTGTCCAGCTCTTTAGACGAAGACAATCTTCTGATGGCAGCGCAATATGTTGTGTAAGTTATTTCAGGGTTTACTACGATATCACAAAAAAAAATTTCGAAAGCAAAAATCTCGAATGTAAAAATCTCGAATTAATATTGATTTTTGTTACAATGGTAAAAATTTGCGCGCGACAGAATTAATAACACCAAATCTAAAAAATAATACCGTGTATTAAAAAGTGAGATACGTATGGGGGCATGCTGCGCCCCCTGCAACCCCTCCTGCTTGTGGTCACTGTAGAATTTGGAGCAGATGTAAGGTTAGGTATATGCAAAGTTTATATCATGGGATCCCAAAAAAAATATCTGGAATTTACTTTTTATTTTCATGATTTTTTCGAGATATAGTCTTTCGAGATTTTTGTATCTACATTCTAAATTTTTGCATTCGAGATTAAAAAAAAAACTTCGAGATTTTTGTCATTCAAAATGATGATCCCGTTATTTCAATTGCACCCGTGCTGGGTTTTGGGTGACTTGTCATCCGCTTTGCTTAAGTTGCATGTTGTGTGTTAACTTGTAATAATCACAAATATTTTGTTCAGATGGTAAGTATAGGTATATCCTTCATAATTCTAAAGAGGCATTTTCTAAGGGTAAAACTGAGTTTTCTTATTCACCTATCCTATTTTTCTGTAGACTTTATTTGAGTAAGTGGACCCACGTATTTGTTAAACCCATACCTAAAACGGGGATTTTTCTTCTTCCACTAATTATCGAATCATTATGCTCTTACGTCCATTTTTTTCAAGATCATTGAAACCCTGATAAATAGCCAGTTGCTATGAAATGATTTTTTGTTTATTTTGAATCGCGCAAATTTGTTTTGATCACTTGTAAGATACGATGTCGCGTACCTAAATGGTCGCCGCCACAGCAAATGGCGCAATGTGCTCATTTTTTTTCGTATTTTCCATTACTTTTCGTGATGTTTCGGGCTGAATAGCGGCCATTTCATGTCAAATAATATCATAAATAAATCGATCGTGGTTCGGACTGTGTAATTGTCCATGCCGTTAGCAGTCAGAATTGGCATTAATTGACGCTTCGAACACGGGCAGTCATAAGCCGATCAGAAAACAAACGAAAAAGTTACAGGGTTGCCAGATGCCGAAGGTTTAAATGGCCCATCCTGTATTTACATTATTGTCCCATCGCTCAATCGTGTCGTGTTGTATAAAGTAAGCAAAATTGTAGAGGAGAATCGATACTTTTAATAAACTTTTCGATTATGAACGTCCTGGGAGTATCGGACGTTCATACCCGCGATATTCACACTTTGAAATACGAGTCTGCCATCGGACCAGGAATTTTAATTTGCTATACCTACATGCATATTGCAAATATGCAGCAGATCTTTTACATCTGTGAAACATTTTTATCTACTTGTATTTTGTTGTTATTCTTTTCTTACTAGGTTATTTGTCTTAACTTTATAAGCATCAATTATATACTAAGGCGACTGCTACAATTTTTTTTTTGTTTTTTTTTTTTTTTGTAAATCGCATAATCCACAGTTCTAAATATGAATATCGTTTTCTGAAAGTAGTTCTTCTCTATTGCATAGGCATAGGTACATCTTCTAAAAAGGTGTTCGTATTTTGTTCTTCCGCGATTGTTTTGGCGAATAGAGGGCCTCTTATATTCATACGTTCGCCGGGACGTACACCAATTAGTGCCTCGAATTGGCAAATGAACTCGCTTGGAAAAAAAGGGCCCTACGAACTAGGTCCCAACTAACTCCCACTAGCCAAATGAACTAAGTCCCACCAAATATGCAGTGGGATTTAGTTCATATATTTGGGAGATAGTTCGTAGTTCATTATGAACAAATTCCCAATGAATTAAGTCCCAATTTGAGAAAAGTGGGAGTTAGTTCATTTAACGTGTTTCGGCCAAAAAATAATTCTTACATACCTACACCCAAGCTAGCACTTAATCCAAGTCAAACAGCAGGGGGTCCATTGTCCATACATATTCCACTGTGCCTAATGGGAGATCAAATGGGAGATCAATTTCCGTAGGCACAGTGGTATAATATGTATGGGGGGAATGCTGCTGTAGTCACTGTTGGATTTGGAGGTCTTGAGTAAGTTCATTTGGAACTTAGTTCATAAAGAACAAAGTCCCACTATTGGGGTTTAACTCATTCTTATATTGGACTTAGTTCAATCTTAGTTGGGTCTTAGTTTCTAAAAATCATGGGAGTTAGTTCATATGAACTAAATCCCAAATTTTCTGGGACTTAGTTCGTTTTGGCTAGTGGAATGTGGGAGTTAGTTCCAGTTGGGACTTAGTTCGTAGAGCCAAAAAAAAGTCTTCTAATTTTTACAATTTCCGCTGGTGTTCAGAATTGAGTACCTATTACTTCCCAACGCACTCTTTGGGGTATATTCGTATATTGTACATAATATACCTATGTATATCGTTTGGATTTCAATGCGGAAGTTTCTGCTTTACCTACTTCGATTTACTACCAAAAATATTCATTAAAACAGACCTTAAATGAAAAATATTAACAAAAAATGTAGATAGGTAGATAGATACAAAATATTGATCTATATGCACTTCCATAACATTACAATTATTCTAGAACCATGTATCGAGTTTCTGAAGGAACAAGCTAAAGAATTAGATCTGCCAGTTAAAGTCTACCGTATATCAGAAAAACACCCATTCCTTATAATGACCTGGATAGGATCTGAACCGAGCCTACCATCGATATTGCTGAACTCCCATATAGATGTTGTGCCAGTGTATGAGAACAGATGGACCCATCCACCTTTTGCCGCCGAAATTGACAATGAGGGGAGAATATACGCTCGTGGCGCACAAGACATGAAATGTGTTGGAACTCAATATTTAGGAGCAATAAAATCACTTAAGGCTAAGAAGATCCAGTGCCGCAGAACTATTCACATTTCATTTGTTCCTGGTTAGAATTGCTTTTTTAATGATTATAATCAATCGCTTAAAGATTAGTCTAATTAATAGATGAGGAGATTAACGGCATTCACGGCATGACAGAGTTTGTCAAATCTGAAGAATTTCGTCAACTTAATGTAGGCTTCTGCCTCGACGAAGGTATGCCATCCTTAACCAACTCTTACACTATGTTTAACGGTGAACGGTGCACCTGGCGTGAGTATAATAAACTGAAACTTGATACAAATGACAACACTGACGGGTGTTATTAGAAATTGCATTTAAAATAAGTGGAAGTTCTGGCCATGGATCACTTCTTCATAGCAACACCCCGGGGGAAAAACTTCGGTATATTGTAGACAAACTGATGGACATGCGGGATGTAGAACAAAAGCGCTTGAAAACGAATCCTCAGCTTGCACTTGGAGATGTTACGACAATCAATTTGACAATTATACGTGGCGGTGTTCAGGTGAACGTGGTACCATCTGAAATGGAAGTGTGTTTTGACATGCGACTCAGCAACGACTTAAATCAAACGGAATTTCTTGAGCAGGTGAATGAGGCTTATCTTAGAAAATGATGCTGTGCTTACAAAAATAATAATTTCAGATACAATTATGGTGTGAAGAAGCCGGCGGAGATATTGACATTGAATTCATACTGAAGTCACCGTATGTCGAACCAACGAAAACAGATTCCAGTAATCCATATTGGGTGGCTTTCAAGTGTGCAGTTGATGATTTGTAAATTGATAACATTAGATACATATTTGGTTTGTGATAATTTAAGTACTTGTTCCATAGAGAGATCGATGTAAGCCGGATTATCTTTCCTGGTGGAACTGATGGCAATCTTCTTCGAGAGGTACATTGAACAATTTTTTTAATGATTAATACGTCTGACGGTTTTCGGTGTATAGGTTGGCATTCCGACTCTTGGATTTTCACCGATCAATCAAACCCCTATTTTGGCACATGATCATGATGAGTATCTGAAGGCTGATGTCTATTTACGAGGAATTGAAATTTATGAGAAAATTATTGAAAAGGTTGGAAACGTCTAAGGCGATTTCAGGAGTAATTACATCACTATACTATGATTATTTAAAAGTGTTAAAAAATGTGTGGGTTTGTTGCAGAAATGTTGTCAAATAAATTTTGCTTAATTATATCTATTTTATGAAACTAAAAAATGTTGTATAAGCGTTTGTGACGATCGAAAATCGAAAGAAGAACGTCTCCCTATTGTGATAACTTTTGTTAAAGACGAACACCTTATTGGTGTGCCTAAATTGGCAAACAGCAATCCAAACCCCAGTCCGTTTTTAAATACAGGTCGCATGAATGGTGCATTTGTGCTCTTGGAGCAGTAACTTGACAAGAAATGCTATTTGTGGCCATCACCATGTCTACGAGTTGGTGTTGAAATGTGTACAAGCCCCGATATTTCACTGTTAAAAAGCCTAGAGACTGTCGAAGAAATGAAATACCTACAGAAAATCAGTTCAAGATTTAGGTCCTCACTTTAAAATTGTACCTATAGGTAGGTATATTCACGTATTAAGGCATAAATAGAACAAATAGAGAGAGAATCTATGAATGTGTGTCTGAATTCGAAGAAGAAAAAAGTCCCCTTCTGTTCTTGGACCCCTTCGCAAAAACTGAGACCTAACAAATTGCATATCTACCATCAGAACATGTTCTACAACAGTGTTTTGAATTTGAGCACGCCAGGGCCGTAGCCAGGATTTTGTTTCGGGGGGGGGCTTGCTTCTAAATCTTACGAGGAATTCTTTAAACAAAAAAACTATATACAGGGTGCCCCAGTTAAGCAGAATAATTCTTTAAGGGAAGATTCGTGAAGTTCCGTAGAACAAAAAATTGTATGCCAAGGGGGTCTATTTTCACCATATTTCCCGTTATGCCCTTCAAAGCATGTGACCTCTAATTTGTAGGTGTACTTAAAACGCTATAACTTCTAAACTATTAGAGATCCAAAAATTGTTTTGTGCATTTTGAAAAGACAATTTAGAATCGCATACAAGTCATAAGGTACATTATGTGCAGCTGCAAAAGATTTATGGCTCCTTTAACTCAACATTTTGAAAATTTGTTGTTACATTTTTTTACTTAAAATGCTTTTTTCTCAAAATGTTTACTTAATAAATTTTTATTTTTTTTTTATGAAATTTTTATCCTTGAGAAATTTTTTGAAAATTATTTTAAGCAACTTTTTTACGTACGATCAACAGAAGTTGTTGTAAAAGCCGTTTTTTGTCAAAAAAATGGTCAAACAAAATTAAGTCAGAATAATAAACTAACGTAATTATGAGGGGTTATCTAACAGTTAATTGTCGAATATTAAAAAAAAGCTTAACATTGATAAGTTGAAAAACGTGATTACGCGGACATAGTGTTTGTAAACGGGTTCTGCCATGGAAACGCTTTGTTGGCAAGATAGGAGTCCAACGCCGAAATCCAAATCGTAGTACACCATGTAGCCGGGTACTGATGCGTATCAGCGCCTTGTTGATACCGGGTGAGCTCATCGAAATAAAAAAAACGACGTTCAGTCGCAGCGGCGGTAGAAATTGGGGGAGGGATTTTGCATGCTGCGGAAGTTAATCCATTAGTCAGGTCCGAGGACAAGCTGTGCAATTGGAACTTCCCAGAACTCTCCAGAGTAACAGGTTACACCCTTCCCATTTAGCACCGGTACGGACACATCCTCAAGCACATTCTGTGGACTGAAGAAGCGCAATTCACAAACAAAGTTATAAAGCTACAAACCTCCACAATTTGCTCCATTGGTCAAACCCCAATCCCCATTTAATACACACAACATCCTTTCAAAGATAAGAATTTAATTATTTTGAACAACTTCTTCAAAATGTGTGCTTATTTCAAAAGAGGTTCAGCGAAAATGTTTGAAAACACTTTAGTAGCCCACACATTCTTCCACAAACAGTTAGTTCCCTTGAATTTCTAGAGAACGATTGCCGAAGCTCCTTGAAGATGTTCTTCTTTTTCAGAGAAGAGCGATGTTCGTTCAACAAGATGGAGCACCTTGTGACAGTAGCAGCGTCACTTTTAATGAACGGTGAACTGGTCGATTTCGCCCAATCCTTGGCCACCCAGATCTCCTTACCTAACACGCATGGATTTTTTCTTCTGGGGTGCTGTGAAAGAAAAAGTTGATTTTAGAGAAATATCGAGTCTCTTTTTGACCATTTTTGTCTGACAAAAAAACGGCTTTTACTACAAATTCAAGTTGCTTAGCATAATTTTTAGAAAAATTCTCAAGGATAAAAATTCCATAAAAAAATAAAACGGGAAATATGGTGAAAATAGACCCCCCCTGCCATACAATTTTTTGTTCGGCGGAACTTCAGGGCCCAGATCACGTAAAATGAAAACGATCGAACGACGTCGTTTCCATACTAGCAGTTATTTATTTTACGCGATCTGGCCCCAGGAATCTTCCCTTAAAGGATTATACTGCTTAACTGGGATACCCTGTATATTCCAATTCACTGATTCTTATTACTTTTTAAATCGTATGTACCTAAACGAACATACTAAAATTATTTTTTTCAAAGCAGAAGACGTCTTGATTTTTTTTTTTGACATGACATGATGGTAGAACGTCTTCGTTGACCATGAATCTGTCCGTAAGATTTTGTTTTAACGATGTTTCCTATGCAAGGAATCAGTATAGACACTCTAAAATAGGCTTCAGTAGAGGTTTCTGGATTGGAACGCGTTGTTTGTTTCAATGAAGTTCTTAGGGCTCTTAATTCAACTTCAAATAAGTCCTCGGCAATTTGGGATTCGGATTGAAAAGCCTCTTTGAAAAAATCTTCGGCATTTATTCTGATGTTTTTAAGAGAATTCAGAACTTCTTTTGTGCGGTCGATAGCAGAAATGAAGTCTAAGGATTTGGTCTGTAGGAAAACTGATAAGGGTAGCGTTAAATTGAATAGTTTTTCGCATACAATGAGGCTTACTAGGAAATCACTTTTTTGGATCGCTGCCAAAAGTGTTGATGCTTTCGAAGACATCGGCCACGTTCTGGTGGTTATTTCTTCAAGACTTATTGAGATGCATTTGAGGAGCTCTACAAAGGAAATAATACTGTCATACCTTTCAATGAATCTTGCGTTTCACAAAGGCTTAGAAGTCAAGTTTTTCGGCTCTCTGGTGCCTGTTTTTTAATGGCATTTCTTAATGTAATATTTGAATTTGAATGGTTGCGGAAGATTTGAATTTATATTAGAAAGTTTTAGTTTTTAATTTTTTGCTTAGCGTTTCGGGGGGGGCTTCAGCCCCTCAAGCCCCCCCCCCCTGGCTACGTGCCTGGAGCACGCTCATTTGCATAAATGATAGAAATCACTATCTCACTCGTAGGTACATTTTTCAAAATGTTTAGAATTTATTACATTATTTCTTATGTCAAAAGAAACTACTACAATCACATGCACATGGTTGCTGTCAATGATTGTAGTAAATTTTATAACATATTCAAAACAAAATTAGTCTAGATATAAACCAATATTTAGCCAAGATATCACTCTTTAAAATATAACAATTGTGAATTGTCTCAATTTAGTATACTAAAACAAGTACACGCATCGCGTGTACATTAATAATAATTGTTATACCCAATTCACAATGGCGCTTTGCCGCTTGCGTGCGTTGACAGGCGTTTTAGAAACTTTACCGTACTTTATGTCAACGCGCGCAAGCCGCACTTTTCCAAAAATAAATGGCGCTTCAGAGCGTTGGCGCGTTGAGAGATTAGAGTAGGAGAGATTGAAAGTTCTGTTTGGTTTATGTTGCGTACGTACGTTATGTACGAATTCAGAGCAGAATGCAACTACTCCTTTTTGCTTATAATTGTTATTTTGTGGAATACTTTGTGGAATACTTCTTGTAAAACGATTTAAGTGAGCAATATTACCAAATGGACAGCATTTATCTGAGCTGTGGAAAGAAGTTCAGTCACTTAAATAGAGAAGTGCAATTTTGTTAAAAACATTCGGACATTCGGACGATTGCGATCGCAGGTACTGCTTCTCGTCGCTCGCTGGGTTTTTACCACATCCGGTCAGCCATCGGACAATGAATATTGAAAGGATTTTATGACCTAATAGGGGTAATTTTTTTGCTATATTTCCGCGAAGATCTTCGCTGTCTTGTCCAGACATTTTTTATGTTCCTATGTACGGACTTCAAACCCTACCAGCCGATTGAGTTCAAATTTCTTCGATATCTATTGGCCAGAGAATTCCCGTGAAGTTGGGTCAAAGTCGGACAAAGGTGCGCATATTCATGTGCATTGTCCCGATGGACAATAAAAAATATATCTAAGCAATGCAATTCATTGGCACGAGCAAACCTGGGCGGGTAAACCAAGTAATAGAATAATACCTATCATTTGCACATCGCAGGAAATTAGATTTACCCTCAACTAGAAAAAGAATCTATAAATATTCTAAACAATAATGTTTATCTCGTTAATAAATTGTATGAAGAATAGAGTAGTTTCAGACAAAATTGAAATATCAAAAGCGTGTACATTACATTTGAGCACATATTTTTTTTATCAACAATCTAAATAAATCACTAGTAGCATTACAACAAAAATATGTAATATTCGTCATTTCCACACAGTAAAATAATTAATTTGTATTGAAAAAACCTCATAGGCTACTAAAAACGAGTAGGTACGTACATATATACCTAAGTGAATCCATGCAACTCCAACAATGAACGGCATATGCTCTAACACTTTAAATATTATCAAATCGAACAAACCAAACCGAAAGAAAACGTCAAAGCCGTCCAACGCCACTGAAAGTAGAAAGTTGCTCTACTTGGGCGCCGCGTTGAACTTTACGATATTTACGATCTCAACGCGACCCGAAGCCTGAAGCCGCATTCTGGCTTGCACCATATGAAAGCATTGGTTCTACTCTATCTGTCAACGCACGCACGCCGCAAAGCGCCATTGTGGCTTGGGCATTATTACTCGTACTTATAAACATCATAATTTTTTTGGGTTGCGTATTTCTAATTCTGCATTGTAACAATATCGCTGACTTCAGGGAGAAAGATCCGTTTTCCACAGTCAAGGCTAATGATGTGCAAGAGTGAGACCATAATCTCCATAAAAAAGTTACGTGGCGTGGTAATAGGTCTGTTCCTTTACTTTTGTAGTAAAAACGGAAAAAACTCCCAAAATGGCAGTGGTGGGGATGTAGTCTCTCTCAAAAGGAGTATTTTTTTTTTTTATTTTTTTGAGAATCTATTGTTAGCTCACTTTTACTTTTACATGCAAAACTGTTATACTCAAAGAAATTTGTTGAGTAAAAACTAGTAAGATCCTAATCCTAATTAGAGGCTGGAGTGTAAAATTATCTTGCTCTCTCGAAGCCGCTCTCTTTTTCGAATTTTTCAATTTAAGGAACGACATTGAGTGAAAATGCGTAAAAATGCGAAAAATTCTTAAGATTTATAAGTAAAGGAACAGACCTAATGACCAGCATATTATCTCAATCTTCAGAGCCAATCATTATCCCGAAGTTACGGATCTAATTTGCCGACTTCCCTTACCTATATTATTCTGTCGACTAGAGACACCTGGGTATGTAGTAGGTATATTGCACTTTTGGGTGTGCAATAACGCCCATAGTGGAATCCGTCGGAATTGAATTTCACTTCACATATTCGATCCCCTTTCACTTCTTCACGACTGTCTTTCAATTCAATTCAATTCAATTTCAATTTATTCTTTTATTCATTCATTCATCCTTTTCAATCATTTTCAAATGGCCCGCTTGTCAATTAAGTGGGTCGCGGGTGTATGTTGCTCAAGTGGACCCTCCATAGCTCTCGATCCTCCGCCATCGACTCCAAATCATCAAGGGCAATCCCCATACGGGTAGAGGAGAGATTATGGACTTCATCTAACCATCTCATCCTAGGTCTACCTAGAGGACGCCTGCCTGATGGTACGGATTCCATAGCACGTCGTGGAATCCTGGTCGGGGACATGCGTTTAACATGACCAAACCACCGAAGCATGGACCGGTCCGTCCGGAGAAGTAGCTGCTCGACATTGAGTTCCTCGCGTATTCTGATATTTCTAATGCGATCTCTACGAGTCACACCAGCAATACAACGGAGAAATCGCATTTCGGCAGCTTTATATTCGCGATCTTATTCTTTCGGTCATTACCCAAACCTCATGACCATAGGTAAGAGTTGGAACAAACACCGAATTAAAGACTGACAACTTAGCTTTGACACCATGTTCAGTCCTCCTAATAACAGAATGACCAAGCTGTCTCAAAATTGACCCAGCCTGACCAATCCTACAGGAAAACTCAGCATTGCTCCTTCCATCACTCGTGAATAAGACCCCGAGATACTTAAACTTCTCTACCTGTTTCAATAGGACTCCACTAACATGCAGAGTGCATTGAACAGGCGTTCTGGAGACGACCATCACTTCAGATTTGTTCGCGTTAACCTTCATCTCAACTTCAACACAAACGGCTACAAACCGATCGAGTGCGCGCTGAAGTTCAGTCTGAGAGGACCCAAGGATGACCAAGTCATCAGCGAAGAGCAAATGACGTATCCTCAGATCTCCCAATTCGAAATATTCTTCGCCAAGACTGCGCTGTAACATCCAGTCCATATAAGCAATGAAAAGGAGAGGAGACAAGACGCACCCCTGGCGAAGTCCAACGCCCACGGTGAAAGGTATTGATTTAACGCTGTTTATCCGAACACAGCTTTTACAGTTTGTGTAAAGAGATTGAATGGCTCTCAAGAGAGAACCGTCAATTCCATACTCCTGCAATACACTCCAGAGTTTACCTCGAGGGACTCGGTCGTATGCTTTCTCCAAGTCTACGAAGTATGCGTAAACAGGTGTAGCATACTCCCAAGCCTTCTCAAGCACCATTCTGAGAGTGAATAACTGGTCGGTTGTGCTTCTGCCGGAACGAAAACCGCACTGCTCATCTCCTAATCGTGCCTCGACCACAGCTCTGCAACGCGTTTCCAGCACCTTGGCAAAGACTTTACCGGGAAGACTTAAAAGTGATATACCCCTGTAATTGGAGCAATCCCTATTATCCCCTTTCTTGAAAAGGGGCACAATCACCCCAATCTGCCAATCGCTGGGAGTTTCGCCGCATTCCCAGGCCACTTTAATGACACGAGAGAGCCATTTAACTCCCTCTTCACCTAAGGCCTTAAGCATTTCTGGCCGGATTTCATCCACTCCGGCAGATTTGCCAGCTTTTAACGATTTGATCGCAAAAGTGACTTCCTCTACCGTGAGTGGGACAATTTTCCGCCCTGTTCAAGGTGATGGATCTGTCATCCTCAATGCCCTGGATTGGATTGAGCAATTCAGAAAAGTGCTCGCTCCATCTGCGCAAGATGTCCTCGTCTAAGACGGCGGATGGTCAGCCAGAACACTTTGCTTGCAGATCTGTGATCACGGTCCAATTTCTCGCCGAACTCCTTCCAAGATTGTTCTTTGGCTGCTTTAACAGCCAAATTGCAAGTTCTTCGCGCCTCAATGTACCGGTTTCGAGAAGATGAGTCCCCCAAGTGAATCCACACCTTGAAAGAAGCGTTCCCTCCCGTGCTACTATTGTACTCATTTGCTCATTTTGAGTACATTTTTATGAACTTAGTACGAATACTACTTTGAAGCCATTGCGTACTACCATTTCATTACATATAAACATAATTCATTTTTATTTTTTTCGAAATACATAATCACCCCTATTGTCGTCGTCGTCTGTCGCAAACGACTGGCGACGTGTGTCGTGTCGAGTCGTTTGGAATTTGGTATTGCGTAACTGAAACGACTCGACTCTCTGAACTCTCACATCCCACATACATTCCACAAACTATGACACATGGGATTGGGATTTGACATTTTAGTCGACGAATTTATATTTGGTCTGGTGTTTTGTTTGTGACTTGGTTAATTATTTAATAAAACAAATCAAAAATGAATAGTGTGACATGTTTTTTGAAAGCATCGACGAAGAAGAAAACCAGAAAAAAGTGCTGGTAAAATTAAGGAAGGAAATTCGAACCAAATCCAATTCATTGGATTTGCCCGACATTATCTAAGTGGGTGGTAGAAATAATTTAAATTGCCTACATTGTGTTAATAACAATTATTTTCAGATTTGCAATGTATTTTAGACTATCGAAGTCGAAGGTGGTCCAAGACAATTCAGAGATAAGGCTATGTCGTCCCATTGCCGATTAACCTCACTTTTGTTAGGCCTTCGTGAATGATTTTGCCAAAGGAATATTTTTCTGCATTTCGTTCACTAAATGTAGAAATTGCCTTTTATTTGTTATCTCCATCCACATTTTTTGACATTTCAGACGCTATTTGTCGATCGTCGCTGCAACAAAAGTAGTTTATTTTTAGTCGCCAATACCAAACAGTCGTGTCGTGTTTTTTTAGAGTCGTAAACGACAACGACAATAGGGGTGAACATTTTTGTATCCTAAACCTGACACTTGAGGAGTACCTGTCGCAGTACTGCAGTACTTAATTACATACTTGTAAGGACCTTTTTACTTTCCCATACAATTTTAGTATGAACTGTCAATTTCATAGATTAAAAAGTGCCCAATTATAACACAAAATCACAAAACGTTTTGTAAGAGAACAAAAATTGACTTTATATACCTAGTGAGAGATTTGTTTTCTTTAAAAATTGTTGAAATGTGCATAATACAATAATAGTACGAATAAGAACAATGGACATTATGGTGCAATTAAAACTCTAAGCTACGTAATTCTAATGTTATATGTAGAATGTAGGTACCCACTTTTTTTAAAAAGAAGATGGGTAACTTACTCAATAAATATTATTTACTAATGGAGCTAGAATGGTCAAGCACTGACGCACTGAGTAGAGTAAACTCCGTTACATAAAACTTTCAGAAATAATGAGGATTTCTTCGATTTTCAACTATTTATTTGAAACGAAGTTGACTCTGTATATACACTGGAACTAAGTCAAAGCTTCAGCAAAGTCCAAGAATTGACTGGTGAATCTGCCCACTGCCTTTTTGATGTATTTTCATACTATTGGGGAGGTAACTTCTATGTTTGCGCAATTTTTGCAATGCTTTTCGTATTTTGAACTTTTCCAACAATTTTTAAAGAAAACTGTGAAAAATGGTTTTGTTTTCATACAAATTTATTTGATGTTTAACAAATCAGATATAATTCGCTATGCGAAACAACATACATAATTGTTATGAAATAAAGGAAAACTAACATCGTCTTTATATATTTGTAAATTTGTAAAAGTAAGAAAACAATTTAGATTGGGAAATTAAAGTCGAATTTTCTAGAAATGAATGTTATGAAAATACCATATACCTAGTCACATTGGTCGGAATTATAGCTTTTTGAATAACGTCCCTAATACATTATTAATCTTAAAAGTTATTGTTTGAATAGCTATACGAATTCTAACAGCTTGGAAAAAACAGCTCCGTATAATATTCTTTAACTAAAGAATGTAGTCTCAAAAACAATAAAACTACAACTAAGCAATTTATAGAAAAACAAATCATACCATAAAAAATAAATATACATCCTCACACCACAGGCACTATTTTTATCAAATTTGTCTGTCAAAATCAGCATGGCCATATGGTGTTATTACGTCAATAGATTACTACTGATTGCGGAAATTGAAAGAAATTCTAATTTTGACCAATTTTATACTTATAACTGGAAAGTACACTTTGTTTGGGTGCATTGTAACCTGGAGGGTAGGGGTGGTATTATTCCCTGTAGCTGTAGCAGAGGTGGCACGCTTGCGGAAGGCCGGGCAAAAGCTCGTCGGAGGGGGGGTTCTTCCTGCTACTACCTTTGGTACAAAATACTTCGTGCCAAATATCTATTCGATATTGAACCTAATGAAAGGAATCACTCTAAAGTGAGTCATCAGCACTTATATAAATCTGACCGAAGAATGACTCAATCAAAAGAAAAGAAGCTTGTATTGAAGTTAAATGAGAAATTTGTTAGCTACTAGGTGAAGGGAGCTGAAGAAAAGAAAAGAAAAGAGAAATATAAGATAAGGTTTAGTTGGATCAGATGTTTTTGACCTTTCAGTGAATGAATAGATTAGCTATCGTCACTGATCCTCGGCTGTACCCGCCCTTTACTAGTGACATATATCACTAGCTCCATGGCCTCTCCTTGCCGGAATATATGTTAATGGATGGCCCCTAAACTGAATACGTTACGCATTATTCCATGGTGTCGTCACCTTTCACACCTCTCCATCGCACAAAAGAGAATTACCGAATCATATTACGTAAGTAAAAGAGAGATTTATAAACATTAGGAAAAGGAACAGTATTTATTAATTTTTTCAAAAGAGACAGAAATTCATTTGGAAGAGCCAGTATTATCTCTTACTGAGCTAATCGTCATTAAGGAGCATGGATGAAACACTAGCTATCTAATTTAATCGATCTGCGTTATATGTACAACTATAAGTGAATGGTATTTAAAATATAAAATATCTCCTAGTTCATGCCTTACGGCCTTACGATTTATATTGACTAAATATAATATATAGCAAAAAAATTTTGTGATTAAGTATGTTAAGTATTATGTATGTATGCGAAACTAAAATATCATGAATGAAACACTAGTATATCTAAAGGTGCCAAAAGAAAATACAATACGGATGAAAGTGACTTACGTTTGAAACTCCGATTTAATATATTTTGCTTGTTTGTTGTATGTTTAAATGAAATGAAATGATTCTGCTGTAGACTCCGCTTGTGCGCACAAATGGTTGTCTGTTATCTGTTGTTTTGTTGTTGGTTTGAATGTTTGCATGAAGTGTGAATCTGTTTAAAATTATTAGGATTAGAAAAAATATGATTGTGTTGTATGTTCTTAATGGCATTACCTGTTTCTAGCCTATTTTATAATAATTAAAACAAAACAAAATGATAATTTAGTATATAAAAAGAAAATTAAACCAAATAAACGAAATTCTTAGTATAATTAAATGCCCGTGCTTGCATGTACAAATTGTTAGGAGTTTCTCGGCTCTCGCTGAGGATTATTGCCGGGTCGCGTGGCCGCTTGCTTTGAAGCTCAGCTTGTTGATCGGGGAAGGTGCTTCGGCCACGTGTAATTTTTTTCCAGATATAGGATCTGACGCAGTACGGTGTCGTATAGCGTCGGTGGTGCTGTATCGTGGCGGAGGCGCTGTATTGTGGCGGTGGTGCTGTAACGTCCTGATACTTGGATTATCACGGTATGACCATTAGGCACACGTGCAGCTCTTTTTGAAAGTCGATATTATAATAAATCGATGTTACTGCAGATGTTTTGCCACGGTTAGGGAAAATTTGCGGAGGCCAAAATCCACGTGGCTCACACACAAGAAAATTTGTCGTAGGACACGCCGCGGCGGGTTTTCGCAATCTTTGTGAAGGACTTAAATACGGTAACAATCACTGGAGTAACCTGCTGATTCACTGGTTCGTCGGACGATTTTATTTTTTTGCATGATGTCCGACGTAAGATAAACCAATTTGTGGATGACTTACTCGCAAACTATCCTGTAGTTGAGGATAAGGAACTGTAGCTTTCAGCCATATAATGCGGTAGCTCGGACAGTTTTTTTGTGCCTTCGCTTGAAAGTGAATGGACCCGTATATATCGTGATGCGATGCGCTATAAATTATTATATAATTAAAGCGAAGGAAATTCACTTGGTGTTGTTACTACGCTTACCTCCTACGACAGCAATATATTGTTTATTAAAATTTCTTTGTAGAAAATAAGTGGCTTTATCCACAGAGCGTGATTTCAGTTGATTTTGTTAGAACTTAACTAACTAACTTAAGTATTTTCACCGCACTTTTTCTAATTCGCTTTATTCACGCTTCAGAACCATACGCTTATGCAGGTTAAGATAAAAAGGAAATGCCTGATTGCGCATGCCTTTTTATAGTCATAGAAAAGATATTTGACAAGTAAAATCTCCGCTGGTTGCGAGGTGGCGCATCGAGAAAAATTTACAGCGGTTGAACCGGGGAAGTGTGCGCCATGTCTACGCAGACAATTTATTGCCAGTTAAATTTTCGAAATGTTGTTGGGTGGGTAAAAGTGTCGCGTAGAAGATTAAATAAAAAATATTAAATACAGTGTTACGCTACAAAATCATGTACTTTGGCAACCATTAGAATGGGTTAGCCAAAAGACATGAAAAACGTTACACTGAAAACAAAAAAAAAGGTTCATTAGGATTAGGTTATCGTGTGTGTAACTCGACCCATGACCCTGCATCTAGTCAAACCCCAAATCGTGATGTGTTGAAACTCTCCGCTAATTTCTTAAGTCTTTAGCGTGGTAGACACCAATAAACTTGCCTTGGAGATTCTCTATTTCAAACAATGATTTCCCGATTTGTTTTAGAATACGACATTTTACGAATTTTGGGGCAAGTTTAGAGTTGAAATGTTTTGAAGCATTACTTAAGATAAAGTTTCTTCGGAACACTTCTTCACCTGGCTTAAATACTCGTACCGACGATCTTAAGTTATACGTTTTTTCGGAGCGGTTATACGCCTCTAGGAGTTTAGCTTTAACCTTCTCTCTCACAAGTTGCAATGCACTCGAATTAGGTAAGTACTCAATTTCACCATCGCTAAGTGTATTCAACTTCTTGGCTATTTTGTACATATTTGCATGAGACATCATGTGTCGACCGAAGAGACAAAAGAAAGGTGATGTCCCCGTAGACTGATGTACGGACGTACATAGAGCATGTTGAATTTCGGGCAGGTGAACATCCCAATCTCTTTGGTCTTCCTTTAGATATGTTCGAATAGCGGACAAAATAGAACGATTTACCCTCTCCGAGGCATTGGCTTGTGGAGAATAAACAGCGTTTTTCGTATGAGCGGTACCATATTTAGCCAAGAAGTGGCCGAATTTTTGTGACACAAATTGTTGGCCGTTGTCACTATGTAAGAATTCGGGCACCCCGAACTTTAAAAACATTTCTTTCTCCAAAAACTCTATAGCCAGTTTGGAAGTTGCTCTAGGCATTGGCTTCAGGAAAACAAATTTGGATAGGTAATCCAACACAACAAATATAAAAAGATTTCCCCTTTTTGAACGGACGTAGGGGCCCATAAAATCTATATAAATCTTTTGGAAAGGAACTTCTATTTGCTGTTGTGCTCCCATAGGTGGTCTAAGAGTGAAGTTAGGAGACTTGTTTACCTTGCAATCTTCACAATTCCGAACAAAATTTCGAACCTGCGAAGCCATATTAGGCCAATAAAAATGTTCTTTAATTCTTTCCAGAGTTTTTTGTATTCCACCGTGCGAACAATTTGGCGGATTATGGTTTCGATGGATTATCGAATTCGTCATTCCGTTTGGAACCCATAGTTTCCATTTTGTATCACAAATCTCGCTACCACTTGAAAATACTCTTTTGAATACAAGGTTATCATTGATTTTTAGATCAGGTAAGTTATCCTGATTACCTTTAATAGAGGAAATGAGATCTAAATATTCAGAGGAATGGAATTCCGGTGAATCAAAGTCGAGTGAATTATTTTCATATTGTCTTGCACTTAAACCAATATGTTCCACATACGCCCTCGATAACGTATCTGGTACCACATTATTTGCTCCCTTCCTATGCTCGATTGTAAAAGTGAATGCTTGCAGCTTGAGAGACCAACGAGCTAGCCTGCCGCTTAGGTCCTTAAGACCCATAAGCCACTTTAAGCTGGCATGGTCTGTGATAACCGTAAAGGAAGTCCCTTCGATATATGGCCTGAATTTGTAAATCGATCTAACGGCGGCAAAACATTCTAGCTCGGTCACACTGTATTTTTGTTGGGCTGAGTTTAATTTTTCCGAGAAGTAGGCAATTGGCTTTTCGTTCTGCTCGTCATCGTATTGGAATAATACCCCACCAATGCCTTTAGTCGATGCATCGCATTGGATGACAAAAGCTTTCGAAAAGTCAGGATTGCTTAACAGGGGTGCCGACACTAGAGCTGATTTCAATGCTTCGAAAGAAGCGATGGCATCGGGGGATAGTGGAAATGTTTTGCCTTTTTTCAAAATATCGGTCAGAGGGGTTGCCAAGGAAGAAAAATTTCGGATGAATCTCCGATACCATCCACAAAGACCTAGAAATCTTCGTACTTGTCTCTGGGTAGACGGTACCGGAAAATCTTGAATGGCAGAAACCTTTTCAGGATTGGGTTTGATATGCCCTTGTCCGATAACATATCCCAGATACCGAAGCTCTTTGAAGCAAAAGAAGGACTTTTCCACGTTAATCGTCAAGTTAGCCTTCTTTAGACAATCGGCAACCTGCTGAAGAACGGTAAGGTGTTGTTGAAAATCTGGTGATATAATCAGGAGGTCGTCAAGATAGACAAAAACGTTTTCCCTAAGTGCGCTGGGGATCACTCTATCCATCAACCGACACATCCTTTGGGGTGCATTACACAACCCAAAAGGCATGACGGTAAATTGATAGAGTGGTCGTCCGGGCACAGTGAAAGCGGTTTTCTCTCTTGATGTCTCCTCAAGAGGGATCTGCCAGAACGCGTCTTTGAGATCCACACTACTAATGTAATGCGTATCTCCAAGTCGGCTGAGCAGACCCTCTATATGCGGAAGCGGGTACGCATCTCGCTTGGTGAGAGAGTTCACTTTGCGATAGTCCAAACATAGTCTGTTCTTACCCGGTTTACGAATAAGGACTATGGGAGAACTCCATGCACTGTGACTCTCCTCAATTACACCCATAGCGAGCATGCGATCCAGCTCCGCATAGATCATTTGTTGTATTACCGGTGACACCGGGTAATGCCGCTGCTTTACCGGATCAGCGTCATTAGTGTCTATTATATGCTTTTCTAGTGACGTTTTGCCAAGCCCGAGTTTTGCAAAGGAAGGAAATTTTGAAATCACGGTCTGTAGCATACGCTCTTGATCAGTGGTTAGGTTATGCATGGGGGGATTAAGTCTGCAACTATTGCTGTCTTGACTCTTGGGTAACTCAAAGGAAACCTCGCTGATGAGATGAGGAGCTATCTTAAACTTGGACCAAAAGTCGACGCCTAGATATAATGGTTGGACTAAGGTCGGGACCAGGTAAAGGTCTAACAAGTTTTCGATATCATTGAATTTCACTACCACCGAAATACGTCCCACAATGTTTTCCCTCCGCGGTGTTTACCTTTGAGTTAAAAGAAATAATTGGAGTATCAAGTTGCTCAACAAGATCCATGCAGCCTTTACCTAAGCATGAAATCGATGCTCCACTATCAAGCAGACCAGTGATTTCTCGTCCCTGTAGTAAAACGTTGGCATAAGGTCTTTGGTCAAGGAATGAACTTCCCAAAAAAGTTTCGCTAATGAGCTTCCGGTAAGCGCGTCTCTTCCGATGTCGATGTCTTGTTTTTATAATTTTTATTGAAGTTTCAGGTTTTGAGATTTCTCCTACATCAAAAATTCGTTTACGAATTATATCATATTCTTTAATTCGTTGTTCGAGAGGTTTTTTATAAAATGAAATAATTTGTGGTTTGATTGCTTTATAATTGGTGAGGGGTTCAACAATATCCTTCGAATGATCTGCCTCACTGGATTTTACTTTATAAAATTGAGTTTCACCTAATTCATTCGAAGTGTTTGTTGACGCATCTATTTTTGTTATTCTGGGTATGTTTGTGTCGAACGTGACTCCCCAGAATCTGTCGCGTTCGTTTTCTGGTTTCCCTCTTGTGGATGACATTTCGGACAATCCAAAACTGTATAGTTATCAGTACCGCACTTATACCAAAATAGATTGCGTACTGGCATACTACAATGAATGAACAAATGACCGAGCTGTTTGCAGTTAAAACATATGACAGATCGATTTCCACGTTTTTCATAAACATTTGAAATACTTGAATGTTTTGCATACGAGACAGCGGAGATGCTTGCGTTTGGATCAGTGTGAATATCTGTTTGCTGATCATCGAAACAATCCAATTCGTTTATTTGACGGAAACGATTTTGACTTGCATAACGCGAATGTAACATCTTCTCTGTCTGTCTGCATTCATCTCTAAATTGTTCTAGAGAATTAATCCTCATCGGGTAAATAAAGTTCATTAACCGCGTATTAATGTTATTCCTAAGAATCTTCATTAGATCGTATTCTCGTATTGGCTCTTTCAGCTGACTTTTTAGATGAAGGATGGATTTAAAATATTCATCAAATGACTCGTTTGGCATTTGTTTTCGATCCATTATTTGCCTGAGGATCTCAAAATCATTTTCGAAACTTTTGAACTGCTTCAGAAGAGCTGCTCGAAGTATTTGCCAATCGCCTCGCGGATTACTCCTAAGATACTGCCAATACCAATCTTGTGCAGATCCTGATAGCAAATGGTGAAAATTTTTAATTATTTCTGCCCAAGGGCAATTGTAATTGTTTTTCAGAACTTCAATTCTAAAAACAAAATCCTCTATGGACATACCCTTTGAAGAATCATCAAATCGAATGCCCCAACGGTCCAATTCGAAACTTCTACGATTGGGTCTTTCTGTATGATGATCAAAATTAGGTCGTCTAGAGTTTTGATTAATTGAAGCGTTCATCTCGTTTCGGTCATAAGCCTCAAAATGGTCAATTGGTGGAACATACCGTTCGTTATCCACCCTTGGTTGAGTCGGAAAGTTCGAACGAGCAGAGTAATTATCCGCTGGCATCTGATTTCGATAACTCAAACTGGAAAAATTGGGAACTGAGGGAGGATTTAAGGTTCTCTCGTATGGTTGTGGAATACTTTGAGTTCGTGGGACACTTTGAACTAAGATGTCTTTCATACTCTGTTCCATATTAATCTTAATTAAATTTGGAAGATCTTTCAAAAGTGCGTTTTGCATGTCAGCCAAACTAGAATCAACCACGCTCTTAATATGCGAGTGAAGATGACCAGCTGTTGAATGCTGTTGCAATTTATTGTTTACATTTCTCTCAGCGGAAGACAAACCATGTGCCCCAGCCGTGTCATTGAAAGATAACCCATTACGATCAGCTGTTTCATTTGTAAACAGAGACATGATAGGGAGAGAAGAAGTAGCTGTAGTTGTTGTAGTAATTGAGCCAGTGGTTACGTTTGTGAAAATCGCATTTCTTAGACTGCTTACCGCTGACGTCACTAGACTCTCTGGTACAGGTTCATCGTGTTCTCTATTTTCATTAATACTTCTATTAAGATTTATGTCTAAATTTAGAGAGCGATCATAGCTTCTGTTAGCAAAGTTTCCATGCTGAGGAGGAGAGTGTTGAACAGGATTTGTGAAACTGGAGTGAGTGCGTGAGTGATTGATGTGAGCGTCACCGTTGTTAGCTCGATTTCGGGTTTGCATATTATGCAATCGGTTGGTGTCGAAAACTAAGTTTCGCCTCTTAGAGATCGCACCGTTGTTTTGTTTCTCACTCATGATAGAGCTCGAATGAAATGAAATTGATAATTTCAATAGAAGATTTTACTTAAGGAAGGAAGCAATTTTTTTATTCGAAAAATACGGGAACGCGATTTCAGCGAGTAGTATTTATAAATATTTTGTGATAAGGGTTTTAGTTATTTAATAATTTGGCGATGTTGAGGTGATCTAGGTAACTTGAGGAAATGTTGTGCGCAACGTAGTTGAGATAGAGAAAAGAGAATCGAAAAGAAAAAAAAACAGAAAATAGATAGGTAGTATGCATAAAGGTGTTTTGTAATTGCGAAGGTGACGAGTGATTTGGCATCTTTCTATGGCTAATTACCTAACTCAGTTGGGTGTTGTGGTAAGACTCATAGATGAACATCCATAATCGTTTATTACTCAACGCGTATGTAATTGTCGACAACGAAATCTTCTAGTATTCTAGCGCAACTAGTTATATGATCTAATATCATTTTAAATTAGGACTTCTAGAATACTACATTAGAGAGTACTTACAATTACATACTGAGAATTGAAAATGCATAGAACTATTTATAAATGCTGATGAATTATTTTGCAGCTAACTACGAGTATCCGCAAGATAACTCGCTTTTGCAACTAATTGGGGTAGATGGTAAATGCTGCTGGCTATGCCAATTTTAGATAATGAGTTGCTTAGAGTGGAGAGCAATATTACTATCGCGGGCCCCACGTTGTTGGGCGCCAATCTTGTAACCTGGAGGGTAGGGGTGGTATTATTCCCTGTAGCTGTAGCAGAGGTGGCACGCTTGCGGAAGGCCGGGCAAAAGCTCGTCGGAGGGGGGGTTCTTCCTGCTACTACCTTTGGTACAAAATACTTCGTGCCAAATATCTATTCGATATTGAACCTAATGAAAGGAATCACTCTAAAGTGAGTCATCAGCACTTATATAAATCTGACCGAAGAATGACTCAATCAAAAGAAAAGAAGCTTGTATTGAAGTTAAATGAGAAATTTGTTAGCTACTAGGTGAAGGGAGCTGAAGAAAAGAAAAGAAAAGAGAAATATAAGATAAGGTTTAGTTGGATCAGATGTTTTTGACCTTTCAGTGAATGAATAGATTAGCTATCGTCACTGATCCTCGGCTGTACCCGCCCTTTACTAGTGACATATATCACTAGCTCCATGGCCTCTCCTTGCCGGAATATATGTTAATGGATGGCCCCTAAACTGAATACGTTACGCATTATTCCATGGTGTCGTCACCTTTCACACCTCTCCATCGCACAAAAGAGAATTACCGAATCATATTACGTAAGTAAAAGAGAGATTTATAAACATTAGGAAAAGGAACAGTATTTATTAATTTTTTCAAAAGAGACAGAAATTCATTTGGAAGAGCCAGTATTATCTCTTACTGAGCTAATCGTCATTAAGGAGCATGGATGAAACACTAGCTATCTAATTTAATCGATCTGCGTTATATGTACAACTATAAGTGAATGGTATTTAAAATATAAAATATCTCCTAGTTCATGCCTTACGGCCTTACGATTTATATTGACTAAATATAATATATAGCAAAAAAATTTTGTGATTAAGTATGTTAAGTATTATGTATGTATGCGAAACTAAAATATCATGAATGAAACACTAGTATATCTAAAGGTGCCAAAAGAAAATACAATACGGATGAAAGTGACTTACGTTTGAAACTCCGATTTAATATATTTTGCTTGTTTGTTGTATGTTTAAATGAAATGAAATGATTCTGCTGTAGACTCCGCTTGTGCGCACAAATGGTTGTCTGTTATCTGTTGTTTTGTTGTTGGTTTGAATGTTTGCATGAAGTGTGAATCTGTTTAAAATTATTAGGATTAGAAAAAATATGATTGTGTTGTATGTTCTTAATGGCATTACCTGTTTCTAGCCTATTTTATAATAATTAAAACAAAACAAAATGATAATTTAGTATATAAAAAGAAAATTAAACCAAATAAACGAAATTCTTAGTATAATTAAATGCCCGTGCTTGCATGTACAAATTGTTAGGAGTTTCTCGGCTCTCGCTGAGGATTATTGCCGGGTCGCGTGGCCGCTTGCTTTGAAGCTCAGCTTGTTGATCGGGGAAGGTGCTTCGGCCACGTGTAATTTTTTTCCAGATATAGGATCTGACGCAGTACGGTGTCGTATAGCGTCGGTGGTGCTGTATCGTGGCGGAGGCGCTGTATTGTGGCGGTGGTGCTGTAACGTCCTGATACTTGGATTATCACGGTATGACCATTAGGCACACGTGCAGCTCTTTTTGAAAGTCGATATTATAATAAATCGATGTTACTGCAGATGTTTTGCCACGGTTAGGGAAAATTTGCGGAGGCCAAAATCCACGTGGCTCACACACAAGAAAATTTGTCGTAGGACACGCCGCGGCGGGTTTTCGCAATCTTTGTGAAGGACTTAAATACGGTAACAATCACTGGAGTAACCTGCTGATTCACTGGTTCGTCGGACGATTTTATTTTTTTGCATGAGGTCCGACGTAAGATAAACCAATTTGTGGATGACTTACTCGCAAACTATCCTGTAGTTGAGGATAAGGAACTGTAGCTTTCAGCCATATAATGCGGTAGCTCGGACAGTTTTGTTGTGCCTTCGCTTGAAAGTGAATGGACCCGTATATATCGTGATGCGATGCGCTATAAATTATTATATAATTAAAGCGAAGGAAATTCACTTGGTGTTGTTACTACGCTTACCTCCTACGACAGCAATATATTGTTTATTAAAATTTCTTTGTAGAAAATAAGTGGCTTTATCCACAGAGCGTGATTTCAGTTGATTTTGTTAGAACTTAACTAACTAACTTAAGTATTTTCACCGCACTTTTTCTAATTCGCTTTATTCACGCTTCAGAACCATACGCTTATGCAGGTTAAGATAAAAAGGAAATGCCTGATTGCGCATGCCTTTTTATAGTCATAGAAAAGATATTTGACAAGTAAAATCTCCGCTGGTTGCGAGGTGGCGCATCGAGAAAAATTTACAGCGGTTGAACCGGGGAAGTGTGCGCCATGTCTACGCAGACAATTTATTGCCAGTTAAATTTTCGAAATGTTGTTGGGTGGGTAAAAGTGTCGCGTAGAAGATTAAATAAAAAATATTAAATACAGTGTTACGCTACAGCATTGTGATACGTACTACCTTGGAAGCCATTTGAGTACTATTTTCCACCGAGATGAGAACTCTGCCCAACCAAAAGGGAGGGAACGCTGCTTGAAAGCCTTCTTCTTCTCTCTGATGGCTTCTTGAACTCCGGGCGTTTTAAACCACGCGGTTCTTTTCTCACCACCAGCCGCCACACCGAGCCGCTTCACTCCGCAAACATGTCCTGCAGAGGCAATGACTGCTGTTGAAAACAACTGCCATTCTTCCTCTACATTCAATGGAACATTTGGAATTTGTTCAAACCTTTCAGATACCTGCCGTGCAAATTCCTCCCGTATCTCATCGTTCTGTAGCCCCTCCCACCGTATGCGCGTAACCATCCTTGGTTTACGCTTTGGCAATTTACACAACACTGTCTATTATTTGTTAATAATAATTTGTGTAGCTGCATTCATCGGAGGCAAATGAAAAAAGTTTCATTTAACAGTGATTTAAATAAAGATATTGGAGACGATAGCTCTATTTTTGAAAGCAGAAGAGGAGGAGATGAGCGGTGTTACCAGAGAAGAATACGAGACAGATTAAGAGGAACAGTGCCTGACTTCATGGAACTTCCGGATAAAATGTGTTTTTAGAAAGATTATTTTTTGATTTTAAGAAAGTTCAATATTGCACAGATTTATTACAAATTTTCGGCTTAATAAAGCCGAGTTTTTATATGAAAAAAAAAAATTTTAATTCCAAGCTATGATATCCACATTGATTTTGATGCGGGTGAGAAATGTAATTTTGTTCGGGAAAAATTCGATTTGAGCGTTTTCAACGATACAGTGAATGTGAATGAGTCACATTACCCAGACGGGAAACTGTTCACTTTGCGGATTTGACGATACCGAAATACACGAGAGAAGAGGGGTGTATATCGTTCTCTTCAATATATTTCATAAGAACTTTCGACTTTGTAGTTTTAATGCACCCGCAACAATTTTTTGACAACTAACTGATTAAAGCGAAACTATGTGATTTATTGTAGGAATCTTCAATTTAACACTTCATCCTAGAGCCCTTCAAATTTGGAAAACATCGGGCATCAAAAGTACAGAACAGAAAATTGTAATGAAAAAGTAGATAGCTATGTTCATGAAAACAATTCAATAAAAAATACATTATTCTAGATAGAAATGATATCTAAGAACAGAAAAGAAGCGCTTATTCTGTGTTTCTGTCATTGTATTTCTGAAGGATCTGTTAAGTTAATACGCAGTTAAAGCATTTTTTCGATTTCGTCTTTTACCTAGATACCTACCTATATGAGGTTTATTCGTGTCAGAAGTGTGTTGCAGTGATATTGTGATTAGGTTCTAGGGCAACCGGATTCACACTTAAGAATGTTTGATTTACATTTAAAATGGATTCAAGTTATTCGAAGGACACAAGTGCACAGAAGAAGCAGAGCAGGCAATAGTTGACGCAAGCAACAAATTTTACAATCTTGTAGTAAAAAATAAGACGGAAGCTGTTAAGAAAACTGCGGATATATTTTCTGTAACAGTTCGAACTGTCTTCAATTGTTTGAAGGAAAATAAAATCATAGGCCATAACTAACCATAATTTTTTTAGATTTAGTTTACGGTCTACATGTTTCTGTTCATGAAATTTTAATAAAGACTTGGTAACCCTACCGACATTTGTCAGAGAATTATGCCAATTTATAATGCTCACTACGGTAACCATGTGAGAGCTTTGAAATGGAGATAGCTTATTGAAATCAATAATAGTAAGAGTGAAAGGCAAATATCCTATCTTCCCTGTACTAAAAATTGAAATTGAACAGAGTATAGAACATTATGCAGTCTTAAAATATTTCCACAGTTGTGTCAATAGCGATCGCTTTAAAAAAAAATGATAATAACATTTAAAATCGATTTTTATATTTTTATTTTATTAAGTAATTACTTCTAATATTTTTTTTTGTCTCAATTGTTATTGGTTATATTACAAATCCCAGTAAGAATCTTTCACTAATCATTAAATTGGGCTTAATACAAGTTGTTTATCTTTAACCTTATAAATTAGAATATAAATACATAATATTATAACTCAACGAATAAAATATATAAAATGTTCTTTCTCATTTAATATTAAAAACAAAAACAAAAAAAAAAATAATAAAGTAAAAATAATCATCACACTATATTTACATAATTACATTAAATTATTTAGTTGATTGGAAGTTTCGTGACAAAATTTCGTTACAACGCCAGCGAAAGCGATGCGTGTCGCTTTTAGCTCATCAATATAATAGTTCTGGGTCATCGCGTCTTTGTTAGATAACTTTATGGTCACACTGTCTTAAAAACAAATTTTGGCTCAGTCAATAACAAATACCACACATTTTGCATTTATCTTTCTTTAAACAAAAAAAAAATTTTTTGGATGCGTTCCATAAGGTAGCTTCATCTCATCGAACCGAAATACCGTTTATGGTTATGACATTGCCTGCTGTCGGTTCGGGTTCGTAAACTTCTTCGTTCGTTCGCATCTCATAGGGAGCATCGTAGAATTGCTCACTTGGAATTTGGTCGTAGATATTTTCTGGAAATATAGTTAAATTGTTAAACAATTAGCTCGGATCAATTAAAGTTATGAACAAATTCGTATTCTTATAACTAATATTTTTCGGTCAACATCACGACATTACGTCGGCTGGAAAATGTTGGAAAAAAATGTTTCACAATACACCGGAATCGGAAATGCAAGCATAACATTTCGAAGTATAGACCGGAATACAAAAGTACGAATGTTAACATTTTCAAAATTCCGAAAAATATTTAATTTTGGTACCAAAAATAGTTCTGGATTGAAATCATACAGGACAATGTACAGTACTCTGAAATTAAAAACTTTGCGGATTTTTGGATTCCAGTCAATCATACCCAACAACCCACCTGAATATCTCTAGCGTTTCAAAATTTATCAAAATTACCTGTATGTCGAGCAGTGCCATTTCCATTGGCTCTGCCGCCTTGGAACGTATTAAACGTTGCCGGTGGCGATGTTTCCAATGGTATTCGGTTATTCGCCTCCAATGTGGAATACGACATTACAGCAGCATTACGGTCTTCTTTCGATTCTGCCGCCTGAACATTTTCCGTATTCTTTACCGGTCTAGCTTTGTTCCTATGTAGGAATATCAGTCCGATAACAAGGAGCAAAACAATTATAACGGTCGCTCCAATCGCAATTCCAGTTCCTATTCCCGAACTCTCTTGAGCATCAGTCGTCGCGATTTCACATCGCGGTTCCTCACCGCTCCACCTGCCATCCTCCATACATTTACGAAGATATTGACCAATACGATTGTAACTCGGAATACAGTGATATTCAGCCGAGCCACCATATATCGTCGATTCGTTGACAATTATCACACGTCCGTTTTCGATTGGCAATGGTCGATTGCAGTCAACCGCTGAAATATTTAAATTTGTGTTTTTTTTTTAATATGAAATTTAGGGTATTCCCATTAACCTACGTTTGCAAGTCGGTGACTTTCCAGTCCATTTGCCACTCTTGAGACAGACACGAGTATCATTGCCAACCAAAGTGCGTCCTTTTGGACATTTAAATTGGGCAATCGAACCCACTGCTCTTGGTGCCGCTTCAACGATTAGATTCTCACTTATGTCTGGTTCACTGCAAGTTATTTCGACACAACTTGGAGCCTCATGACTCCATGTTCCATCTTCGGCACACAAACGTCTCGATACGCCGTCCAATTTGAAGTTTGGATCACATTCGTAGAGTACTGCAGCTCCATAGTAGGTTACATTAGTGGCCAAGGTTACTTTGCCATGGGTGATATTCAGAGGTTGGCCACACTCGACATCTATAAAATAAAGTATTATTTGAGCATCGTTAACTACTTACTGAAATTGGTCCGTTGTACCACAAAGGCTTACAAAATCTCGCCCTGATGGAGGCTAATATTTTGCATATTTTGGAAGTAAGTACTTACAGACACATTCGGGAACATGACCACTCCATTGGCCATTATCCTCACAAGTAACCAGAGCTTCTCCAATAATCTTGTAGCCTCGTTCACATCGATATTTAGCCAATGCGCCAATCCTAAAAGGACTCATTAAATTGTTAAAACAAAGCTATCTGGGGAATAGATTACCTGTAGGTCTGTGCACTATTTGATGACGATTCGGATGTACGAATCAAAGTTCGGCCGTACATGCGATCATTTCCAGTCACCGAAAGGAGACTGTGTGGTGCCAAATCTGGCTCTGAGCAACGAATTTCTGTGGGCAATAAGAAAGGGAACATGAGAAGATAATTGTTTAGTCAAAAAGCCAATCAATATTGTTTTTAAATCCCACCCAGCATATGCATTTGAATACTTCTCGGACGAAATTCTTACCATCACATTTTGGCGAAGAGTCACTCCAAACACCAGACTCCAGGCAAGTACGTTTGGGCACACCAGTAAGCTTATGTGAATGCGTGCAACTGAACACAACCTCCGATCCCACAAACGTGGTATTCTTGACATACTTATGGCTACCGTAGGGAAGAGGTGTAATTGATCCGCAATCGATGTCTATAAGTGATTAGGTATTTTGAAACTCTACCCAAATAGCAAAATAAAATAACTCACATTCACAATATGGTGCTTCAAAGTTCCACTCCCCGTTGTCCATACATTCCAAAATGGGATTACCTCGAAGCACATGTCCAGGATCACAGTGGTATTGAATTGTCGAATGAACATTGTAGTCATAACCAACTACATACGATCCAGATGGGACATGAGGTGTATCACATGTTACCAACTCACATATGGGTGAATCTCCCGACCACTTTCCCTCCTTTGTGCAAAATAAGTCGGATGGTCCGACCAGCCAATAGTCGTCATCACATTCATATTTTACCAAAGAGCCCACAGTCGTTGATGAATTCACCAAATGAGCAGTACCACGGTCAGGCCGTGCTGGAGCTCCACAATCCACGAATCTGCAGGATGGAGGCTTATTTGACCATTCACCACCAAGTCCACATGAAATTATCTGCAAGAAAATTCCATGAGCCATTTGTATAACGCTATTCTAGCTAATGTAACTAACAGGCTCTCCAACTAGAACATAACCCGATTCACACTGATACGTCGCAGTGGATCCAGCTCGCTTATCCGTAACCGTCACCAAACCTCCGGCAATTTGTGGTGGTTCCGGGCACCAGTCCACTAGGCATTCCGGCTTCTTTCCCGTCCAACCGTTCATGCCACATGTGCGATTTTCATTACCAATTAGCGTATAGTTCTCGTGACAGCTGTAAGTGGCCTGGACACCAAAGTAGGTGCGATCCTCTGAGAACATGATCGCACCATGTTCGAGCTCATCCAACGAATCGCAGTCAACATCTATAACAAATGTGAAAAGGAATTCAAACCATTCATTCAAATAAGTTTGATTAGGTATAAATTTGAATTACATTTGCAGGTAGGGGCCTTGCCAATCCAAGTGCCATCGTCGACACATGTTCGCATTGGTTCACCAATAAGTGCATGTCCTTTGGGGCAGTTGTACTGGATTTGGTTGCCAACAGTAAAATTCTTTCCAACGATCGTGGTGTTTTGCAGTGAATCCGGTGAACCGCAAGATAAAGGAGCTGCCAAGTTTATAAATAAGGATAATGGATAGATTTCAAGCGCACTTTAACATACCGTGTTGACAAATAAAATGCAAGTAGTCTAGGTTGCATCCAACGTCGTTCCACAGCCAATTCCTTCCGCCATCTAGCACGACGCAGTTCTGTTCGCCATTGTAATTGTTCGGTTGATCCTTACCCCATGCCGGCTTGACCACAACTTCACCTAGAATCCAGAAAATGTGGAAATTATTAACACATATGGAAACTAGATGGATAAGAAAATTCTAGGATGTAGATGTACATAATTGTTACCAATTACTTTTGGAACTACAATTTGCAGCAATTTAAGTGCGGAACTAACATACATCTGCAAGCATCTCGGGGCGCTGTTGAAGCGTTATAGATTCGCCTTTCCCGGGAGAAGTATTAAAAAAAAAAAATGGAAACATGACTCACCTCACATTTTCCTCATTCCACTTATAAGTGAACTAGAGAACAGGCATTGACTGAAGTGTGATTCGCGAATTCTGTCTGACTACTAACAAGGACAATTAATATTAACATTTCAACTTTCTAAGGGCTTAACTTTTTAAATTCATTTTCCTAATAGGGTGCTCCTCTAAAACATAATAAAATCTCATATCCATTACTCATTTGGAAGATTGAAACAACTATCTACACTGATCTATACGTATAATACATATTTATCTTTTTAATTAGGTATTGTACGAGTATGATAAGGAATCTATTGTGCCTTCGCTCTCAGGGTTTCAATTTTGCTTTTTAACTCTAAGTAGCTAGGTAATCTGTCCTTAACAATTCATAATACACGGTACCTACTATAGCTTATAAATATTTTTCTTCACAGCTATTTCGGTGCTTAGGTCATAGACACATTTTTAACTCCCACAAGTTCCATTATTATGCTCTTTAAATGCATTCGCATAGGTAGGTATAGGTACTACATGCCTTGCCCTGACGTGTGACTGTGTGACTATACTGAAGACAGAAGCCATTCAATTTTTAATTAATTAGCTAATTCAGTGAAAGTATAGAACAATTGTTTTACAATTTCACACGTTCAATTAGGCTTAAGTAGGTAAAACCTAAGTACAAATATGTATAAATTTATATTGCTTCATATGTTATTATTTTGCATGTTCTTCTCATAGATATGATAAATTTTGAGCCAAAATCGGAAAGTGACTTGATTGAAATTCATACCGCGCTCAAAAGGCATTTAATACATAATAATGTTACATTTTTTTATAAGCTTATTAGCAATATAAAAAATAGATTAGATTAAATTAGATTATAAGTCGAGATACCCTTAATGGGGTTCTGGCACTGCGGACTCTTTAAAAAGTTCCTATTGTCCCATCCTTTTACTCCCCTTAAAAATGGGTTTGCCAAGTCTTTGTTTCCACGGAATCTGATAGACGACGTAATAAAAAACCGATTCATCCCAATATTCCGATAATGTCCTTTAGACCATGCTATAACATGTCAACATGTTCCCCGGGTGGCAGACTAATAGGGGGTAACAGTAACAGTAACAGCAAAATAACTCTTTACACATTACACAAAATAAAAACACAAATAAAACAATACATTTTGTTTCCGAAATACCTACTTATATGTGCGCATGAATTTCGTTTCTGACCTATTCCCTTAAGATAGGAAGGACTGCCAAAGAACTTACCGACGCACGATATCTTAAAGCAACTCAATGAAGACAGTCAACATTACCATTTGCCTGGCTCAGAGATATGATAATGCTGCGACTATGGCGGTGGCGGGTATTCATGGAGGAGTTCAAAAATTTATTCGGCAAATTAATCCAAAAGCGTTGTTTACGCCATATGCAAACCATTCTTTAAACCTTTTCACTCTTAGGGAAGCGCTCATTCAAGTACAACGTTTTTTGGGACAATGGAAAGACTACACATTTGTCTTTGCATCTACGCATTGTTGGGATACTCTCATAAAAAATGTAGGTGTGTCAGTCAAGAGACTTGTAGACATTAGATGAAGCGCTCATGAGGAGGCTGTTATGCTGAAGGAAAATTTCATGAAGATAGTTTCAACTCTTGATCTCGTTTGTGATCCTCAAAAGGAAAATTTGAATACAAGAGGTACTGCAATCATACTCTTATCTGCTGTATGCGACTTTAAGTTTTTGTGTTATCTTTCATTCTGATGCGATCTTTTGGAAGAAGTTGATGCAGCACAGAAATAAGTGCAAAAATCCGGGCTAACTCTAGAAAAAAGTGTAATAAAACATAGGTTAGGTTAGATTCAGGGTTGTGAGGCGAACCTTCACAAAACACTAGGCATCATAGTGGGCCCATCGCGATTTCTGTTTTTTTTTATACCCGGTACCACACTGTGGTGAGGGTATATTCACTTTGTCTTTCCATTTGTAACGACCATAAGGAGGCGTTGTAGGTATGACAAACTATATATATTATTGATAAGCATCACTTTCTTAGTCGATCTAGCGATGTCCGTCTGTCTGTCCGTCTGTCTGTCTGTCTGTCTGTCTGTCTGTCTGTCCGCACGATTACGGCCGTAATTTAAGAGCTATCGACTTGAAATTTGGTACGTACGCTTTTATCCACCAAACTGAGGCTAAGTTCGAAGATGAGCAAGATCGGATGAAAACTACTACTACCTCCCATACAAAAATATCAGATTTATATAGCTTTTTATGTTAAAAATTAAATTTAAATAGTTAGAGTAAAGATAGCAAGTTTAAACTTTGCACATATTGTTTTAATAATATTTAAAAATTTTTGACAAAAAATGAGCGTGGTCGAATAAAAAGTACCTATACCTCCCATACAAATATATAGTTTTTTAATACTAAAATATTTTTTTTATTTTACAATAATATAGTACCGGGTATTTGAGCTTCGGCATAGTCGAAGATAATTGTCTTACTGGTTTTTAAATGCTCTCGCGAGTTTTCTTCATGAACATCGTGATGAAACCGTGAAAAGGGCCATAATATACGCAAAAGAACAATGTACTGAGCTAGACAGAAGAAAATTATGCCAAGCGAAAAGGCTCAAGATGCTGGTTTGACGTTTGAAGAGGAAACACGAAGATCCATGTTAGAATGTCAGGATACATTTTACACTGAACTTAATCATCGGTCTAAGGCCATGGTCAGTTTTCTCAGCTCTTCAACCAAAAACATTGCTGTATGGAACGGAAAAGGAACTGCCTGCTGTTGTTCCAATGCTTACCTCGACATTTACAGAACTAACAGACAACAGTATCATATTTTAAATCGGGCGAATACGGCGTCACATGATAGCTGCGAAATATAGGTTTAAAAGATGCAGAAATTTGGACAGCCTTTGAATTTTTAAGCTTCATTGTTAAGTGGAACTTTTCAGACTCGTTACCAAGTCTGTTATGAGAATTTATTTAACAACTAGCGGACCCGGCAAACGTTGTTTTGTCTGCTCTTACATTTTCATTTCATTTTTATTTAACCGATGTATCCAGACTGATTCTGTACTCCGTGTGCTTCGACCGATATTTCCTCGGACGTGTGCCCACGAATTGTATTGTTTAGACACATTTTTTCCCATGACTGTCGAAGAATAACGTTTGAAAAGTATTTTTTTGTTATGAGAGGTGTCACGCCCTTTTGTCCGATCCTGCCAGGTTTTGTAAAATGCTTCAATCAGGCAATGTTCAGATATCGTGATTTAAATAACTTTGTTGTAAGGGTGGTGCCATGGCCCGTTTTCCAATCCCACCCACTTTAGCTCCCATGGGTGTCCAGAAATAGGATTTAAAATGTATATTTTTTTATACGGTAGGTACCACGCTCCTTTGTCCAATTTTGATCAAACTTTCACAGAAACATCTTCTTCTTCTTCTTCTATCTTCTTAGATAACAATGTTCTTTCGTAAAGTGCGAAAATTGAGAAACTGATTTTCTGGAATTTTCTTTCTGCGTAAACCTGAAATACAGCAATACGAACAAAACAAAAAAGAATCATGAAAATCGGCTCAGCGGTTATGGAGTTATAACGTCATCGAGTTTCACCCCATAGAAGATGTTTTTTGTATGGGCGGTGCTTCGCCCTTTTGTCCAATTTTGACCAATCTTCACAGGAATACTCCTGGGCCGATAACTAAGATTGTATGTAAATTTGAACTCAATCGATTCAGTGGTTTTCGAGATATAAGATTTGAAATTTTTTCAAATATGGGCAGTGCCACGCCCCTTTGTCCAATGTTGAAAAATCTTCACAGCAACACTCCTGTGCCAATACCTAAGATTTGTTGTAAATTTAAACTCAATCGATTCGGCGGTTTTCGAGATATAAGATTTTGAATGTTTTTTTTGTATGGGAGGTGCCACGCCCCTTTGTCCAATTTCTCACCTTTTAAACCTTCCCTGGACTTCTACAAATAATTCAAGACCAAAATTAGCCAAATCGGTCCAACCGTTCTCGAGTTTTAGTGAGACTAACGAACAGCAATTCATTTTTATATATATAAGAAGAAGAAAATTTGCGTCTCGGCATCGTGTGAACGAAGCTTTTCAAAATTAAAATTAATTAAGACTGTTAGATCTAAGATCAACAATGAGCCAATAGGTTGACTGATCTCGCTATACTTTCAATGGAAAGAACACAACAAATAAAGATTTAAATTATTGAATGGAAACATTCAGTGCAATAAAAGCTCGAAAGCACCTTTAAATAAAATCTTTGTTCGTGTTTTTTTCTTAAATTTTTTAAGGGGTGTAAGCTTGCTTTACTTTGAGGTGCCACTGCCTCTTAGCCCGCGCTTGTATGTATTTAAGTTGAAGGTTAAAAATGATTAGTTAAACCTAATATCAATACCAAAAGTTTATACACGACGTTATTCGTCATCGTTTAGCCTGTTTTTCTTAGCTTGACAGATCTTTTGCTGAATTGCAAGATGTCTTCGCATCTAAAACCGTTACAAACAAACTTTAAATTACCTTCTTCACACAATTAACAAACGTTTAAAACCAATTTCCATCTTAATCTCCTTTTGGCAGTGGACAACATTAGGCTAAAATAACTATGTCGGGACAATATTCTCATTTTTCTGCTTGACTAAAATGTCTTTATAATTGGAAAGGTCATCGATCGAACTTAAATTTGTGGACACACTTTCGAATATGACTCAGAATCAGTCACCAAAATTATCTACTTGCCAATTTGCCCCGCTCGTGTATAATTAAATAAGACCAAAAATTACTTTTAATCTTGACCTTAACGTCAACCGCAAACCAGCTAATGAGACAAAAAAAAAAACTAACAACCATAAAATGTGTACCTACAATGAACTTGTTCAAAAGTAAGTCAAGTTCCATTATATATAGCTACTCAAATAATGAATCCACTAACTTCAACAGAAATAGGTAGCTACATACAACAAAAAAAACACATACATTGACCTTAAACTTTGGCAGACTTTTTTGCCCGAACGTAGGTGTCCGTTACGCAAAATGAATTGGTCACTCTGCTAATTGTGACTTGTCCAAAAATTTAATGGACAATAAATTATGATTTATGACCTCTGTATACAAATTCTAGACCAAACTTACCATTTACCCATTTCCAGGTACGCGACGTTATGCCTGGTTCCTTTTGTGCTCCAATCCAAACGAGTTGGGTTTTCAGTTCCGATTTACGTCGTTCCAATTCTGTGAGAATATAATCACTAGCTGGGCCACGAAAATCGTGAACAAGATCACCACCTGATTACAGAAAAAAAAATTATTTACATATCAGACAGTTAAAAAAAATATATTCTCAGCTATACCAGTTGATTTGCACATTTGTTGAGCTTTTTCGAAACTCTCTCCTCGAGTGACATGAAATTCATAACATGTTTTACTAAACGTGGATAGCACTGTATCAACACTTAAATTGGGGCTAACACAGCGTTCAACGGAGAACTCTTCATTGGTGAAAACTTCGACTTCACAAAGGCTTAAGCTACCCTCAACGCCAACCAGTTGAATGGCGACATACTGTCCAACTAGAGGGCGGGCGCATGTAAATGATTTCGTTATGCCTTCATCTAAGGTGCCGGGATACCAGGCACAGAGAGGATTTCTCTGAAGATCTGCACTACTGTTGCCCACTCGAATTTCCAAATCCTGTAGAGGCTGATGCCCGCAACAGCCTCGAGTTGTGATTCTCACTACTCGTACTGCCTGTGAAGTTAGAAGATCTACGCGCCACCATGGTGATGGTTCCTTTTGAGTTTCAGAACATTCTTGTCCATCAGGATTCTGGAAAAGAAAAAAGTATTCATATTTGAGTGATTTAAACTATTTGATATATTCCGATCAAACTTGATTTGTACAATTGTACATGACTACATGAGTTATTCAAAGGTTAGTTGTTAAGCACAGTCTTAAGGATGTTAACATAAGATGGCTATCGACTAATACATATTGCAGCCCGTAAGACGGCGATAAGTAGAACCAGTGGAACTTGTCTATCTGCTCAACTGCACAACAACCATCTTTAAATAAAAGGTAATTTAAGCATTAAGCAAAAAAAAAACAACGAAATTTTGCAAAATTGAGTGAAATTTCTATTAGGATCGATAAATCAATCCTTGCCATTTACTTTCCAATATATCGACTGGTATCTTACCAATAACACGAGTTATGTTGTCTTTTAAGGCGGCAATAGTTGCTGGCTTATTCGTATAGACGAGACTACTAGAGACTTCACATATCCCCACAAAAAATGGTCAAATCGCACGATCTAGGCGGCCAATTCACATGTTCAAAATGTGAGATGAAGTTCTCACCAAATTCGCCTCGCAATATGTCCATGGATTCGCTTGCAATGTGTCATGTCGCGCCGGCCGTCCTGTTGAAACCACATGTCGACCAAATCCAGCTCTTCCATTTTGGGTAAATAAAAGTCCGAAATCTTCGAACGATGGCAAGCACCATTGGCCGTAACGTTATTTCCATCATCAACTTTAAAGAAATAGGGCCCAATGATGCCAACGGCCTATAATCCACACCAAACGGCACATGTTTACTCCACGCAAACGAGTTGGTTTAATGTCCAATGTTAATGTTAATGCGAAATTTGGTCACATGGCTTGAATAGCCTCCTCAGTAGGACGATTATGACGACCATAAAATGGACGAAGTGCTCTAAACACATAACGAATCACGCGTGAACTACCAGAAAATCAGGCTGAAAAACCAAACAGTGTTGTATGTTTATGTACCTAAGTATGTATTATGTAATATTCTCAACGTGCACTGGCTCACAACGTGGCTGAATTCAAGCCTCGACGATCCTGCGTGGGAAAAAGAGAGATCAGAAAGGTCGAAGAGTCTTTTAAGCTACACCACCTTCAAGAATGCCATAAGAAAGCCAAGCTGATTGGCTGATAACTTAAAGGCCGAAATTAAACTTCTTATAACAGCGAAAGAATCTGGTATCCAAAGCACAAGAATAGTAAATGCGTTTTATAATCATTTCCAGCAGCAATGAAGAACCGGAGTTCCAAAATCCAGAATAGATGAGCTTGGATTGGATCTAAAATGGCTAAAGGTAAAGAAGGCGTTGATGACTAGCGGAGCTCTTCAAATACGGAGGTCATGTTTTGTGGGGCATCATGCCCAAATCATCAATGAGTATTGGTGGAATAATAAGGTTAAGTCGACTTCGAAGTTTGAAACCTTACACTTTGAGTCAAATGCGAGATTCTGACATAACAGATTCAACTGGAATGCTGGAAAACATGCGGTGCAATATGTATGTTCTTCTGAACTATTCCAAACATTATGAGTTTCGACGAAAAGATTCGCTATCATACTACTTTTCAACAGTTTTTAAAAACGAAGACATACTATCTTCTAGTGCTGCTAACTCATGGAAAATGTACCTTTCCGTAGGAATTTTGGGGGTCAAAAACCACCACATGTGAAAAAACGAAAACATACTGCTCCGTGGGAAATTTTATCAACATAAAGATGAGGCAATCTTCATTTAAATATCAACCCCAGATCATAGACAAAATAGTTAAATAAATTGTCTGTTTTAAATATTTTTATTTTAAACTAGCTGACCCGGCAAATGTTGTTCTACCTAAAATAGTTATTTTAAATATTTCAAGATTTATTTTGATATTTTTGTTCAATTACTTTTTTTTTAATAGGAATGAAGGCGGATAGCTTCAGTGGTTCAGTGGCCATTATCGGACTTACATACGCATCAACGTTTTTATATAATATAGCTGTACCCGCCCGGAGTTGCCACGCCCTTTAGTCCAATATTGACCAATCTTCACGGGAATGCTCCCAGGATAATACCTAAAATTGTCTGTAAATTTGAGATCAATCGGTTCGACGGTTTTCGAGATATACGATGTTGAATGTTTTTTTTTGTATGGGTGGTGCCACGCCCCTTTGTCCAATTTTGACCAAACTTCACAGGATCACTCCATGGCCAATAACTAAGATCATCTGTAAGTTTGAGCTCATTCGATTTGGTGGTTTTCTAGATATACGATTTTGAATGTTTTTTTTTGTATGGGCGGTGCCACGCCCCTTTGTCCAATTTTGACCAAACCAACTCAATAATCCTCGTTGGCTCATGCACAACAACTTTGCTAAAGATCATCACATGATCAAATGCATAGTTTACGATTCTATAAAGGACAGTGATGGGTTGTAATGATTAATTTTGTAATTAAATAGTTAATTAATTACTTCGACGAGTAATTGCCATGTAATTTAATTACTTCGCAATTACTCAGTAATTGTAATTGGAATTTATAATTATAATTACAAGTAATTGTAATTAGTAATTGAATTACAAACTTTCAATAAGTAATTGCAATTACACGAATGTAATTAGAATGAAGTAATTAATCACGTAATTAAGCTATTCTTTGTCCATTTATTTAGTTTAGACAAAAGTTGACAGCTGAAGTGTCATTGTAAATGAGCGTTGGGATCGCTGACGAGGTCGAATTCTTAATATTTTTTTACAAATGACCAAAAGTACTACCCTTGGTCACATTAAAAATGTAATTAAAATGATCGGAACAAACTATCAGACGCAAATTTTGAAAGCTAACTCTAAATATAAATACGAGTAGCTAGTTAGAGCAATAAAATATCTAATGCTCTTTTTTATAAACTAAATAAATTGACAAAAAATAGCTTAATTACGTGATTAATTACTTCATTCTAATTACATCCCTAATTACATTCGTGTAATTGCAATTACTTATTGAAAGTTTGTAATTCAATTACTAATTACAATTACTTGTAATTGTAATTAGAAATTCCAATTACAATTACTGAGTAATTGCGAAGTAATTAAATTACATGGCAATTACTTCTGCAAGTAATTGTAATTTAATTAAAATTTCAATTACCCATCACTTTATTAAAGGACAAACAGACAGACAAACATTCATTTTTATATAAGACTAGCTGACCCGTGCTCGCCTTGCGCCGCTCGCCTTTAGCAAACAAACGAACTTATATTTGGTCCATTTAAGATTACGCTTTGACTGTTTCATTGAAATCAGTCCAATAGGTTTCGCGCTTTTAGGAGACAAAGAAAATTCCTACAGTTTTATTATACGTATAGAAAATAAGGACAGAAATTGTGTTTGCGTAAAAATTCTTTATTCATTATAAAAATGGATCCTGCATCATGACTTCATGTTTTGAACGCAATTGCAGTCATATAAGGCATGCGGCAGTTTTGACGAAGCGTATATTATGTCATTCCAATTTTCTGCCTTTCAAACTTAGGTATTTGAAACATTTTTTTTTTTATCGATGAATCATATTTATTGTGAGCGCAGTGGTTAGTGTGCTGGACCACTGTGCGAGGGATCCCAGGTTCGATCCCCGGAAAAACACAAATTACATCTTAAGGTTTTTTCTACTGCGCCACCTATCGCGAACGTCTGACAAACAACCGAGAGTATGACTGTCCTGAAAAAGCTTCTCAATTCAGCCGTTCGGACTCGGCATAGAATTGTAGGTTCCTTCCATTCGTCCCAAAAAAAATAGAAACTCACACAAAACGAATGGTTGCGAGGAGCTAGGCCTAGGGTGTCTACCCGCATGATGCGCTACCTATTTATTTATTTTTAGACTCTGGGCTCAAAGAGTTAGTGAACAAGCTAATTTGCGGTTTCTAGAGTGGGCCAATTTCACAAGAGTTGGCCTGGCCGATGCTTTGATACCCTCCACTGCATAAAAGTCATGCAAAATGTTTGCCATGCGAGTTAGGATGTACTGTACAAGTGTATCTACACGCCTGTGTCTAATATTGGTTTTGTATGGGAGGTACCAGAACTATACTTGATAAAACCTAACGACACATAAAAACCATGGTATTGACGTCACCTTTCATGGGAGATTTTCAGAATCAAAATCGGTTCACGCATTACAGAGAACAGCAATTACAAACACAATACAACTTATTTTTAAATATATATATATCCAAATCCAGCTGTTATCTTGAACAACCAGAAACCATCCAAAAAAAGAACATCAACCTAATGTACATCTGCAATCTGCAATTTCTTATCACACATGTCTTTGGTTCCTTTTATTTTTTTGGTAAGAAAACTTAAATATTCATGAATTTGCTTCTCTGCCTACTCTATACCAAGTAAATGTTGATGTCTGTCAACACACGCTTCTTTGTGGAATTAAATAAAAGCCTATAAAACAAAAATGTGCTAATTAAATTCTTTCACTTCTTCTGACCGAAAATCTGAGATCACCTCACCCGCACGTGAGCCAAAATAAATGTGTACCTACCTACAACAACTACTAACTGAGCATTTATGTACATAACAGTTAGATGTACTACAATCAAATTTATTTGTTATCGTATGAAATTTTGTCTTCTCTTACCTGATTTCCTAGATTGCCGTCATTCGCATATCCCGCAGGTCCAGCCCTAGTATACGAACTTTGATTGACGGGCTTTCGATAGGCCACGTTTGTTCCACAAAATGGCAGTTCCTTCTCCCAGCCGCTCTTTGGATCACATTTAATTATTCGTGGACCAAAGAGCTCATAGCCCGAATCACATTCATATGTTGCTTCCAGGACGCCACTCTCGCCGGATACTGTTTGCACTTTCGCATTTAACGGAACAGCTGGCGGTCCACAAACTGCAAGAAATAAAAGCAAATATACAGCTTAGTTAATAAATCCGGTCTGGTATAGAGCGCATAATAGTTTATATGGTCAGTGAACCTAGTGGGGGACAAGTTATACAATATTGCGGACTTGTACCGTATAGGGATCAATTTTGTTCCAAAAAAATATTTATTCAGTCACAGCCTTATATAGGAAAAAGATGAAACCCAATTAAGGTGCTTAGTCCGCGCAACGTATACGCTACTTGTAACAACTGATGCTAATGCGCTTTCAATGAAAGTAGCCAAAATGGCTGGAATTTGTGTGACACCTTTGTCCAGCCCTAGGGTGAGTGAACTTCCAAGCTGACACTTATTTTTATAAATCTCTCTCTTTTGGTTACCTATAATTTTCCGTAAAATAACAAGTTTATTTGCGTCTTCGGTTTGCTTCTGCCTGACTACCTGACTTGAAATTGTTTACCTCAATCATTAGAAAGTGCGGCGGGTATTGTTGATTTTTGTGTTAACTTGGAAATCTATGGCTGTGTAGATATTGGATGCATTGTCGTCATACAATTTTAATAGAAAAACTCGATCAACCGATAATAATCGATTTTCACTTTAATTTCGGCGCACGCGTAAGATATGATCGGTGATGGCGTAATGGGTGCAGAGAGTTGATAGTTGATACACTTTATTCTGTTTTTACTGTACATGTCTTACGAGTTACGAATAACATGGTATAGTGAAAAAAAAAAGTGTATCAACTCTCTTCATAGTGGTATGCCATCGCCATGTCCCCCCGAATGGAGCGCACAGTTAAACAGAAAACGTGCATATACTTTAGCATGAGTAAAGGTGCTAGTACACGGCATGTAGCAAGCCATATACGTATGTAGCACAGTACAAGCTCTCTTTGTGCACTCTCTGTTGACGTCAGAGCTACATACGTATGTGGCTTGCTACAAGCAGTGTAATAGCACCTTAAGATATTAAATGTATCCTCAACATGAATCATGAAGTTTGAAAAAAATGAATACAGGCTTTAGAAATTTCTAGCCAAGTCATACAAAACTGAATAGATGATGCTTACTATTCTTCGTTATAGGACTGATCAAAATAAGTACGCATATTTTTATATTTGAATTTATTAATTTAATAAATGCAACCTCCTAATGCAGTTGGCATCGTCATAGTTTGGGACGGGTAACATGTCTGACTACACCCAGGTATGGTTACTGTAAACCCAGAGGAAAAAAGATGAAACAACCTAGCGCCATATATCTTTGCTCACAAAAAAGTCTAGGTTATCGGAGAGGCGTTAAACATCGACTATTTTGCCGTAAACAAATTAATCTAACTAAATAACTCACCCAATTAAACTAATTCTAATAAATCAATAATTATATTTTATTCCTATAATTTGTAAAAAAAAAAATTCGTAATAATCCATAACCTCCTAAATACTATATAGTCTCCTTAACCAAGCAAAGGGGTTTTTAAACTGTTTACCTACCCCTTGCGGACTGGAGATAACTTTTCAGGTGAGGAGTAGCACCATCAATGCCTGTTCGAGAAGAAAATACTTTTTATAAGATCCAGACCAGAAGGCAAATTAATGGAGTAGGAGGATTTGCGATCCTTTAAAAGTTGCAGATATGGAACCTTACATTCTGCTGGGTGGCTTTCCTGTGAACACGGAGAAGTTTGGGGGATTTGCTGTGTAAATGGTATGTACCTTGCTTTATGCGTGCATACCTGACCACTCTTCAGTCTCTACAGACTTCAGTCACTGTTCCCGCAAGACCACAGTAAAGAATTACTTCAAGGACCTGATTAGCAATTATTTATCCTCTGATTTCTCTGTCTGTTGATTCGCAACTTTGCGTTCGGCATTTTCTGTCAATGAGTCCATCTTCCCTTCAAAGACTGGGTCCATCTCTCTGCCATTCCATCACAATTTGCTGTGTTTCTTCTAGCAAGACTTCTTGGGAAAAATCTTGGGGTGTTATATATTGAGCCAACTGTGTTTGTGTCATATATACCTAACGTACGACCAGATAATTCCTAATACCAATCCTTGAAGATCCATAGACAAACATGGTACTACATTACTCCACTATCGGTATCGATTAGCCAACGTTTAAGCACTATTTTAATCAAGAATCATACCATCGGAATGGACCTAAGGGAGCGTAATATTGGTCAAAAATTCGCAGAGTAAAACGCATTTTTGAATTCCACTTTTATTACGGCTACAATGTCTGCGGATAAACTATATTTCCTGAAGTGGTTCAGTTATATCTGCTAGTGCTGGTGCTGTTAATATATACGACACTATATTCTGTTTGGGATGATTTGACTTGTGCCTTTAGTGGTTTATACCACAGGAATCTAGCAGAGTTCCTTAAAGATTTTATACTCTTGATTCTCCCAAGTTAGTTACTTTACTTAGTAACATTATTGGTCATTATAGCATTTTATTGTAATATCCAAAAATCAGGACAACAACGTTTTCGCCCATTGTATTTATTTACCATCCCATTTGTTGTTCCTCCCTTAGATATACATTCCTTGATGGATTGTTTTTGTGGATAAATTAATTACTGACTTTCCACCTGGCGCAAATTGTTACAGAACTGGTCACGAAGGTGGTGTCAACTATGGAACTAAAGGCTAAAAGTCTGTTAAGCAACATCGACTAGTCTATTGGTCCTTACGCTACCTCAGTCTTATACTTTGCAGCGTATTGCCTGCAATACCGGCTATAGTCTTTATTTGTTAATACATTATGTCTACCTTGAATGAGAGCTAATATACCTAGTATCGACTTTATTTGTTTTGTTTTTAGCATCACAGTATTATTGATACGGACTGATGGCATTACCTAGGTACGCAAATCTGTTTACAAAAAGGTTATTCTTATAACACGACCTTAGCTATCATTTTTCATTTCAGGCAATGACACCAGCGCTGAGATTAAACGAAGAATAACTCTTGCCAATCGCTGTTTCTTTTGGCTAAGAAAGCAATTGAGTAGCAAAGCCCTCTCTCGAACAACTAAAGTGACCCTAATAATCCCGGTCCTTCTCTATGGTTCAGAGGCATGGACTCTATCAAAAGCGGATGAGGTCACTCTTGGTTGTTTTGAGGGGAAAATTCTTCGAGTAGGTAATCTTTGGTCCTGTCTGCATAGACATTGAATGGAGGAGGAGATACAACGACGAGATACGGGCTGTACAGCGACATCGACCTAGCCAGAAGAGTGAAGGTCTAACGACTGAGGACATGTAGAGCAAATGGACGTGAATGCTCCGGCCCGGAAGATCTTCGAATCCCCACCCGAGGGACGGCGCAGTAGAGGAAAACCGCGACTCAGGTGGCGCACGCAAGTGGAAGGGGACCTTAACCAGGTAGGTAGGTAGGTAGAAGTGGCGGTTCACCTTGAACCCAATTAGCACTATGATGTGCCGTTTTGTTACCACGACTCGTGTGACCTATCTTCTGGTCACACAACCTGTTGAATTGAGAAAACGGATAAGATCCTGTATCCCTTTGCCCGAGATGTCGCTAAGGTCGTCAAAGAATGGTTGGTTCAGTGCGCGTAGTCTGGCTCTCGCTAGAGCTGGACATTTGCAGAGGAAGTGGGAGAGAGTTTCTTTTTCATTTGTATTACCGCAACTGCGGCAATGCGGGTTGTATGGGATACCTAGCTTGGCCGCATGGTCTCCAATTGGCCAATGCCCCGTGATTATTGCCGTGATTCTGGCGATATCTGGGCGGGTTCTGTTTAGTAGGTTATTTGTTCTGTTTTGGTTGTAGGTAGGCCATATCTTCCTTGATATGACACAGTTTGTCAACCCCGACCATCGGGAATTGGCTTTTTGCAGAAAATGCGAATGTATTTGTCCCTTTACCGCTCCTAGCGGAATGTGGACCCTCGTTGAGAGCGAGGCGTGTAGCGCTGAGCCCTTCCTGGCCAGCTCATCCGCGCGCTCATTGCCTGTTATGTCACTATGCCCTGGAACCCAGAGAAGTGTGACCCTGAAGCGCTCGCTCAGACAGGCCAGCTCGTTCCGGCGCTCCTGCACCAGTTTGGAGGATATGGTAGCCGAGTCGATGGCTTTAATGGCAGCTTGGCTATCTATAAGAATAGCAATGTTTTGTTTAAGCGTTGTATCACGCCTTAATTGCGTGCAAGCTTCCCGGATGGCCAGTAATTCCGCCTGGAAAACGCTGGCAAAATCCGGTAAGCGTACTGAAATTGATATTTGAGGTGATTCCGAGTAGACACCGGCCCCTACACCACAGCTCATCTTAGATCCGTCGGTGTATATGACCGTGTCGAAGCCCTTCACTACTTCGTCCCTCTTCCACTGATCCCTTGTTGGGAAACCAACGTGGAAGCCTTTCGTGAAGTTTAATTTGGGTGTTATGTAGTCGGTTGGAGACGTGACCATGCCGTTTGGTAACGAATCCAGGATGTTGCTATGGCCATACGGCCTTGCAGTCCACCATCCCGACTCCTTGAGCCTTATAGCACTGCATAATGCGGTATATTTTGTGTGTAGATCAAGAGGTAGAAGATGCAAGAGTACAGTAAGGGCATCTGTTGGGGCCGACCTCATTGCCCCCGTGGTACCTACACTTGCTGTTCTTTGCAGTCTTTTCAATTTCGTGAGGTTGTAGACTTTGCTCAACGCAGGCCACCATACTAGTGATCCATACGTGAGAATTGGACGCACTACGGCTGTGTACATCCACAAGGTCATCTTTGGTTGAAGTCCCCACTTCTTTCCAAAGGTTTTGCTACAGGCATAGAAAGCGACCGACGCCTTCCTTACTCTGTGTTCAATGTTATATTTCCAGTTAAGTTTTGGATCGAGCATGATACCTAGATACTTAGCGTTGGATGACAGTGTGAGTGGTTGATCGTTTAGACGGGGTAGGGTAAAATCGGGTATTTTGGTTTTGGTAGTGAATAGCATCAGTTCAGTTTTGCTCGGGTTGACACCAAGGCCGCAACTTGCAGCCCAGGTGCTTACCTTGTCTAGAGCGGCCCCCATAATTTCACTAATCACGGTGGGAAACTTCCCTGACACTAGTATCACCACGTCGTCCGCGTACGCGACAACTTTGACCCGTTCCCTGTCTAGTTTCACCAGAATTTTGTTTATAACCATTAACCATAGTAGGGGCGAGATGACGCCACCCTGCGGCGTTCCTCTATGGGCGAATTTGGTTATGTGGCTGCTGCCTAGTGTTGCCTGAATAGTTCTTGTCCTGAGCATAGAGACTATCCATTGACTAATAAATTCCTCTATGCCCAGCTCAATCAGAGATTCAAGAATAGCTTCAGTGTGTACGTTATTGAAGGCTCCCTCTATGTCTAAGAAGGAGGCTAGTGTATATTCTTTATACTGTAGGGATATTTCGATTGTCCGCACTACCTCGTGGAGAGCCGTTTCCGTGGATCTGCCCTTTAGGTAGGCGTGTTGTGATTTAGATAGTAAAGATTCTTCTAGAAAACTTCGCATGTGGATGTCCAGAATACGCTCTAGGGTTTTAAGTACAAAGGAGGTTAAACTAATTGGTCTGAACCTTAACCAACTTAGCGTGCGAAACTGGAGACAGCTGGCCAAAGATCGTGCAGGCTGAAGGCGCTTGTTGGTTGAGGCCCAGGTCCACCCCGGACTGTAGCGCCACCTTAAGTTAGTAAGTAGCTATCATTTGTATAATTGGTTTTCCTTATAGTTGTAGGCAATTGTACCATGTTTACTGAGACATTTGAACGATACGCGACAAACATTCATATGTATCTATCACTGTTATCACTGCATATCAGGATTATTAGCCAGCACATGAAGTCATACGCTTACTTCCAGACGGTTATGTCGTGTAAACGAAAACACCTGCATGCAAAACTCCTTAGCTACGATAAAGATTACATACTTATCTTCATAATTGTTCAATCTAAAAACCAGTTAATACAGTTAGATACACCAACACCATTACCATACTTGCATCCATAAAATAGTAATTAATTCAGAACTGGAATCAGGTTCATTCTCCTCCTCACCCCACAATGAGCGCCTGTGCAACTTGGCCGTATGCTAAGCCTCTGAGACCGGCAATAACTTTTCCAATAGGCTTTTCACTTTCAAACGCCTCAAGCTAAAAATATCATTGAATACCTGTTGGAGCAGGTAAATTTCTCATGTGTTGTGAATCCATGAATCACTTGCACTTCACTACGGAACAAGCTAAAATTCAACCACAATAATTTAGAGAGCGGGAAAAAAAAGTGAAACTGAGGAAGTAGCAGTAGCAGCAGCCAGCTCCCGCCATCAGGTAATCAATATGCCGCTCCATTCGTCAGCAATCACGATGAGACCGATGCGTCGACATGCCTATGAGAATAGACGAGCACGAACCTTTGCGACCAAACTTGTTGTTACCAATTTAATTACTGTAATTAATTTTCCTACGCTACACAACAGTACACAAAGACTCAGTTGTGCATTAAAGCCGAATATATCATCTGCAATAACACAATTACCGCATAAATAATAAGTATACGGTATGCCCATGTATGCAGCAATAATTCGATCCAACGAATCGGAGGATATCATGGATGATGGGTCTTACCACAGCCCTCGATGGGAAACTGTAGTTCCTCTTCTTCGTCTATTACTTGTTGCATAAGTGGTGGAAGTTCAAATAAAAAAAAATATCTATAGTATCTTTACTGAATTGAAACGAAGCATACAAAGTATCTGCGTATCTTGTGTAAACTCTTAGCCCAACACAACGGATATATAGGTATACTTATTTCAATTATAAAACTGTTACTATTATTTTGGCACATTCTTCTTCAATCTCACAGATCTCCCTAAAAGCGGAAAACAGTAGGTACCTATACTTATACATCACAATTGAGTTGTCTGGTGCGTCATATACCTACTTCAGACGCAAATAGTGGCTGCCAAAGCGGGCGTTGTAATCAAATTAAGCAAATGATACGAAGTAACGGCCTGGAAAACGAGTCTGCATTTACGTTAATAATTTCGCGAAATGCGTTAAGATGTACATAGATACAGCTTTTGTATAATAATTATATCAGCATTTACGCTTGGTGTGAATGCGTAACTTTTAATACCACCGATTGTTTAGTTGATTCGGCTCCCATTTGTTAAACTCATGGTTTTATTTACGAACTGGTGCATAATTCACACAATTAACATGTAACTACACACAATAGTGTCATCAATCCGGTAATTATTTATAATATAAGCCAATTACAGTGTGTGATGATAGTTGCGATTTTTTAAAGAATAGGGAAAGTCATGTGCGCCTGACGCCTATAAGCCACACTTGTGTAATTAACGATATATTTTGCGACTAAATAAACTTGATAGGTAATTATACGAAAACACTTTTACTTTTTCCCCTGTGAACAGCTTGTGTGCCAACAAGTTTTACTTTTATATATATCTAATTTGATAGATGAGTAGATACAAGTTACAACGCGGGCGAGTTATACTTGTATAACTGTCTGGATTCTGGAATGATATATGAAAGGTATATTTTTCCGACGCCAGATGCGCGAATAGGAAACGAAAAGACGATAAACATCAAAGCAAATCTCAGTGGCTTAGTGGTTAGTAGTCTCAGCTCTCAGGTTCAACCCCCGAAAAAACAAAAAGTATGTACATCTCAAGGCTTTTTCGACTGCACCACCTTAAGTCCTGAGAAAGCTTCCCAACTTAGCCGGTAAAATATTTTAACTCTTCGATTCGTCCCAAAATAAAACTCACAAAAACAAAGCGTTGTGAAATGGTAGGCTGTTTCAGGGGATCCCTACGTTATCCCCTTTTCCAAATTCCTAGTTTTCTAAAAAATCAAACATATCCATCTTAGGACTCTTGTGTCTGCAATCTATTCTTTTCAATGAAGAATGCTCTCAAACTCTATTTTTTCCACATCAAATAAAATATTTCCCTTATCTTCCAGATAAAGGCGTTAACAGCCAATTAAACCTGCTGATGGTAGACTCTCCCGAAAAACATCGACTACACCATACCACAACTACAGTTTGGTAAAAACTTCCAAGTCTCCATCCCCAATAGGACATTCTGGGAGGAGGGGACTTTCGTTGATGATGAGGCGGTTCAATTCTTCACAGATGGATCGAAAACGTCGGATGATGTCTGTGGGAGGTGGTGTTTTTTCTGACAGACTAAACCTCAGTTTCTCCATCCGTCTCCAAGATCACTGTAGCATTTTTCAGGCGGAAATAATGGCAATAAAGGAAGTCTTATCCTGGCTAAAAGAAAACGTGATATCCGCTAAGGATATTCGCATCTTCTCGGATAGTCAGGCTGCAATTAAGTGCCTGGAATCAGTCTCTATTAACTCTACTACAGCCCTAGACTGTCGCACGTCTCTCAGAGAGATGGCGGAGCAGTTCAACATTCACCTCTGCTGGGTGCCGGGGCACAGACACATTCCAGGTAACTGTAAGGCTGACGAATTTGCCAAGCTCGGAACTACACTACCTATCGTACCAAGCAAATCTACTTTAGGTATCCCGATTGCTACGTGTAAACTTATAATAAAGCTGGATGCCATCCAAAGAACAAACCTTAGGTGGTCTAGCGACAAAACAGATCTGGCCAAAGCTGGATCTCAAACGTTCTAAGAATTTGATCACTCTTGACAGGAGGCATAACCGTTTAGGCGTACTCTCAAACGATTTTTGGCGTACTCTCAAACGATTTTTGTAGAAGTTGCTTGGACGAGGAGGAGGAGGAAACTATTCAGCACTTCCTCTGCACTTGTCCGGCACTCTCTCGAAAACGGAAACTCCATTTGGGAGCCTCCTACTACAATGATCTAAACGATATAACAAACCTAGACATTCGTAGTCTCCTTTGCTTCATCAAAAGCTCAAATTGGTTCAACGAGTAGGACGAAATTTTTACTATATTCATGTGGTATCACAAGGGACCTAAATGGTCTAAGTGCCATTCATAAAATTTTCTACTTCTTGTCCATACTTTTATTTCTGTTAATCCTGGATAAAATACTACTTACTTTATACTTCCGTTATCTCCATGTTACCATTAGATGCACGTGCATTGCGGACCTGACTAGTTTGTCTAAAATTATTAATGACCGACACCTTGCGTCACACCTCATTGAATTCTATTTACAAATGCGAATTGCATAAAGTTTCAACTAAACGGTTTCGAACACTCAACCTTTTTTTTAAGAAGAAATGTAATACTGGCTATATGCGTCTGCATTATTACCGCAATAGCCTTCTTATGAAAAAGATGCAAATCAAACCTGTTCCGCTAACCGAACTAGATCCAAGTACAGAACAATGCCCATACAAAAATAAAACCTATTTACGAATTCTTCTCCAAGCGTTGCTCTACTTTTTTCTGCGCAGACAGACCTACCTATAGTTTTGCAATTCCTGTCACGTATACTGTGTCTCTCCACTCTATGCATAATCGATATTATGTAGGAATAGTATTGCCTGATGGTGTGGTATATTTTTTTTATAGGATATCGAACCCCCATGTTGCTCGCGATCGCACAATTACTGCGAATAATTAAGGCTTCCGCCAACACTGACACACTCGGCCAACCACAATCCGTTAACAAATTATGTATCGTGTTCCTTGACATGTTGGGGGACTTAACTTAACTACCATTAACCAAACCATATACAAATAACAAATACAACAAAAGCCTACGTAGTTATGTTGACTGCCAATAAAACTACTACACGCATATTGTGCAAGTATCTTTCAGGTGAATTTTAATCGATTTTTGTTCGATTGCACTATATGAGTAGCTTAGCAGCTACGTTGCCGAATTGTATCTATAGCCTAATTCAAGTTGTCGTTGTGGTCTTTTCCTATTAAATAACCGAATCCAAAGGAATTATTGTTATGCAAAGGTGTGGCACAAGAGTATAAATGCAAAATGTATTTGATTTTATTTTTTATTTATTTGTTTGTTATATCAACTGACAATGACAACCAGATGATGGCGTGTATATATACTACATGTAGGCGCAAATCTAAGAGGTGAGGAGTGCACTCAGCGTAAGTCTAAGTACATTCCTTAAGACTCTGTAGCTTGCTATGCACGTCATGGTGACTGTGTGCAGTTTTTGTGCACAAAAGCACGGAAATTGCAGGTATTGTTTTGTGTGGATGAAAATTTGCATTTAGGTATGTAATTTAAGCCAATCTAGGGCGTATCTATGTGATTGTGTGGTAATTGAAAAAGGGTTTCCTTGTCAGTGAATAGGCAAGTGTTGCGGTTTATTCAATTATTTTTTATAGGTATACGAAAACATACAAAGATACTCGTGTTATTTATAGATCTTGGTTTTTTTTTAAGTGAGGGTCACTCAAGCCGTACTAAGCCAGTAAGCATTGTTGTCTACTAACACTCTTGAAGATACAATATCCATTCAACAAACTGATGTCAATCTACTAAACGAAAGTTGACGTAAGTTCAGTAGATCGGCGAGTTATACTGTTGGCTGGCTAGCGAGTATATGACGCACGGCTGTTGGTAAGATAGTAGAGTAGATCTGGAAGTTTTTTTTTTTCAGGTATTTTCTTGGTGCTTATATTGAAATCTCTTAGCAGCATAATAGATGTATCACGTTTTGTGGACACACGTATAAAGCTAATGGCTACAAGAAGAGAAAAATGTGTGCATGTGGGATGAAATTTTACGGAATTTTGATGAAGGTGGGATTAATAGACCAAATGCGCGCAATGTTTTTGATTGAAACGGATACCTACCACAGTAAAATGATATAGTAGGCAGTCTATTCACCGTAGAACTATATATATAATGTGCTATGTTTAAGGAAGTTCTGATTCAGAATAAATGATCGTATTTGGGCAGCTTATGTTGCTGCCTATTGATTTGTTATTGTTTATCGTTAATTTCAATTTTTTAATTCATATTTATGGATTAAAATAGGTATAAATTAATAAAATACAAGTTTTATTTGATTAAAAAAAATATTTTTTGTTGAGGTGAAGCCTCTTTTATTTCATTCAAACTTAGAACTACAACTGACAAATTACAACTGAAACTTAAATCTAACAAGAAGTAATTTATTACCTAGGTTTACTTATCTCTACGTGCAGGAATGTGGGAATTCGGATTGGGATTGGGAACGGTGTCGTTTGCAGTTGCACCAGACGCTGGCTCAGCAACATGCATGTGGAGCATGGTTGCTTATGTTGCTGTTATGTTGCATTCGGATATGTTGCGGATGGCTGGAAATTATGAAAGACGAGCTGTGAAAACTAAATGGTATAAAATCGAAAAATATCATTGAACGCTTCCTTCTTAAATGTGCCTACTTCTACCCTAACACTATATTCCCTGTCGAAACTGCTGGAATACTTTTCAGAGCTTCTCAAGCTGTCATTAAAATATCCCAAGTTCCCAATCAGCTATCCGACCTATATAACACTTGTAGGCACATGTTTCCGCCTTTTTTTGATCCAACCGCCATCAAAGTAACTTACATAAGATCTGGAGAATTTCAAAAAAAAAAAAAATAAAAAAATAAAAACTTCAAAATTTATATATAATATATTTTTTTTAATATTTAAACAAGGTAATTATGCACAATTTAATAGCAATAAAATAGAAAACAAGCTTCGATTATTTCAGAAAGAGATATTCTTTATCGAATTCGTCACCAATTTTAATGAGGTAACTGGTGCACATACGCGCTTAAAGTAAATAGCCGATCTATGTATACACCAATAGTTGTCTCATAAAATCGTTCCTGGCTGCTTTTAATTGCGTTCCTAGACGCTCCATACGCAAATTATTATCTGGCAATATCACGATCTTGCGCTCGAAATAGTGAATTGTATAAAATTCTCCGTAAAGTCACCAATTGCTGAATTAGTAAGCCAAAAAAAAAACAAAAAAATAGTATATACTCCTTATTACTGAGTGGAAAGGTAATCAGCAAGTTCATTCTCGCCACACCACCCCTTTACCCCGAAAGCCAATTTAACCCCAAAGCTAGGGCGAAACATATGGCATGTGGTACAAATTCGCTATGCAAAAGACCTAGTGATTGCCTTTTAGCGAAGAGCGGTTCAAACACTAAAACAACCGTATAGCACAAAATTCCGTCAGCCACGCTACGAGTGCAACAACAGTATTTGAGAGCATCCATAACGAAGCTGCAGGTAGTTTGCGAGAAGGCCTTTTGATCGCCAGCAGTGCCGTGACGTGTTTAGACCAATTTTATTATTTTTCAATTTGGAAAACGGTGAAGATTTGCGTATAATAAGAAAAAAAAAGGTGTATGAAAATATCTGCTGTATAAGTGTTGTTTCGTGAAAATTTGTGTTGAAGCGTGCATTTATGTTCTAACCTAAGATTTGGAATAATTTGATGAGTGTATGAAGGTTAAGAAAAGAGAATATGTATGTTAAGTGAAGAAGAAAATAATGCCAATTTTTTAGCTCTGCAACTTTACCAATTTCGTCGATTGAAAACATCAAGAGAAAGATCATCCGTCGCGTCGTTTCAATGTTTGTGCGCACAATCAATGGACAACAAATTTGATCATCGTCGTCAATTAAATCCGCATTGGATATAACAAGTGAGTTGGTACTTTTTTCTTCTATTTTTTTTTTATTTTTATATTCAATACATCTAAATGAATTAAGTAACCCTATTTTATATAATACCTAACCTACCTATTTCATACTTTATATATATATACATATCCTAGCCTAGTTTTTTTTTTTACATATAACGATAACTGAGTGAATTTATATACCTGAATTATGAATCGATTAGATTAAGTGTTGCCAATGTGTAGCAAGAACCATATGTTGAAGAATTTCCTACGAGCATACTGAATTCTATAAGTACGAATCTCATATTATTAATAAAATCGGTTTGATACAATTTTAATAAGATGAATCTGGTTTAAGTTGAAATTCAGGGGGCAATGTTGATTGATCTGGGTGTGAAAGTAATGTGAGTATACGCGAAGAGTAAATAAAGGGGCAACAACAAACTCCGAGTACTAATGTTGCCATGGTGTATTTTACGGGTGGGAAAAGTGTACTCCGATGGTGAAAATCTCATCTTCTTTATTTTTTTTTATTTAACCAGTGCTAGTCATCTGTTCAAGTCCGTCCGATTTAAAATAACTATGCGAATGAAATGTTCGATTTAATTCCTGGCATGTAATTTATCTTTTGTTTGTGAATAGAGTTGGTATTCACAAGAATCCCTCCCAATCCGACGAGCTAAGCTTTCAACCACAAGCATGCCAAACCGTGTCTTATCAGCTCAAATTTACCTATGTATCGCAGATACAATTTTAAAAATCAGAGAAGTTACAAATAAAAGATATGGCGCCCAACGTTTTAGCAAAGTGTGAACCGAATATTATCCAGAGAGAAGTCAAAGTGATATGTCTTCATCTAGGTTCACTTCATTTATATATTAAAGCTTTCATCTTCATGAGTCCCGGTAGCTACGATCTTATTCGTCTCCGCGTTGCCACGAAGATTTTTATTCATTTAAAACGACAGAGTCTAATAGTTTGAATCATTAATTTAAATTATAATTGCATGTCGTACGTTTCTTATATTTTTTTTTGCTTTTTTGATCACTCTGTAAGTCCTTTTTTTGTTGACATTAGCCTTGTAACGAAAATTGCAGCTACAAGTGAAACTTCAAGCTTTAACTTAAGCATTTAACTTATTTATTTTGAACAGAAGGCATTGGAAAGTCATACTCGCACTCTTCACATTCCTATATATCAATCAGCAACCCCCATTCATTTAAGAATATTGAAATAACCAGATAGATCCAACAAATTCAATAGATTTGATAGTAACCGTTCAATATATATTAACCAGATAGAGAAAGTTTAAAATGGAAACACGTTCCAAAAAAGGCAAGGATTCTGAGAATGCGTTCTCTAACGACAATCAAAATGCATCGTTTTACGTCGATCTTGATGCTAATAGTCAATCCTTTCAGAACCAAAACCCTACTGGAGCTAGACGAAAAGTTGTTCACACGCCTCCACGCTCCAGTATGAGTAATATCCCTGTTTTGTTTGATACAAATGTGCAACATGCACAACACATTAAACCCCAAACTAAGTCCAATAACAACCCTGATGAAGAAGACGGTGGTGCTTGTGCAGTTTTAGTTAGTGACCATCCAGAACAAATCAGTAGTCAATCCAAGAATACTTCCGAATTAAGGTCGATTGATAAATTAACAGCCTTGTTGATGAAGACCCTTAATGCTAATCAAGATAATTTCATTAGAGAATTCAAATCTTTCCAAGATGTATTGGTTAATAAACTCAGCAATGTGAATCATGAAACCAACAATCAACTAGACAATTTATTCGATGACCCAAGAAATCCCCCTGCCGAATTCCAGAATTTTCAATCTTCATCTTGTTCTTTCGAACACTCTCAGCCGACAAATTCTCCCAATATTTGTAAAGTTGAGAAATGGAAAATCTCATTTGATGGTACTGACAATGTTCACGACTTCCTGTTTAAAGTTGAAACACTTAGGAATCGTTCAAAATGTTCCTGGGAAAATTTGCTTTCTAATTTTCATACCTTGTTAGATGGTAAAGCTGAGCACTGGTTCTGGTTCTTTTCCAAACAAAACAGAAGCTTTACATACTCAACGTTAAAACAAGCATTGATTCGCGAGTTTAGCAGAGTGGAAAATGATCATGACAAGTTAGTAAAGATGTTAGAGAGACTCCAAGCTCCAAGAGAGTGCTTTGATGATTACTTCACTGCAATGGTAACAATGAATGCACGCCTTAAAGATCCTATGAGTGACCAAAAGCTAATGGAGCTCATTAAAAATAATGCCAAGGAATCGCTTGGAATTTTATTGTTCTCTTATTCAACCAGTGACATTTATCAATTGCGTGACGTTGCTAGACGAGCAGAGAAGTACCTGCAAAGGCAAAATCATCCGCCCAATATCGGTTTTAGACGAAAGGTTTCAGAAGTTGAATCTGTTGACCAGGCTGAACACATTTTATTTGAGAATGACGAAAACGACATCGCCGCCTTTCATGTTAGTTCCAGTCAAAAGCATCAGCCTGATACATCTAAATTCCGTTGTTGGAATTGCGACATAGTAGGGCATTCTTTCTATGAATGTCCCTCGGAAGTAAGAAACCTCTTCTGTTATAAATGCGGTAACAAAAATGTCACCACACCGAAATGTCCAAATCGGCATTTGGGAAACAGAATGGTGAGCGAGATGGCTTTCGGGGACTCTCGTTCACCGTCAGCCCCGAGTCAACTATAAAGAAAAACCCAAACATTCCATTTTTAGAGGACAACCACAACGGTTGTTACTCAAATTTAACCCCGAAAATTGTCTTAACTAGAAAAACGCAAGATTGTTATACTCAAACATCAGATATTTCCACAGGTAGTACGCTACATCAGCGCAAGGTTAACTACGCTAATGTAAGAAATAGAATTTTTCAGAACACACATTCAAAAGCTATCACTAAATGCCGAACTAGATATGAACAACGCAGAAACTTTCGCAAACTCCTAGAATCTACTACGCTCTGTACTTCGGATGATATTAGGCCTTTCATTGAAGTTAAGTTGGGTCAAGAAGCTATTTATGCTCTTCTCGACTCGGGAGCTTCAGTTAGTGCTCTGGGAAGAGACAGTCCCGATCTTTTGAAGCGTAATGGATTTAAACTGAGGCAACTCAAGACATTTGTTAACACTGCAGATGGATCGAAGCAAACCGTTTTAGGATACTGCAAAATTCCAGTCACTTTCAAAGACACAACGAAAGATATTGTTTTCTATATTGTTCCTTCACTTCAACAACGCGTCTATCTTGGTGTTAATTTTTGGAGAGAGTTTAGGATTGCTCCACAAATAATTTCAGAACTTGATATCGTAAGCACAAACACTGTATCACCCGAAAAATTTCATGAGCTAGATAAGTTTCAGAGATATGAGCTAGACAAAGTCAAATCCCTATTTCCATCTTACTCCAGACTGGGACTCGGTCGAACAAATGTAGAAATACACACAATTGATACGGGTGAAGCGGTGCCCATTAAATCAAAACATTTCCCACTTTCACCACCACGACAAGAGGAAGCGTATAAAGAGCTCGACCGAATGCTAAGTCTGGGAGTAATAGAAGAAAGTAATAGCCCATGGTGTAGTCCGATAGTACTAGTTAGAAAACCGAACAAGATACGACTTTGTCTAGATTCACGAAAACTTAATTGTGTAACAAAAAAGGATGCGTATCCTTTGCCACATATCAATGGATTGCTCAGCAGACTAAAGAACACTCACTTCATATCTGGGATCGACCTAAAGGATGCCTTTTGGCAGATCCCACTTGAAGAGGGTTCGAAAGAAAAGACCGCATTCGCAGTACCTGGAAGGCCACTGTATCAGTTTACAGTAATGCCTTTCGGGCTGTGTAACGCTGCACAAAGGATGAGCCGTCTCATGGACAAAGTGATTCCATCCCGACTCCGTGAGAACGTTTTCATCTATCTGGATGATCTATTGGTGTGTGCGGAGGATTTCGATACGCACCTCGAACTTCTGAGAGAGGTGGCAAAGTGTTTAAAAGATGCTCAACTAACAATTAATGTTGAAAAAAGTAAATTTTGTCTGCGAGAAATAAAATACCTTGGCTATATTATTGGCCAAGGGTGCCTAAAAACAGATCCTTCGAAGGTAGAAGCAATCGTTAAATTTCCACTTCCAAAGTCTGCACGCCAAGTTCGCCGCTTTATCGGTATGACAGGGTGGTACCGCCAATTCATTGAGAACTATGCTGATCTAGCATCCCCGCTTACCGACTGTTTAAAAAAGTGTAAGCAGTTTTGTTTGATACCCGCAGCAGCTGAAAGCTTCGAAAAATTAAAAACAGCTTTAGCTTCAGCACCGGTTTTAGCACAACCAAATTTTTCCAAACAGTTTCATATCCAATGCGATGCATCAAGTGTAGGAGTAGGTGGCATCTTATTCCAATTAGATGATGAGGGTCGAGAAAGGCCAATTGCTTATGTTTCGCAAAAGCTCAATAAGGCGCAACGTAATTACACAGTCTCGGAGCTCGAATGCCTAGCAGCTGTTCTATGTGTTAAAAAGTTCAGGCCTTATATTGAGGGACTTCCCTTTAAGATCATAACCGACCATTCAAGTCTCAAGTGGCTTATGTCACAAAAGGACTTGAATGAATGGTAGATTAGCTCGCTGGAGCTTAAAATTACAATGTTTCGATTTCGTTATGGAACATAGGAAGGGATCTCTCAATATAGTGCCTGATACGCTGTCGAGAGTAGATATGGATGAGCTGCATTTACCTGATATTCAACCCGATATCGATCTGCATTCGCCTGAGTTCAAAAGTGAAGAGTATGTGAAATTGATTAAGACGATTAAAGATAATGCGGACGAATTACCTGATTTGTGTGTTTCAGAAAATTTTGTGTATAAAAGAGTTAGGTTTAGGCAAGGAATTGAAGATGAGGAAGATGGGCTATGGAGACTATGGATCCCTAGATCAATGACAGAGCAAATTATCACCAATGCGCATGATTCACCTCTCGCATGTCATGGAGGATATGCGAAAACGTTGTTTCGCGTCAGGCAAAAATATTTTTGGCCAGGAATGGCGAATCAAGTGAAAAAATATGTAGATTCCTGTGGTGAGTGTAAAGGCATAAAGGCGCCTAACCGGACGCTCCGACCACCAATGGGAAATCAAATGCTGACCGAACGGCCCTTCCAGCGAATCTACATAGATTTTCTTGGGCCATACCCAAGGTCAAAGGATGGAAACTCAATGCTTTTCATTACTCTGGATCACTTTTCAAAGTTTATCTTTCTCAAACCATTCAAGAAAGCCACGTCTACTAATGTCATCAAATTTCTCCAAACCGAAGTCTTTCACCTGGTTGGAGTACCACAGTACATTCATAGTGATAACGGCAAGCAATTTGTCTCTAAAGAATTTTCGAAATTTTTAGAAACCTATGGTGTATCTCATGTTAAAACTGCTTTATACTCCCCACAAGCCAATGCATCCGAGCGCGCAAATAGGGAAATCTTGGCAAAACTGCGTAGTTTTATTGATCAGGATCACACGCAATGGGATACATATATATCTCAGATAGCTTCAATTCTTAGAAGTGATTATCACGATTCAATCAAGTGCTCCCCGTACTTCGCTATATTTGGGCAGGATATGATACAGCACGCAACCTCTTATGACATTCTAAGAAAACTTGGTTGTATTTCAGATCATTCGCTGCAGATTCTAACAAAAACAGACAGACTGAATAAAATTCGAAATTCAATTCAAACCAACTTGCAAAATGCTCACAATAAAGCAGCAAAGACGTATAACACCCGTTCAAAAAGTGTCACTTATACGGTAGGACAAGAAGTTTTTCGTAGAAACTTTGAACAGAGCAACTTCTTGCAAGGCCGGAATGCGAAACTGTCCCCTAAATTTCTTAAGTGTCGCATTCGAAGGAAAATAGGAAACAGCATTTACGAGTTGGAAGATCTCAAAGGAAATCTTATTGGCGTATATCACGCAAAGGATATCAGGCAGTAGTAGAAGGATATTTTCGCACTTCTTTAATATTGCCCGGCTGTATATTTCGTGGGTCGAGCCACACGTTTCGAAAACAGCACCATCTCGTTTCCTTTTTGTTTGACTCAGTAATGCGCTCAAACAAAGCAGGTTTGTTGCGGATGGCTGGAAATTATGAAAGACGAGCTGTGAAAACTAAATGGTATAAAATCGAAAAATATCATTGAACGCTTCCTTCTTAAATGTGCCTACTTCTACCCTAACACTATATTCCCTGTCGAAACTGCTGGAATACTTTTCAGAGCTTCTCAAGCTGTCATTAAAATATCCCAAGTTCCCAATCAGCTATCCGACCTATATAACACTTGTAGGCACATGTTTCCGCCTTTTTTTGATCCAACCGCCATCAAAGTAACTTACATAAGATCTGGAGAATTTCAAAAAAAAAAAAAAATAAAAAAATAAAAACTTCAAAATTTATATATAATATATTTTTTTTAATATTTAAACAAGGTAATTATGCACAATTTAATAGCAATAAAATAGAAAACAAGCTTCGATTATTTCAGAAAGAGATATTCTTTATCGAATTCGTCACCAATTTTAATGAGGTAACTGGTGCACATACGCGCTTAAAGTAAATAGCCGATCTATGTATACACCAATAGTTGTCTCATAAAATCGTTCCTGGCTGCTTTTAATTGCGTTCCTAGACGCTCCATACGCAAATTATTATCTGGCAATATCACGATCTTGCGCTCGAAATAGTGAATTGTATAAAATTCTCCGTAAAGTCACCAATTGCTGAATTAGTAAGCCAAAAAAAAAACAAAAAAATAGTATATACTCCTTATTACTGAGTGGAAAGGTAATCAGCAAGTTCATTCTCGCCACACCACCCCTTTACCCCGAAAGCCAATTTAACCCCAAAGCTAGGGCGAAACATATGGCATGTGGTACAAATTCGCTATGCAAAAGACCTAGTGATTGCCTTTTAGCGAAGAGCGGTTCAAACACTAAAACAACCGTATAGCACAAAATTCCGTCAGCCACGCTACGAGTGCAACAACAGTATTTGAGAGCATCCATAACGAAGCTGCAGGTAGTTTGCGAGAAGGCCTTTTGATCGCCAGCAGTGCCGTGACGTGTTTAGACCAATTTTATTATTTTTCAATTTGGAAAACGGTGAAGATTTGCGTATAATAAGAAAAAAAAAGGTGTATGAAAATATCTGCTGTATAAGTGTTGTTTCGTGAAAATTTGTGTTGAAGCGTGCATTTATGTTCTAACCTAAGATTTGGAATAATTTGATGAGTGTATGAAGGTTAAGAAAAGAGAATATGTATGTTAAGTGAAGAAGAAAATAATGCCAATTTTTTAGCTCTGCAACTTTACCAATTTCGTCGATTGAAAACATCAAGAGAAAGATCATCCGTCGCGTCGTTTCAATGTTTGTGCGCACAATCAATGGACAACAAATTTGATCATCGTCGTCAATTAAATCCGCATTGGATATAACAAGTGAGTTGGTACTTTTTTCTTCTATTTTTTTTTATTTTTATATTCAATACATCTAAATGAATTAAGTAACCCTATTTTATATAATACCTAACCTACCTATTTCATACTTTATATATATATACATATCCTAGCCTAGTTTTTTTTTTTACATATAACGATAACTGAGTGAATTTATATACCTGAATTATGAATCGATTAGATTAAGTGTTGCCAATGTGTAGCAAGAACCATATGTTGAAGAATTTCCTACGAGCATACTGAATTCTATAAGTACGAATCTCATATTATTAATAAAATCGGTTTGATACAATTTTAATAAGATGAATCTGGTTTAAGTTGAAATTCAGGGGGCAATGTTGATTGATCTGGGTGTGAAAGTAATGTGAGTATACGCGAAGAGTAAATAAAGGGGCAACAACAAACTCCGAGTACTAATGTTGCCATGGTGTATTTTACGGGTGGGAAAAGTGTACTCCGATGGTGAAAATCTCATCTTCTTTATTTTTTTTTATTTAACCAGTGCTAGTCATCTGTTCAAGTCCGTCCGATTTAAAATAACTATGCGAATGAAATGTTCGATTTAATTCCTGGCATGTAATTTATCTTTTGTTTGTGAATAGAGTTGGTATTCACAAGAATCCCTCCCAATCCGACGAGCTAAGCTTTCAACCACAAGCATGCCAAACCGTGTCTTATCAGCTCAAATTTACCTATGTATCGCAGATACAATTTTAAAAATCAGAGAAGTTACAGATATGATGAGGCGGTGTATCCAATATCGGTTTGCAGGTCGAAATATGTTTGTTGTTAACTTATATAATGTAGATGAAAGATACTAAGTACTCTTCATTTCTTCAGATGTATCGGTTGATCTTGCATCTGTTGAGGGGCTATTTGATTCATTCACTAAAATAGCGCAACCATTCTGAACCTTTTAACAATTATTGGCACTGCCGTCTCCATGTCTTCTAGGTATAGTCTCAGAAGTCATTCTCTGAAAGGCCCATTATCTAATAGGTAGTGAAACTCTGAGGTACCTAGTCCTCCTGTGAGTATCGATACTGTCCATCTGAATGTTATCCTCTCCTTATCCTTAGAAACTTTTATATACTTTTTCACTTCTGAGCACATTTTCGGGCAGGCTAGTTTTTTATCGAACTTTTTACATATTAAGTAAATTAAATGAGGCTAATCTTTGGTCTGCTATACTGGCAACTCGTAGATATTGAAGTCGATTTTAAAAATTAATAACTTTAAATCGAAGTCGTATTTTTATGTAACTTTATTTTCACAATTGTCGGCGCAGTAGCGCAGAGTTTAGTGTGCTGGACTACTGTGCGAGGGATCCCCGGAAAACACACAAATCACAGGGTTTGTTCTACTGCGCCACCTCTCGCGAACGTCTGACAAACATCCCAGAGTATGACTGTCCTGAAAAAGCTTCTCAATTCAGCCGTTCGGACTCGGCATAAAATTGTAGGTCCCTTCCATTCGTCCCAAATATAGAAACTCATACAAACGAATGGTTGCGAGAAGCTAGGCCTAGGGTGTTTAAGTCTATACCTGCCTGTTTCGCCACCTATTTATTTATTTATTTATTTTTAAGTAAATTAAATGACTCCGTGCCAGGATATTTCGAGGCTAATCTTAGGTCTGTCAGTATGTCAGAAATTTAAGTGGAAAATGAATAACTTTAAATCGAAGCCGCATTTTTATGTGACTTTATTTTTACGATTATTACGGTGTATCGGAAATTGGCACCGGTGCCAATTTGCATTATTACTTAGCACATTGGCACCGGGTGCCAATTTCCGATTTTCCACTAGGATTTCGGAAATTGGCACTTAAAAAAATTTTCTGAACTTTTTTCAACAAATATCAAAAAAATTGTTCAAGTTACCACAAATACAGATAGTCTTAGGTATTGGCCGTAGAGTGCTCCTGTGAAGATTGGTCAAAGGGGCGTGGCACCTCCCTTACAAAAAAAAACATTCAAAATCTTATATATCGAAAACCACCAAATCGATTGAACTCAGACTTACAGATAATCTTACGTATTGTCCCTAGAGTGCTCCTGTGAAGATGGGTCAAAGTTGGACAAAGGAGCGTGGCACCTCCTTTACAAAAAGAAAACTTTCAAAATCGTATATCTCGAAAACCACCGAATCGATTGAGCTCAAACATACATAATAATCTTAGGTATTGGCTGTATAGTGCTCCTGTGGAGATTGGTCAAATTCAGACAAAGGGGCGTGGCAACGCCCATACAAAAAAACATTCAAAATTTGATACATATCTCGAAAACCACCGAATCGATTGAGCTTAAACTTACAGATAATCTTAGGTATTGACCGTAGTGGAAGATTGGTCAAAATTTGACAAAGGGGCGTGACACCTCCCTTACAAAAATAAACATTCAATATCTTATACCTCCTATACAAAAAAACTCGATGATGTTATATCTCGATAACCGCTGGGTCGATTTTCATGAGTCTTTTTTTGTTTTGTTCGTATGTAAAGATACCGATACTGGACTGGTGGCGGATCCAATAGTGAATAAAAAATATTAGGTATTTCAACAGGGATTGTTTTTAAGCACATCAAAATTAATTTGCGCGCGCAAATTAATTTTGATGTGCTTAAAAATTGGGGGTGCCAATTTCCGATTTCCAGTGAGGATTCCGGAAATTGGCACCGGTGCCAATTTGCTATGTTAGGTAGGACATTGGCACCTGGTGGCAATTTCCGAAATTCACACTGGGAATCGGAAATTGGCACCCCAGGTGCCAATGTCCAGTAAATCATTATTACAAATAATGGTGTATTGGGCGATCCAGATTTTTGTTCTCCAATCTTATATTCGGGATAATTCCTCAATTATAAGGACATATTAAGAATTTCGCAGGAACTTGTAAGAAGTGTCCTGTCTGGAGAAGGAGATGCCATAGTGCGTTTTGTATTGTGAGCAATAGGTTAGGTTGAAATGACTGTCGATTTGTTATGGTTATGGCTATCAGATCGTTTTTATTGTTGTAATAGAAGCAGCTTAGATGGAGTTTTCGTTTTTGGAAAAGAGCCGGACAAGTACAGTGAATATGGATAATGATCTCCTCTTCCTCCTTGACCTAACAACGCCTCTAAAAAATTATTGAGAAAACTCCAGGCCTTTTTGCATGCCTGTCTATAAGACAGTGATGACACCTATTGTAGCGCTGATACGCTCTCGGAAGAGATCAAGTTCTTAGAACGTTTTAGATCTAGCTTAGGACAAATCTGGGTATAATTGCCGCATCCTTGAACGGGAACACGAAGCAAAAACAAATTCCGTCACGTATTGCTCGTTTACGGATGAGACCGAATCGCCCCTGTTTTGTCGCTAGACATCTCGTGCTACTTGTCCACCTAAGGTCTGTTCTTTTGATAGCATCCAGCATTATTGTGAGTTTACATAATATATGTATAGCGATCCTTGTTTGGTAGGATAAGTAGTTCATAGTTTAATTCCGAGTTTGGCAATTTAAACAGCAGTTCCAAATATTCCTGGGATATTTCTATGACCCCAGCACCAGCGTTGCCCCCCTACTACAATTGTAGCGTTTTCACTACATTTCTCGCCCTCAAAAAGACACTACGAAAATTCGTAAAATATTCACAAAACACTACAATTTCAAAATTTCAGAAAATAAAAATCTAAAAGAAAAAAAATTAAAACTATAATATCGAATATTGTGTTTGACCCTTAAGCACTTGCGAAGCACTTTTGATTTTGATGCAAACGCGGAACATTATATTTCCAAAGGAATATTATAATGAAGATATTGTGCAATTTTGGGTAAATTTGAAAAGCGCCAAGAATTTCAAAGGAAAGCCAGCATTTACAAACTTATGTAATTACATGCTAACGTTATGTAGTTTGCCTCATAGTAGTGAAACTGTAGAACGATGCTTTTCAAACTTAAATAATTAAAGACGACTTACGAAATAATTTAGATATTTCTACTGTGGATGCAATAATGCAATCGAAGGAATTTGTAAGGCATGTAGAAGGAGTTTTTGACCCACCCTCATCATTAATAACCTACGCTAATACTTTTTTCTACAGTGGCGGGCATAAGTATTTTGACAAAACTAAAGTTAATTCTGCTCATAATTTGAAATTACTTCATGTAAATTTTGGCATCAATGGAAAGGTCATTTAAATTCCGTTGGAATGATACACAACTTTCCTTAACCCATTAAGTACCCATTGAAAATTTACAAATTTTGTAAAAGTCTACTTTTTTGACATTTTTCCTCGGTCAAAAAAAAATGTTTTGATGCAAAAAGTTTCTTCAAACAATTCTAATAGTGACTGCAAACATTAATATTCGCTAATATTTTTTATGATTTTTTGAATGGGATGATTTCAGAAAAATTTTGTATGAAAAGGAGGAAAAAGTGGCTAAAATAGTAATTTTTAGCAATTTTCAAAAAATCATAAAAAATATTAGCCAAGAGATTTTTGAAAATTTTTTTTTGCAGTCACTATTGTTTGGAGAAACCTTTTGCATTAAAACTTTTTTTTTTTTTGATACCGAGGAAAAAAGTCAAGAAAGTAGACATTCACAAAAATTCTAAATTCTAAAATTTTTAAATGGGTACTTAATGGGCATCTATATCTCAGCAAAGTAAAGTAAATTAGAATCTTCAATACGCAACTACAACAACTACACTCTACTTGACACTTCCGTAGTTGTTGTAATTGCGTGCTGAAGATTCTACTTACTTTACTTTGCTAAGATAGATTTCCAGTAATACACGCCTATTGTATTACTACACTTTAAATCCGTCACGCTACATTTTCAACCAGTTGGGGGGGCAACACTGCCCAGCACCCGGCAAGGAGAATATTGATGAACTGCACCGTCATTTCCCTGAGCGACAGTCTAGGGCTAGAATAGTAAAAACTGATTTCAGACACTTGATTGCAGTTTGGATATCCGAGAAAATACGAATATCTTTAGCAGATATCACGTTTTCTTCCAGTCAAGATAAAATGTTTTTTTTTTCGCCATTACAGTGATTCGGAGGACGGAATGAGAGACTCAGACTGAGATTTCGGAGAAAACACCACCTTCAACCCCATCCGCTGTTGTTGATTCATATGTGAAAAATTGGATAGCTTCATCATCCAAGAATACCCCGACCTCACAGAATGATCTAGTATTATAGGAATGGAGACTTGGAAGTCTTTATCAAAATGTAGTTGTGTTATGGTGTAAGTCGATGTTTCTTGTTCCTTCCCCAGCCGCGGCGCTACGCCGTGGCCAGATTTAATAAAGTGCAATCTGGAAGATTTATTTTCTACCGATTTTTCGAGCAGGTGGAGTCGTATATCGTTAGTCTACTCATGATGAAATGGCAAATGAAGGTATACTGAACTCGTGATGAAATGACAAAGCACAATGGGCAATATTAGCTTTTGGCTGTCAAATTAGCTGCCGCTGGAGAAAGTGTTGCCACTTCAAAGAACCAACCGCTAACACCCTTAATATCAAACAGGAATTTCATTCATTTTTTTGATGACAAGAGCAAATGATGTTTGTACCTCTGGTGAAAAGGATGATTCAGTGTCCGCACTGCGATCAATAAACCCGACTTTCGAATTGAGTTTAAGAATCGAATGCAAATCTGACCATCGTTCTAAAGAGAACTTAAAGTTTCGTATTCCTGTGTCCGATCAACTCACAAAATTTCAGCAAATATCTAACGGTCAAAACCTAAAAATATAGGTAAAAGCCGTAAAATAAAATGGTGGCCACTTACGAAAAAAAGCAATGAGACATGTAATGACATATCTAACCTATGTACGATCAAGTACCTACGCAGTATCAACGAACAGCGGTGTGTATGTTAGCGATGTAGTTTAGTACCTACCCCAAATCCGCGTTGACTTAAAAAGTCTACAAACGTTATAGAACCACATCCCTATAGTCGAAGTGGAATCGTAGCTCCAGGTTCAACAAAAATGTCAGTTTAATTTACAAAATCGCCCCAGTCAAATGTAGTTATAAGTACATGGTAGGTATGAATAAATAACAAGCTAGAAAGGTCTTTACTAATTTTTAAATACCATCTTCATTATCGTCTCGACATTTAAAAATGTACCTACTAAATCACATACAGGCCACAAAATTAACAAAATCAAAATAAATCATTTGCCTATGTCAACTTGTCATTATTGACCAACTTTACATGCACTGAATGCTGAAAGCACTCCAAAACGATCTATTGTGATTGAAAAACTAACCTGCATCCAAATCCAATTAATTTCTTTTTATTGTTATTATCTAACAATAATTATTCCCTATTCGGTCATGAGGTATATAACATTCACACATCTTCAGTCTGTTTACAATATGGAGCCGATTGTTGAATTCATAAATTATGCGCATTCAACACAACAACACTGAAGATGAATGAACTCGAAAGGCGGTTATTTAACAATATCATCGCACTTCACCTGTTACGAGCTGCATAGAGTAACGAACGCTCCAACACAGATGACATATGTAAGTAAACATCAACTTTTGACGAACTTTGAAACTAGAGTTCAAAGCGTCGGCGTCGGTGGAGTATGGGTGTGTCATGCTCATGCGCCACTGCGATGCGTCAAATAAATTTCTGAAGTTCTATAAGCTAATTGGTTGTCGATTTTGGAGAAAGTTGGTAAAAATGCCACGTTCATAGATTAAAATATCAGTTGGTATGTGTATCTGCGATTGGTCAGAAGTGCGGGTATGTTTTTGAATAGTAGGTTACAAATGTTGACTTTTAAAAGTGGAAAAAACAAGTTTGGTGAGTCGGTCGACTTAGTCATGAATTGAGGCTTGAGAGTGATGTGATGTGGTACCTACCACAGAGTTCTACGGTCAAAAAAATTGTTTACCTACACTCTTATGCTGGGCGTTAATACATTTATAGCAATTTGTGTTTTTGATTGATTTGCGAATTCCGATTGGGAAATCGAAATTAGTCACGGGGGTGGAACAGAGCTGATGCCTTAAGGAGTGCAAATGATTGATACTGTGCATGTTTCAGGTGTTCTATAATTATTCGATTAAATTAGCTTTTTGCACACGAATGAGTGATTGCACCAACATTTACACCATTATGTGCAGTGGATGAGAGTCTCAGATTAGTCAAGTAACTTATGAAGCACTTCAACATGTTTTTGATGTAATAGGGGCGAAGTAAGTTCAGAAGTAGGCCATTGTCAGTTTGAGTACATTAAATCTACATAGACGAACATAACTTTAAATTGATGTCAGCTTAGTAGAACAGACAAATTCTCACTCCACCCTAAAACGACAAGCCCAATATCAACGTTTGCACTTCTTCAATTCCTCATGACATTTGATCCCAGCTTTTATTTGTCATTATTCATGTCACACCTCAAAATGTTTAAGCTGTAGCAACTAGATAAATAAAATAATTAGTCAACTCGAACACGAAGTGTGATCGATCTCAAAGTCAGACCAAGTGTCGTCTGGGTAGGGGAAATATATATAGAGCCAATTCCCGATTTTCAGAACCACCCAAATTTCCATCCATTCACCCCATCCTTAGAACAATATTCGAAAGGCGAAAGTATTATGTGTGTGAAATGGTGTTGCCTTAATTTGGGCTTAATTTGTCCTAGTTTTGACAAATTAAAGCTTTAAACAACATTATCTCTCTCGATAATTGGAGATTCTGTTGTTAAAAGTTTGTGGTATCAATGGCAGTATAGTATATAGAACTTAGTGTTCTTGAATATATAAATATGTAGTTTCTAAACTTACTCATATACATACGTAGTACCTAAGAGAAAGATATTGTTTCGTAAAAAATTTCGAACTCGAGATTTTGATCAATTCTGATTTTACGTTGATAGGGGAACTCAAAAAAAATGGGTCTCGCAATTCTGTCCGTCCGTATGTCTGTCTGTCCCATAGCTGGGAAATCTAAACGCTCGTTCGGATTTGTTTCAAACTTCGCATTTAGAGTTTGTGGGCTTCACGCTAGGAGGGGTTTTTATTTGGTAGTCCTAATATTAACGGTACTTCCCATATAAACATTTTACGAAATATTAAACAATTTAGATTTTTTCGAAAACTCAGTTTTTCTCTAAAAAGACTGCGTTCTTTGATACCCACCCATATTCCTAATAATAGTACATACTTTAAAAAACTGCTCATATCTCAAAAACGCCATTTTCGATTATGATAAAAATATAACTGGCAGGTAATGCTTAAATCCATAGTAATACCGTTTGCTCAGTTTTGAGCTAAACAGTCGCAAAACAGTGTTTTTTGAACCATGAATGCGTCCTTCGATTTACACCCCAATTGCTAAAAATGGTACTTTAAAAACTGCTCATATCTCGAAAAGCCATTTTCAATTTGGATGAAAATGTAACTGCTAGGTAATGTTTATATCCTGAAGAATATACGTCGTAGTCAGTTTTCAGCTAAACAGTTTAGTAACATTGCTTTTCGAATCCAAAGTTGTAACTTTTGTCAGCGCATAATTTTGCAAAAAACCGCTACAACGAAAAGCATTCTAAACATGATCACGTACTTAGTTTTTCTCAGAAAACTCGAATGTAGCCGTTTTATGAATATTTGTCAAAAATGACTACCCAAATGCCGATCTGTATTCACACCCGGCATATTTTTGCAAAGCCCAGAACTTCAGTGGCAATATAATTCGAAATTCATCGCCTACTTGCCTCCTTCAAGTGTCAGTTCGAGGTTAAATTTGAAAGTAAGTAATAAAGTGTTGTAGTTAATACGTATTTTATGTAGTATGTATTACGTTTTTAATTAATTAATTAATTAAAGGCTTCAGGTACTAAACCTGAGTACATCTTGAGTGGGTATGAAATTCGGCGAAATTCGCAATAAACGAGAAAGTTTCGGCCGACCCAGTCGTGCACATTTTTTTAATACAGCAAATTAACTAATCCTATAACTGAGGTTATCGTTATATTCAGTATTATTGTTTGGAAAATCATCAGACGATCAAAATTTGCGTCGTAAATTCTGCACCTTGGGCGCTTAAATGGTTGGAAGCTGATTCACTTTTGTATCTACAAAATTCAGTAATGCTAATGGGTATCACTGCTGTTCCTTAGGCTCGATGTTACCAGCACGGTCTATTACTATTTATCATAAATTAGGTTACGATTGTAATTTTCTTGTAAGTAGGTACCTACATCGCATTTGTGTTGGATAAGGAACTTTACGACGTAAAACAAAATTTAAAAATACAAAAATAACGTCTCGTAAATACCTAGAAGTAACCCAAATTACCAAATTACAATTTTCGGAAAAGAAATCAAAATCATTAATGAATTTTAGTTTTTGAATATGAAAGTTAGTTCGCATTTTAGGAATCACTTCCAGCAGATCTGTCAAAGAAATTAAAAAAAAGTCGAGATAAAACTGGCACTGGTTCAGTAGATAATAAAAAGGGTAAAATAGACAATTATTTAATTGTGTTTCAAGTTCCATTTTAAATTATTCTTCCACTCATTGGATTTCTAGATGTGAAAAGTGTTAATCGAATATTATAATATAATATTTAGAGCTCCAAATATATGTATTTGAAAATGTGTATCAAAAACAGATTGATATTTTTGAAGTTTTTATTACTATGTATTAGAATTATATTATGTAGGTATTTAAAATAAATTATAAATATCTATGTACATTTATACATATCTACATAGGTATTTATTTTATTATTCATTAACTTCAATTACGATGAATGAAGTTAGTAGATACATTTTTATGATGAAATTAAAATATATATTTTTTTAATTTTTATCTAATTTTGCCATTTGTGAAATCAATTTAATCAATACATATTAATGTGCATAAAGAATAAAAAAAAATCGACAAATTTTGGTGAATGTATTTGAAGTCGTTGATCCGCCCTCAAATGTACCAAGAAGTAATCGAAATTTGGAGCTACAGGATACAGTAAGTACCTAAAAGACTCTAATACTTCCGTATTTATTATAATGTTTAGGTGTTACCTTCCTACATACGCCCCAATTCATAAAATTATTCACAGTAAATGAAAGTTGTTAATGAGAAAACCCGTTGCACTTACGAGTAATACCGGCTCTATTTCAAATAATATACCTACATTCCCGTTCGTATTAATTACAGTAACCCAGCGCGTTTGCCCTTTTTTCACAGATTGCTACACACTTTTGCCTAACCAAACCGACCGATGGCCGGAGTCTAAGAGATATATGTACACATTTATTTGTCTAAAAGGTAAAAGAAATATGCCCAGCTTCCGCTGTATTGTTAGCACTTCACAATAAATGGCCATCCATAGTCACACCGTGACCATGCAAAGTAACCGGTTAATCCAGAGCACTAGTCACCAATCGTTGCCTGCCCACAATCACGCTAAGTTTTGCGCCAGCAGCCAACCATGCTCCACAAACTTGTTGACCTTTTTGCCCACAACTCGAAAGGAAAAAAACACCAACAATTACAATACAGTTGCAATTCAAGTACAGCTAAAGCAAATAAAAAATTTCAAGCAAATTACCATTTTTGCCAGTGCAAAGTAACAATTACCGCATTGCCAAGCGACATGCACATAGAATACGGAATACCTTATCATCCCGCTAAGATGTGACTAAAATTCGACAACGCCTTTTAAGGCGGGCTTAGATGGAATGCCATTCACCGCAAGTGCATTATTATAGATTCTTATCAGACACTGTACGCACTGACACCCTCAAAATTATATTTTCCAAACCCAACATTTCTGATGACGCAGTGCAGTGCATACTAATGACCAGACCGTCAGAGAACGCAGTTACATTACGCTACTATCAGATGTACTTACACACACAATAATGCCCATGTTAACAAGAAGTCTTGATTCGATACAATAAATCTTTGCGTCGTCGTTCTAACAACAATGTACATAGATAGTTAATTACTTTGTCACACGATTACAAAATGTTTACCAGTTGGAGGTCAGCGAAGAATTTATAGACGACTGAGCGGGTCAGCCTATGTCTCATGACCCTATTCTCTGGATGCAAAGCCAGTTCAAAAGGCGAACTGCGTGCGGCACAGTTCCCGCACGTGATGTCACGTTAGCTTTTACGAAATATCCCCTACTAGATACTTTTGTATCTTTTTATTTACAATGATGTGAGGAAAGTGTGTCAGCCACTATCGGCCAAAAGAAATTACACTTTGAAGAGTTTCTTCGTCTTCGCTTAAGGCCACTAAACATGCTGCCAAAGTGGGTCTCTGCACGTTGCGTTTTCATTTTCATGATTCATGTTGCAATCGAGGTTGAATCGTGTGACTGAAGTGTCAAACAACGAAAATCAATAAAAAAAAAATATGAAATGGCAAACGAAAATATTTGTCTTTGGCCGGTCAGTTCGAATTAGTCGTGATTTTTACTGTAGTGGTGAGTGGCGGTAACTTTATTAATATATAGGTATCCGAATTTCGCAAAATTAATTCAACAGATTCGAGTGGAAAAATAAAGCGACAACCAGTTGGGTGACTTATTAAAAAAAAAAGTCGGTATTGCCTATTTGGATTAGTTTTATTATCATGGTTACGTCAAGGAACAACTTGATCTAGCCATTTTGGGTACGTTCATCTGTATGAGGATAAAAATAGAAATTTAATGAATGTTATTGGACAGTAGAGATACACCTTGAACTGGCTGGATACATACATTACACATACATTCTTTTGTATTTTGATTTAAGTTTATCCAAAATTCATAACTAATATTTTTTATGTGTCACTATGCGTTTGGCCTTTAGTAGGAAACCAATGATGCAATATCATTTGTTTGTCTATTTTATTGATGAACTAGTGCATGTGATGAGAATGACAAGGTTGTTGATTTATGCATGGCATGCGATACGTTGACGAGGTCATGTCCGCTGACCAGATTTTGAATGCAAATGAGCTAAAATTAAATTCTATTTTTAGAAATTACCTTAATACTAAATAGTTATCTGCAACTTTATAATTAGTGTTCCCCCATTGAAATTTTTAAGTTTGAAATATAATAATTTATACCAGTCACAGATGCTTCCGTCATCCTTATTTAATTTAATGTATAAGCAATTCTTAGAAATAAAATTGAATAACCTACAAAAATTTTGCGCAACAGGTCCTTTTAGAAAACTAGGCCAAGCTAACCAAAATTAATTGTTTGTGTGAGGTTTAGTTTAACGAGAAATTTCGACTCGTCTCGACCGGTACCAGAGCCGGTTAGCGTCAACATATTTTTTTTTGGAAAACCGAATAACCAGTATAGGTTTCAAACTTACTTGATATGTGTGATATGGGCCTTATTCAGTGCAAAATTGTAAAAGTGTAGATAATTTCTTCCCCTACGGTGGTTGTTCCTGAGACTCCTTATTCAGTAGTCCACCAGACTATAACCATTCAACTTATACGCCCACAATTCAAGTAGCCCCTCTTAAACCGATCACTGCCTATGGAACAACAATTGCTTAAAAAATAATGTGTGTCTAAGTAGAGCTTAATATAGCCAAGGTAATATATTAGTCGTAATACCGAAAGAAGGAATCATATGTCATATGTGTCCACTGGGCACTGGATACCAAAATAATAGTCTATCGAAAAGACAGCGTCAATATAGATTTTGAACACTGAAAAAAAAAAAAGAAGCATGAAAAGTGCGGGAAATAGAGAGATGTCCTACTCCAACCACAAATCCAACAAGGCTGCTGTACCAGGCGGCCTGCTCTTTTAAACAAGGAGAAACGATTTGGTATAGAACGTTTACAAACTTACTCGCAAGATTTGCTTACAGGGGCACAATTTTTCAAAAGTTTATGCGAAAACTTGCAGACGCTGATGACATTGTCAGAGCTTAGCGAGCTATATAGACATCGGCCTGTCAGACAATTGTCAATCATATAAGGTGGCATGTAGAGCATATGGACATTAGCACTCCCGCTCGAGGAGTCTTAAACGCCAATCTAAAAAAACCCAATAAAAGATTACAGTGTCACGTACATGTGGAACTAGACTTCAACCGCCTAGGAGTAAGCAACCTTCAGTTAGCCAGAGACCTCTCAAACTGGAGAGGCATATTGGTTGAATCCCTAATCCACCCTGATGGACTCTGGCGCCACCTAAGTACGGAAGTGCGGCCATTTGGGTTAACTCTACGACTTTAAATAAATTTAATAGTCGAAAATATTTTGTGATCAAAAAATCTCTGTTTCGGACTTATGCAAAAGTATATGTATCCGGTTTCCGAAAAGTTAAGACGCGGATCCGATCGATACTTACAGACAATTTTTGTTAATAATTAATTGGCCTAACAGGCGTGTAGAGTAGACACCTTTTCGCAACCATTCGTTCATATGAGTTTTTATTTTTGGGACGAATAGAAGCGACCTACAATTTTATGCCGACTCCAAAGGGCTGAATTATAAAAAGGTGGCGCAACGGAAAAAACTGTTAAATATAATTTTTAATATTCATTCTCATTCTTTTCGCTCAGTAGTCCAGCAGACTACGCTAAAATTCTTGCCTCTATGTCACTGATGCCAACCCTACAGAATTGTCTGTATATCTACAGAATTTTTGCCTTGCCTACAGAAATACAGAAATCAAACGAAAATATACAGAAATTTCAGATTCCAATAGAAAAGTGTAGGTACATAAAACAATACTGAACAAGACAGCTTAACAGAACTATTATTTTCGCTCTAGAACCAATAATAATGCCATTCAAATACAAATCCCAAGTTCGAAATTTTATTTTCACCATCTTCCTTGTGACATTTGGCGTGAGTTCGAGAGCACCAATCAGATAAATGTTTCCTTACAAACTATGCATGCAACCGTCCGTTTCATTGTACAATAATTTCAAAAGAATGATATGTATTACATTAAATGCTTTAAAATTTAAAAAAGAAAATTGGCGAGAAAAGTGTAAATAGAGTAGGTAATGCCTCGCTAATCCGAATCAATTATTGCAAGGGGATATTCGGATCATTAAGTAGATACAGGACGAGAAAGGGAAATAGTATGTTGATGACTTATGCGTCATTCATTCAAAAAATGATAGTAAAAGCCAATATGATTGTGAAAATCAATGCAATGTTGTATATTCTTTATTTATAATTCGGATTACAAAAATCGGAGAATGTTTATTGAATGTTAGGATAAGCGCTATATTCGGATTAATGGTGATTCGGATTATCGAAATATTACTGTAAATTATAACTAAAAATAAGATAAGTTTAGTGAAGATTGTACCGAACGAACCACTCACAAAAACAAGAAAAATTGGGAGACAGACAAAAATACTCCCTATCTTCCAATTTTGGGAAACTGAAGCCAAATATAAGGCACTACGATCGTAGCAAAGCGATACTAAGCGATTTTCAACAAGTCAAATCTACCTACATATTCAATTAAGAAAAAGCTGATCCAACTAGCTTGTTACCATTACGTAGTCTCGAAATTTGGCCACATAGCAGTGCAAATGTAGAGCGCCTGTTTTAGTGTTAACTTTGTAGGCCACTACTTTTTAAATACTCACTCAAAGTTGATACCAAGAAACACATATTCTGTTAGTCAGTTGTAAATTGTGGGCGCAGTAGCGCAGTGGTTAGTTTGCTGGACTGCTGTGCGAGGGATCCCAGGTTCGATCCCCGGAAAAACACAAATTACATCTTAAGGTTTTTTCTACTGCGCCACCTCTCGCGAACGTCTGACAAACATCCGAGAGTATGACTGTCCTGAAAAAGCTTCTCAATTCAGCCGTTCGGAATCGGCATAAAATTGTAGGTCCCTTCCATTCGTCCCAAAAATAGAAACTCACACAAACGAATGGTTGCGAGAAGCTAGGCCTAGGGTGTCTACCGCCTGTTGCGCCACCTATTTATTTATTTTAGTTGTAAATTGTCGCTTTTCTAATCAATGCTATTAAACAATACGTTCATTGTTAGTCAAACAAAATAGCGCCTGTTTCCGACAATTTAAACTTAACGACATTGTTTTTTTTTTTTGCTCGAGTATTATCGATTTTAGCGATTAATAAACGATGATCATCGTGCATTGTAAATACAAGTTTAATACAATTAAAAGTCGATGTTTAATGTTACCCAAAATTCACATTCTAAACACTTTTAATATGTTAAAAAAAGTCTGGATTTCTACGGAATTTTGTCAAGCATAAATACAGAATTCTACAGAATTTTTATCTTTCATCTACAGACTTTTGAAAATTATGGTTGGCATCACTGCTCTATGTATCGCATTTTTTGCTGACGTTAAATTCATGCAATAAAAATCGTAAACTTCGCCCTCATATACGATTCATGGAATCGAACCTGAAACCTCTCCCTCAGCAGTGTAAAAAACAACTTTTTATTTAAAAAAAAAAGTTATTCCTTTTCCCGGAACTTTGACCTTTAAATTATTTTTTTATTAATTCATTATATAACTTACATACTAGAAAAAAATGACTAAATCTAATTTAAAACTAAAATGTATCTTATTCTAGCTTACTGGCTCTTAACGAGCACTCTAAACTTAACTATATCCTTATAACTATTACTTTTCGGCCTTAAATCTGTTTTTGTATTTTGCGATGTTTTTTTTCATTTCCAAGAAAATTGCAAACCCGGAACCCTTCACTCAAATTCTGATTGATTGTATTTAAAAAAAAAATTGAAAAACTGATTGATTGTATTTTATAGACAGAAATATTCTTTTTTGTATATCGATGGAGAAAATCTGTTAGGACTATTCGCCAGCATTTCTCTCTATTTTCAGTTACAGTGTATTGCTGTTAGCTGTTTTCAGCTGAGGTTCTGCATACTCTGAACTCAAAGAAAAATTCGGTATATTCCTATAGCACCTCCCTATTGGCCTATTCCCTTAATAGAAATAATTAGCTTAATTTTTTCATTCAAAAGCTTCATCGTCAAAGGTTAAATGCACATCAGAGCTGTTTTGAAATCGAATACACTTTCAAGGCCTATAATAAAATGGTACTTACCTGGCCGTGCTCTCAGAGTTCATGGACACGATTTAATTGTAAGGCATTGTATGAAGCTAAGATTTACGTGTTCTACATTTTTTTTTTACTTCGAAATAACAATTACGAGTACATAATGTATGCAGTATTTCTTTTCTCGAGAGATGTGACTTCCGATGTCTTTTGATGAAGTGAAAGTTTTTAATAAAATGTTTAAAAGATATACAACATTATGACCATCAAAAGATGATGTGTGTTGTATGTAGTATGTGGGTTAGGTATACTCGTACATCTACAGAATACACCTCGTTATTTTTGAACTAAATTTACTAACAAAAAATGTATTGTAGGTATTTACATGCTATATTAAATTGGTGTATTGTAGTTTTAAATCACTTTGAAATCCTAAATCCTTCACACCCTAGATATCTCTTTCATCAGTGTTTAAAAAACAATTAGTTTAGGTAATTATTTATTGTATTTTCGTTTTCTTGTGTTTTTCGCCAACTATTTCAATAAAGTGTTTAAAATAGTTTCCTTAATGTCTATCATTCTAGCTTCAGAGGTTCAGATGGCTTTGAAAGATCACCCATAACCATAAGCTGCAGACTACAAATACCAGTTTACCTACCCATTTCATATTCAATAATATTTATGAAGTCATCTTTCACAAAATGTAGCCTATAAAGTCTTACCCCCAGTTTCAGTTCAACAAGTTAAGCCACAGCAATCTGCCGTTTAAACCTCAAATCACTTGACACAGTGGCATTCCAATTTGAAACCCAAATATTTGAAGTTGTTTTGCGTGTTCTTTGAAAGAAAAGACAAGAAACGATTTTGGAAAAGTCGTATAAAATGTACTGTACAATCTGGGTTGCCAATACGGTACATTTGGGAGAAAGTCTTTGCCTTTTCCAATGTTTCTTTGCCCTTTGTCCTTCTTGGTGACTTCTCAGCCCGAAACTCAATTTATAAAAAAAAAATTGTAATTCATCAAAAACTAAAAAAATAGAGTAACGTACATTGCGAACGTAGTCATATAATGCGAACGAACTCATAAAACTACTACAAAAATCAGATACCTAATTTGCAAAATAGATAGCTTGCAAAGTTTACTCACAATTTAGTACAAGCACGGTTCAGGAATGCAACAACATTTTCCAAATGCAGTTCGCTCCCTTGATTAGAAATGTTCCCACTCGATGACTAAGTTTGACAAAAGCCATAGATAGATATAGATAAGTTAATCTCATCGTAGCCTGCTTTAAATTATATTTCATAAATCGTGGAGTTGGAGAAAAAAATTGTGATCCATTTTTATTGAACATTTTTAAAAGCCAAGCAAATTGAAGACGGTTTGTAGAACCTTTCATTTCATGAAGTAGATTTATAATTTGCTTCACACTTTCTAAATTTGTTAAACGAATAGCTATACAACAGTAATGCAATCTGAAACGGTTTCCGCAGCAGAACTACATGACATTTTGCAAAGTTTGAAAATCAAAACTGCCTTGCAAAAATATCTATGTTCCCGCATTTTAAGAACAAACTTGTTTCCGAAGGTAAGGGCGCATACGAGAATACTCTTAGCTATAGGTGTAGATAAATATTATCGATTCGATTCGAATCCAATGCAATATTTTTCATGTTTAAATAGCTATATAAGGAAACGAAAATTCGATTACCATTCTGTATTAGAACTTGAACCTTAGATATGTCCTTTAACCAAGACAAATTAGATGAAGAAATTGATCAACGGTTTGCTTATTATTGCTACTTTAAATAAGAATGAAGTTACTACGTCAGAATTATGAATCGAGATAACTCGATAAAACTTTTTTTTTAAATGTTTCTTAAGACTGTGAGACTGCTATAGACTATGTCGTTTATAGCCACGTCCTTTAGAACAGTTTTTATGCAAAATGTATTTTTTGAAGTGAAATTATATACCTAATATGTATACCATTATACCATGCTACAAATGGATGTTTATACTTTTTCGATCGTGCGACACGACAAACAAAAAGAAACCCACACTAGCATATATTATGTGTAGGTACCTCATTTGAAAATTTTGATTTGTTTTCTCAGTGAGTGCTATGGTCGGTTGTATATGTATGGCTATGTATATTCTGATCGTATGCCCGATGCCGGATGGGGTGCGTGCTGCAGTATGGCATGGTTATAATAATAATCTTCATAAGAGAAGAGACGTACAGACGATCATTCCGATATGTGGTATGGTAACAGTGTAGGGTTGGGGTAGGTAGTTGTTTGAATCCCGTAGGAAGAGGGAAACAAAGGAAAGTGAATGCAGTATTATAAACAAGCGTAGCAAGTTCATGGAGAGAGAGGGCGATACAGTGGGTGCACATTAAATTGATATCTATACTTATAATAAAACTGTAGAAATTTTCTTTGTCTCCTAAAAGCGCGAAACCTACTGAACAGATTTCAATGAAACACTCAAAGTCTAATCTTAAATGGACCAAATATAAGTTTGTTTGCTAAAGGCGAGCGGCGCAAGGCGAGTACCGTTCAGCTGGTAGAAGATAAACACATCAAAATTGCTTTTAAATCCAGGAAAAAAACCTCTCAAATTGCGAGAGTTCACACCTATCTACCAAAGCCTTACACAAGTAATAGTTGTATCTGATATAAGCCACCCAGGTAACAATAAAATCAACAAACGGGAATTATTCTTTATAAAAAAAACTGGTTCCGCCTGTGATGCTGACCTTTTCGAATTTGTTTGAGCATTAGGTTTTTTTTGCGCAAATTATTCTGGTCGAGAAAAATACAAAAATATCTTAACCGAGGTAAATTGAACTCCAAAAAACAACCGTAAATCCAATCCGCTCTACAAATTGAATTTCGTAATATTACCTGGAGGGCAACTCAGTAAACTTTAAGCAAAGCATGCCACTCTTATGCCCGATATACGCAGTATTAAGTGTATCAGTTTGAGAAGAAAAAAAAACCTTGAAGGCGTTCACTGTTTACTTACCAATACCGGACAAAACCTCGTTACAAAAGTAACTATTTTTCTCAGACTCTAAGAATTTTTAATTAACACCACAATCAGACAAACGTAATTAATAATTGAAAAAATTAAAAAAAAAATTATGCTCACTTTGGCAGCTGACTTGTGTTTCTAGCGATAACACCAGAGCTGCTATCATTAAATTAAGTGAATATCCTCCGGCATGCTGTTGCTGAGGCTTCCTTCTTTTCGTGATGTTTTGTTTGAAAATATTCCCACTAACAATGGAAAGTATCTGTAAAATGCCATTCGGTATGTATCCGCAGATTTCTCCGCAGTTTTGCATTTTATTGCAGTTTGTTGTATCCAATTTCGATAATGTTGCTGTTGTTGGTTGGTTCGGCATCATTGTGTTTAATTGCAACGCTCCAGGCAAAGTTGTTGAACTATAAACGCGAACAAAGTTTGCTTTTATCTTATTTTGCAATAGCTTTACTCTAGCGGTTTTGTCCATATCCTATCCATCATCGATAGCACGGCGGCGGCCGTCGCGCCAAATCACACACTGTAAAACTTGTAACTATCACAACGAGAGGGTTGTTAATTAGTGACTATACGCTGACTGGATTGCAATTTTCTTCGTTTAAAACATTTTTTCACTTAATTAATTTACTTATGAACACACGCACTCGATTAGGAATCGAAAACACCCACTGCCGGATTTTATTATTAACAAAATGTACCTTCTTTTTAAATCACTAGGTATGCAAAATAAAACGAATAGGTACCTACCTAATTTAAAAACAAAACTTGTGAAACATCCTGCTTAATTTTCCCCACAAACTTCGGGAAAATTGCATTCATTCAACTGGCATAGCTGATAGGTATATCCCCTCGTCTTCAGAACCCAAAACTGGTTGCGTTGAAATCGAAACAGAATTAATTCATTAACCAGCACCAACGGCTATTTAAGATTTAAACCACAAAAATATAAGTTGTGGTAGGTAGTCAAGACCGGATTTAATTAATTCCGTCGCGTTGTGTTGTATCGGTCGTGTGAAATGGAAAGTTTAACCATTCCAACTAGAATGTATGTAGTGAGTGGTTGAATAAATTAAAAAAAAATACATATATAATGTTCGTGGTTTCATTCTAATCAGTGTAAAGACCGCACATTGTGTGGAAGTCGAAATTGTTGGTTTACTCAGATACATAGTAGTATAGTTGTTATCATCGGAATAAATGTGTTGGTGTTGGTAACATTTAATTAATATTTCATCTTGCTGTTACATTCTTTACTTTCACTAAATCTATAAATACCGAAGTGCATCATTTGTTGTGCTTGGTCAGGCCAACTGTCTTTTTGTTTTGTTTTGGTTTTTGAGATAAGACAGAATGGAAGAAACCGAATGTCAATTTGAGAATAAAAATGTTAGCGAAAAACGTGTTAAGAGTAGGTATTTTGTTTTTATAGGAACTACCTACGACAAATAAAAAATAAATAAATAGATGGCAATACAGGTCCTATGTATTTTAGTTTTTGGGACCGATGTAAGTTAGACAAATTGAAAATATACATTTCAATCAAAACGAATGCAAAATGTTAAAATTTAAAAGTGTAAGCGACACACTTTCTGCTATACAGATGACGCAACAGGTCCATATAGTTGGCCTAGCTTCTCACAACAAATGGTTTGAGTAAGTTTTCATTTTTGGGACAAAATGGAAGAACCCTTCAATTTGATGCCGACTCCGAAGGGCTGAATTATAAAGAGATGGCGCAACGGAAAAAACTGTTAAATGTAATTTTAAATTTTTCGGGGTGTCTCATTCTCATTCTATTCGCTCAGTAGCAGCGTTGCACCCCTACTACAATTGTAGCGTTTTCACTACATTTTTCGCCCTCAAAAAGTAACTACGAAAATTCGTAAAATATTCACAAAACACTACAATTTCAAAATTTCAGAAAATAAAAATCTAAAAGAAAAATTAAAACTTATATCGAATATTGTGTTTGACCCTTAAGCACTTTTGATTTTCATGCAAACGCAGAACATTCTATTTCCACATGAATATTATAATGAAGATATTGTGCAATTTTGGGTAAATTTGAAAAGCGCCAAGAATTTAGAAGGAAAGCCAGCATTTACAAACTTATGTAATTACATGCTAACGTTATGTAGTTTGCCGCATAGTAGTGAAACTGAAGAACGATGCTTTTCCAACTTAAATATAATTAAAGACGACTTACGAAATAATTTAGATATTTCTACTGTGGATGCAATAATGCAATCGAAGGAATTATTAAGGCATGTAGAAGGAGTTTTTGACCCACCCTCGTCATTAATAACCTACGCTAATACTTTTTTTACCATAATGCAACACATTATAGAAATACATATTAGGTTCGTTCGTGTACTTTCAGCATAGAAAAATGAAAAATGTCAAATCTCAAAAATCGAGAGAGAAATCTCTCCCAGCCCTATTATGGCTATCAAATATCAACACGATATTTGATAATAATTGATACGTATCAACAAAATGAATGAATCGGTATTATGGTTATCAACCTATCAACATTTTTGATGAATTGTGAATTGTATTAGATTTAAGATCTATTGTGAATAGTTTTATCGATAAACTTGGTATTACGGTTATCAAAAAATTTGATATTCATCAAATTTTCTATCAACCACAAATTTCTCGTTGATACATATCAAATATTCGGTGCATCAAATTAAAAAAATGTATATCCTCGTTTTTATTGTTAAATAACGACTTTAGAGCGAAATGTCTTCGGTAGACATCCCAAATGTACTCAAACCACGAGTAGCAGCGATTTTAAAATTATTTACTCAATAAGGAAACTATCAACTGAACGTTGGGAATAACTTTTACATTTGCATTGCACAATCAACAGTGTTGTTCGTTCTTTTGATTTGCGAAAAAAACAACTTTTGTTTATATAAAACAACAATATTATTTAACCAACACTAGTAGTCAGCCATACAACAAAAACCAACTACAAATCAGAAACGTCAAACGTCAAAACAGAACCCATTCTCAATGAAATTTCGATAAGTATTCACAATGAGGTAAAATGTATCAATTGATACTCATAATACCAAACTATCAATGAATTGATAGATCTTATCAAGTATCAACTAATTGATATTTGATAGCCATAATAGGGCTGTCAATTTACAGAGAAGTACATGACCGGTTTTCTTACAAAAAGTTTAAGAAATGTCATTTCGACATTCGTAAAATAAACGTTAACGGCAGAATCTACAAAATAAGTTGGATTTTTTATAAGCTAAAATACCTATTAAACCTAACATTTTCAATGCGCTTATAAGTTCTAGGAGAACATTCAATTACAACTTCTTCCTCTGACATCGTTGAAGACGAAAAAATAGAGTTTTATTTGTCAAACTTTTGAGCTGTCATTTAGATGACAGTTATCATTTTTCTGTAAGTCGAAATTCGGCGAGTAGAAAATTACGAAAAAATGAAAAGAGGGGAAATGGATTTCTCTCTCATTTTTTTTTTTTTTTTTTTTTTTTAATTTACTCAGTACGTGGTCGCATTCGCACAGTTTCTTAGCAAATTTTTAATAATTTTACGTTTGCAAAAAAGTACCCGAACGAACCTAATATGTAAATATTAGTTCATAAGATATTGTATTGTATACTATTCTATTAATTATTTATTTTTCTTAATAATCTTCTTGAATTAAAAGTTTAAATTATCCTCGAATAATTGTTTTTTGTTTTTCTTATATAAACAATTGCTTCCACAAGTGTTTTTCTGCCTTTTGGACATCTTTGGACATCTATATCTCAGCAAAGTAAAGTAAAGTAGAATCTTCAACACGCAATTACAACAACTACGGAAGTGTCAAGTAGAGTGTAGCCGGAGCCTAGGAAAGATTTCCAGTAATACACGCCTATTGCTTTACTACACTATAAATCCGCCACGCTACATTTTCAACCAGATGGGGGGGGGGGCAACACTGCTTAGTAGTCCAGCAGACTACCTACGGTAAAATTTTTGCCTCTATATATCGCATTTTACTGAGGTTAAATTCATGCAATAAAAATCGTAAACTTCACCCTCTCATATCCGACCCATGGAACCGAACCTGAAACCTCTCCGTCAGCAGTGTAATAAACAACTTTTTATTTAAAAAAAACTGATTCCTTTTCCCGAAACTTTAACTTTTAAATCCATTTTTATTAATTCATTATGTAACTTACATAATGCTAGAAAAAAATTACTAAATCTAATTTAAAACCAAAATTTATCTTATTCTAGCTTACTGGCTCTTAACGAGCACTCTAAACTTAACTTTAACCTTATAACTATTGCCTTTCGGTCTTAAATCTATCTGTTTTTGTATTTTGCGATGTTTTTTTTATTTCCAAGAAAATTGCAAAAAACTTGTTAGAATTTTCTTATCAGCTTAATGGTCGCATCTGGTTGGCGGGATGGAATCATTTTTGTTGTTGTGTGTCGTTGGCGTCGATAATGACTATTGTATATAAATAATTTTGATTGAAATGTTATTGTGTGAAATATAGATAATTGTACTTTTAATGTACGGAAGCCCGCCCCGAACTTGAGTTAATTTCAGGGAAATGTTCTGTGCTTGAACTTTTGGATTAAGACCAATGAAAAAAATCGTGTTATATTATAATGTAATATAAAACCAAACAAAATAAAATTGTTTCGATAGCTAGAAAAAATTATTTTGTTTTCTTTTACTTTTTTATGTATTTACTTTCAGCTGCTTATAGGGTTTTGTCCCTATAATTGGTATAATTGCATTTTTCTTTTCAGAAGGTTGCATTTTACCATTTTCAGCCTTGTTTCATTTGATAAAACGTTAACAATTAACATACTCTGTAGGTTAATATTCATTTACATTAGCGATTACGACTAGCAATGTTCTGAGGCGAAAGATTGAGAGATAATAACTTCCTTGACCGTAGCTTTTCAGTTCGTCAGTCATATCACCGATAAATCTACATTTTTTTTACTTCGAAATAACAATTACTACATATGTATATCTTTTCTCGAAAGATGTGACTTCCGATGTCTTTTAATGAAGTGAAAGTTTTTAATACAATGTTTAAAAGATTTACAACATTATGACCATCAAAAGATTATGTATGTGGGTTAGGTATACTCGTACATCTATAGAATACACCTCGTTTTTTATTGTAGGTATTTAAATGCTATTTTAAATTGGTGTATTGTAGTTTTAAATCATTTAGCACTCTTAAAGCTGCGTAGAGAGAGCAATGAAAAATTGACTATTCTAATTTCACTCACACCCTATCTCTTTCAATGCTATTTACACTATTGTGGCCAATCTCTCTTAAATTCATTCAAGATACTCATCACTCATCAGTGTTTAACAAACAAGTAGTTCAGGTAATTATTTGTTATATTTGCATTAACTGAAGTCCAGGTTCAACTGAACTTTAGCTTAAACTTCCACTGTGAAACTAAGGGTTAAACTTTTTTTATTAATTGGGTCCTTTCGTTTAAGAATAAGTCGGCTCTCATATTGAGGCAACCGGCAATAGGAAACCCGCAATATTATCGCTCACAGTTATTTTACTTTGAATTAGAGCACTCACATCAAAGCAACACAATATCGCTGGAACGAACAATGTTGCTGATTTCGGTAAAAATTATCGCTAGCGATATACAGTGCATATTGAAAAGAAACAGCTCCATAACTTTCTTAGGAAAAAAAAATAACCTATTGGATATTTAGGCGGCTCTCAGATTGAGGCAACAAGCAATAAGCAACTAAGCAACTAGCAACTGTCAATAAGCAATACGCAATTTTATTTTAACCTATTCTCACATCCGCTATGAACTCAGACAATGACACCAGCGCTGAGATTAAACGAAGAATAACTCTTGCCAATCGCTGTTTCTTCGGGCTAAGAAAGCAATGGAGTAGGAGTAGCAAAGCCCTCTCTCGAACAACTAAAGTGACCCTTTATAAGACCCTAATCATCCCAGTCCTACTTTATGGTGCAGAGGCATGGACTCTATCAAAAGCGGATGAGCTTACTCTTGGTTGCTTTGAGAGGAAAATTCTTCGAGTAATTTTCGGTCCCGTCTGCATAGACGGTGAATGGAGGAGGAGATACAACGAAGAACTGTACGGGCTGTACAGCGACATCGACCTAGCCAGAAGAGTAAAGGTCCAACGACTGCGGTGGCTGGGTCATGTAGAGCGAACGGACGTGAATGCTCCGGCCAGGAAAATCTTCGAATCCACACCCGAGGGACGGCGCAGTAGAGGAAGACCGCGACTCAGGTGGCGCACGCAAGTGGAAGGGGACCTCAACCAACTTAGCGTGCGAAACTGGAGACAGCTGGCCAAAGATCGTGCTGGCTGGAGACGCTTGTTGGTTGAGGCCCAGGTCCACCCCGGACTGTAGCGCCACCTTAAGTAAGTATTCTCACATCGAAGCAACAGATTGCCTGATATTTCTACCACAACTTCAACAAATTTTGTGTTGAAAACAGGACCGTCCGACATATTTTCCAAAACTTTATCGAACGTAGTATGCGCAAATGTGTCAATAATCACAAATGTTGCTACTAGAGGCTTGTACCACGAAACAACAAGTATTGTTAAATAGTAGCAATTTATCGGAGCAATATGATAAAATGCTCGGACGATCCTGTTTTCGACACAAAATTCGTTGAAGTTGTGGTAGAAATATCAGGCAATCTGTTGCTTCGATGTGAGAATAGGTTAAAATAAAATTGCGTATTGCTTATTGACAGTTGCTAGTTGCTTAGTTGCTTATTGCTTGTTGCCTCAATCTGAGAGCCGCCTAAATATCCAATAGGTTATTTTTTTTCCTAAGAAAGTTATGGAGCTGTTTTTTTTACAGTATGAAGTCAGATTTTCTCCTAAAGTTCTGTGTAGACAAAATCTGACGTAATTTTGACTCCTGCATGTCAAAAATTGAGACGGTTTATAATCCCACAGATCATGTCAAGTTCCGGAAGTTCAAAGACCAAATTCATTAGTTCTATGGTCACATGTGCTATAGTCACATATGCTTATCTTTTTCGTTTTTAACAAACTGTTGAGGGCAAAATGTGCAGGACACATTAAAGCCTATAGCATGGAACAGGCTCCATGGCTCCGGAAAGACCCATGCATGCAAGACGTGGTACCTTTTTGAGTTTTAAGATAATGGTTCTCGCTGTGTAGATCCAGTTTGTAATTTTTGCGGGGATCCGCTAGGTTCTACCAAACATGCTCCGAGACATATCACTTTGTCGGAGTAAGTTTATAATTTACCTCGTCCGTAATTGAAATTTTGACCTACGTTTATAAGTTTTCCATTTTTGAAAGGAACTACATATTTTACGCTTTCTGTTAAAGATTGATGGAAATAGTTACTCTGATACCCAGTCTTTCAAGTCTTAAGGACATTTTGCATACATGCCGTGACTTTGACTGCCTCTCTGTCAATGATAGCAGGTTCGTCGTCGTATCCAACTATTTTAAATCTAAAGCAATATCATTGCACCAAACCAGCTTCAATCTTCTAGCCAATATTCTACCAGATATACAAAGAACCCGATTTATCAATTATTATTTGTAGACGTTTAAAAGACAACCCGACTAACCGGACGAAAATATTCATATATGTAGATGTACCTCTACCTATTATAAAAAAATATATATATTGGAAAAAAATACTTCAAGTTCAAGACAATTAAAACTGGTGGTGGGTTGAACCTACTTAACAAAAGAATATCAGTTCAGTACAAAAGTAAACGTGTCAAGGAATTCAAAACGCGCAAAAATGCCATTAAATAAAGTTCTATACAAATTAATTTAATTAGAACCTTTTCAATCCGTAAATCAAACATAAAAAACAGAGTTGAGAAATTTTGTATGTCCGCTTCAAGTACCACCAGCGTAGACACACTAGCTTGCTTTTAAAAGTCAACCTAATTTTCTCTCTATAAGAATCAAAACCTCGCTTCTCAAATTTGTTGGCTTCCCACGAAGAATAATTTTTTATAGCCGGTTATCATGTAAGTATATCGCACTCGAATGCTATGGCCACGAAACTGAAACCAGTTTACTTATTTCTTAATTTGTGAACAAAAACAACTTGCATGCAGTTCTGAAAATAAAATTATGAAATCCCAATGGGATTTACCCGCATCCGACACACAGACTTAACTGCGTTTGGGTATTAGCCAACGCTCACTCCGTTTGTTGAAACGCAACCTTTTCACATCGTGTGCCAATTTCAACAGACCATGTTCTTGATAAATCTAACATGGACAACATTTTTGTAAATTTAATTACCACCACTTACTCAGAGGGGACAAAAATATAAGTTTATTGACCGCCCGACCTAACCGTGATACTTGCTAAAAACAAAACAACCAAAGAACGGAAACCTGCGAAAGATTGTGTAAAACTGGAAAAATAAAAATAAAAAATAAAAAATGTTGCGATCAGGATAAATGAGCAGCCCATCAGATGGGAGGTACCAAGTAGGGATGCTCTCAATTAAATTGATTTGATAAATTTAGTGCCATCAAAGCTACAACAACATATGAAAATGTTCCCAGAGGATTTATTTTTGAAATTCTAGTTGTATCCCCAAAATAATGAGATTAAAAATGATGCAAGTTACATGCAGACCACACGCAGTAACCAAATTTCCTAATTAATCCGAACTTACAGCCTGCACCTGCAATAAAATTATAGCTACCACTACAAATCGACGCACGTAAGGATATTTGCGAAATCGCAGGTGGAAAAATTTGCTCCCATTTAAATCCCCTTCTACGAGTACCCATACCAACTACGATGATGACATTAGATCCAAATTCAACAACCATGAAGGTTACGCTAGCGTGGGCTTTCATTTACGGAAACATAAATCAACACATTTTGTCTTAACTGGACTCTAGTTAAAGCGCAATTGTAGCTTAATATACATAAATAGTCGAAAACAAAAATATGCCTAAATTATCTGCTGTTACCAACAAATGAGCAAACATCATGCGGTCATTAAGCGTAAACTAGCCCTAACATTTTACACCGAATGTCTTCATCTTAACAATAATGGTAAAAAGAATTCACTTATAGAAATAATTACAACGCTCCCACAGCGCCACCAGATTAGTATGCTAGGGAAAAGCGGTCGTGAGATGGGAAAATTACCCACTATTATCATCATCAGCAAAAACAGCCTTCCCCACATTTATTTCACTTAGCGTTTACAGATACCTACACATAATTTTATTCCACAACTCGCCACTAAGAGGCGGTATTCATTTGTTTTGCTTTGATGAAAATGGTTCCCTTCAATTTTCATAATAAAAAAAAATTCAATAAAAATGTTTTGCTGAATACTTTGTTGGAAAAAGTCTTCCGCGGAGTGGGACACAATGGGCACCTATATTTAGATACAAATTTATTACTCTACCCGGAGTATTCTAGCAACTTGTTGATTGCATGTTTCATTCTATGAGGGGCGGATAATGGTTTGACAACACATAAAGACGGTGTATATCATATGTCAGAATGTATGTTCATAGTTTATGAGTCATCAGGTCATTTTTAATGTAGGATTACCTGAAGCTAATATTACTTTGTCTAGATTTGTTGAGCTTTAGGAAACATGCATGCTATAGTTTGATATACCGCTTGGTACCCGAAATAATTTGTACCATTTTGCGAAATAGTGTAACAAGACTCGCAATTCTCATACCTTACCGCGTACTTATAATATTTCACATTCCATTAGTTACTTCGATGATCAAGCAAGTCGTTGAGCCTTTGTATTTTAAATTTGTTGAATTTTATGTAGATACTGCTCCAGTAGAGTCGGAAACAATACCACCGAGATTTTTGATGTCAATAAAGCACATAGGGTGCAGGGTCTTCCTCAGCATCATACTTGAAAATTTTGAACGACTCCCGCAAGGCAATGCCAGAGGCACGATTTTCCAAAATCCCTTATTGGACATAATCTCTTAATTTTTTTTATCTCTTTTTCCAAAATCTTCCGGGTCGAAATCCCCTATGCCAAAATCTCCCATCTACATACATACTTATTAAATCCCTCGTTAGAATCCCCTGTTCCACAATTTAGAATTTATCCGTTTTTTGAACCCGTAGTTTTGGCAGTAAAATTAAGCAAACAACATAATATAAACTTTGCATATACCCAATTTCGCACATATACCGCAAATCTGACAATAAACCCAAGCAGGGGGGTTGCATACGTCGCGCGACAGAATTAATAACACCAAGTTTAGAAATGGGAGATTTTGTCCCGTGGGGACATTCTCGCAGGGTGTTTTGGAGTAAGGGATTCCAGCGCAGGGGATTTTGGAAAAGGGATTTTGGAAAAGGAGATATCATCACCAACCCCTCGGGCTCGTACTATTTACAATATTTTCTTCTATGGGAGGTGCCACTCCCCTTTGTTCAATATATTTCTATGTCCTTCCTTGGGCCAATACACATTTATCAAGCCCAACATCGTCAAAATCGAACGATCCATTCTCGAGTTCTGCGTGCACACACGGACTGCAGTGTCTTTTAATTAATTTTTTTTTCCTATGTAAATAAACTACACTGGCCGGCACAAGTATTTTGACAAAACTAAAGTTAATTCTGCTGTTAATTTTTTTTAATGTCTACTTTTTTGACTTTTGAAAAAATTTGTTTGCAGTCACTATTAGTGAGGCGGCATAGTATAAAATTGTATAACAATTGTGCACTTTGTGATGAAAGTATGAAATTTTTACCATGGAGGACACATTATATGAAAATGATTTTAAGATATTGGGGCACTTCAGATTGCGCCCTAAAGGGGTAAAATAGGGGGGTCAAAGTTTGTTTGGGGCCATTTTTATTTTTCATCCGATTGACTTCAAACTCGGTTTGTGTACTCTCTATGAAAAATAAAGAAAACTATTTTCTTTGATTTTGGAAATTCAACTCTTAAAGGGGTAAAAAGGGGCTCTCGAGTACAGGTGGGGACATATGGCTGCGAAATGTGCAGCGAGCAGATTAGCTTTGTCTAAAGAGCTGACAGCTGGCGTGTCATTGTAAATGAGCGTTGGGATCGCTGACGAGGCCGAATTCTTAATTTTTTTTTACAAATGACCAACAGTTTTTACTACCCTTGGGATACTGTAGTATGTTTTGCTTAAAACTTTGGCCATATGACAATTTGACATGCTTTATGAGGGCATTGCAATCATTTCGGGCTCGTTTAAACTTCTTTCGGTTTTCCTCATATGGATGGACTTTGTAAGACCGAAAACTTAACTTCCTTAATATAATAGCTTCTTTACAGCTTCTTTGATACTCTTTATCCTGTTAGTTAGTTAAATAGCGCGTTAATTCGAGAGGCGATCCCCCAGGGCCTTATATTTCATAAACATTGATAGGTGACAATTCTACAAATTTGTCGCACTTGACTGACAAATTTTCATTTCATACAATATTGGCAACATAATTGTCAGGTAACATAATTGTCAGCCACGCAAAATGTGTCATGACTTTTTTGTCATTGTCAGATTGTGACAAATTTGTTGTCACATACGCAAGATTAACTGTATTTTATTATACCCTGTGATTGATCTGTATTGGCTAACAACCAAACGTATATATATAAAATTAACAATACTTTTTGACCTCAATTTAAATCTGTTAACTTATGCAGCTATTACTCAGCGCTCACATTTGAACACACTTAATGCAACAAAATCATTATTTATTCTTTCTTTAAAATGTCGATTGCGTACTACACGAAATTGCATTAAAGATTCTTCATCACTTTCACTTGAAGAAAAAATATTAAGCATTTTAAATCGTACTTGTACTTCACTCTCAATACTTGACCGAGACTCAATTGGCTGTCACCGTTGTCAACTACTTACTGACAATATTATCAATTGTACATTTTTCTGCCCATTAAAAAGTTTGACACTACAAATTTGTCAGAAAATTCATGACAATTCTCGAAAAATTCTTGACAATTTATTGTCCTGTCAATTTTTTTTATGAAACCAAAACTTGACAATTGTCGGCTATTTTGCGACAATCCTACAAAATTGTCTCATTATTTATGAAACAGAAAATTGTCAAATTGTCAGTTTTTACCTGTCGCAATTGTCAATTTTTATGAATTGAACTGTCACGACGAATACAAATTCGTAAGAATCGTTATTTCGACGGACTAAGAAGATAATTGGATCGAGCTGACGGGAGAGGCATTTTGGTTGAGGCTCAGAACTGCATCTTGTAAAATTATTACCAATTTTTTTATAGCTAAGAATAGACAATTTTTTTATTTAATTAAAACAAATGCTTTGAAAATTACGGCAGAAATTCCTTATAAAAATGATACGATAAGAAAAGTATCTTATACATAGTAGAGATATTCATATTCATATATTATTTCTGAACCGTCAATTTTGGTCGGAAAATATGTACCTAATCTAATTTCGAACGAAGCTCATTTCCTATTTATTTCTATTTTCTATCCATATCAATGATTGAAGCACAACTCTACGTATTGGAGCTTCGAAAAGCTACACTCGATCGTAGAAATTTCACTTTACCTTCAAGTAAGTTGTTTGTCTTTAATTCAATTAAACCAAAGCTGCCGCCAGAATTGCAAAAGAAATTCGTTTCACAGACATAATCATTAGTAGCCACAATTGAATGATTTTGAAGGGTCTTTGAATTCAAAAGGATTTTGCAACGTCCACAACAATCGTCAAGAAATTAATATTTTTCGCAAAAAGTTTGTAACTGGTATTTTCTACCTTTGTCATCGCACATCGGCGAGATCATGTCATTGGATTGTGTTATGGGCTACAAAGTTGAAAGACTATTGTTCCATACTCGATCTATAAGAATGAAACACACCTGAGTCAATTCATTCGGGGTTTAGTGGCAAAAACAGTTGATAAATGGTTGACCATTTGGATCACTACCAAGCCAGTAGCAAAAGCCATTTGAATAAAAGTGTCTTCCAGAAATAATGGAACATTTACCAACTTTACAAAATGTTTAACTTTGTTGCTTTACTAGAATGCTAATTAACAAAAATGAATAACTCAAACTAAAGATATGATCAATTTTACCACTATACCAGTAGCTCAGAGTAAAAACTAATTTAATTAAATCAATATTATGTGAATAGACGTTTATCTAGTAGTTTTAATAGAAGATAAACACATCAAAATTGCTTTCAAATCCAGGAAAAAAACCCCTCAAATTGTTAGAGTTCACACCTATCTACCAAAGCCTTACACAAGTAATAGTTGTATCTGATATAAGCCACCTAGGTAACAATAAAATCAACAAACGGGAATTATTCTTAAACAAACTGGTTCCGTCTGTGATGCTGACCTTTTCGAATTTGTTTGAGCAATTTGTTAAAAGCATTTGGTTTCCTGTTAGCACTTCTTTCTCTCTATCTCTCGCTCTACTCTTTTTTTGTGCAAATTATTCTGATCGAGAAAAATACAAAAATATCTTAACCGAGGTAAATTGAACTCCAAAAAACAACCGTAAATCCAATCCGTCTACAGATTGAATTTCGTAATATTACCTGGAGGGCTACTTAGTAAACTTTAAGCACGCCACAATTATGCCCGATATACGCAGATTTAGGTGTATCAGTTTGAGAAGAAAAAAAAAACCTTGAAGGCGTTCACTGTTTACTTACCAATACCGGACAAAACCTCGTTACAAAAGTAACTATTTTTCTCAGACTCTAAGAATTTTTAATTAACACCACAATCAGACAAACGTAATTAATAATTAAAAAAATATAAAAAAAAATGATGCTCACCTTGGCAGCTGACTTGTGTTGCTAGAGATAAAACCAGAGCTGCTATCATTAAATTAAGTGAATATCCTCCGGCATGCTGTTGCTGAGGCTTCCTTCTTTTCGTGATGTTTTGTTTGAAAATATTCCCACTAACAATGGAAAGTATCTGTAAAATGCCATTCGGTATGTATCCGCAGATTTCTCCGCAGTTTTGCATTTTATTGCAGTTTGTTGTATCCAATTTCGATAATGTTGCTGTTGTTGGTTGGTTCGGCATCATTGTGTTTAATTGCAACGCTCCAGGCAAAGTTGTTGAACTATAAACGCGAACAAAGTTTGCTTTTATCTTATTTTGCAATAGCTTTACTCTAGAGGTTTTGTACATATCCATCGTCGATAGCACGGCGGCGGCGCCAAACCACACACTGGAAAACTTGTAACTATTACAACGAGAGGGTTGTTAATTATTGACCATACACTGACTGGATAGCAATTTTCTTCGTTTAAAACATTTTTTCACTTAATTAATTTACTTATGAACACACGCACTCGATCAGGAATCGAAAACACCCACTGCGCACATAACTTTTGAGTAAACTCGCGCTAAATGACCACCGACAACAAAACCAAGTTCGCTGTTGAACTCTTTTGTTTTTTCATGCATGAAAGTGTGACTATAGGCGATTGGCAACACTCCAACACTAAATAAAATAAATAATTTAACTATGCAAAGTACAATCCTTTCTCTTTGCAAAATGCAATTTTTAAAATGTGGCTGACCTCGCTTCAGTTTCACAAGACCGATAGATCGAAGAAAGCGAATGTGTTTGGGTTACACCACTTTTGTCGCGGTTGGAAGAACGAGATGGGGTAACTCGACAAGGAAACACATCCTCCGGGATGAGGATGAGTGACAACCAGGTGCGTGAGAAGGGTAATCCTGAGTCGTGTTTTGAAGGGGAATTTTTTTTTCTCGAAAAGACACTCGCGCGATCGTAACTGAATCTACATCACCAAGGTAAAGCCAGATGATGAATACACACGGCAAAGGCAAAACGTCAGCTCTGGATGAAAGTTAATTCGAAACTGGTTTCTTGGCTCAAATGAATGGCCGATTTGCTGTCGCAGTCGCTGGTGGTTGCTTTGCTGCTATAGGCAGTTATTTTGTTGGTAACTTGAATGTTGCTTTTGTTGTATTTGTGTGTCTGTCCGTCTGCCATTGTACAATTGTGTGCAGTACACCGCGGACTGGTTATTTTGTATTTTCAGTATGGTTGGCGATTATCAGATGTCAACTTTTATGGAGACTACAGTGTATGTACTTTGGAGACTTGATCGATGTTAACAATTTATTTACTTGAATACTGTTAGGTTTCGAGAGCACAAGTGTGGTGGCTGAACTTTACTTCGAAAACTAGGAGTTAAAAAGCGAAAATAAAAATCGAGTCTAAATGAGTTGGTGAAGCCCAGTTTTGTTACTACAATGGGCTTTTGGTGACGGAGATTTAACAGTGAGTTCTAGGAGCCGTACAGGAACTTAGCCTTAGACAGATCAAATGCGAATGAAAATCTAACCTTAAAGAGGGCTAGGATTTAGGGTAAAAAATACGTATGCTCCCGTCCGAAGGCTTTTATTTTAACTAGGACGAACAATGCGGAAAAGAAGACCCCGTTTTAAGTTTTAAGATCGACCAAAATATTAATCACCAGAAAGTCGGGAAAGACTGGTAATGAACCCTTAAATGTACCTTACCGACGTAAGCACTCGACTATCAACTCTATTTAAAATATACTAAAAAAACTCGAAACCATAATCACGAATAACAAAAATCTCGAAAAAAAAATCTCGATATGTATGGGGGGGCATGTTGCCCACTGCAACCCCCCTGCGAGGTTTTTGCATTCGAGATTTATCAAATTCATTTGCGAGATTTTGACCATTCTAGATTTTTGTCGTTCTAGTTAACGTCATGATCCCGACTCAATTGGCTTCAAAGCTTCATATGATACCATATTAATTGAATGAATCTTTACACTAAGATGCCCACACTGATGGTGGCCGGCAAAACAGATTGTCGAGTGACCCTCATAACACGAATTTTATATTTTGACAATGGCCAAACTACTTCAACAAGTAAAAAAGAAAGCAAATGAATTGTAGGAACAGTAAATACAGGGCAGGCAGTGTGTACATTCATTTCATTTATTTTCTATGTTTTGCTTGTCCATTAAGTGGGTCGCGTAGGCACAGTAGCGCAGTGGTTAGTGTGCTGGACTACTGTGCGAGGGATCCCAGGTTCGATCCCCGGAAAAACACAAATTACATCTTAAGGTTTTTTCTACTGCTCCACCTCTCGCGAACGTCTGACAAACATCCGAGAGTATAACTGTCCTGAAAAAGCTTCTCAATTCAGCCGTTCGGACTCGGCATAAAATTTTAGGTCCCTTCCATTCGTTCCAAAAATAGAAACTCACACAAAACGAATGGTTGCGAGAAGCTAGGCCTTGGGTCTCTACCGCCTGTTGCGCCGCCTATTTTTTTTTTTTTTTTATTAAGTGGGTCGCGGGTGTAGGTTGCTCAAGTGGTCCCTCCATAGCCGTAACTCTCCACTATCGACTCTAAATCATCAAGGGCAATCCTCATACGGGTAGAGGAGATATTATGGACTTGATCTAACCATCTCATCCTAGTCCTGGGTCTACCTAGACTAGAGGATGCCTGCCTGGATGGTACGGATTCCATAGCAGGTCATGAGATCCTGGTTGGGGGCATACGTTTAACATGACCAAACCATCGAAGCATGGACCGCTCCGTCCGGAGAAATAGAAGTAGAAGAAGTAGGACATTGAGTTCCTCACGTATTCTGGAGTTTCTAATACGATCTCTACAGTTCACAACAGCAATACAACGGAGGAATCTCGTTTCCTCCAGCTTTATATTTGCGATCTTATTCTTTCGGTCATTACCAACCTCATGACCATAGGTAAGAGTTGGAACAAACACTGAATTAAAGACTGACAACTTAGCTTTGACACCAAGTTCAGTCCTCATAATAACAGAATGACCATGCCGTTTCAAAATTGACCCAGCCTGACCGTAATACTACAGGAAAACTCAGCATTGCTTCTTCCATCACTCGTGAATAAAACCGCGAAATACTTAAACTTCTCCAGCTGTTTCAATGGGACTCCACTAACATGCAGAGTGCATTGAACAGGCGTTCCAGAGACGACCATCACTTCAGATTTGTGCACGTTTACCTTCATCTCAGCTTCAACACAAACGGGTCATCAGCGAAGAGCAAATGACTTATCCTCAGATCTCCCAATTCGAAACGTTCTTCACCAAGACTGCGCTGTTTGCGTACTCTACGGTTCTTTTCCAGTGTACCACTTGTCGTGAATGTCTGACAAACATCCGAGAGTAAAACAATTGTCCTAAAAAAGTTTCTCAGCCGTTCAGATCCTTTCAATTCGACCCAAAAAATAAAAAAAAATCGCACAAGCGAGTAGTTGTAAGAAGCTACGTCTGAGGTGATGCAGTGGCCTATATCCATCTACAATGCAGGGATTTAGTGCAAGAAATAGAAGGCTCGAAACTGAAATGTTTTATAAATAACCCTAGGTTACCTATACCTATACAAGTATACGAGGGAGGAATACTAGAACCGAGTTTGTTCCCACATACTACTCGATGTATGTAGAAATAATATATGTAGTGGTAGAAATAAAGAAGAAATACAATACAGAATAAGAAAAAGGATACCATCCTGAATTGATAAAAGAACTAATCCGACAAATCGTGGGACTAGCCAGCCCTGAAACTGGCATATTACATATGATATCACACGGAGACGGCAAACCAACCCAAAGCTCTGATAATAACTGAGAAGTAAAGCTTTGGAGACTAACAAGTAAATTTAGCAAGCAATTGATGTGGTCCATTCGTGGCTTGGGTACCTAACACTGCTAGTTGACCAGATGCATGAAGTAGTTTACCTTCTGTTGATACTTTATGAATGACAACAGCTTAGATGTGTTGCAGTGCAGATGAAATAAGACCTGAAAGGACTATTAAATCATCAACGTCAATACAATAACATTGTACCGCAGGTATTTAATTGAAACTTAAACTAACCTCGTAACCACAGTCAAGTCACTTTAGAAGCAAAGAGAAACAACTTCGTATTCATATAAATTATCTTCTACGACTGCTGTGCTCATCCGCATTCCATAATTAAATCCTAATGAAACACATAACAGCCTTTAATAAGGCACTTAAATGGTCAGATGTGTTTAGAAGATGGGAAGAAAGAATGATCGAGAAAATAGGTCAGTCGGGTAGTAAATGCATTAAGACGGGAATGCCTTACCTACCTGCCGTAACTTCTCATGCGATGGCAATTGTCGTGCAAGCTTAGCTCATTCCCATCCATGCCAGTAAAGCTTTCCCGATGGCAAGCGAACCGCAAAAGGTAAAGTCTACGAATTGTGGAGAGTTTCGGTCTTCAAAGTTCAAAAGCTTAAGAGCAAAAAGCTAGACAGAAAAGCTGTGGTAAAGCACTAGCTGAAGCTGTAGCTCTGTTATCTGTAGAAAATTGGGACTAAGGGGAATGCTTCCACATTATTTCAAATTGCAGAATTAGACGAAAACAAATTTTATGTACCTATGTAAACATATTTCCTGCCATTCTGTTTTAAGGTAAGAACGCAGCTCAAGACATAAGAGCGCCTTATATGTAGACATGGTGTATGATGACACCTAACCTATGAATAAGATATTCTTTTTCTTGTAAAAGGACATAATAAAATCACTTGTTACTACATATAATATTAGAGAGGGGTCCTGCCGCATTAACGGTTTTAAAAAAATGAATAGAATGAAAAACAAAAAATTATTAAAAAGGTTTGTTTATTTCATTTTTAACTCAAGCTATTTCTGTCAGTAGTTTTTGAAAAATTTGCAAATTTTCAATTGGAACCAGAAACGTTAAGACATTTTATTGAACTTAGTCAGCCATTTCGTCTCCATTTAGAACACCAGCCGCTAGATTTAACCACTCCACTAGAACAGTGTGCTGATGTATGGAGAGTTTCCATTGAAACAATTCATTTGAGGTTGAAAGCAACAAAGACTGGTGCATATTCCTACAGAAGAAAACAAACCACCAACAACATAGAATAGACCGTCGACTCCTACGTACGATGGAATAATCATTGCTGCCATTCATTTTGACATTTCACACGTATTCACAGACAGGGCAATTAATTCCGGGGAGAATCTGGTAGGTGCACGAAAGTTGGCGGTCTAGTTCTATGTGGTTTGTGCAACAAACGCTCATCGTATTCGCCACAGTCAGCAGGGCCGGCCTTAACGATCTGGGCGCCCCGGGCGAGTCATGCACTTGGCGCCCTTTTATATTTTAAGAAAAGTGTCATCATTTGATATCCTCCACTACATATAAGCCATTCAAAATGTGTTCCGTGTGGGTTAGTATAATGTACTCGGATTCGCATGGATCTATTTTTGGGTCTGTATGGGAGGTACCCGTACCAGAGCTACTTGACCGACATATCCAATTTTCAATACCAACCTGACGAGCGACTATAAAAAAAACTTATTTTCAATTGTGTTAGTCATGAAACGAAAAAATAATAAATAAAAAACAACTAAAATCTTATGTTTTAGATTTTTGTCACCAAATTCTCTGATAAGACTGTCAAAATCTAGGCTTTCTGCAATTTGATTTTCAATGGACAGTGAGGCCAAACACACTAATTAATATTTTTTTAGTTAGTACGTTTTTATCAACTTTAGTTTAAAAAAAACTGCGTTCGCCACTTGCAACTGTCACTGGTATTGTTAACAGAATATGTATCGATATACAGCTGTTCCGGATCATATAACTCTTAAAGATTGTGCTTTTCATGATTTCATCGCACAACAAATCTCCAACAATATCAGATTTAAAGTTGATCGTTAACTTTTCTTCTTCTTTATTTTTATTTTTTAATTTAAACAAGAAAACAAGAAATTCCACGCGTCAGGAAAATCATGCATCTGTTGAAATCTTTCCTTCATAGGTATAAGTACAGTGTCCAAAAGAGCATTAAAAAATCGACTTCAAAAATTGTTTTTTATCAGTTATTGGTTCATCAACAAATGCTGAGTACTCAACTCATACTCACTCCTACAATATAAGTTCATAAAATGTAATAGGTACGCTGAATTTAGTTTAGTTTAGTTTTTCTTTATATCGATAGAGATAGGTATTCAAATTCAGTGAAGTTAAGCTAGCGCAAGTACACTTCGGCGCCCTCTAGGTGCCGGCGCCCCCGGGCGACCGCCCCGGTCGCCCACTCCTAAAGCCGGCACTGACAGTCAGGTTAGGTTAGTGGGTTGGAAAATCAGGATAAACGTGTACGTGTACCTAGGTGCACATAGAGCAATGTAGATCCATTGTGATGACTCCTACACTCTGGTGTTGTATATTAGGCAAATTTCCTGGTTATGCCACAGGAATCGAGCTTGCCCCACCTTGCATTTGTCACCCTTGCTATTTGGTTGATAATCGTCTGTCTGACATTACAGGTGGGAATCACTGCCGTGGTGTCAGCCTGATGATTTAGTTCAAGGGGGTAGCCATTTCTAGCCAACTCTTTAACCTTTTCATTTCCAGACACACCTCTGAACCCAGCAAAGACTTACGTTGTGCTGCGTGCCAAAGAACTCATAGCTCTTCGCGACACCGACTTACAAGCTTCGATTTTAACTCAACGGCACAGATCGCTTTTATTGCAGCTTGATTGTCAATGAGAAAGGTAAAATCTGTATAAGTTACTGCCATCATTCCAACCTGTTGAGCAGCTGCTGTCACTGCCAGTACCTCAGCTTGGAATACGGTACTGTAGTCAGGAAGTCTGATTGAACTGGATAGTGCGAGACTTTTATGCAGCCGTATATAAATGAGGATGGTTGATCCGATGCATATCGGTTGATCTTCGTACCATTCGTCCCTGCTAAAGGCGCTGTTTGTAGCGGATTACTCTATAAAAACGTCTATGGGGGTATAAAATTAAGTATAGCCTCGAAAAGGACGGATTTACTGTTGACGACCGACCCTGTAAAACGAAATAAGGACAATTACCTTCGTATCTGCACGTGGAACGTTCGTACACTGAACAGACCACGTGCAGCCGAACAACTAGCAGAGGTCCTAGACCAGAGTAAATCCATTAATGGATATACTCTGCTCTACAGGGCAGACATGGCAGACTTATTATAGGCAAAAAGTCTTGACCTATCGGCGCGATAGCAAACGACTTATGACAATCCGTATCAAGGCAACATTTTTGAACATCAGCTTATTGGGCGCTCATGCCCCCAATGAAGAAAAGGATGACGTTTCCAAAGAAAATTTCTATCAATGCCCGAAGCACGACGTTAAAATCGTACTAGGCGACTTTAACTCTAGAATAGCCAGGGAGAACGTCTTTGGTAGGACAGTTGGCAAACACAGCCTACATGACAACACGTCTAACAACTGACTTAGGTTAATTGACTTTGCTGCAGGCTGAAATATAGTCATAGCAATCACCAGGTTTACACATCTCCATATCCACAAGGGGACATGGCTGTCTCCAGATCACCAAACTGTCAGCCAAATCGATCACATTGCGATTGGCGCAAGACACGCCTCCACTATTCTGGATGTCCGAACCTTCCGAGGGGCCAATATTGACTTGGATCACTATATCTTGTTGCAGTAGAATCACAGCCGGTGGTGAGAATGTGGAAAAATTACTTCTGCAGACTCTATAATGGGAACGAAGACCAGAAACCAGAATCCCACTGTTAGGCAGATAGTACCATTCAATATAGACAATGATAGGCAAAACTTCGGTCCACCTGACCAAAGCAAAGTAGGTACATACAGATAGCAATCTCCAAGCTTAAGAACAACAAAGCTGCGGGCCTGATGGTCTACCTGCTGAGCTTTTTAGAGCAGCTGGAGCATGATGGAATAAGTATAAGGTGGTCTCGTCGGCTGCCGACTCGTTCGTTTTTTGGTCCCTTAACGCTTCGTTAACGTACACTTACTACGTTGAATAAAGAGAAAAACGTGTCGTTAAGGGACTACTTTTTGCCGACGAGACCACCTTATACTTATTCCATCATGAGCTGGAGATGGCTTGGTAGAGAGCATGCACCAACTCATTTCCAAAATTTGGTCAGATGAATGCAGGGCTGATGAATGGAATCTCAGCATCGTCTGCCTGGTCCACAAGAAAGGAGAGCCCTTCAACTGCACCAACTACAGAGGTATCAGACTCCTCTTAACATCGCATACAAGATCCTATGTGTCATATTGTGTGAAGGGTTTACCTTCGTTAATAACCTGATTGCCCCCTATCAGTGCGGTTTTAGGCCAGGAAAGTCCACCGTGAGTCGGTCGATCAAATTTTCACACTTATAAGCAGATCCTGGAAAAAACCCAAGAAGTCCAAATCGATAGATACTCACCATCTTTTCATCGATTTCAAAGCCACGTATATGACAGCATCTATACAGAGCTATGTCTAGCTTTGACATCCCTTCAAAACTCGTTCGATTGTGTAGTAATTACGATGTCGAAAACTCGCTCCTGCTGTATCAAGGCCGGTAACGACCATACCGAAACCTTTAATGTCAAAAGAAGATTTAGACAAGATGACGCGCTGTGCTGACTTTTCCAACATCATCATACATCATTGAAAGAAATGTCCGAAACTCACAGACCAACACACAAACCACTATTTTTCAAAAGTCCGTCCAATTACTTGCATACACCGATGATATTGACACAAATATGGAAGAACACAGCGAGCTATCACTGATTCGTACGCTTTTTCGGGGGTTGCTCCTATTTCTTTCACGGGTAATTTTGAAAACATTAGTTCCTATGGTATCATACAATGCACAATGGGCCTATACTCTGGCTTAAGTGAGGCTGAACTCTTTGTGCCGTCGGCCGGCGTGACACTCGAACATAACCTAACCTAGATATAATGTATGTTGACTAGCTTTTGCCCGCGGCTTCGCTCGCGTAGTCCTCAGGATTTGGACACAGAGATTTCTTCACAGTCAGTTAGTTGGTTTTTTTTATATTTATATATCGTGCAGGAAACCTAACTAAGACAGTAGGTACTTAAGAAGCAATTAGCATCTCTGAAAAATATGTCTAATGCCCTATTGGAGAAAACAGTTCAAAAATTATACGATCAATATTTGTTGGTGAAGCGCTGGCATCTCAACACAGATCATACTACAGCAGACGGAGCCACTATCTGCGGGACACTACATATTCCTTAGTTAGTAAATCCTTAATTATATTCCACACTGCCCAGATCTTCCTATACTGTGCAACATATGCAACTGGAAAGATCGTGAGGATGTGTACCACTTTCTAGCAGTATAACCCCATTACAGAATTCCGCTTGAATATCTTTGGAGTACGTAACGTACGCTGCTGTTAGATGCAGCGATCATAATATTCAACAGCGCTGAAGTTTGAACGCATTAAAAAGTTTCAAATCGATACGACGAACGGTTCGTGAGTTAAGAAAAATTTCCAAAATCGAAAAAAATATTATCTTCATTTCTTATAATAGGGTAGGTACACAAACCGAGTTTGAAGTCGATCGGATGAAAAATAAAAATGTTCCCATATAAACTTTAACCCCCCTTTTACCCCTTCAAGGGTTGAATTTCCAAAATCGGAGAAAATTATTTTCTTTATTTCTCATAGAGAGTACACAAACCGATTTTTAAGTCAGTCGGATGAAAAATAAAAATGGTCCCATACAAACTTTGACCCCCCTTTTACCCCTTTAAGGGTTGAATTTCCAAAACCGGAGAAATTTGTTTTCTTTATTTTTCATAGAGAGTACACAAACCGAGTTTGAAGTCTATCGGATGAAAAATAAAAATTTTCCTATACAAACTTTGACCTCCCTTTTTACCCCTTTAGGGGTTGAATTTCGAAAAATCCTCCTTCCTTAGTGGTTGTATACATCATCAAGGAAACACCTGTGCAAAATTTCAGCTTTCTAGAGCAAAGGGTTTAGGCTGGGCTTTGATGATCTGTCAGTCGGAATCTTCATTTTTATATATATAGATAGATTGTGGATATCATCTGAATATAATAAATATCAGTAATCACGTAACATACAGCTATTCCTATTTAATAAATTCAAAATGTGTATGTATTTTCTTCGGAATCAGGGGGTGCCCGGTGCCCCCCTTTCGAACGCATTAAAACTTTCGGTGTCTACTGTATGTCCATATTTTTTGTTGCTGCACATATCGCTCTTCATTCATAAAAAAAATTCAAGTTTTACTCCACTATTTCAATTTTCAACTCTTGTGTCTCCCTCCACTTCTTGTGCTCAGTCTATGCCGCTACATGTTCATTACAAATAAAGAAACCACGCAACGGAAAATAGAAAGATTCACATAGATAAAATATAAATAGAAAACTCCTTTCAATCTCGCACTTCGTCCCTTCCATCCGCAAACCACAATTTACCACGGAATGCAGCCCCACAACGATAGCTGCTGCAGTGGTCAATGGATTCTCTTTGGTCGACCGACTGCCGCTGTAATGTCGGCGGCGGCGCAGCGTCAATCTACAAAACCAATCCCACATCCGAGTCCCAATGTTACCTTCAATGAAAACAACCTGGACTTGGTTTTTGCCCCGCAATCCAGAATTACCATCACTTTTTATTTGAAGTCTCTCGGCATCTAGCTCTATTGAGGTGAATGTTGATTAGTTGCCTCACTGAAGCATAACAGCGCTCCCTCGGCCCAAAGCTAAACTCGCTACGCTATAGGTCTCCTCGCGCACCCCACTCAGGTGTTCAGTGCAGTACACAGAGACAGAGACAGAGATCGCAGACGCTGACGGCTGACGGTAGCCAAGCCAAGCGTGAGTTTCATAGCCAGAAGAGAGAAACGCTTGATGGCGCGAGCGAGCGCGCCGAAATTCTCACACAATCGATGGGAATGGAAAACATAATAACTTTGTTTTCATTCTGTTTTGTTCTTCTGTTTACCTACGCCGAAAAACGAGTGGTTCTGCTCGCTCCCATGGAAGTGGCTAAGGCATGTGATCGCGCACAGCGGCGAAAGCGCATCACTGATGATCACTCTTTGTAACATACACACAAAAAATATCTTAATAAAAGCTCTCAAACGCCAATATCGAGAAGAAAGCCAACTCACCTCAAAAGCGTTTTTCAGTCGATCGTAGCTTTCCACGGCGAATGAACGTGTCACAGTCTGGACGTTTCAAAACGCACCTATAACGACACCTTCCACAGTTTTGAAAACATTTTTCGCTGATTTTCCTAGCATGGAAATTATGGAAAACCCTATAGCGGTACTATAGGAATTTAGAAGATTTTCCACACCTTTCGGTTCAGATTGCGCTGTGCAATTAATTCGATTTCTCTCGGCCGATTCGTGTGTGACTTGTGTGAATATACCTACCAAACAAACGTGTGGGACGAACGACGACGAAGTGATCGTAATACGATCAACTGATTTTACCATCAATCTTCCCAGTATCTAGTGATTGTATTCATAATTTTCTGTGTTGTTCAAGTTAATTAACGTATTCACCTGGTGAAGTATTGGATTACCATCAGCGAATCACCGTCGTGTGACCGAGAATCCGCATGTGTTACATCTTGTTCGTGTTCCCCCGGATAGACAACACAACAACGACAAATTAGTGGTGTTAGCCAAAGGAATACCAGCCAGTGGAAATATAGTGACCGTGCCCGTCCCGTACCCGTACCTACTCCCGTGCTGTAGAGAATAAGAATTCCAAGTGAGTTCAACAGTTTTTTTGTGTTCTTTTTCGTTCTGCGGTTCGCAAGATCGGAATAAATTTTTATTTTTGAATATTTTCGCGGTTCTTAATGTCCCATTTCGCATATTAACGTTTTTTTGTTTTCTTTGAATTTGGCTTGTCAAGAAAAAGTTTCTATAAAAGGCCAACAACCGTCAGGCAGACAGCAATTATTGTCATCGTAAATGGGCATTTTTGCCAAAACAGATCCGTAAGTGGGAAGTGATTTCCTATACAGCAGACTGTCTGGAGAGAGAGAAAAGTAACGTTACCAACTCCATAGATACTCGAATATGTCAACAGTAGATGACTAAGTGAAGGAGGAATGTTGTCATTGTCGAACGATTTGTGGGCGATCGGTTTAACTATACCTACGTGTTTGGCGAAAATAACCCGAAACGAATCTATTTAACACGCTGGAGAAGAGATGAGAAGGGTTTTAGTTTTTTACGACATCTTCGTGGGTTGTTAATTATAGTGTCGAAGAGAAGGAGCATTTCACGGAACTAAGAGGATTTGTGTCGGTCTGGTGTTGATTTTTGTTGACACGTGCCATCGAAGATTTGGTAATAAACATTCAACTGTACCTCAACTAAAAAATGTCAACAGTGTGACTCTTGGCCATCTGTCATTTTGACATGTGATTTATAATTTGAATTTTGACATTTTGCGATCTGTCAAAGTGGTTTTGCCTAAGAAAAGCTCTGTGATAAAATAGTAAAAAGTCGATATTTTCAAAAAGATCTTTAAAAATCGCAGTAAAAAACTTTAAATAAACGCAATATTTACATCTACTGAATGAAATATCTGTAAGTCATAGCTCTTAAGTCACATAAAATCAAAAGTAAAGGTGCCGCCAAATATAACCTAACTTATGAGCAAAAGAGGCCTTGAACAAACTTCTCCTGTCCATTACAATAACCCTAAAGGAGGACCTTCAAAATTTCTAGTCGAAATGACGTCATCAGGCATTAGCGTAGACGAAATGAAGGAAATCCTAAAGGAAAACAATTTAAAGCTTGTCTCAGAACTCGTCACAAAGTCTGACTTTCAATTGCTCTATGCCGATTTGTCTAACCTTAAAGCGAAGCAGATTGAGATTTCAGAGAAAGTTGTCTTCTTAGAAAACCGAAACAAATTACTGGAGTCACAAATTGAACGACTTATGCAAAAAAGTGTTGAAGATAATGTTGTAGTACGTTTGCCATCAGGACTGCACACCGATCCAGTTGAGAAAGCCAAAAACGTATGCGCTGGACTGCTCGACACGAATGAAAACAACACTGACATTGAATCTGCGCACAGAGTAAACCACCAAAATGCATCCACGGCAATAGTAATCGTCAGATTAAAGTCCAGAGCAACTGCTTTAAATGTTTTACAAAACGCGAAGAAACTTAAAGGAACGAATATAAGCATCAACAAAGATTTGCCACACAGTGCACGTCAAAGAAGAGGCAAGTTGGTATCCATTATGAAGGTGCTACGCGAGTCGAAACCTAAGTTGAAAATCTTCTTGAGAGACGATAGGTTGCATGTGGAAGACACTGTTTTTACATGGGATTCAACTCAAGGCCTCAAGAATGGAAGCAATAATGACAGTCTAGCCATATTGGGACGGTACATCGGAGAGATTCCTCATTCTTTATTAATATTATTAAAAAAACTACGAACAGAAAGTCAAAATAATATAAGCAACAATAATGAAATGTCAACGTCAGGAAATGACAGAAATGTCAGTTTGGTAAATAATAATGGTGCAAACACAATGGAGACTGGAGCTGCAGCGCGATCTGAGGGTGGACACACAAGTGGGTGTTTACACGGCACGTCATACAACTGAGAAGAATCCGTCTGCCAGGCGAACGTTAAATTTTCAACACTTAAAATCTTAAGTTATAATGTCGCTGGGCTAAAAAACAAAAGTCTATTTACTGAGTTTTTTAATTATATTAAGCAATTCGATATATTTATTTTATTGGAAACACATATTATTAATTATGATGATACTAGTTTTAAGAATATTTTCATGAGCCACGAAATAGAATATATACCAGCTGTTAAAACTAGTATTTTTGGTAGGGGATCTGGAGGCGAGCTGTTCGGTTATAAAAAACACTTCAAAGATGCAATAATTAAGTTTAAGAACATTGAGCAATCCCGAATATTTGAAATCAAAATGGAAGGCACGATTTATTACGTTGTACCTATTTATTTGAACTGCAGCCATTGGCAGCGCGACTTTGACAAACTACTAGATCTTGTTAATGTGCTAGGAGCATCAAATCTTATGCTAATCGGCGATTTTAATGGAAGAATAGGCCTTTCACAAAACACTTTTAATAGCTGTGTAGACACTACCCGTTTTAACTGCGATCGAAGATCAAAGGACGAGGTGTGCGATTCGAAGGGGAATAAAATTCTTGAACTAGCAGACGCTTTGGACAGTTGGGTACTAAATGGAAGCTGCGATGGCGATCGTTTTGGGGAATTCACTTTTATTCGTGGAACAGCCTGCTCTGTGATAGATTATTGTTTTTTGTCTGGAGACTGGGACGCCATTTTTGATGAATTTATAGTTGCAGCAAAAACGTTCTCAGACCACATGCCCTTAGAGGTGTCTTTTAGAATTAGATCGACAGGTGGTGAAACATTTGAACCTACAATTGGGCTCCTTCCGAAATTACATTGGAAAGACAGCTTTAGAGAATTATTTCAACATAACCTAGGCAGGCAGCTTGAAACGCAGTTGGGCATGAACGCTTCAGGTAATCTTGACATGGACGCCTTAACGAATGTCATCAGGAAAGCGGCTCCACAACAGAAAACAGGAAGGAAGATATCGGAAAATAAACAAAAGTGGTTCGACAGCGAATGCTTGAGAGCTAGGAACCTATCTTTTTCATATTTGAAATTAGTCAGAACGACCAACAATACCAACTTTCGAATCCTCTACGCAGCGGCCAACAAAAACTTCAAAGAGCTTTGTAACGCGAAAAAACTGAATTTTGATCAAAGAAACATTGAAATAATAAACAAAGCGAAATCCTCAATGGAGTTCTGGAAAGCAGTAAGGCTTGTGAATGGAAAAAGGACTTCAACTGCCACGGCCCTGCACATTGAACAACTAAAAGCTCACTTTACGAATCTGCTCAACACAAATCAAATAGCACCGTCATTTCAGTATGCAGCACCTTTAATAGTTGATGAATATCTAGATGCAGCAATTTCTCAAGCGGAGGTAGAAACGGCTATTGAAAATGCCAAAAAAGGTAAAGCGCCCGGGGAAGATAGAATACCGTTTGAGTACTTTAAACATCTTACACCAGAATTCTTACGACTGCTTACTTCGGAGTATAACAGAATTTTTGAGACCGCTGACGTTCCTTCGAGCTTTCAAAAGGCGATTATATTGCCGCTACACAAAAAAGGAAGCATTGACGATCCGAAAAACTATAGAGGCATCTCATTTCTAAATACAGCGGCGAAGCTCTTTAGTTCAATATTGTACAATAGACTTAGTGAATGGGTCGAAACCAAGAGGATCTTAAACGTTTTTCAAGCGGGGTTCAGAAAAAACCACTCGACAGTGGACCAAATATTTTCGCTAATGAATATTGCCGACTATTATATAAGCAAAGGAAAAAAGCTGTATGCTTTTTATGTGGATTTTCGGGCAGCTTTCGATTCAATACCTCGGGAATTACTTTTTTATAAACTCTACAAATACGGAATTACAACAAGGATTATATCTGTCATTAGAGCAATTTACGAAGAAAATCTTGCGCAAATATGGGACGGGAAAACTTTGTCGGAAGATTTTGGTACAACGATGGGCGTTAAGCAAGGATGTGTTCTAAGTGCCCTTCTCTTCAATTTATACATAAATGACATAGCTGACTCGGTGAATGGTGGTATTGTCATGGGAGGGAAGAATATTCCAGGACTGATGTTCGCTGATGATATAGTTTTCCTTGCGGAAACTATAGACGGGATGCAGCTGATGATAAACAGGCTCCAGCTCTACTGCAAAACCTGGAATCTATCGGTTAACCTTTCCAAGTCAAAAATGATGATATTCAGAAACGGCGGCGGGAGATACTCGAGAAGAGAAAAATGGACTTTTGAAGAGGAGCCAATAGAAATAGTTAAGGAGTACAAGTATCTGGGAGTCTTGATTGCTTCTAACCTAAATCTACATAAGCATCTACAAACCAAATTAGCGGAAGCCAAGCGTGCTATGTGTTCTGTGTGGCGAAGTTGCATTCTTAGGAATAACGTTTCTCACATAGCTAAGTATAAAGTCTTTAGAGCAACCGCAATTGCAATTCTATTTTATGGAGCACAGGCATGGGGATATCGTTCTTTTGAAGCCGTGGAAAAGTTCCTTCGTTATTTTATTAAAAGTACCTTCAGACTGCCCAGTACGTCACCAAACTATATGCTATATCTTGAAACGGGAATAGCACCCCTCTTTTTGGACACCCTTAAAATGCACTTCAACTATGTGGCAAAAGTTATGGCGATGAGTGAAGAAAGGATTCCACGTCTAGTACTAACACAAATTATAAATTCGGGTGGAACATGTGTAAATGAGTGGAACAAACTGGCAATCGAATGCGCATCAAGATTTTCAATATCTGTCGACGAAAGCCCAGATTCACTTAGAGCAAAATTTGATGATTTACTGAAGAATGCGGGTAATATGATGTATGATAAGTACATTAAAGAAGCTGAATCATCAATATACAGGGCTTACTACAGTAAAGTAAACCACTTCTTAAAGCAAAAAACCTACTTCTTAGCTGAAAACACTACTGAAAAAATCAGCTTGCTATTTAAAGTAAGAGGTGAACTCCTTAGTTTGAACTACATTCCACATCGACCAGAGCTGCCATTATTATGTGTCCTGTGCAATCGTAAAGAACGGGAGGATGTGTTTCATTTCCTGGGAGTTTGCCCGATACTAAAGGATTTCCGTAAACGCTTCTTTGGTGTAGGCACGCTTAATTTAGAGGAAACGATCAACATTTTGAACGGTGAACGAAGTTGGGAACTTCTCTATCAATATTGCTTAAGTGCTATTCGTTACAGAACATGCATAGTTCAGGAAACTTTTTAAAAATTATTCTCATAAAATTGTAATTGCAGTAAGTAAACAATAAATGTAAATAGTTTTTCTTATTATGTATAAATTATAATACAAATGTCAGTCTGGTAGACGGCCTTCGGCCAAACCATTTATAGACTTTAGTCAAACTTTAAAGTTGATGTAAATTGTATTTATTTTTGAAGTCAATAAAATAAAATAAAAAATAAAATAAATAATAATTTGAATAACTTGCATATAATTCACTACCAGTTCTTGCACAACAAACTATTGCCTGAGTGTTAGCGGAAGTTTGCTTTTATAAATAAGGCAATTGTCTAATAGTCTGGTGCTTGATTGAATCAAAGGACGAGTATATGTAACTTAGCCAAAGTTCATTGTAAGTACAATAAGATTTCACTGGGGGTTTCTTAGGTCCAACGATTGATAATGATTGGACTTCAAGACCCTCCCAGAAACCTTGTTTTGAACAGCGGCTAATTTTTGTTCAGTTGATTCGCTCTATAGTAGCAGAATTTTAGACAACTGTCTTATTTACAAAACAAACAAAATAAACACGATTTTTAAAATTGATTCCTAAAACTATTTGGTCCTCTTTCTGTTTTGCATTTTTGTGCTTGTGTTGTGAGTCTCATGGTCTCTTGTGAATTTGCTTCACCCTAGAGGTCTACAAGAACCTGCAATTTTGCTTCCTCGCTAACTCATTGAGCCAAGTGAATTTCGTCACTGACACTGAATACCATTTTCAAATCAAGACACGGAAGCGTTCTTCACTTGACTTAATAAGGAATAGTAGATTGAATGACAGCATTACCTTATATATAGCGAAATGGTCCAGTCAATTTGGCACCGTGATCTAGCTATTTGACTAGACTCGATTACTTCTTTTGGCACTCGAAAAATATTCAGAGTTAAATGTCAATATTCAACGCATTGTTGGCGAAATTGAGCTCCAAATTATTTAATGAAGTATTTCACTATTTGAAGTATAGCGCATCCTGTGAACCCAATCTTTTGCTTTTGTTTGTGACAATAATTCTGCTTAATGGTAAACTGTTTGTGGACCGGTGGAAAACCACCAGAACGGTTCTTCACAGTTCTCTGTGCCCAAAAAGTACCTAGCGCGATGGGCAAGACGTGTTCCATTATGCGGCTCATTAATTACTGTCATAATATAACAGTTATTTCGCGTGCTTATGGCGATTAGTCCTATAATGTCACTATAGTTTATTCCATTCTTCATAATATCGTTATCATAGTTTTAAAAAAAGTAAGAAAATACCAGTGATGCCAAGTGTTATCATCGTATGCATGCGCATCCTTTTGAAAAAATGTTTAATCTGGTGTTGTTGGCGAGTTTCGTCAACTCTCAAGTATGATGTTAAAGAAGTCGCTTGACAATGCATCGTCTTGATGAGATTGTCTCTGATCTTAATAGAGCATAGAGTCTTTTGGACAACCTGACCAGTTTGGCAGGGATGCCTTTGCCGTGATTTAGAGGTCCTCTTTCTTGTGGATCGGGCAAATGATGCTACGACTAAGGTTCCATCTTTGTGTATACTTTCTTTCGACCAAATCTTGATAATTAATTGGTGTTGCTCTCCACCAAGTCGTCAAAAAAATAAATAGTTTGGCGCAACAGGCGTGTAGACACCCTAGGCCTAGCTTCTCACAACCATTCGTTTGTGTGAGTTTTTATTTTTGGGACGAATGGAAGAGACCTACAATTTTATGCCGAGTCCGAACGGCTGAATTGAGAAGAACTAAGTCGTCAACCGCTGCATAAATAGTTCAGTCGATTGGCATCTGGTATTAGAGCAGCCTTTATGGACTTCAGTTTAAATATTGCCATCCTTACTAAATTTTGGTTGGTTGGACAATTTTGCTTTCATTGTCCTATTACACCGATTCGTTCTGCTATATATCATAATTTCCCGCATCTTACCAATTTAGCAGTCTGCAGAAGCAATTTTTCCATATCCTTAACAGCGACTGTGTCCCTACTATGTATGAACACCTTGAGCAGCATTGATGAAGGTTAAGGAAGAACGTATTCTAATCATATTAGAAAAAGCAATTTAGAGTCAGCATATCCAAGCAGTTGAACAGACTTCTGAAAAATTGTACCTCTGATGTTGGCTTGTGAGTTTCGTACAATTGCTTCAAGGATGATGTTAAAAAAGTTAGACGATAGCGCATCCCCTTATCTCAAACATTTTACGACATCAAAGGGGTCGCTGATGTTTTTTGACGATTTTGACGAAACAGCGAGATTTCTCCATCGTCATTCTGCACAGACGAACGAATTTGGCAGAAATGCCGAAACGTGACATAGCTCGTCCCTATATAAGTCGCTATAAAGGTGGTGTGTATCGGTCTTAAATTCTTGTTTTTTTTTTAAGATCTTCCGCCATAGTCATAGACTAAATCGGAAATAGACTCTGGATCCTGGTTCGTCTAAAGGACGAGTGGCTGATGGCATTTAACATTTATTACATAACACTTCTGAATCCGAGTAGGGGACATTCGTTTAATCTAACCAAAACACAGAAACAAATACCACTAACCATAGAGTAGAAGCTACGCATCTGGTGTCCTTATACGATGTCTGCGATCTACGCCAGCAATAAAACTAAAAAGTTTTATTTTGGAAATTTGTAGGTAGGCATCGTTTTTGCCAAATTGCAAACTTAACAAAAATAAATTTAATTCACTTCACATAGTAGTTAGCTACCATTTTTCTCCATTCACATGAGCTGGTCTTAATGATTAGGCCGGCATTATCTATAAATAATATTTTACTGATGACTTACAAAAACTAACAGCAATGACCAAATGATTGATTGATATTACGTTTTGAATAATTACCTGAAGCTACTTTTCTTTTATGAGTTTCTGTTTATGTATTTGCGAAGCTCATTTCATTTGTTACAAATGTTTCTATTACAAAAGCCGCTAATATGACTAAGTTTAAGTAATTAGGTGTGATGATCTCAGTTCGCCATAGGCTACGTTGGGGATTTTATAATACCTACATAATTTTATATTGAACTTTAGTGAATATTGAAATTGAGTTATCTCTAATTAATGGGCATATTTCTATAACTTAAGTCATCAAGTTGCATGATTATTATCAAAGTAATTGGCTTACGAAGAGAGTTCCAATGCTGTTAGTAGTTAGTTAAAAACCAAAGAAGGTTTTTAGGTAAATTTATAATAATTACCAAAACTGCTCAAATCTTGTAAAACTCTAGATACCAAAAGCAGAAATATAAAATGGCTCATTTATACGCAAAATGTAAAAAAAAAACGGATTAGCATCAAAATTCAGAATTGGCTTCCGGCTTTATGACCAAGTAAAAATCAAAATGTATTACGGTCAGAAAATGCATTGTAAACAGCGAGGTGATGAGTTTGTGTTTATCGTTCAGTTACGAAAGTACCCAGCGAACCAAGCGATTCACATTTCGTTCACGTTAGTTCTCCGGAAGAACACTTCATTTGCCGGCGAGTTCATCTGAGAATCCCATGCGATATTCACTGTGCCTCAATTTAATATTTATGATCTTCTTGAGATCGAAAAGGGCCGATTGCTTCAAAAAGTATGTACTGATTATTACCTATTTTTTTTTAATTTGTTGTTTCGAACTTTGCGAACGTATAGCTTGAAAGGAAAAAAAAAAACAAATTTTGTAAAATGAACTAAGCAAAGAAGTACTATTTTTAGCACTTCACCATAGCAGAATAGGTGTCATGTTTTGGGATGCTATCTTATATTGTGGAACTATTGACTATTGAGAAGTTTCATATATGGGGTATTCCAAGACAAAGTGAACATTGGTATCCAATTATGAAGATAATTATTTATTATTAACTATAAGATAAAACAAAAGGCAAAACACAGAATCAACATGATCCACAAAAATAAGATTGTTTTTTTTTTTGTAATGGATATCAAAGGCTTACGATTAAAAGTTGTTTCGAACGCAACTTAATTAAACTTCGCGATCTTTCTGCTTCAAATACGAGAAATTGTATTTTGATTTGTGTAAGTGCATCAATAATATTTAAATAATAACAAAACATAATTTTGCTTGTCCCACCCGTGACAAATATACAGAAAAAGTTTTTTTTATTAGTTACTGACATAGAGGTTATGTCTAAAATTTGATAAATAATATTATTATTTTACAATGAAAACCTTTGTGACTTTTTTTTCTATTGTGAACGTTATTCAGACAGTTTTCTAGAAGAATAATAGTGTACCACCCGTGACAATCACGGGTGTCACGGGTGGGACACTTGTCCCGGAGGGCTATTAGGCTTTCAAGTCTGGTAGAGTTATACGTTATTAGCCCGTATTTTGCGTGACCAACAAACCAGAGAGAATAGACCACCAGTTTCGGGTAAAAATGAGAGATCCATAGAGCCAGTTTCAAAAAGTTATTAGGTGGTTAAGTACGTGTGCCATGTTAAAGTAAATGGAGGCGAATTTGGTCACGCATACACTGGCACCTAATAACATTTACAGTTATTTCTGTGGTACAACACGTATTCACAGATAGAAAAAGAGGCGGAGCTACTTATTTCAAAACTGGCTCTATGGATCTCCCATTTTTGCCTGAAGCTGGTGGTCTATTCTCTCTGGTTTGTGGATTTGGCACTTGCTACCCCAAAAGTACAATCATATCACTATTTCAAGAAATTTAACAATATCCCTTACGTTTAAATCTCAACCAATCACGTGTAGGGCCCTTAAATTAAGTGTAGCTCAGATATACTCGGACCTAGACAAAAGTGATTGGAATGACTCAGACTGCGAGCCCTTGGCCTCGTTAATTCATAGTAAATAACATTTAAATTAATGACATTATTACTTTTTTGTTTTCTTTTAAATTGACCTAAAAAGTATCGTTTCTTGCAAAGAAATTCGTACGTGTCCCACCCGTGACAAACGTTGTCCCACCCGTGACATTTACATTTTTATTTATTTTTTTTGTATTAAGACAATAATTTTTATTTTTATTCGCTTTTTGTTATAGTACCTAAGAACGTTTTATGTAAGAAACAAAAGGTTTTAAATAAATATGTGAAATAAATTCGCAGAATTTCTGTAATAACATTCACTGCTCGGAAATCATGTCTTTTATTTGTCCCATCCGTGACAGAAAAAAAGATCTTGTCTATTTTCAAAATAAATTAAGATGGCGTATTTTTCTTTACGTTAAAAATTAACTAACAAATAGAACTATTGGTTTAATGAAAGTCTATGTAGATTTGATACAGCAATGTATAAAATTTGAAAAGGAAACAACAAATTTATTATACAACTAGCTGTACCCGCCCAGCTTTGCCCGTGCACAGGAATTGTATTGCTTATGTCTTAGATAATAATGTTCTTTTGTAAAATACGAAAAATGAGAATAAATCTGGAATTTTCTTTCTGCTTCAACCTGAAATATACAGCAATACGAAAAAAAAACAAAAAAAGAATCATGAAAATCATATAAGATGTTTTTTGTATGGGAGGCGTCACCCCCGTTTGTCCAATTTTAGCGTGGCGATATCGATAATGGATGTAATGTATTGGATATATAATGTGCACCCGCTCTTCATCGCCCTCCCTCTCCTTGATCATGCTACTTGTTTGTAATGCTGTATTTCCTTTCCTTTGTTTCCCTCTTCCTATGGAATCCGAACAACTACCTACCCCAACCCTACACTGTTACCATACACCATATCGAATGAAATTCTGAAATGAAACCTGTTTTGAATTATATGTACGTCTCTTCTCTTATGAAGATTATTAATATAGCCCGTCCCAACTTAAGTGAAAATTTCTTGCGCAGGTCTCTTCACATTAGGGATTTTATTCTCTTACCTACAACAAAACTACTTTTCCAACCAGAAGTACAGCTAAAAAAAATATGTGCGCATTTCAAACCAATTTCAAACAACAAGCATACCCCTGCTCGCGAAGATTATCTCACTCGATCGACGAGCGAGCCATGACTCATGAGTCATGACTGATTGTCCACACAGCAGCAGCACAGCTCACAGCACCGTCGTTTGCCTATGCCAAAGATACACATTTACCCACCCCAAAGGAGAGGGAAATTTGCTGGGTGTTGCACTTCTCAAATAGCTATGTGTTGAGTAATGGCCGATTCACAATACAGCGAGAGAGCGAGACGAGAGCGAGATCGAGTCTAGCGCGAGTTGTCAAATAATTTCCAATCAAAGGAAATGCATGCACCAATACACAATGCGCGAGACGAGGCAACGAGTCCATTTCGGAAATTTGGAAAAATCTCGCCCGAGACACCGATGACATTTACTCTCTGAGTGGGAAGCGACGCCATTTTCATAGGAATGTACTTAAGGTTGGCACTTGTATTTTCTCAAGCAAACAGGGTGGCACTTTTATCGTTTTTTTTGTTATTATTTTGATACGGTTCGATTATTCTGAGAAATTTTTAAATAAGTCAGCGACAATGTTAGAACTTATTTTCCCATAATAATGAATGCGGTGAATAAGGGAATTTCGTATTTCTTTAAACAAACATTGCCGCGAAAATATATACGTTTTTATTGTGTTTCTTTTTGATTTCTTGGTTATTGGAGGTCATTTTCTTGAGCAAATTTTATTAGGATGTAAGACTAAGCTTTTTATAGGGATTCATTGGAACCTGTTCTGGAATTGACTAAGAAGTTCAACAGAAAACTACAGTTGTACGTACGTACGTACGAAAAAATTAATAAATTAATTTTCTAGAAAATGTAGACAAGATTAAACAACACGTTTTTGATTCGAAAAAAATCTTTTTTTTATTTGAACACACACCAAGCGAAACAGAATGTAGCAAAACAAAACGTTTTGTTTTCGTGTTTCGTTTGGTGTGGAATTTACGACTTGCTTTTAGACCAAGATTAAGTTCAGTCATTAAGTTTAAGTGCTCAAAAAAAGCAACAGAATTTTTTTCGGTAGCATTTTACTGATAGTTATAGCGACTGATGATAGCGACGCCTGAAAACTGCGAATTGGTTGTTTTTAGAATATTCAAACTGCATGCAATAGTGCTAAAAAAGCAATGAAAGTGCAGCTCTGTTTGGTAAAAAAAATCGAAGTGGCAATATGGTTTTGTAGTTTCAGTGGTCCCTCTATTCGTTGTCAGAAAAACTCGCCGACGTACCACGTTTCATTGTGAATTGCCGGACGAGGTTAAAGCGAGAACGAGGCGAGAGCGATTCTCGCCTCGCTCTCGTCTAGTTATCACGCCCACATTGTGAACGGGGCATAATGAAAGCCAGAGTTCTGAGTGACTTTACTATAACAGCGTCGAACCCACTATGTGTTTAAAAGGGTTTAAAGGGAATTTTCGGTATACTTTGCGATAAAGTAGAGAAAAGCATTAACAATTTCATGCGATCAAAAATCCTTAAGAGAAAAAAATTTACCTTAAATAAAGTGCTACTGCGCATGTTGGGATATTTCTTTTGCTTTGGGACGGACTATACTATACCCCATGCCATACTGCCGCACGCACCCCATCCCATACATCCCATCCCATACATACCTACATATACAAACTGACCACTGCGAAAACAAATAGTGTTGTTTTGTTTGTCCTGTTCCTGTTGCATCGCACGATCGTAAAAGTACAAACATCCATTTGTAGCAAGGTATATGTGTATGTACATGTACATATATATTTTCACTTCAAAAAATAGATACGTCATATCAGAATGAAATTCCTACTGCGTTGCGTGGAGATATGCGATAATGGATGTAATGTATTGGGTACATAATGTGCACCCTCTGCATCGCCCTCCCTCTCCTTGATCTTGCTACTTGTTTATAATACTGCATTTCCTTTCCTTTCCTTTGTTTCCCTCTTCCTGTGGAATACAAACAACTACCTACCCCAACCCTACACTGTTACCATACCACTTTCGAATGAAATTCTGAAATGAAACCTGTTTTGTATTATGCGTCTCTCGATCATAATATACATACCTACATATATAACTGACCATAGCACTCACTGCGAAAACAAATCAACCCTTTTCGAATGTATAGTATACGTATTGTTTTTGTTTGACGATCGCAAAAGTATAAACATCCATTTGTAGCGAGGTATATGTGTAGGTATGTATATATTTTCACTTCAGAAAATTCCTAAAAACTGTTCCTAAGGACGTAGCTATAAACGACCTATAGCCTATAGCAGTCTTACAGTCTTAAGGAACATTTTAAAAAAAGTTTCATCGAAATCTGTCCAGTAGTTTTTGAGTTTTTAGCTGACAAAGAAAAGTCCTACAGTTTTATTATATGTATAGATATAGATTGTCCAACCCTTGACGATGGAATACCCCATATCAAACATGAAATTCAAAATTTTACAAGGGTACCTATATTAGAAGGAGCATTTCCTAATTTCTTCAGAATTTTTGGACCCATAGATAAGAAATATCAAAATGACAACGTTCCTATTCCACACTGCGCGTGTTAAATAACCAAATAGGTGAGCAGAAGGCGGGATGAATGAACATCCGCCGTACTTACCGGATCTGGGGGTGGTTCAGGCACGTAGCCAGGGGGGGGGCTTGAGGGGCTGAAGCCCCCCCCGAAACGCTAAGCAAAAAATTAGAAACTAAAACTCCTGCAACCATTCAAATGCAAATATAACTTAAAAAATATCATTAAAAAACACGCACCAGAGAGCCGAAAAACTCGACTTCTAGGCATTTGTGCCTTATTTCCTTTGTAGAGCTCTTCAAATGCATCTCAATAAGTGAAGAAGAAATGAAGAAATAATGAGCAGAACGTGGGCGATGTCTTCGAAAGCATCAACACTTTTGGCAGCGATCCAAATAAGTGATTTCCTAGTAAGCCTCATTGTATGCGAAAAAATATTCAGTTTAACGCTATACCCTTATCAGTTTTCCTACAGGACAAATCATTACATTTCGTTTCTGCAAACAAACGCACAAAAGAAGTTCTGAATTCTCTTAAGAATATCTGAGAAAATGCCGAAGAATATTTCAGAGAGGCTTTTCAATCATAATCAGGAGGACTTATTTGAAGTTGAATTAAGAGTCCCAAGAATTTCATTGAAACAAACAACGCGTTCCAATCCAGAAACCTCTTCTACTGATGCCTATTTTAGAGTGTCTATACTGATTTCTTGCATAGATTCGTTAATACAAAATTTTACGGACAGATTCATGGTCAACGCACACGTTCTACCATCATGTGATGTCAAAAAAAAACCAAGACCCCTTCTGCTTTGAAAAAAATAATTTTAGTATGTTCGTTTAGGTGCATACGATTTAAAAAGTAATAAGAATCAGTGAATTGGAATATACAGGGTGTCACAGTTAAGCAGTATAATCCTTTAAGGGAAGATTCCTGAAGTTCCACCGAACAAAAAATTGTATGGCAGGAGGGTCTATTTTCACCATATTTCCCGTTTTTTTTTTATGAAATTTTTATCCTTGAGATTTTTTAAAAATTATGTTAAGTAACTTTTTTACATACGATCAACAGAATTTGTAGTAAACGCCGTTTTTTGTCAGACAAAAATGGTCGAAAAGATCCTCGATAGTTCTCTAAAATCAATTTTTTCTTTCACAGCACACCAGAAAAAAAACCCTTGGGTGTTAGGTAAGGAGATCTGGGTGGCCAAGGATTGGACCAAATCGACCAGTTTACCGTTCGTTAAAAGTATGGTTAAGGAATGGAGTTACCCCGCTGCTACTGTCACAAGGTGCACCACCCTGTTGAAAGAACATCGCTCTTCTCTGAAAAAGAAGAACACCTTCAAGCAGCTTCGGCAATCGTTCTCTAAGAAATTCAATGGAATTAACTGTTTTTGGAAGAACGTGCGGACCTACTAAAGTGTTTTCAAACATTTACGCTAAACTTCCTTTGAAATAAGCACACATTTTGAAGAAGTTGTTCAAAATAATTAAATTCTTACCTTTGATGTTGTGTGTATTAAATGGGGATTGGGGTCTGACCAATGGTGCAAATTGTGGAGGTTTATAGCTTTATAACTTTGTTAGTGAATTGCGCTTCGTCAGTCCACAGAATATTCTTGAGGAAGTGTCCGTACCGGTGCTAAATGGAAAGGGTGTAACCTATTACTCTGGAGAGTTCTGTGAATCCTGGTTCTGGTTCTGAAGTTCCAATTGCACAGCTAACCCTCGGACCTGACTAAAGGCTTAACTTCAACAGCACGCAAAATCCCACCCTCAATTTCTGCCGCCGCTGCGACTGAACGTCGTTTTTTTTATTTCGAGGAGCTCACCCGGTATCAACAAGGCGCTGATACGCATCAGTACCCGGCTACATGATGTACTACGATTTGGGTATCGGCGTTGGACTCCTATCTTGCCAACGAAGCGTTTCCATGGCAGAACCCGTTTACAAACACTATGTCCGCGTAATCACATTTTGAATACATTTTGTGGAGATCAAATTATCAATGTTCAGCTTTTTTTCAATATTCGACAATTGACTGACAATTAAAAAAATAAAAATTTATTAAGTAAACATTTTGAGAAAAAAACATTTTAAGTAAAACAAGTAAAAGTGTTATCATCGGCCTGGCCGATGCTTTGATACCCTCCACTGCATAAAAGGCAAGCAAAATGTTTGCCATGCGAGTTAGTATGTATTGTACATGCATGTGTCTAATGTGGGTTTTGCATGGGAGGTACCAGAACTACTTGACCGACATATCGTGTTTTCAACATACAGAGAGACGCACATGGGTCTAATAGTGGTTTTGTATGGGAGGTACCAGAACTACTTAACCGACATAGCCCATTTTCAATACCAACCTAACGACGGTAAAAAGAAGTCCTCTAACAAAATTTCATTCGCCTAGGTCGGTTCGTTTGGACGCTATCGTGTTTTCAACAGACGGACAGACGGACAGACGGACATGGCTAAATCAATTCAGAATGTGATCCTGATTCAGAATATATATACTTTATGGGGTGTCCGGTGACTCTTGGCGTTACAAATGTAATGGCAAAGTGAATATACCTTCCTGTGGAGGGTATACAAATGTAACAACAAATTTTCAAAATGTTGAGTTTAAGGAGCCATAACTAAGTGCATAAGACTTGTATGCGCTTCTAAATTGTTTTTTCAAAATGCACAAAACAATTTTTGTATCTCTAATAGTTTAGAAGTTATAGCGTTTTAAGTGGTAACACCTCCAAATTAGAGTTCACATGCTTTTGAGGGGCCATAACGGGAAATATAGTGAAAATAGACCCCCCCCCCCCTACCACACAATTTTTTGTTCGGATCCACTTCACGAATCTTCCCTTAAAGGATTATACTGCCCTGTATTGTTTTTTGTTTAAAGAATTCCTCGTAAGATTTGGAAGCAAGCCCCCCCCCCCGAAATAAAATCCTGGCTACGGCCCTGGGGTGGTTAACTCGGAAAGTTAGTTTAGCAACCAATAATGACAATGGGTGTTTTCGAAAATGTCATCTGCATCAAATAGCTTTTGCAGCATGTTTGAAACAGCAAGTTGCCAAAGTCATGTGTTCGGAAACGTCATCATAATCATAGCAAAACTGCATTAGCATGTGTTCGGTAATGCTGTTCTGCAAAGTTCAGATGTTCGTAAACGTCATTTTGCGTATCATCTGCCGTCCAGCGGCAGTGCATTTGCTCTTAAGTACAAAATAAATAAATAGAAATTAAAGGAAAGTGCGTGATATGTGGGAATGGATACGAATTCATCATCATTATCATGCTCAGCCTCAGAGGACTTTTAGACATTCTGAAGTGACTGTGTAAAGTTTCATCTTTGCATACTTAAAATAATTTTCTTTCTTTTCTGTGATATTTTTTTTAGATGTAAATACTGTTCATCATTATTAAAATTGTGCATCAAGTTGTCCAACAAAATTTTTTTTATATACCTAAGGGTTGAATTTGTTCATGGTAGTGTTCGGAAACATCAGGCTGCACTTGCAGAAAACAAAAATCGTTGACCCGACACAAGTCAGCTGCACAAAATGGCATTTGCAAAGACCGAATTTTTTTTTGCATTTCCGAAAACACCCAATGAATCGTTAATTTCTGCCATTAAAGCTACCTTCGGAGAAGTTTACCAAATTATTGAAAGAGACTAGCTATAGAAACAAAATCCAAGCCGATTTTATGAAGTTACAGTAGACACTCGATATAGTGAATTAATAAAAACCAGGCCTGTCCACTTTATCGAAATTGTTCACTATTCAAACGGGGGTTTTTAAATGTTTACCAAACCTTAACTTGATATACCTAAATAAATTCCTTTTTTTTACTTTCGATATTTTTTTTTAATTCAACTGTTTAAACTAAGAAAAAACAAAAAAGCATATAAGTTTTTATTAAAAAAAAAATTGTTTCAATCTATTAAAAACACAGAGATAAAGATATTTTTTTAGGAACACAGAGATAGCTAAATATATTTTTTTCAATAATGACAAAATTACAATTTTGAAAAATAATTTGTCACCTTCATTTGTGTCTTCTTTAAATTTAAATTTAATAGCATTGCTTATAGAAAAATAAAATAGTCGACACAAGAAGTATATGTAATTTGATAGTTTATTATTGATATTAAGTTTTAAGGAAAGTGTGTCACAGTAATTTTTAATATTGCAAAATTGAATGCCGACTATAATGAACACATTTTTTTATTACTCGGTTATCATTTTTCTACAGCCACAGCACTTTCGCTTGCCAGGTTTCACATATGATTCTAAGGCCTACCTACTTCATACGTAGCTACATTTTGGTAGGCGCAAATGCGACTTTGCCGCTCCGTGGACAGAGTTTCGTTGGTTTTTATGCAAGTTGAAAGGAAGCTGCAAATGACGAAAGCGTGCGTATGAAGCGGAGCTACGTTGAAAGTGGGAATAACTTAGAATGAGATCGACGTTCTTGATAGATTGATCTAAAAGAACGCATTCGCTTAGTTATTGGCTGCTGCGAAGTGAAGTGCTAGATTCATTTATTGACAGCGGAAATAAGGAAATCTATATACATACAATCATACATACTACATAGGCAAGTAGCTGTTCTCAAAATACAAAAAATTAGATTATATTTACATTACAACTAGCTGTACCCGCCCGGCTTTGCCCGTGCACAGAAATTGTATTGCCCCTATGTCCAATTTTGACCAAACTTCACAGAAACCGTATATAGACTAATACCAAAGATGTGTGAAAGTTTGGTTAAAAACGGCAAATGCGTTAAGGCGTGAATCGACGACAAACATTTTAGGGTTCAATTTTTATATACCTATATATAGATAATAATAATAACTTACTTTAACTTTATTTACTAAGATGTCCTTGCTCTAGAGTTAAACCATCTCACAAATGACATGATTTATCATACATTCTCACGATTACTAATTACGTGATTTATACGCGTTCTATTCTTAATTACGTATCTGTCATCGGAAATATTCACAAAATAAAATGGAACATACCTTTTCAGCAGCAGCTGAACAAATAAAACAAACACACATTTTTATTAAATACATTATAATGTAATTAAAAATGTTTTTATTCATATTGTCTGACATGTTCCCAAAGCAGCAGTATTTAAGCAAGAATAGGAAAAGACTAGATCTTCCTCCTGGAACTTTCAAAAGAAAAGTTTTATGAATTGACAAACGCCTTTTGTGATTTTTCTAAATCACGTTGGTGGGGTCATTGTATAAGTCGCTTTCGTATTGGTTTAATTGCATTTTGGTGGTGCATGACGAAACTATTACAAATAGTATTAACAAAAGAATCGGTTCTTCATATCTGTTCGTAAATTATCTTTAGCCAACACAATGTTTGTCTAAATTTTGTCAAAATCCATAAATTTTGTTGGAAAATCCACAAGCCAGACTAATGAAATAACTTCTGGATTAACTGAATTCATCTTTCATTTTTAAAAAGCTATCAATTTAAGTCTTTTCCCGCAAAACCCATTCACATTCAACTTAACAATGCTTACCAAGTTGACTCGCACTAATGAAGTGTTGGCGTGCCACTATTAAAAATTAATTTCAGTACATATTCAAAATATATATTTTTACATTTTTACATTATACATAATAATGTACGTGTAGGCGCATCGATAATGGCGCTATACTCTTGGAAAATGCAGTAAAATCAAAAACGTGTTCTACACATTCCTCCGCTGAAGTGAAATATTCGATTATGCTCGTTTAAATGCAAATGCCTATTGACTGCGTTCCCCAATATCACTCCCACTGACAATAATGTCATTATACACGTAAGCCAACAACACTCTGTTATATTCATATGCTTGGAGATACATACCTAAAAGGTAACCAGTTTGGACTTTTCAATTCAATTGTATGATGTATAATGACAATCTTGTAAAAGATCCCCTGATAAATTCTTTCATTTCCTCGTCATATCTTATTAATGACGAAAATGACCATAAAACTTCCTCCAACAGCTTAACCCTACAAAGTGCAGCAATCATATCCAAATAAAACCGGATAAATTTAAGGTAGGAAAAAAATTAAAATGGGAAAACCGTGCCAGAAAATAATTAAGATACTTAAATCCCACATCGTTTGAAGCGCCATAAAAACACTAGTATCTGCCAGTCATCTCTTTGCATCTACCACCGCCGCACTATATACACCATAAAAATACCACAAAGAAAAGTTTCTTATTTTCAGGCCCGAAGCAAAATGCATCAAGAGAAAACAATAAGGAAAATGAGCATTTTTCGTAAACGAATTCATTCACCTGTTTGACCAGTCAGCTGCTGCTGCTGCCAAAGATTGGCACATTTCATTAGCCGAATGTAAAGAGACTGATGCACTGCAGTGACCAGTAGTGCACTCACCGCGCCGCGTCGTCCTATAGTAGTAGACACTCTCAGTCTCTGTTTCAGTGGTGATGCTTATAGCCTTTTGCGGATTCCAAGTGAAATTAAATTTTCTTTTTATAGCCGCAATATTGTTCCGGCAAATAAAAAACGTTAGAAAAAAACTTGAAAATCCATTTTCTACGATCTACTGTAACGGAAACGAAAATGTTGATAAGACAGCGATGTTAAGCTATTGCCAAGCACGTAACCATGAGTGCGACCAGTCGTAATATATTTCACTCGTAATTAGTGTTAGGAAATAAAAAAAAACTGTTTTCTTTTTGTCGTTTTTGTTTGCGGAAAGCGTGTAATTAAATTAAATAGAAATTAAAAATGGATATGTGTTCCAAATCAGAAAGTTCACCTCATTTAAGGGCTTCCTCTGTACGGAAGTTAGTCAACTACTTAATAAGGTGCTTACCAAACGCTTAAAGATGCAATAAAAACAAAACAAAAAAATAGTTGGCAACAACTTTTACTTAAATAGAGACACGCTTTTGTTTAATAATTTATTATTTTTTATTTAATTATTATTATTATTTATTATAATTATATATTTAATTTGTTTAATTTATTAATTAATTAAACAAATTAATTAAGTTAATGTTTAAATTTAAAAGCGTTAGCCGATATTACAACAATTTCGATAGTTACTCTGGGGTTTTAATTCTTATCAAATGACATCAACCCAAAAACGTATGTTAAAGGGAGAGATTAATTTTATTAAGGATTTTTGATTGTTGACAACACTACTACCAGTTTATTATATGCCCAGATGGTCAAATAGGTGTGTGGCCTTTTCTGGTAGTCACCACGGTTTTTTTTTTGTATTAAATATATACTTAACAGTTATTTTGTAATCAAAAATTGCAACACGAATTTCCATTTCATGCAAAGTAATAAAACCGTTAAAGACACGTCATGTTTATTACAAATTGAGCGGTTCATTTATTTGGGTTGCAATAAAATGTTGGGTTGGGGTCGAAATTCTGGCGAGGTCAAAATTATTTATTCAAAATTCTGTTTTACAAAATTCTGCTTTCGAAATTCTGCTTTTCAGAATTCAGCTTTTCAAAATTCTGCTTTACAAAATTCTGCAAATAATAAAAAAAGGTTTGGAAAATGTTCAAAAGCGCGCGCTTTTTAACATTTTCCAAACCTTTTTTTTATTATGTGTAAAACATTCTACCTACCTACTCCGAGATAGTTTTTTCTAGATTATCCGGGTTTTTCATCCTTATGAGGAAATTCGGAAATTCGAAATTAACAGAGCTTGAAAGTGTCAAGTGAATTCAGAAAAATATGATTGTAACGAAGTATATTTTGTCGCCAATAATTCGGGGCCCAAGAAAAATTTCCAAAATCCCAGAAATTGATTTTATTTATCTCTTCCCCTTTCCCACCAATTGGAATTAGAAGTTGGAAAAATATGGCGAATTTGACTAAGGAAATACTTCTGTTTTTAGATTTGAGTTTAGTCAACTTCTTTTTTCAACAGTTTCATGTGCCAGAAAATCAGCCGATAATAATTACTCAGCGCAAATGACACATGGCCTTAAAACATGGATGTAGCTACCGCAATAGTACGCGCATTGTGGTCCTAGTTTTGTACTCTTTTTTAGATCCTATTTTGTCCGGGAAAGTTTGCGATTTTCATGCTCGATAACCACTTTCTTCAAATTATTTCTGGCAACCCTAGCGTGGATGGATATAATATGTATTATTGTGATATATGTATTATTATTATACTGCAATTATGAAATAATTTGTCATTTTTTGGCTGTTTTTTTTGTGTGTTCCTGGTACCCACCTGTGTACCTTCTTTATATGAAATATATTGTAAGTTGTTGACAAAGTTGAAAAATATTTGTTTTCTTTAAATTCGTAAATTGAAAAAAAAAAACAGAATTAGCAGAATTTATTTGTTTAAAATATTGCCTGTCAGAATTTTGCAAAGCAGAATTTTGTTTGCTGAATCTGTAGATATAATAGGTACATGATAATAACTTTCAAATCCTAGAAGTTAGGTATGTACTTAACAATGGAGCAGGGGCTCACAGTCAATCGCTGAACACCTTCTCATCTATTTTACACATACGGCCATACGAAATGGAGCACCTGCTCCGAAAAGTTTGGTTTGTAGCAGATGCTCCGTTTTATGCATAGATACCACCTCCTAGACCTAGACTCTTTATACGAGTAGTATGTAGTTGTTTAATTTAATTTAATTTTAATTTTATTTTAATTTTATTTTAATTTTATTTTAATTTTATTTTATTTTTATTTTTATTTTTATATATATATAAAACAAAGTGGAAAAAACTGTATGTTTCCCTCTGTAGCCCGTAAATTTCAACCAATTTAGTTGATTTTTTTTTTATAATGTCGGTAATTACGGTGGTCGGGTAATAGGCTAAACAAATTCAAAATCGGACAAAGGGGCGTGGCACCGCCCATACAAAAAAAAACATTCAAAATCGTATATCTCGAAAACCACCGAATGGATTGAGCTCAAACTTATAGATAATCTTAGGTATTGGCCATGAAGTGTTCCTGTGAAGATTGGTCAAAATTGGACAAAGGGGCGTGCCACCTAAAAAAGGGGAGTGGCACATCCCATACAAAAAAACATTCAAAATCGTATACCTCCTATACAAAAAACATCTTCTATGGGGTGAAACTCGATAACGTTATATCTCTATAACCGCTGAGCCGATTTTCATGAGTCCTTTTTTGTTTTGTTCGTATTGCTGTATTTCAGGTTTAGGCAGAAAGAAAGTTCCAGTTTATTCTCATTTCTCGCATTTTACGAAAGAACCTCTGTGCACGGGCAAAGTCGGGCGGGCACAGCTATCTCTATAATATATAAAAGAAAGTGGAAAAAACTATATGTTTCCCTTTGTCGCCCGTAATTTTCAACCAATTGAGTTGATATTTTTTTTTAAATGTCGGTAATTACGGTGATCAAGCGATAGGCCAAAAAAATTAAAAAATTAAAATTGTAAAAAGCAATAAAAGGCCTGGCGAAGCCGGCGGGGGTTCAGCTAGTTGTTTAATATGGGAGAAAAGTCCACTGCCAGGAGGTAGAAAGATCGTTGGATCTAGCTTAGCCAAGTTTGTCATTTAACAACCAAATCGTTTTGCACAGTAAAGGACTATAGTCTATAATGCACAAATTGAAAAAAAAAAACGCTAGCACAATCCGAAGAAGATGCCAAAATTCGAACCTACAGGAAAGAAAGAGATAAATTTGTCAAAAATCGTAGAAGTTTGGACTGACCTAAAGGAGTGAAAAAATAGCAGTTTTAAGTGGCCAAAAAGAAGAGAATATCACACCCGGAACGCGGAAGCTATAATGAAAATCGTCAAATACTAATTCGAATACAATATCTAATTCTAACAGAACTTTGTCCAAGTGTAATTTCTTTACTGGACACTACATGCACTCCAAAATCAGTGTTTCCAATGGGTTGATTTAGGCCTAAGTGACCTCTCATCGACACGATAGTAATTTTCAACTAAAAAAAACGCGCAAAATTCACTTAAAGGATGTAATGAATTGCTAAATTATGATAAAAATGTAACAAATATTAATGTATTTAAAAAATAAGCCATTGAATTTACGAGAGATATGTTACTTAAACAGTGAACAAAAAAATGGAAATGGTTTAATTATGTAAAATTGTAAATTTGTTAATGATTGGCCTAGCAGTAGCAGAGCCAACTAATAAAGCGTCCGTCTATCTAAAAAACAAATATGATTTTTAAACAGGAGCCATATTTTCACTCTACTTGTCCTAGGAATAAAATACTTATAAAATTCATGTGGTATTTCCTTTCACTTTCTTGTCCTTTACGAATCGTTGACTAAAGTCACTGCTTCTATATCTACATACGTTTTTTTCTAGATTATAAAATGTACAGCTTACTTCTGGTGCTATTAATGCACATACTAATTGCATTAACGAAAATAACGAATGACTTTAAAACGAAAAGATTCCTGTCCTTGAGAACGTACTGTCACCGCGCACCTCTTTAGCAAAATGACCGCTGCGAGGCAGTCTTCGATATTTTACTAGCATTCACGCTGTTTCAGAAATACAAGGAAGTAATTTGCCAGCAAGATTAAGATTAAGACTACCAAGAGACTACGACGTAAGGTCATTGAATAGGATATTATATCTGCGCCAAAGACGGTGTGTTTATCCGCATGGTCTTTGTGTTGTGCAATAAATAAACACTTGCTCGTGGGCAGAACGTAATCAGTTTTTTTTCCACGAGAAAACTTTCAGTGCTTGCCTACATTACTACTTCCGGCTAATGCACTTATTTTGAAGAAAGACATGTTCACACTCTGCCCTTGCATAGATACTTATTTTTGTAGTAATAATGCTAAAACACAATCTACCACTTGAAATGAAATGACTCTTGCGTCTTGTCAAAGTTCATAGCAAAAAAAAAAAAAAAAAAAACGGTCAACGATCTGCGTAGGAGATCACGAAGATCACCATCTATAGTACAAAACTTTACCCAACAACTCACACCACACTTTAGTCCGCCTCCAGTAGGTGAATTTATATTATAGATGAAAAAAATAACACCAAAAGAGATAAATAAAAGAACAGCTTTTGTAAACATGCTTAATGGTCCCGCACTTGTGCTTCCCACGCGCCTACAGCCTCTTTTGGGTGAAATTAAATGATACGTGATGCTACAGCTACCCCAAACCATTTTCCTCGCCGCGCCAATGTCTTCTTAAATCTTTCATCCGCCCACAAGAAGCCCTCCGTCGCGTTCGCCTGACTGACATCTGGAAGCAATAAAATTAAAAATAAAACTTGTTTCCTTTAAATCTGTTTTGTCATTCAAATTTAACCTTACACCTGACCCAAATGTGTGACCATAAAGTTACCGGCATCGGAATAGCTCGGCGCAAGTCATATACTTGTTTGTTAAAACAGATAAGAAAAGCCTACAACTTCCGGCTGAAATTTCAATTACCCACCATAACCATTAGATCTTGAAAGCGGCACGCTATACCGAAAGTGTATAGAAGACATTTGGTGACCTGCTTTTGTGGGTAAAGTATCGCGAATTCTTCATGGTGTGCACTAGTTCTGTTTATCTCCGTGCGTCGTCGGTAAACAAAAAATCTACGAGGAAGTTTGCGTACTATAGATACGTGTACTGCCTCTTAAATGAGCGCAAGACGCACAAGAACCGTTTATCTATTTTTAAGTTAATGTGCGTGGTAGTGTGGTATATTTATCCGACGCATTGAAGCCCCTAATTAAATCAATTAGAAACTCTCTATAGTCGTCGCCCCAATTTGGCCGGTTCCCCGGAAAAGAGTGAAAACTTCAAATTCGATAATTGATCAGCGCGGATCGTTGCTGCTTGGTTTTTGTTGCGTTTCTGCGTGACTCTGACTTTTTGTTCGATTCAATTACGCAATGTGTTTTGTGTTCGTTTATGGTAGGCCAGTTCGATGTAATGTGTTCCAACACATTAAATTTTGGAATGGTTCAGAGCACATTCACAATACATATTTAGGCATGTTCGGAATAAATAAAATTGGTACAGCCAAACAGGAGCCATACTTGGCGATGGTGTGGAGATTGATTGATCGATTTAAATGTTTTCTATCGCATTGTATAGAAATTTGTTGGGGTCTAGTGATTTTTTTTGTAATGTAAACTATCAAGAGTGTTAGATACATATGAGATAACAGATATGTTCGGAGAAAACATCTAAGCAATTTAAGTTGTGGTGTGTGTGTGTGTGTGTGCTTAAAAATGGAGGCGTGCGTCGATGCCAATTTGATTTATTTTTAATGATCTTGACTTTAGGAGCATATTTATCATCACCTCATCTTAAAGTAAGAACTTGTATTAAAGATAAATTAGGTAGGGAAGATGTAACGACTTTCGGCTGGAGTCGTTCATAATAATAAATCACATCACTTTACTAAGTGACCTTTGACAGCACCTAAGCTGTTCTTAAATGTTTCCTATATTTGTTTTGTAATCAGCACCGTAAGCGGAATATAATTGTTAACGGTGGAAGTACTAATTTGCAAAGAACGATATGGATGACCTCGACCTTAACTATCTCATTCATTCATTCATTCATTTTCAATGTCCCGCTTATCCATTAAGTAGGTCGCGTGTGTAGGTTGCTCAAGTAGACCCTCCATAGCTCTCGATCCTCCGCCATCGACTCCAAATCATCAAGGGCAATCCCCATAAGGGTAGAGGAGAGATTATGGACTTGAACTTGAACCATCTCATCCTGGGTCTACCTAGAGGATGCCTGTCCCATCGTACGGATGTATCATACTCCCAAGCCTTTTCAAGCTTCTTCCGGGACGAAAACCACACTGCTCATCTCCTAATCGTGCCTCGACCTCTGCTCTGCAACGCGTTTCCAGCATCTCGGCAAAGACTTTTCCGGTGGGACTTAAATATCTATTGATTCCAAAATACATTAATTCGTCCAGAAAGGTAGCATTCTCCTGATATATGGAAGCGAGCAAAAAGGCGTAGCTATAGCTAGTTAGCTAGGGCGCCTTTCTACGAACCACACATAGGCAGTTAAATCTTTAGTCGGTCGTTTGTGATACCACATGGATCAACAAAATCGGTGCAATTAATGAAGTTACTCCAGATTTGTCAATTCATTCATGGCTTGATTTTTAAACTGGAGCTTTGGTCTTCGAATTAGTCTCAAACCTGGGGGCTGAGTGAAGATCCCCTTAGCTGGAGCTTTATTATGAATTTACTATGTGTGCCTGCGCCAAAGTAGTCGACAAGTTTTGCCTTTTTTGGCTACATCCACATCCCATAGCCAAAGATTTCCCGAAAGTATATTTTTTCATCCGTTCCTTACAGACCAAACATTGGTGGAATCATTATTTTTTTTTTTTCAAGGAGCTCAGTATCAGCTCACCCTTCTTTGTTATTATGCAGCATTCGGCGTCATAAAGCCGAATTAACAGAATAAGTTTTCTTCAGAACCTACATTTCGTCTTTCGAGACAGAAATTTTGAACAACCGAAGTATCAGTGGGTTGCTAGGGTTATTCTTCGCTAGGTCTCATTCTTGGAGTTGTTGTATACTCAGTGATGTCATTTAATACCAACCAATGTTGACTGTTTTAAAGGCACGCCGCCAAGGGACGAGAAAGCCTATATTGCGCCCCACTTGGAACAGCCAATGATGTCCATATTGTTCCCATACCACAGCAAATAAACGGATCTGTTAAATATGTATTGTGCCTTGCGTATTGAGACCTGCCCTGTGTATTATCTGCTCCATACCAAGATTAAAAAGTGACATAATAGCCGTTTTTTATTATCAGCGTGATCTGATCCGGATCAGATCATGAAAATAAAACAAACTGGATCATTGATTGAGTTGTGGCAACACACATATAAATATAAAATTCAATACCAATTATGACAAATTTCGTATTGCTACCAGCCATCTTGCAGCCACACGGTACAATGTGACGTCACAATGCGATGATTTTTCCATTGCACTTGCTCATATTTGAGTTTGACATTTCGCTTATTGTGTCGGGGTGTTACCATATGAATACAAATCTGCATACATTTAGCATTGAATATTTTTTTTTGTGAAACTATGTTCAAATGTTATGTTCAAATATGCATCATAATTAACCGTATTGTACTGCTAATATTTCCATTCATATTTCTGTGCTATATAGCGAAACAAAACATCTCGAAAGTCGGAGTAGTAACTTATTCGAATTTGAAAAAAATTCTAATTGATTTTTTGTGTTGTTAATTGTGGTTCACATTTTGGTCTGGCAAAACAGGGGTTCTCCTCTCGCATCTTGATAGCCTACCCTGGCTTCGGCTACCTCTTTGATGAAATTAAATGCTAAGGAAGCAATAAGCTATTTTATAGTGACGGCATGCAGTGCCTTCTATAGTGGTTTTCTATGATAAACGAAGGAATATCTACAACATCGCCAATAATATGACAGATCTGGACATTTCTCATAGCTGATTTCCCGTGAAGACGAACTCATGATGATGTGATATATATTAGGTACTTATAACGCCCAATACATATATAAACTTCCGTCCAATGAAAGTGCACGGGCATGGGCCATTACCCATTAGTGACAGACCGGCAAATGGAAACAGTTCAATCATCATTCATCACCCTTCCAAAGAAGAGTAAACGGCTTAGCTATTAACATTTTGAATTTGTCTGCAACTCTACTTTTCTGCAATCTACTAAAGCTGCATGGTATTTTTGACTACTTACTGATATTTCGAATGCAGAAAAATACTACGAAGGACAAATAATATTATTGACATATCACTTCAAACACCATAACTTAACGGTGTTGTTCACCTTCTTCAACATTTTCAATTAAGCAAAGCATGACTGAAGATCAACGCAGCTATAGATAAAAAGATAAACCTTACTGCTTCAACTTCACCACTCAAACAGCATGTTGCACTATATTTAAGAATATAAATAAATTGCTTCATCCCAAGCGATCGTATATACTTAAAACTGTACGTACCTACCTACTAATTCATTTAAATTTATTTGCGTTACATTTCCAATACTACACGGCACCTTATCCTCTCTATCGAATTAAGAGCGTCAATGCACTTTATTAGGATCGATTGAGCAGACGGTGTCCATCCACCGATTGTGGTTCTTAATTTGTTGAGTTTTCACTTCTTCACCGAGAAAGATGTTCTTCTCATTTTGAATGAGAAATACGGTTGATTGGCCGAGCATCACAGTGTAAAGCAGCTAAATTTACGATTAAAAATTAGATTTAGCTAAGACAAAACAGAAGAAGGAAAAAAATACGATAGCGTAAACAACAGAAGGTGAAGATCGCTTGGATGTTTATAAACATGCATTCACGACCAGACCCTTTGATTCTAAAAATAGCATACGTGCGCATTGAAAGACAGACAGGAAAACGCCGGCGGCGTACGCCAATTCTAAGCTATAAATTATCATACCATCAAGGAGTATGTCATGTATTTTAAGTGTTATGATTTGTAATACGATGAGCTTCATAATGTCACTGGCGTTGAATTTATGGGTTTGACATGGAAATGGTATCCCTACAACCTTCCTGCTATAGGGGTTATTTTATACCGGACATCAATTTAGATCAATTTTCAAAGAAGACTATTAAGTGGTTGATGTTCAGTACCAAATTTACGACAGATGTGCACATGAACATAAATAATCCCGATCCCGACTAGACATTAATTATTTTAAATGTCCAACACGAAATTTACTGTCGATCTGGGAGATTCTCCACGATGAAATTCCATCGGCACCAACCAAAGCAATAAAGTCGAACTGAAGCGCATAAGCAAAAGAAGCGACAGCTTTTTTAAGTCCATTAACATACAAATTCCTTCCTTGCAGCATTTTGAACCTGCTTACGAACGATTCTTAATATTTCCCACACCCACATCCCGTAAGAAAATTACAAACAAAAATATTAAATTTCACTGTTGATTTAGGTATTTGAAGTAGGCACTCTTCTTTGGCCCGCATAGTTCTTCTGTCAATTCAGCTGAATAATTAAAAGTCGATATTATGTAGGTATGAATTTCAATTAATAAGGTTATAGTCATTAATGAATTCCATATTTAAAATGTTTGTTATTGAATGCTATTCCCATTCGAAAAAAGGTTCTTAGATCTTATACACTAAACTCGGGGAACTTCAAAAGGTCTACTGAAGAGTGAAATGAGGTCAATGCTTCCGACAGGCTATTTAACAAATGCATTAAGATGATAACATTCGTTGGGAGCAATTTATTACTTTGATGACAGGAATGTAAAATAGGAATTCTTAATCAGATTTCATATAAAGCCTGTCCAAAATTATTACACAATCAGGGCTGTAAAAGAGTTTTAGTCGAAAACAGTTTAACTGCAAAACAATTGCTTTTAGAATTCTCTACCAATTCTTAACCTTAGGATATCAACAGGGGTGATACACCACTCTTTCCAAATAAATGTATCCATTCTTCATATTTTTGGAACCAATTCCAAAGATACCAATTTTCTCAGATTGCGCATAAGTTCAATTCAATTCGCATAGTCTTAGCGCTCAAAATTGGTTGAAAAACATTAATGACATTGACTGTAATTTTAGTTTTCGAATTAAATCGATGATCTGTTGAAATCGGCGATTCCGAACGTTTTAAATAATTTTAGATATATGTTCTTATTTCTTTAAAACTGCAGAGTCCTTTTATGTTATATGTATGTGCAGTTGAATATTTGTGGAGTACATTTCATAATTCGGTTTCAATATTATTTTGTTTTAATCAGCTGCAATAAACGAATAAGGCTCTAACATTTTACCTAGTACATTAGAACTTACAAAGTTAATAGTTAGCGATCTATGCACAGCCTCAATTTATAGAGCAGTGCAAAATAATTGAAAATAATTTCGAAGTCTTAGATTGGCTTCTAAAAGAGATTTCACTCAAATGACGCGATAAACAAAATATACATGCGCGAAAGTACTTTTTTAATTCTGAACTCAAAATATCAATACTTCGCCTTGTCGCTCTTTTTGACTTAACGGCTCTTTTTGACTTAATACATAAATATTCCCATAAGATATAGTTTCAAATATCGAAATCGGGGAAAGATGTATTCAAAATAGGGATTACCTATCCATATCTCGAAAACGGTTTTACGATTTTTATGAAATTAAGAGTAGACCAAGCTGGGATTAATTCCATGATACTTCTTATCGGTGAGAATGCTTAGCATTAAGCCAAAGAAATATTTTCATAAATCTTTTTTGAGGCAATTGGCATTACAACTTACTGAACCCCATATGAGGCGAGCGCCGATTACAAACAAATTCACCTCGAGAATTGTGTCCTAATATTCAATCGGTTCTAGGAGACATCCAGGAATCCAGGAGCAAAATTTTAAAGAACCCACTTTAAAATTAAAGAAGCAATTAAAATGTGTCATTTATCCAAGAAAAATGAATACGCGCAAAATGCGGGTTGCCAATGTCTTCAGAGCACCGCAGGCAAATTTACATAAGCTTTTTTTTAATTTAACAAAAAAAACTTTTTCGTAAATTTTCCCAAAAATTTAATTAAATTAATTTTTCTTGTTAAATACATTGGGGTGACAGGTCACCCCTGTTGCTATTCGCGTATGGAAAACGTGTGTTCCTATCCTAAGGTTAATATTACGTTTTTATACAATAACTATCGGATTCAGCAGACGTTGTCTTGCTCAAACATTTGGGAGGAGTCCAGTGACTTACACACGTACAGAAGCATTATATGTACATTTATGTATTTAATTCAGTCGTTTGAATTTGAATACGGCATAAGGCTAGCCGCACATTGGATACGATTTCGTACATTAAAAGTGGATGTAGAAAAATGTATTTACTTGGTTTATGGACACAAAACGGGGTATGGGACACGGGACACTGTTTATTTAACAGAGAAAATCGTATTCAGTGTACGCACTCAATTCGTGCGATCATATTCATACGTGTAGGTAACTTCCGTCGGTAATAATAATTGACTTTCGAATGTTATATTATTAAAAAAGGTCCCGATCATCTGTCACCAATTTGAAATCATCATTGGAAATCTGCATACGGGTAGAAGGGAATATGTTGGAGTTGATTTAATCTAATCTAGCGCTGGGCCTGGTTGGTTGGTTGGTTGTAGTGGCGGTTTAGGTAGAAACCCAAGTAGCCCTAAGTGCCGTTTTGTTATCATTTGACCTGGTTGTTGTAGGTATGTCGAAGGGTAGTTTAGATCCAGCCTGTGGAATTCAAAAAGGTTATGAGTTCTTTGATGTTATTCTTCGCGACTTCCTCGAGGGATGTGAAGAAGGGTTTACCCAGAGCTCGCTGTCTAGTCCTAGCTAGTGCCGGACAATCGCATAGGTAGTGAATGAGGGTTTCTTTTTCGGTTGCGTCGTTACAAGTGCGACAGTGTGTATTATGTGGGATGCCTAATCTGACTGCATGGTCCCCTATAGGCCAGTGGCCTGTGGTAATCGCTGTTATTCTGGCTATATCTTTACGTGCTTTACTCAAGAGGTGGGATGTTCTGTCCCTGCTATAATTTGGCCACACACTTCTGGATATGGCGCAATTTGTTAGCCTCCTCCATCTGAGATTGGCTTTCGATAGGGATTCTTCGGAAATTTTTGCTTTGACTACTCCTATTGGAATTTGGACCTCTTCCGCAAGTGAGCAGTGGAGGCTTGAACCTTGCCTGGCCAGCTCGTCAGCCCGTTCGTTTCCATAAACGTTGCTAGGGCCTGCAACCCAGATTAGGGTAATCCGGAACTGATCAAGCGAGGCCAATTCCTCTCGGCATTCTAATACTAATTTTGAGTTTATATTGACTGAGGCGATAGCCTTGATCGCAGCTTGACTGTCAATGAATATGTCTATCTTTTGCCTCGGAACTATGTCCGTGTGTATTTTGATTAGGCGACAGGCTTCACGGATAGCAAGTATTTCCGCCTGAAACACACTGGCTGTGTCCGGGAGTCTGAAGGATTTTGAGATGCTCAGAGACTCCGAAAATACACCCGCACCTACTCCACAGTCCATTTTTGAACCGTCAGTGTAGATTGTTAAATTCGAGTCCCTGTTCACCCGTCCGTCCTGCCAGTCTAATCTTGAAGGGAATTTTACTTCGAAGTGCTTTTTAAAAAGTATTCTGGGGGTAATGTAGTCCGTTGAGGGTGGTACTAGCTCTCTTGATAAAGAAAGCAGAATATTGCTATGTCCGTAGGGTCTCGCATACCAGCACCCGGACTCTCTGAGTCTTAACGCGCTATGTATTACGATGTTTGTGATATGGAGGTCTAAGGGTAAGAGATGCATAAGGACTGTGAGGGCGTCTGACGGCGTTGACCGCAGGGCTCCTGTGGTGCCTATGCATGCCGTTCTTTGTACTCTGTTTAATTTAATTTAATTTTGGTGGGGGCATAATGCCCCCATTTATTAGGCTTAGTACAAGCTAGAAACAACAAACTTACAATACTAGAACTAAAAACTAGGACTTATAACTTGGACTTAAAGCTAGGGTTTAGAGTTAAGGAGGCGGAGCTTAATGGAGGGAGTGCTGTGGTTAAAATCAAAAATGGAAATGTTTGAGTTTACCTTCCGTAGCATACGGGAAATTGGTTCGTTGGAGCCGTAGGACGTGCGGTGGGTTGGAAGATAGAAGAGGCGGGGGTATCTTAAATTACGAGGGTTTGTATTGAAGGAGATGGAGTTGTAAAGAGACGGGCAATCGATAGAGCCTGATAGGAGTCGATGAATGAAGAGAATGTCAGCAGCATCCCTGCGATCCTCAAGGGTATTCAAGTCAATAAGTTTGAGCCGGTCTTGATAGGGAGGAAGAATAAGGGGATCATTCCAAGAAAGACCGCGGAGTGCGAATCGAAGAAAACGTCTTTGTATGTTTTCGATTCTGCTTATGTGAATTTGCTGAAAGGGTGACCATGTTTGGCTAGCGTATTCGAGGAGTGGGCGGACAAAAGTGGTGTAGAGAGATCTGGTCACGTAGGGGTCGGTGAATTCTTTTGACCATCGTTTGATAAATCCAAGGCATGAATTGGCTTTACGTATTATCTCTTCGATATGCGAGCGGAAATTAAGCTCGCGGTCGTACAATATGCCGAGGTCACGAAGAGACTGAACGGTGGATATAGGTTGATCATTAAGTAGGTATATACGGGGTGGGGACTTATTGTGCTTACGTGATAAGGTGATAGATTGGCATTTGGAAATATTGAGCTCTAGGCAGTTTTTCAGACACCAGGTAGAAAAACTATCTAGATCTAATTGCAGCAAACAGGGGTCTTGTGATGAAGAAATGTGTTTGAAAAATTTGGTATCGTCGGCGTAGAGAGAGATAGAGGAGTGTTTAATAACCCTTTCAAGGTCGTTTATAGTTAGGATAAAGAGAAGGGGGCCTAGGTGACTGCCTTGTGGTACACCTGAGGTTGCCAGGAAAGGGGCGGATAGGGTGGATCTGAAGCGAACACTATAAAAACGGTTTTCCAAATAAGATGATAACCATTTCAGCAGTATTGGTTCGAAACCAAGGGCAGACAATTTGAAAAGAATTAATTTATGCGATATCTTATCAAAAGCTTTACTGAAGTCGGTTGCAACAACATCAACTTCTTTACCACTTTCTATAGCCGTTAGGGCAGAGGACACGAATTCAACGAGGTTAGTGGAAGTTGATCTACCTTTAAGAAAGCCATGTTGGTTTGGGGAAATTAAAGATTTGCATTGAAAGCTTAAGGATTCGTATAAAATACTTTCGAGGAGTTTGGGTATATGCGAGAGTTTGGCTATCGGGCGATAATTAGTAACTTCGCTCTTTGATCCCTTTTTATGAATTGGTGTTATGAAGGAGGACTTCCATATCTGAGGAAAGTCACCTTGGGAAAGCGAGAGCCGAAAGAGGTGCGAAAGAGGATAGGAGAGAACAAGGGAACACTTCTTGAGAAATATAGCGGGAATACCATCTGGGCCAGGTGAATATTCGTCATTAAGTTGTTGTAATTTATTTTCAATTACAGTAGGTTCAAACGTTTGAGAGAGGGAGGGGCCAATGGAGTAGTTGAGTAGGTATTTGAAATAGGAAGAATCTGGTTGAGCTTGGTTATGTTATAGGCTTTTCCGAGGGCCGGCCACCAGACTATAGTCTGACCCGTAAGTGAGGATTGGTCGTACTACGGCTGTGTACATCCAAAGGGTCAGTTTTGGTTGCAGGCCCCATCTTTTGCCAAACGTTCTGCTGCAGGCATAGAAGGCTATGCACGCTTTCTTTACCCGCTGTTCGATGTTCAGCTTCCAGTTGAGCTTGGGATCCAGGATCACTCCCAGATACCTAGCACTGGAGGATAATGAGAGTGGTTGGCCGTTTAGGCGAGGAAGGGTAAAGTCGGGTATTTTGGTCCTATAGTGGTGAAAAGCATAATTTCGGTTTTGCTCGGGTTAACACCGAGACCGGACAGTCTGGCCCAGGTGCTAACCTTCGACAGAGCATTCTCCATAATTTCGCTAATTACGGAGAGAAACTTTCCTGACACCAGTATCACCATATCGTCCGCATACCCGACTACCTTAATTCTTTCTCTATCTAAACTATTAAGTATTTTGTTCATTACTATTAGCCATAGCAGTAGTGAAATGACACCCCCTTGGGGTGTTCCTCTGCTGGCGTATTTGGTTATGTTGCTATTTCCTAGTGTTGTCTGAATGATCCTGGTGTTAAGCATAGAAACAATCCAAAGGCTAAGATGGTTTTCTATCCCTAATTCCGTTAAGGATTCCAGAATCGCTTCAGTATGTACATTGTTGAATGCCCCTTCTATATCTAAGAAGGTCGCTAAGGTATATTCTTTATAGGCTCTGGGCCTACGTATAGAACGCCTGTCTGCACCAACTAGTTCGAATCGAATCCACCGAAAAAGTGAGAAGTCCTCTCACAAAATCAAAGTGCACGGTAGTGCCCCAGCCAAGTTCTCGAGTAAAGGCACGCATCCTTTTTACAGGAACAAACTAAGACTGTTTTCGACCCCCCCTCCCCCCTCTAACTTCGGAACCTTATTATATAGAACAAATAAAAATAATTGTGTAAGTAACTAGTCAGCCACGAAAAGTAATGAGAAAATTAATTTGTTAGTCATCGAATGATAACAAAGAAGAAAGGAAAAATACTGGTTGCGTCTCTTCTGTTGCGTTACATGGAGCAAGATAACAAATTGTTCTCCAAACGACAGAAAGGTTATGTAAATCGGGTTATAACGCATTGAAGCCAATATAAATAGCAACCTTTATGTTTAGCTGCAAAATGTGATCTAGATCGGTTCACCTGTGTTGATCCGAATAGCCTTACAAGCAGACTGACGGACAAACCATTTTTCCACAAACATTTTTTTTTATAAACAGTAAACAATCCTAAAGGCAATTTTCCTATATAAATATTTTACGCTTATCTTTAATTTCTTTGGACGTTCACGTTCTATAAAAGAAAAATGTCAAAATTCAATTAAACTACTTACATAATTATTTATCAATTGACATTGAACTGTTGCCTTGGAGTTTTCGACTTAAGTATTTAGTGGGTTTTATCTTGAACAATGTAAAAGCAGTTTTAGATATTAAAAGGTGTTAGGAGTCACTACTGATTTCTGACAAAACGTTTGCTTTACAGTCTTCTATTTAAATTGTTTCTAATGAGTTTTTTGTTTTCTTTTAATTTGCAGGTTCCCCGTTTGTTAATTGAGAAATGTCAGCAGCTATTCTAAATGATTGATGTAGGCGACCAATCATAGCACAGCATCCAATATGGCCACAAATGATGATCGACCAATTAGTGTTTATGACAATTTAAATGCAATCTTGCCAACAGTACAGTGTAGCACACCGAAAACTCCAACTGCCACAATGAGTAACACAACAACTTCACCCTACGCTGACATATCGTTTAAGTTCGATGCGTCGAAAGCAAAGCAACAACAACCGCATACCACAAGTCCCAACAATGCCAGCAATCAAAGTGCAATCAATGCTTCATCACCCCTTCATTACACACCAAGTAATAGCAGTAGCCCCTACAGCCAGGTGAATAAAACAGCCGCTCAGTCAAGCCGTCCCCTTAGTCAACATTCAGACACAAACGGTTATAGTAGTATTGCAGCGGTCAAGGCTGCGTTAAACGATGCTAAATCGAAATTTTTCGGTCTAAATGGAACGAGCACAAACGACACATTAGATGCAAATCAAGAATCTCTCCTTTCCAATAACAGTGCAGTGCAAAAAGATCCGAAACCAAAAATCGTACCAAAATCACAGCCGAAATATCAAAATATCCCAGAAAATAGTGCAATCTTTCGAAACGCCGCCGAAGTGAATTCGCCTGCGCCACCTCCTCCACCACCGTTACCGCCGCCAATAAATGACAGTCTATCGAATACACCGGACACAAGTAGACCCAGTACAGCTTACTCGGGAAATTCATCTCCCATATCGTCGACCGGCCAAAACTCGAAATATAAAGACTCGCCGAACTCAGTACAATATTCGACAATCCAACATAGGCCGATAGCACCGGATATGGACTTTGGCATAGGTTCGCAACCTTCACAGGTAAGTGGCACTTATTATAGGTTTAGAATGTGAATAATATTATTTCGTTCTGTATTGGAATTAAGGACAATTAAATGGTTTAATTTAGCAGGAAATTAATTATAATTTATACAGTTGTTTCGTATTAGTTATGGAGGTAGGAAATGATTTACAGAATGGAAACAACCAGAGATAATAATTTCATTACACTCGGTTACCTTGCAAACCATACCTTTGGTGAGCAGAATTTTCTATAAATGATTGTGAAGCAAGTATAGATACTTTGATGACCTGTGACAATTGTTGAACATTTGCTTATAAGTGAAGCACGTCAAAGTTCAGTAAATTATATTGTTTTTAGAGTTCTAGGGTGATATTCTGTAAGTCGAAAACGTGTAATATTTTTTGTTTGCACAAACGATTAGCTTCTAAACAATAATGACAGCATTAATGTATAATCCAAAAAACTTCCTTGACGTTTATCAACCCTTTGATTATTTTGCCGAAGTTTTGGGGATGCTAATGAGTGTGAAACAATATTTCATAATAGGCAAGCAACTCTTTCATTACCTCTTTGGCATCTCATGCAACAATTTTAATAAGATCATTGAAATCAAGTCTAATGAATTGTGGACTTAAAACCATTTTGAGACATTATATTGCTTAGTTTTGTCAATTAAGGATTTTTTTTAACTTGTTTCGTATTCGAGATGCTTAAGGCCCGAAAAACACATGCGATTTCAATCGCGCGACTGCTAAAATCCAAAATTGTGTGCGCGCATTCACATTGAAATTTGAAATACGTGTGCTTCATTTTTTGCGACTAAACAGTCGCGCGATTGAAATCGCATGTGTGTTTCGGGCCTTATTCAATATGAGGTTGAGGTATAAGATCATTTATCCGTAACAGAATACAGAGTATCAAACCAAAGGTGTAGTTCGTACCTATACTGCAACTGATCTGCGAGGACAATATAGTATATCAACCATAAGCCACAGGTAACTCTCACGCTTTTTCTCATGTCCTACTCTTCTGGGCTCTTCTTAGCCCTTTTTCTCCCACCAATTACCGACCGGTAGGGCCGTAGCAGGCAGCACTTACGTGCATTTTTTGTTTTGGATCATGGAAACTCTGATAAATAATGAGCTTATGAAATATCTTGAATCTATAGAAAAATCCTCAATAATGACTCTACCCGAATGGGAATTGGCCGTAAGCCAACATTTCGTTCCTCAAGTTAGGAGTTCTAAGCCAACGGTTTTGCCAAACTGAAGTAATAGGCAAAAATTGTGTATGGAGTTGCTGTCTTGCTGATGATGTCGATATCGTGCCAAAGATAGTGCCCTTCATAGGTTAGGTTAGGTTAGTAGGTTGGCAATACAGGAGAAACATGTACGTGCCACACTTAGATCAGTGTAGATTCGTTGTGATGCCCTAGTGTTTCATGGCACCCACACACTGGAAACCTATGAAAAACCTTCACTCTTCAGATTGGTAAACTAACCCGTTTTATTTACAAATTTAAGTAGGTCATTAATAGACCTGTCTTAAAGTTCTTCTAAATCCTCGAAGAAGTAACTACCAAGGATTTTATTTCTTACTAGCTGTACCGGGCGGGCTTTGCCCGTGCACATTGTATTGCTTAGATCTTAGATAATAATGTTCTTTCGTAAGATTGTCTGTAAATTTGAGCTCACTCAGTTCGGCGGTTTTTGAGATATAAGATTTTGAATGTTTTTTTTTGTATGGTGCCACGCCCCTTTGTCCAATTTTGACCAATCTTCACAGCAACACTCCTGGGAAAATACTTAAGATTGTCTGTAAGTTTCAACCCAATCGATTCGGCGGTTTTCGAGATATACGATTTTGAATGTTTTCTTTATATGGGCGGTGCCATGCCCCTTTGTCCAATCTGATCTGCGGGGTGGAACAGTGAGAATTTTATGCTTCTCCAACAATCCGTCTATTTTTAGTAGATGTAGTAGCTGTTTTGGTCCTCCCTTCATGTTGTTTCCATAGTTGCACTTATTTTTAAGAAAATTCCAATCCACTGAATTGCTTATTCCAATTTTTTTTTGGCAATAAGGCTATAGGCAGGTGAGACTACATTGACAACATGAAATGATAAAAAGATCTTGGCAGAGCGTTGGGCAGGGAAAGTGTGGGGTATCCTTATGCACCTCCTCATCACCGCATCCTCTGCACAGGTCATCTTTACTGATTCCCATTTTCTTGGTGGTATTTCATATGCCCTTCATGTTCATATGTTACTTATCCTCGGAACTATCTGCTTTAGAAAGAGATCGCAAAAAGCGAATCTATTCGCCGATATTGATTGCATGCTTGGAATAGTTCAGAAGAGCTATACTAAAATTTGCATATTACATACATAACTCGACAGTTGAATTGTTTTCATCGGGCTCGATTAAATTAGGCCCCAATGAAAAGTGACCCAATGAATGAAAAATGTTCCCAAACTCAACAGAAAACCCCAAATATTTGCAATATTTTGGATCCAAATTGACACCTAAAGTTTTACCTGTTATCCACCGCTATTGCCTCGGCAATTAATTTAAAGTCACACTCAAACCTTGTAAGGAAAAAAAGAAATGCCTGAATCCTACGGTTCTAGGCGTTACACAATTTCCTTCTCTTTATCATTATCAGTATAGCTTCTTCATAATCTGTGATAAAAACAAAGTGAGCCACATCGAATAGGCTTTTTTTTTTTAATGTACGGTTTCGGCTGCATCTATGATGCTGTCGGGACAGCTTGTTGCTGTTGTCTGTGGTAATGCACAATGAGAGTCTCTCACAGCTTCTTTTCATAAGACAGACAGCTCTAAATGTAGCCGCAATGGGATAATAAAATCAAGGGGCTTGGGAATCGAGCAGATATAGCACGGCCAGTTTGCTGGCGTGAATTATTTACCTTCGAAACTGGTGCAAAATTTATTAGTCGGGTTGCCATTTTTTGTTGTCGTTTCTTGGTTTATGTGCTTGCCTGTGCCTTCAAACTAACCCTACCAAGAAGATTTCCACTTTCGATTTTAACACAGAAGTCCCCGAGATCGTTTCTGACCTCAGCTCATATAGGGTATCCCTCCTTTCGACAAAAAAAAAACATAAATAAATAGGCGGCGCAACAGGCGGTAGCACCCAAGGCCTACCATTCGTGTGTGAGTTTCTATTTTTGGAACGAATGGAAGGGACCTACAATTTAATGCCAAGTCCGAACGGCTGAATTGAGAAGCTTTTTCAGGACAGTCATACTCTCGGATGTTTGTCAGACGTTCGCGAGAGGTGGCGCAGTAGAAAAAACCTTAAGATGTAATTTGTGTTTTTCCGGGGATCGAACCTGGGATCCCTCGCACAGTAGTCCAGCACACTAACCACTGCGCTACTGCGCCCTCCTTTTGACTATTGACAATGAATTCAGCAGCCATATGCACTCTTTATGACGGGCTCAGAAATTAGACTTCTGAGATTCATTCAGCTTGTCATTTCGTCAAAGCAAAGACATTGAAGTGTTGCTATTTTCTGGTGTTCAACGCTCATGGTTATCTATAAGTTCAGCAAGACGAGTGCAGATTGGCCAGCAATAAGTTAAAATATGCAGAATTTTATATGTGTTTATAATCCCAATTCATACAACGCCCAACAATAAATAAATAGTTGACGCAACAGGTCAGTATAGGCACCCTTCGCCACACAACCACTCTTTTCTGTGAGTTTTTCTTGGGACAATTTTACAATTGAGAAGCTTTTTCAGTTATATTCTCGGATGTTAGTCAGACGTTCGCGAGAGGTGACAGGTGGCGCAGTGGAAAAAACTTTAACCCAACCATTCAACTGTATTTTCACCAAAATATAAATGATTAGACCTAAAGGACATTTTTAAAGCGTTCTCCCTTCCTAATAATAAGCAAACTTTACATAACATTTCCATTGATCTCACTTGAACCTACCAGTGCCTACCTTGCTGACATATTATAGTTATATGTACTAATAAAATAATTAATAATTAATAACTCATTTTGCAAGTCTGAACGGACAGCAATAGATCTCCACACAATGTACATCTGTACTGTATACGGCCTGAACCACGAGCTTAGTTTGCTCTATATATAGGCACATAATGTACCTACAATAATAATAATGTTCATGCAATTAATTATTCAGGTGGTGTAACCTCACTATACCCGATCAACATCATTAGGCAATTAATCAGTTTAACTATGTCCACAACATCTAAAACTGCATATATTAGTAAATCGATTTGAAATCGAATAAATATTGTTAGAAACAATAGGTAGCTAATTGTGAATATACTTTTATGACAAGTTGTTAATTTTTTTTTATTTCCGTTATATGTATTATTAAAATTATTAATTTTGTACTTTTTTCACCTATGCAAATTGCAATTATTAGGTATGAGTATGTTATACCAGTATTTAAAAAGTTTCTCTTTTTCATCTTTGCAGGCAGTCTACATGGCAACAACAGTACCACAAAATATTAAGGGCAGCAAAATCGCCGGAAGGCATACTCCAACACGAAATAGCTTGCGACATAGCAGAATGTTAGTGGTCAACAAGAACTATCAAGGTAACTTATACTCAAATAATACAATCCTCAATAGCTTTATTTTGTTATGAACCCTACACATAATGAGTTCGAGCCGACCAATTGCACTTGGTTCTTATTCGTTGTTAGCCAAGGCGCCAACCACTGATTCTTAATTCTCAAACCTATTCGGATTCGACATAAAAATTATAGATTGCTTCCGTTTGTGAAACAAAACAACTCACACCATCGATTGGTTGTGAAAGCTAGGCCTAAAAAATATGAAATAGCTGCTTCAAAACGTTCCTGTACTGTGGTTGTATTCAGGCCAGACCAGACAGCAAGTCTTGTTTCAGCCGCTTAACAGTTCGCAGATATAGTCAATCCATATGACTAGTACTAACTGTTTCTGGCATTCTCGCTTTGCTATTTCCGTTTTCGTCCTTGCGTTGCAGGCTCCAGTTTAGGTGCCAAAACTGTCTATTTATTCGATCATATTTTCGAAAAATTCCAAAGGAAATAAATTCCGATGACGATTCACGATAGGAGGAATATTTTCCAGAAAAGAAAAATTGGTCGGAAGGGTTTTTTTTTGCCGGAATTGGCGATAGCACTGATTAGGTTGCCCTCTTTATTCCTTTATATAGGAATTCCGGATCTATCTCCTGCCATGAATCTTCTGGATCTTTAGTTATCGTCTGGGTATGTCCTTCTTTTCTTTTTGTCTTGCCAATTTTTGCAGTGACATTTTATCTGTTCAAACAGAAGATTTCATTCGCCTTTTGTAACCGACAATTGGTGCCGATTTTTCGAATGCGCTCCTTGGTGTGCGTCGTAAGAACATAACTCACATGTCACAGTGTGAAGGAGCGCCCAATGTTTATTGTTGATTCACCTTAATTACGTGAAAGCGACAACAGGCTTTCAACTCACTATATATTACATATTATTGTTAACAGATTTAAGTCAGTGTAACACTCTCTATAGTAGGGTAGACGGGGGTGCATTTGCCGGGATTTAGGAATTCTGACCTTACGCATAACCTTTACCGTGTTTTATTTGTTTTTGATATCTAGTATGTACCTTGCTTTATTACCTTCTCTTTAGAGTACATTTCGTCTTGATCAGTCAATAATTTAAATTTTTTATTATTAATTAAAAAAAAAAAAAAAATTCCTGGCAAAGCCTCCCTAGGTGGGATGGTTTGCCATGAGGATGGGGAGGGTATACCAGGTACCTAACAATCGGACTATTCAACATATTCCCTTTTCCACATAACTGCGTGGCATTTTCTTAGGCTAAAAACCGAAATACAGTATAGTAAAATTTGGGTTTTGCTACAGAAGTCACTTCCTGGGGTGGGTTTGCCATCCTTGTTTGGGATGGCAAGATTTTACTTTACTGCCCATTCGCAAATAACGGTTTTTTTCACAATCGGATTGATTGCAGTGCCCTAAACACACATTTGAAAAAACAATTTGGCGCTCTCTTACCGTTTAGGCGTGGCACGCCCCAAAGTTTCAAAAATACCTTATGAAATAGTAGGTACCAAAATTTCAAGAAAGGTGTGTCCAATTTTTCTAAAATTAATTTGTTTATATTCCTTAAATGTGCAGTTAACTTCTAAAAAAAATTTCATCAACATAAAGACCGAAGATATGAGGTTTGCCATTGGTAAATGTAACCCACACGGTGGGTTTCCCAATGGTAACAGCGACCCATGGGGTGGCTTTGCCAGGCAAATCCTCACCACAAAAAAATGGCAAAACATCCCCACTTCATATTTTTTGGATAAATAATTTATAACTTTTTTGCTTGTTGGAAACATATATCAACAACTTTTATAAACTGCAGCAAACATATTTTCAACAGATATTATGCAACCAACACAACAGTCATTTAAAAAAAAATATTCTAAATAAAGGATGACTGATTACCTCAGATTTTTGGTTCCAGTTGGTGAAAAACACGAACTCACGTCCAACTTGGTTGGTGTTTGGCGGAGAACTGTCAAACTTTGTGTATTTTATACTTTGTTGGTTTGGGAAAAAAGATTGATTGGCAGATGTACCCCTATGGCAAATGCACCCCCGTCTACCCTATATACCCTACGACTAACAGCATAAATCCATCAATAATTTAATAATGAAGTTATACATATTTTCAATTTCAGGCTCCAGTTATCCCAATCCCATGGGCTTCCGTTGTCCCAGACTTACAAGATTCATTCTCGTCGTAGAGGTTATCACTGGCATTTTGATAACATTTTTGGGAGTATGGATTCTATTGCTAGCTCGTCACACTGACATTCAAGATAATCCCTACTGGAGTGGGTTAGCTGTAAGTGAAATCACATAAACTCTTTTTATGTTAATCATAATATAATTTTATTCCTTTCAGCTCTTACTAAACGGTATCCTGGGGCTTGTTCTAATACGCTACAAGCGTATTAAACGTCACAAATTCCGGGAAAACTGTTTCGTATTCGTAAAATTGGATTCGTATGTCCTATCGATACTAGCCGCTGTGCTTTGCCTAATTGCGTTCATTTGTGCTGCTATTCATATGAGCAGGCTCTCGGCCACTGACACAAAATGCATTTTAATGGAGGATGCCTCATGCCAATGCACCTTCAATACAAATAGTATTCAAGTCTCGAATGAAACACTACGTGACCTGAACCCTGCGCCCGATAGTAGTTATTCATTCCAATATAGGTGAGTTTTTGAAATTATCATTTAAAGATTGAACATCTTATTAAGCTGAGTTATTTCCAGGGATCTGAGTTGCGATGAAGTTAACGGTGTCTGGATGTCAATTTTAGGGTTCTCATTAGTTTTAAATTGTATAGGGTTTGTGCTTGCGTGTATCTATCTAATATTGTTACTTTTCTTCAGATACCGAGAAGTTTACACATCTGTGCAGACAAGTGTTTTTTAGTAACTTGTGCAAGAGAGAAGAAATATGTATTTTTAAATGAGATAAATATTTTTATAACACATTTTACTTTTTACAATACTGACTTGTACTTAAATATAACTAAACAATTTTGTATTGCGTATGTATTTATTATCTAAAACAATTTATTAATTTAAACCCAGTTGACTAATGTAAAATCAGATGTAATGTATATAGATATAGGCAAATCCATTTAAGTAAAGTTAACTTTTTTATAACAAAATTAATAAAACACAATTGAAAGAAAGCGAATAATAATGGTCTCTGTAATTTTGTAAAACTTCTCCGTGTCGGCGTGGATCACTTCAATCTTCAATGTGTTTTGACGCAACTATTTTCTCGGTCGTAAAATTATTCGATAACCCTGGTAAAGGCCGCGTTTAATACGCTAGGCAAGATTTTCTGCCTAACTCTATGATAAACTACTGTCACCTAAATATTTAGGTGCCTTAGCATATTGAACGGGGCTAAAGCTTTTGGTTATCGTTATACGGGAAAAAAAGAATATGGTGACAGGAATTGCTTTTGTTTTGAGAATAAAGTCGACTTAATTCCGCGATTCGGTATATCAGTAATCAACTTTCAACTTATTATTCTAATTTCAGAGTTTGTCGTAGTTTTTGAAGTGATCAACTCAACTGCGTTTTTATTCTCTCTCAATCTCAAGTAGTGCATACCTAGTGATAACTGAGTATTTTTAGAAAATGTCTGACGAACAAGTCAGTGCATTAGTGCCTGACTTTCGTTTTCGTTTTCAACAGCAGTGATGATTTGAATGGCATCTTTGATGAGCTTTGCGAACCAAAGTCAGAAGCGGATAACAAAAATATTTTAGCTGAAAATATCCGAGATAAAGTGAATGATATGGGCGAAGAGCTTGATTTGCCTGAGGATTATGGTGCGACATGCGAATGATTTTGATCTTAACATGTCAATAAACGAAAGATTAAACGACGTACAAGTCAGTGCCGGCTTTAGGTGGGGAGCGACGGGGGCGCCGAGGTTTACAGGGAACTGCGCGCACCAGCAAAACTTCACTGAATTTGAATGCCTATCTTCATCGATATAAAGAAAAACTAATTTCAGCGTACCTATATTAAATTTTATGAACTTGTCTTGTAAAAGTGAATATGAGTACTAGGCTTGCCACCCGTCCTCCTTTGAGGAGGACAGTGCTCCTTTGTAAGGTGATGTCCTCCGTCCTCCACAAAAAGAAAAATGTCCTCCACAAACATAATTACTATCTATAAAAAAAAATCAAATTTCTTTCACTTCTCAAAGAGTACGATTTTATTTTTCAAATGTGGCAGCAGATAGGTACATTGAAGTAGTAGTGCACGGCATGTAGGATGCCGTGTCAACCTTTAGAGTCAAGTTTTAACATAAATTGAAGTAACTGCAGAAGAGCAGGAGAGTTCAACGTTTCTCATCTTTTCAGAGACTTCAGGATTCAGGTCCTATTGACTTCGGCATCTGCATTGAACGTTAAAGCCGCTGCGGAACGATCGCATACCAAAATGACACACGACGAAATCATGAACGAAAAATGTTGCTCTACTTTACATTTTGCAGTACGCTGCTGCTGCTAAATTATGCCGAAAAGTGGGCAATTGTAGTAGATTAGGCTAGATTTCACTTTAGGTACTGCCCATTAAAAAAATATATATACTTTATTTTTAACCCGATTGAATTTAATGCGAATTTAATCTGGAAAAAAAATTTGGCGCTATATTACCGTCAAATTTTTCCAAAATTATTTTTTTTATTTTAACCAAATGAGCAATTAACTAATAAAAAAAGTTTCATCAAAATCGGATTTTTTGGCGGTAAAATTGAGCAAGCAGCATAACATAAACATTGTATATACCCAACTTCACACCTACTGTAACCACAAGCGGGGACGCAGTATGCCCCGATACGTATATTAAAAAAAAGTTTTATTTTTTAAGTCCTCCACGAGATTTTATAAAAGGTGGCAAGCCTAATGAGTACCTAACCTACTCAGCATTAATCTACCACGACCTGTCATTTTCTCGCTTGTCTTGTCGTATTCCTCCTTGACTTATGTAGGACCAAAGAGAGACGCACTGAACGACCATAGAGCCCACCATTTAGTTTAGATTAAAATGCCCTCTATATTTTGTGATCAAAGAAGTCCCTGTAGAGTGAATGAGCTCAGAATAACAGGCACCACTTCCGAAGCGCTTGAGATGTTTTATTTCGGGGGAAGTTCCAAAAAATATTTTTCTTTAGTGAAAACAATATAGGAGGCGTAGATATTGAACAAAACTGATTTATCAATTAGTTGGTCTGTTTTCAACAAAAACAATTAACTGACAATTTTGCTATGTTCCCTTCGAGATGGTCATATCATAACCCATTCGAAGTTATTACTGACTACTGACGACGACGAGCACTTTATTCAACTTTTTAGATTTTCTAAACATCCTTTTATGGATCTAATAAATGAATTAAAATCAGTTCAACGGAAAATCGAGTTTCCATATCATGTCAAGGCGTTTAGTGGTTTGGGGTTTTTTTTTAATGTGATGTTGATTGTAAATTGCAATTTTCTAGGTTTATTTATTTTCAAGGTAGAATACCTTTCACGGTAGTGCCCCAGCCAAGTTCTCTAGTAAAGGCACACACCCTTTTTACATGAACAAACTCAGACTGTTTTCGACCCCCCTCTAACTTCTGAATTAATTAAGCTAAACTCATCAAACTTATAGCATTTATCAAGCTCATTAAAAAGGTCTACCTCACCGAATTCCATCTCTTCCACTAGTGGTTCTCAACATACAGGACTTCAAAAATCACAAAAACCGTAACTGACTCACTCACGTGATGATCATCAAAATTATGAAGCACTTTCGGCGATCCTAGAATCGTGAAATTTGGCAGAATGCTAGATCTTGTGGTGCCTAGACTGGGAAAAGTCAAAAACTTTAGATTTTCCATGCAGGGGGCGTGGTATACGCCCACTTTTAACAAACTGTTATCATTTATTTGTAGCACTTCTGATTTCCGTAGAAAGTTGAAATTTGGTAGAGCGGTAGGACAGAAAGGAAACAATCCAACATTTTATATTCTCTATTCACGAGGCTTGGTATTCGCCCACTTTTTAAAATCTGTTATTACCTACAAACACTACAAATAGGTACTACTACAACCTTCTAAATAAAATAAAATGTTTATTGGTAAAAATTTATTTACAAAAGTGTAAATTACAAATATAATAAATGTTTGCAGTTTTTAGCACAATTTTATAAATACGATTTTTTGCTTATAATTTTATGATATATAAAAAGAATACCCTCAAGGTGTCATTACATAAAATGGAATATGAACGGCAAGTTAAACAAAAGAATATTCAACAAACAAAAACACAAAACAATGACAACTTGATTGATGCATTTAATGTCTATAATATATGAATACGTGTGCGAATAGAGCTTCGTATTTTTTGGTATCACAACTATACATTCCCTAAGGCCTAAACTAATAGGTAGTTAAATAAATGTATTCAAATAACAACACAATTACTTCATTATAATCTCAGCTGGCGGCAGTATACTTTCACCGTACAAACTATACCAAATGCTTGAGAACCAAATTGTCTTGTCGACATATTCACCACCGGCTACCACATGGCCAATGTACGGCGATTCACGAGATCTGCAAATATAAAAAGATGTATGGTATTTTATGACAAAACCACAGCTACTTCAAATAAGACTTACCTCAAAATTTGTTTTTTATTATTCTCGACAAATGTGATGCCCCAACTCCATGGGAAGTCTCGTTTCTTCTCACAACCCAAATAGGCAGTTACACTGTGCAGGAATATTTCCCGTACAATTGTTAGAGTTCCATTCTTTTCACGTTTTAATATCGCAATTTTTCCATCCCTTAGCTCGACTTGGAATGACTTGAAGGATTTCGTTTTATTATCGGCAAATTTGAGTTCTTTACCAGGCGTCACTGTTGCCAAGTTCTTTACAGCCCTCTGGACATCTTTAAGTATATCAATCGGCTTCAGTACCAAATTATTGTGTTTGCGGTCTTCTTCGGGCCAATATGACCAGCTAAGAACAGCATCGAATACTTTAGTGTCATGGTGCAATGGTCGTTCCAGGTTGCCATTGAGTATGACTTCATAGAGAGTTACTTCGTGGGTGGATGCATTCATTCGGGGCGCTAGTTCTTGGCAGATCTGATAGGCAGTTTTAGTTGGAGTAATGGTCACATTAACTTGATCTTTTTCCTAAAAAAATGTAAAAGGAGTTTATGTCAATAATGGTCTTCAGAACAATAATTCGATCCCAATAGGAATTCCCTCTCGAAAGCAGGGGAAAGATTATGTAAGACGAAAACTATCGAACGATATCGTTTCGACAATAGCAGTCTCTGTCTATTGCCACAGATATGATAAAGACAGGTTTAGTGAAAACGAAAGCGGTTTTCGTTTCGTTTCTTACAGAATCCCACCCCAGATTTTTGGTGGGTAGTGGAGATAATGATACATCGAAAAAATGCTCCCATTTTCAAGACGACAGCCAAGACAAAGCTTCCGTTTCAAAGACCAAGCTATTTCAGAGCGCTTAATCTTGATAACTGGCAGCAATTTCCCGCGTTCGCAGAGAATGAAAGATTGCATACGATAAACTCACCTCATTTGAATTATCATTAACATTGAGTGTAATCCACATTTTGAGATCTCCTGATTTTTTCACAGCATCGGTAAACGTCTCTGCGGCAGCATAATACTTTTGCAAGCACACAAGCATCTCTTGTTCTCGTTTCTAGAAAGAACATATATTTTCATTTTTTAAACTCAAGACAAATGATTGACCATGGCTTACAATTTCCTCCTCCGAAAGTGGAAACAGATTCTTGTAGAGATTTACTAAATCGACAATAACATCAGCTTCTTTCTGTGAATAAGTCATTTCCTCCACCTAATAACCAATTGAAATTTCAATTTATATTTTGTAATGTAATGGAAGAAAAAATACGTACCGCATTTTGCAGCAGCGTAGGCCCCCAAATCATGGCCAAATTATTTACTCCCATCTTATTCTTTAACTTCTGTGAGTTGATGAATGCCAAATGGCCAATGATCTTCTTCAGAGTCTCCCTTTCAATGACATGCAGTCGACTAAGAAGCTCCTTATAAGCCGTAATCTTTGCAGTATTTGAATCAAGAGCAGTTATGCTGATAAAACTTTCAGAGGTTTTGCCCAGCAATCGTACAGGTAAATCCCTCATAAACCTTTTCAGGGCGTTGGCCACATCATTCTCATTGAATTCATTTCGAGTTATCTCCACGTTAAATGCATCGGCACGAAACTGTGACAGAAGTTTCAAAATTGAATTTTCTGATCCAGATTTTCGGTAGATTCCCTCTGACATGGAACCATGAATGTAGACAAAATTGATGCACTTGTCAACCAATACGGGCACATCGAACTTGGTAAGCTGCTGCTCCTCTAACGACGGACCATTGTTGTGCGCTACTTCACGAATAATGTGACGCCATATTTTGGTTTCCCTTCCGGAGGTCATTATCATATAGACGGTAAATGGCGGGCAATCAATCATCAGTATTGGTCCTTTCTCAATGTGAAGATTTTCTGTAGACTCGTCGCTGTCTTTTAGCACTGTGAAAAGATGCAGAACGAATAAATAAAGGCAAGTGAACATTTTTCTTAAATGGGACCTACCAATGCAACGTGCTTTCCGAAGATCCATCTTTTCGACGTTCATGCAGTTTTCGCTGGCAAACATTAGCCGTCGTTTGTTCTTTTTCAACAGTAGCCAAGTTCCACTCCATTCGGATGTTATTGAGTTCTAAAGAAAAAATATATCAAATGATCGAATTAGGTTTTGAAATTTGAAAAAACGGAAATATCAGTAATGTTACCTTTAAGTAGCACCATCCAGCACGATAGTAGTGGCACGTGTATTTTGTGGGAAATACATTTGTCAGACTTTCCATAATCTTTTGCATCCAAACCGATCTGTGAACAGACAAATTTTGTGAATACATACGTTAGACTTATCGTCCCTAACTGCACTTTATATTTTCGTACCATCACCCTGGAGAAATCATCAAACTGTGTGACTAAATATCGCTGCCAATGATTTAGCTTTGAAATGGAATTTGCGTTGGTTCCCCATAGGGATAGCGGTGATTAGGATACATATTCCCAGTAGATATTTGTCGGGTTACCAACCAACTGTGTACCTACTAGGAAATGATTTTTGTTGCATGAATGAGAAGGAGGATATAAAACATAAACACTTGCTATGTAACTGACCGGCACTATCCTCGATAAGAAATCAAACTCTATGGGACTATGTACCTACATATACGTATCGATACGAGTAACTAGGTAATAACTACGGATATCACCAAAATATAAAAAAATTTCCAACAGAAGACATTGGCGACTCTCGATGGTAGGTAGCACAAGAGATCTCATTATAATAAGGTATAAGTGAATTATTCCGAAAGTATCGAAGAATTACCCCCTAATCTAACTTAAATAGCCACAAAAATGAATAGCTGTGCTAAAAATATCGACCTTGACTACTATCTATAGAATAATTATCTCAGAAATTCGTTGATCGAAACAGCACCAAGTATCCATTTGAAATAACGTAATAAGGTTGTTGTCCTAAATTAAATGATTCAACCAAAAAAAAAAAGCGACATATTAAAAATCAAAGCAAAATACATATATCATGGCACAGTGGCTCAGTAGCTAGCTTATTGAACTGCTGGGCTAGGGGACATTAGGCTAAACCTTCGAAAAATTTAATTTACGCACATTTTCCGAGTAAAACTGTTCTGGCAAAGCTTCTCAATTTGGCCCATTGATTGGCATAAAACTTTAGGTCCGTTTTCAATTACTATTTCCAAAAATAAAATTATCCTCCGAAAGTATGTACATCTGTTTGAACCGCAAAACCTCCTATTAAACCAACAATGTCCTAGCAGTTAAGTTGACAAGTGTAGCTCAGTTTATTTAGAGCATGAGAAATACAAACGTAGGTCACAATGTGAGCTTCAAATGACTTCTCAAGGCTTATTGCTTTGCCGGTAACCTTTTGCGAAAAGTATGTATACTCATTCATAATATACCTACAAACCTGTGTCATATAGAAAGAGAGAGGTCAACTCGCTGCATATCTTACTTGCGTTTTATTTTGGTTTCTTTCGTCTTTTATTTGGTTCACGTTTTACTTTCAAATCTTTATAATGTTTATCACCAGTGAAAGGAAAGCTAGCACTACAAATTTGAATATTGTTACTGTGCTTTTGAGTTGGATACTCGTATTTTTTTTTTACGCCAACCAAGCCCAATGCATTTTGAGAAAAATTCGTTAACTCACTGCGGCTGTGATCGAAACGACATTGTTTTGTTATGATAGTAGAATGTTGGATTGACGATAAGTACCTAATCTAAAGCGTTAAACGGCAGCAATTAAAGCTCACAGCTGAATTGTGATAAAACGATAAGTATTCGTTACTTGTACTCTCTCACTAATATAAGTATGTAGATACTCTTAGTATTTTTGGTATTGAACGAAAATCCAACAACCCGATTGGAGTATAATTATCATCGAAATACATACAAAAATACAGTATTGGCCAAAAGAATAGCAACAACTTACAATTGTTTGGTCAATTTTACCGTTTAGTTCTAAAAGGCTACAATTTTAGTGTTTTTTTACGGAAGGAAAAAGTGATATAATGGCGCGAAACAGGTATTTTGAACATCTGAATAAAAAAATAGTATCTGATTTTAAAAACGGCGAAGGAGTTACCTTCGATGCTAATCCATACAATACATAAAAATGGAGTTTACGACTCACTGATCATCAACGTCCAGCCAAAGTTTGTATTGGACCATTTTTATTTTTCATATGATTAACTTCAAACTCAATTTGTGGACTCAGTTTGCGAAATACTTATTTCTCGGATTTTGGAAATTCAACCCTTAAAGGGGTAAAAGGCGTGTCAAAATTTATATACGAAAATTTGCATCTTTTATCTGATCGACTTCAAACTCGGTTGGTTTAATCTATTATAAGAAATAAATATAATCAATCTTTCCGATTTTGGAAATGTTGCTTGGGGCCCGAGTTATTGGCGATGACTCCTTTTAAGGGGGTCCTTTTCTCAACTCACGAATCGTTTGTCGTATTTGAAATTTTAAACTTTGTAATGCGACCCAACCTCTGTCGCCGTTGAATATTCTTATCGCTTCATCTAACTCCACCGTACATACTCCAAAGATAATCAAGCGGAATTCTGTAAGAATGGGGCATCGCATACGCATAGTGCTAGAAAGTGGTACACATCCTCACGATCTTCTGGTTGCATATGTTGGACAGTATAGGAAGATCTGGGCGGTGTGGATTATAATAAAGAATTTGCTAGCTAAAAAATATGTTTTGTCCCGTAGGTAGGTAGTGGGTCATTCTTCTATAGTTGCGTTTTTATGAAACCTCCCCAGCCAGTGGTTGTCAGTAGTTGCCAGTAGTTGCCACTTGAGACACATTTCACATGCTAATTAAAACAACAACCAGCTGGCAACTGCTGGCAATAACTCTTGATTTCCTCCCCAGTTGGAGAGCGGCTGGCTGGCAGCTGGCTAAATCCAATTTACAATGAACAAACAGCGCTGAAAGCAACAAGTGGCTTAGAATTTCCGTAAAATTTGCTTAAATCATTGGTGTTCTTATCTCATGCACACAACATTCCAGAGAAAAATGTTAGAATTTATCAAATATTTCAACCAAATGCATAATTTTATACGAAATGATGGTATGCTTTTAGGCTTATGGCCTTAATTCATTCGGCTGGCTTCATCTTGCTGGCTATTGTGCTGGCAATTGTCCAAATGAACGGCTGGCTGGCGAGGTTTCAAAAAAACATGCCTTATAGTATATAATCTTTGTTGAGATGCCAGCACTTTACTTACAAATTGATCATAAATAATCTTTGACCTGATTTCTCCAATATGGTGTTAAACATATTTTTCAGAGATACTAACTACTCCTTAGTATTCTTTCTTAATTATAAATATATAAGAGGAAAATAACTGACTGTAAAGAAATCTCGGTGTACCAAATCCTGAGGGCTAAGCTACTAGTAAATTGTATATATCTAAGCTATTATGGTAATTCCTTGCAAATGCCGATTTCGAATTCGTGGAAGTGTGAAAACTATTCATAGTCATAGTGGCTGGTAGATCCACAAATACTGCCAGTTGCCATGATTAACGGATCATCAGGTTTATCAAAAAGGATCCAATCCGATCGTTCTGACTATAGTAACTTGTGTAGGAACAACAACCACGACAGGTGTAATCCGCCGCCATAAAACAGAACTAGAGCACTTCCACAGGAAATATAAAATTCCACACATTGATCCTTTATCTGTAAATTGCACAAGATTGACATTTTCAAGAAGTACTTGGGTCACTATAGCTATGAATACTCCTCGGTCATAATACTGTCTATAGGGTAAAGCGATGACAAATCGTAAGAATATAATAGCTTGTAAGGGATGCTCTTTGGACTTATCCAATGACAGCTATTCGCCCTAAAGCAATTTCACAGTGGACCAATAATACAACTTTCCACGCCGCTATTTAAGGATCCTTCGAAAAAATATATATGTACTACACAATAGCTCAGCTGCACTTTTATAAAAACTTCCAAATCACCGTTTTGCCAAAGCTTATTGAATACAATTGTCAGTGGTATCTATTAAATGGTTTGAAATTAAAAAAAAAATGTTGGGTATTTTTGGTACACGAAAAAGTTCACTAAGGACCAAGAACGCATATATGTGAGTCGAAAGCTCAATCTAACCTCAAGAGTATGTGAATACACCTTTCCACAAAAGTTTTACAATCAACGAGGGTTTAACACAGGCTTAGGATACAGGATAACGACTACTAGTAATCTGATCCAAATTCTCCGACTAAAAACTGAGAATTCTTACTCAAACACATACAGTAACAGTTTCGATTAGTGACAGACCTTATGATTTAGAGCAGATCTTATATTTTTATATTGAAACTATATTTCGACCGCAATAAGGTAATCTAAAGCCAATTGCATTGGCATGTATTAAGGGGGATATGTATACGCTTTTGAATTTGATTACAAACATATAAAATGTATGCTACACTGATGTCGAATGTGTAATGATAACAACCCTATAGGATAGTTTTAAATTGAGGCAACAAAGCAAGAAGAGTTAGCGCTAAGGACTAAGCTGTAATGGCCTAATGAATTCTAATACATCACTAAATCTAACTTACCTCTCTGACTCCTTGCCGACTCCGTACAAATGGCAGACTCTGGTCATTTTACAATTGCCCGATGAACCACTGCTCATTATAACATTCGGATTGGACATTTGTATCTGCGAAGTCTGGTTCTTCGGAATCGATGTTGTGATCTCAAAACAATACAAGTGGGTAGAATTATCGGTCACCCGGCTATTGCTGACGCACTGCAGTGTTGTGATATATTCGAGCGGAATGGTTTCCTTGGGATTCTTCATCTCCTGATCGAGAAACGTTTGGAACTGCCTATCACGCAGAATGGCTTTTCGGTTCTGCATCTCCTTGAGAATATCCTCAACGACACCACTTGGAAAACGTATCAACGGACCTTCATATCTCACCAGATATGGTGACAATGGTGGCCTCGGAATCATGGTAATCGGCACTTTAACGTCCATTGACCGACTAGCCCGGAAGCTGGTCTTCCGCTTAAGAGCATCCACACGGATACGCATATTCGTGAGCATATTCTTGGAAAACTTGGCTGTCTTTGACTTAAGTTCTGCGGGCGAGTATGAAGAGGGGGGCTTGGCATCACCGCCTGAAATGGCTTCCAGATATGTTGGTGGACTCTCACCTTCAAAATGTTGGAGCTTATCGAATGGATTCACTCGTGAGGGTGGATTTTTGTCCTCATTGACAAACCAATTTGTTTGATTTTGCGATGGACGTGACAAATCTGGATTGCTGGTAGATGCTGTTGCTTCTTCGCTTCTCGATAGATACGGCTGAACTTCACTTTCTTCCACAATGTTTTCCATGCTGTCGCTTCGGAGGTTTGGATTCTGATGGATTATCTGTACCTTGGCGGTGGGAGAGGTAGGAGTTCTTGGCGGAGTGGCTGGGATGTTTGGTATCTTGGGACTCGTTGCAAGGCAGGCTTCAGATGAAGCTGCTCTGGAAGATGTGCTAGCCACACAAACATTGCTGTTGTCCTCTTCGGAGGTGCATATGCTCTGCTCGTCAACAGATTGGGTGTCACTGGGTGCTTGGCCATAGGTGTCCTCCTCAAGCATATGCTCCAGTAGTAGCAACTGATTACTTTTATTACTTTCGCATATAGATGAGCTCTTGTTCAATGTTAGCGGATCAAACTCACTGAGTACATCCTTGGCATGGGCATTTACACGACTAGCACGGTACGTCACGGGTCGACCGACGTGCATGCTCAGTTTTCTCATCTGCGGGGTAAGAAGGTCACTCGAACTGGATTCCATTTCGAAGAGCTTGCCATAGGTAGCCTCTTGATTGGCATACAATGGCTCGGGTGATGAACTGCCATCATCTTCATTTTCCTCGTGGTATTCCCAAGATTCACTACGTTCAGGTTTTGGAGTTCTGGCCTCCTCTTTGAGGATCATTTCTTTAAGTTCCAGAGATTCGAGACGAGTAGCTTCTTCCTGCTGTCTGATGCGAAGATCCGTCGAATCAACAGTGGCTCTTGTCGAACTGGGCACCTCATCGACACGTCGCAGTTCAATTGGTTCGTAGTTTTTTCTTCGTTTTTGCCTCGTTGGCGGAACTACTGGCTTCAATTTGCCATAGATTACTTCGTCTTTTGACGGTCTTGAGGCAATAGGCGGCGGCGGTGGTGGTGGAAACTTAGGCATTGGCAGGGACAGCTCAGTTGAGTTCCGACTTATTTCAGCCAAATTGGGATTACTTCGCTGTTTGCTTATTTCTGGGGATGCCGCTGCTTCAGTCGAAGGACGCGGTACCATCAACGACTTCGATGAGGTTGTGTTTCTTGGAAAAGACGATGTAGACGCGGCAGTACTAACGGCATCTTCATACGATGGACACGGATAGTCTTCGTGTGCTGATTTTACCTTGATGCTGCGCGGCACCTCATATGAACCGTCGTCGACATCATCTCCGTTAGATAAGTCTGTCAATCCGTTTGTTTTGTTCAATGGACTGCTAAAGGAGATCGACTTGAAGACCGGATCATTAGGTGGAACAGTCTGTGGACGCTCTGGATCGAACTCCGCAGAAGGCTTCTTCTTGTCCTTTTTGGTAAGTGTGAAGTTATTGCCCATGGTATTAATACGCTTGCCAACATTTTTCAGCCGTGTTGTAGCATCCGCACTTAGATTGTTAATTAAGTCTTGAGATGTTTTGAAGTTCTTGTCCAACTGTTTTTTGGCGCCCTTAGCCTTCATAGCGACACGTTCACTTATCGATTCGGTTAGTAGTTTCGAGGTGGTGCCAATGGATTTCAGCAGATCACTGGAATTTAACAAAAATTTAGTTAGTTGATGGTATATGAATATACAGACGACAGTAAGCAATAGGTGTAACGAGCGGTGCTTTTACGATGCAGAGTGGAAAAAAGTGCGGTCTATGTTTTGCGAGTGGAAGTGCCTGTGTATGAATTTGTTTAGGCATTGTGCTTTGTTAAATTCAAGACTTAAAAACAAAATGGTGGACAAAATTAACGACAAAATTAATACTCGACCTTCTCTTTAGTTTAATTTTTGCTGTCGGGCAATTAACCGGAAATAAGTTGCCCCAATCCTAAAAAAAAAAAAAATAAATATTTATCTACAAGCCCTAGAGCTGTAACTGGCAAATGCACTTTCAGCTAGGTTTTCGACAATTTTGCCCTTATTTCCAATTTAGTTGTCTGGCAACCCTTTTTATATTCAAGGTATTTGACGTTCAGATGAACAATCAACGGAGCATGGAGCAGACCTGTGTTATGAAAATAGACTGTAGCTAAATATCAATTTGTATGAACCCTCCACAGGAAGCTATATTTACTTTACCATTACATTTGTAACGCCAAGAAGGAGTCACCGGTGAACTCATAGCTTTACAGGTATATTCTAAAATCAAGATCAAATTTTTAATCGATTTAGCCATGTCCGCCGCCTGTCTGTCTGTCTAGGTCACCTAGGCGAATGAAATTGTGAGAAGACTTCTTTATACTATCGTCAGGTTGGTATTGAAATTGGGCCATATACATAGTTCTGTTACCTCCCATACAAAATCAATATTAGACCCATGAGTTGTGTTCGCACTACCTCACATGACTAACATTTTGCTTGACTATGCAGTGGAGGGTATCAAAGCATCGGGCAGGCCAATGATAACACTTTTACTTGTTTTTCAGTTGTTTTTCGCGGGTCGGTGGAACTATAAAAAGACGCCATCTTTATTATTTACGACTGTCACTCACCTCTGTCATTCATCTTTGTCACAGAATGACAAAGCTAGCATGTCATGGATTTTGGGACACAATGTTATGCACCTTTGAACTGACATTGGTTTGAATTTTGTGTTTTATGATGTGAAAAAGAATACATAGTTCACAAATTAGTAAAGTAACTATTGTTTTATTATATACATACACAGTTCGAATGTTAGAAGAGAAGGGCTTTACATTATATAAACAAAGCTTAACAACAATATATACAGGGTGGGCCATCTAGTGGTTTCAATCATAGGTTATTTTGACACTGACAGCTGTTTCCCGCTCGAAATCTTGACAGAAATCCGTATCATACCGCGGAATGAAATGAGTCGATTTACGCTTGAACAACTTTGGGAAATATTGAAAACTTATTTCCAAAGTGAGTGCTGTGTAGCCCAAATAGTGCGATTTTTGAAAACAAGTATTGGGGAGAGTACGATAACTACGGCGCCAAAAATTGATAACGGTATTTTGTAGAGGGGTTAAATACAAGCACTTTTTACTATGTGAGGGGGGTCTATCTGGCTTCGTTTAGGCAGGAGGGGGAATGAAACACCCACGCATGTACGCAATTTTGTGCAAAAAGTTCGTGAAACTGGTATGCTAGTGGACAACACTCATGGTCCCCGTCGTCGTACGGTGCGCATAGATTGTGGAGTGGTGGCATCATTGGACCAATTTTTCTTCGAAAATTAGGCTGGGAACAACGTTTCGGTCAACGGCGGGCGTTACAGTTACAGAGCCATGTTAACCGACTTTTTTTTCGATCGATCTTTTGCGCACCAAATTCCCAAACCCCTTGTTATCAGCCGTATTGTCAATTAACCTCCTCAGAGCTGCGATTTGACACCTTTGGACTTTTTTTGTGGGGAACCGTGAAGGGCCGATGTTATGTCAACAATCCGGAAACAATTCAAGCAGGTCTTGGAAAATTGGAGTGACAGAATGCGCTACTGCGAAGCCAGCCGAGGCAGCCACTTGAACGACGTTGTGTTCCATAATTAATGGGAATGTTTCCTCTTACTAATAAAGCCATAATACATGGAAAAAATTGAATTTTGTTCATGTTATCGCATTTTTAAGAAGAAACTTGTATTTGGCCCACCCTTTATAAGTTTATTAGTGACCACATATGTACATAAAATTATGATATAATATGCTTTATTGAACAAGAATTACATTAAAAATTTAAATTTTATTAAGAAAAATGCGTAACATTTCTTAATGAACGCACATCGCTTGACTAATGTCGACTGATGCCTAATGTAAGGCTAATGTTATGACTAATGAGTGATAACAAAAAAAATGTCCAGCCAGTGATGAGATAAAAATATTTACAGCAAAAAGTTTTATTTACATACCTACATCCTACATGATACACTAATTAGCTTTGATTAATGTTTTTATAACTGACTGTGGCATGGACATCGCTCTCGTTGTCGCTGAGTAATTTTGTTTTGGTTAGCGCAGTGAAATGCTATAGTGAAAGCTAAACTTTTGACAAAGGAATTCATATTATTCTTTTCCCTTCAGAAGCCGGCGTAATCACTAATTAGTAAGTATAAGTATACACGACCGTGTCGTGTCATAAGCTTTCTCAGTTTTGCTCAAAACGTTTATTTTGTTAAAATTTTATGATGAAGTCCGTTCCACTCAGGTTAGTGATGGGAAATTCTTTTGAGTGATTGTATCTGTAAGTGCAAGTAGAATAGATGCTCATTACAGAAGAACATTGGTTCTAATGTTTTAAACTAGGTTAACGACCGACACCATGTCTTTGACACTGTAGCAAGAATGAGGTTTCCTCGTCTAAATATTCATACGGCGACATGGCAATCTACAAATTGTCAAAATTGACGACATTGTGATTTACACAAGTATCCGGTGTTCTAGACGTTCGACGCTTCCAAGTAGTGAACATTAACTTGGACAAATGTGGATATTCAGAACACCTCAACAACGAAATAGGTAGGTACTGAAAAAAAGTACTTCGTTTAAAAGTGCTCAGAAACGTTGTTCGAAAATCTTACCAAAACGTAAAAAAGAGAACGTGGCAGGGCGAAAAGTACAGTGCAGAAACCAGCAGAGAACGGGTGCTAAGAATAACAAAGAAGCACAAACATTCCGATATAAACTACACAATTTAAATATAATATTATAACTAAAACAATACTTCCGGCCGCCTGATCAAGTCGAAGTGACGATACCAGGCTAAAGAACAATACTGCTGCTAGGCAGGAGTACTGTCGTGCTTTTAAAGGAGTCTGAGATGACTTAGCAAGCTATACATGTACTCTCTTTTTGGCTAGATGAATGTCTGATGAGTGAAATCCTAGCATCGTTTTCATTATCCACAAAAAACTAGATGTAGACTATTCAACTGCGCCAAATGCAGACAGTAAAAGTCTGAACATACCAATTCTATGAGTAAAAGACTCACCCTTTCGTAAGCAACTTTGTTGGCTTTTTTCAGCGTGGATCGTCTGACAGAAGAGCCGACAGATCGTTCAAAAAACCAAGAATGCCCTCAGGAATGCTTTGAAAGAGCCCAAGAGAGGGCATGGGCAGAGACAAGTTGAGTCCAGTTAAAAGACTTCTTGTCATCGACGCAATATTTGGCGTTTTCAACGCCATTTACTGCATTATTTATTTCTTTGAATGTCTTGAGTCTTTTATTTGCAGAAAAGACGACATGCCATTTCACCACAACTTCAGCAGCTGGTCCCTTCTAGCCATTTCAAAATATTTAAAATATCTCCACAGGACACAAAAAAGATAAATAAATATTTGGCGCAACAGGTCTGTATAGGAACTCTAGGTCTAGCTTCTCAAAACCATTCGTTTGTGTGAGATTTTATTTTTGTAACGAATAGAATCAATCTACAATCTTTATGCCGAGTCCGAATGGCTGAATTCAGAAGATTTTTCAGGACAGTTATACTCTCGGACAGTTTTAAATTATATAGTTAAGAAGAAAGTGCATAAATGAACTTGATAGATATGACCAAAAAGGCAGAAAAAGTCAATGTTGATAAAAAAAAAAGCAAAAAAGGCAATGTGACGTGAGTAAAAAAGGCAAAAAAAGGCAAGGTCAACAAAATCCGTTCCATGTTCATCATCATATCAAGTCTAGTTTTGTCATCTCTGCAGTACCTACCCTTATGTCATCGCGAGAGCAGAAACTGAAGGCCATTGGCGGAAGATAGAGGACAAAAAATCGTATAACGATAAAGAAAAGAGAAAATACTAGCTTGTTGAATTAAACCTTGAATTTCCAATTTTCTATCCATCAGAGTTTCATTTATTCTTAAATACTACCATCGAACTTCCTGGCCCGACCCCAGGTCGGTAACAAGCTACGAAATGTTTTGATCCACATTTTTCACAGTAAATAGGACTTTTTGTCTATAATTTTAAAAATTATACAAAACTAGCTGACCCGGCAAACGTTGTTCTGCCTAAAATAGTTTTTTGAAATATTTCAAGATTGATTTTTATATTTTTGTTCAATAATTTTTTTTAATAGGAATGAAGGCGGATAGCTTCAGTGGTTCAGCGGCCATTATCGGACTTACATACGCACCAACGTTTTTATATAATATAGCTGTACCCGCCCGGCTTTGCCCGTGCACAGGAATTATATTGCTTAGGTCTTAGCTTCAAGGCACATTTTTTGTAGATACGGTAATAGTTCAAATACTCAGAAAATATTTTCAAATAATGCCAGATGAGTGCTAAAGGGTGAAAGACGATTCTCTTCTTAGTAAGCACCTTTAGCACTCACCGAACCTGAACTTATAAATGGGCTGCGACGTGTCGTGTCTTTTTTTTTATATAATAGATTCATATAACATAGTTGTACTTGTACCAGTTTTAACATATACACTTTAAGCATTAGGTTTAACGCCACATCTAACCGAAAAATTAAGGATTTGTCAGACAAAAATGGAGAAACATGTTCTTATAAGATTCTAATCAAAAGAGTGCCGAATAAATTAAATAAGAAGACAAACAGGCATCACAAAGGACGAAACAACTTAGATGATGCTGGGACATCAGACAATTGAAGGGATGGGGAAAACTTTTGTTCAAATGGACACCACAAACAAAAAAAGACCAACAGGACGACCCAGAAGACGATGCTTGACGATATTAATCAATTAGTATGACAAAAATATGTATTCTTAATAGTAAAAAAAATTTGTTTTAGTAAAGTTCATTTTGAGACTGGAATAGCTGATTGCCTTTAATTAATACCTACAGTAAAATTATTTAAAATATCCATAAGAATGTTATAAAATCTGCTGAACATGTATTCTCCATTGCAATAGTTTTAGTAAATATTATAAAATATAAAATATTATTAGCAACCGGTTTCGAAAACAAGTTTGAAACACAACAAAAATTGTTTTCTTATTAATTTTGAACACAATAATTTTATAAAAAAATACTTCCACTGTTACTTGATAACATCCACACTTAGTTTAATAACTTACATTTTTATCCTTTTAGTTTTGCACAATTTATTATTCCTACCACAAAACTAGAGAACACCAATATCAGTCGACTTGAAGAAAGATACTAAATGTTATATCCCCGGAATGGTATCTTTGTACCCACCCAACATACATATCTTCTGCCTACAATTTTCAAGATCACACTGTTTCAATTACAACAACTTCACGAAACTCCTAAAAAAAAATTCTAAATTTGAATTCTCACCCCAATTTGGAATTTCTCACAGCTGAAGAAAGTCTTCCGCTGTAGCGCGTGCCGTTCTTTGTGGTATTGCGGCACGGCAGCCTTGTGCGAGCAGCGAGCACACAGGGGTAGACTTGGATGCATTTTCCATATACATAGTATATGTAATTCCATTTTACTTGCACTGAAGAGTCATTCACATTTCCATCAACGAGTGTATATTTAGTTTCCAGGGCAACAAAGAGATGACATAGGGTACTACTTGTATCTTATATTCTCCTGTGTTAATAGTTGTTTTAGGAGTAGGTACCTATGTACGAGTAAATATAGAAATATACTAATTTGAAGAAGAAAGTCCAGATAAGGACTTGGAAGTGTGACGCATATTTAAAAATAGAAAGAAGAAAGACATCATTACTCACCTTTGCTGAGGTTAGATATAATTTGGGGGAGAATATTTACGATATATCTTTTCAAGGGATTCTACGGGCAATTGTTCAATGTAGACAGTTTTCTGTTAATATTTAAAATATTTATGTAAAAGTTCATGTAGTCGTATAGCTACAATGCGTTTTTTTTATAAATAGAAAACAATTCCCTGTCTTGTTGGTTCTATTACAGAGACAGGTCGGTCGTTTTATAAATATTAGACATACACGTGATAAGGTACCAAACAAATATTGCAATTGCATCGTTTGAGTTTCAAGTCACCTGGTCCTGATGGAATTTATCCAGCTATGCTGAAACAAGGTTTCAGTCAGCTGATGCCAACGTTGAAAAGAATTTGCACCGCAAGCTTTGCCTTGGCCTATATATACATTCTCCTTAGCGTATGGTTAAAGTCGTGTTCATACCAAAAATTGGTAAGACCGACTACACTCTCGCCAAAAGTTTCAGACCCATAAGTCTGACTTCCGTCCTCTTGGAGAGACCGGTTGAGCTGCACGTGCGCAATGTTGGACTTGTGGTTTCTTGAGAAAGGTTTGATATAGGCAAGGCATATGAAATATCTCTTTGTTCACAGTTTTTTTGGACAGGACGCTAAGCTTAATGAATAGGCTTTTGAATATCGACTAAATATAGTTGGTGACTTTTCGAAAAAGTAACGGGGTTTTAAAATGATGAGCCTAGTCACTAGTAGCAGTTTTATAGAGTATGCACAGAGGAAATTCGGTATACTCATCCAAGCTGATGGGAGAAGTATTGGATTCTATACCAATAGGACGGAGAGTTGTAATTGGGATCTCAAAGTTTAAGCTTGAACTCTAGCTCTAGTGCAAGTGTATACAAAGAAAATAGAGTCGGGGTAGGGAATCGTCTTATAGGTAGATGAAGTTAATGCAGGTTGGAGATATAGATTATGGGTGACTACAATGTTCACGTAAGTGAAGCCGGTACACGAAGGTGCGAGTAACTTGCAAATTGGCCCAAACAGATTGTTGGAAGGAGTTTCATGGAAAGTTAGACGCTAATCACGTAAATAAGGTGTCCTGGTAGACAATCTGCCGACTTCCTTAAGAAATAAAGTAAAATATCATTGAAGTAGATAGTATGTATGTAGAATCCAAAGACGGCGCACTTATATGCGATGAGAAGGAAATCCTACGCAGATAAAGTGACCACTTCTCTGAGTACTCAAAAACGTTAGATTACGCAGAATCACCGTTTTGTGATGGGTGGACAATTGTCTCACTTTGACTACCAAATCTATTAAACTTAAATTACCAAGGCCTTAGGTGATAAGAGTTCGGCATGTCCCTTTTGTGTTATTGAAGTGGCATGGGAATGCCACTTTTTTGGATTTTATGATTTTTTTTTTCCTTAGAGTCATCTGATCTCTTTAAACAAACTATATAAGCAGGGTTCGGATAACCGGGGGTAAATCAATACTTTATACGTGGTGCATATATGATAAGTCCAACTCATAGAATGCGTCGACGGATACGTCAACGTTATTGTATTCAACGGAATGAATAGTCCTATAAATAAAAAGCATCGCAAAATTATTGCACAAAATATTTTTTCCAGAATAATTCCACAGACATGGCTGACGTATGTATGTATAGAGTATTCTATCTATCTGTCAGTTTATGACACTTCAGTATACAAATATTGTTGAAGTTCATATGTTTTTGATTACTTTGTGCCAAATTTAGCTATTGTTCTTAACGAAGGAAATTTAACATACTAAATTATTCTTATAGATATAACTACGTTATATAAGTAATGAAAACAAAAAATTGCAATGCTCATTTACAAAAATGCAGTTTTATGTCCTCGAACTTAAAGTTGACACATGTGAGATGAGTTGTTTAGTCTGCTTTTTGTGTTTTCACATGGAATCGATAATAATATTAATTTTCCAATAGGTACATAATTCCATAACAAAAAAATTTAAATAAAACCGAAACAAATAAATTACAAAATACAAAAATACTCCAGATGAAATAAGCTGCAAAAAAAAAACGCAATTTAAAAATAAATAGATACATATCTAAACATTCCCACAGAGGTGTTATTGTTTTTTCTTTCAGTCGAAACCACTCACCCACATAATTACACACAACACCAAGCACAAAGTTAAACGTCACAGATTTCTTCCGCAATAAAAGTGCACACTTAATACAAAGAAAAGCACCGCGATACACATACATATACTATACATAGTGTCTCAACACAACTATAAATTTAAACGATATAAGTACATAGAGAATAAAATGTATACAAAAGTGCAATCAAATTAGAAAGAAGAGAAAAAAACACATGAATTTGCATTACTTTGGATCGCCGCTCTCGCATGACTCTGATGGATGTGTTGGAGGAGGTGGTGGTGGTGGTACATACCCAGGCCGTGGTGATTTGAATTTGGGATTCTCAGTGCTGCTGGTCGCTGACTCTTCAATCGACGAATTCAATGTCGTACTGGACGAGGACCTAATACTTTTCTCAAACATCGACTCATTCAATTCAGAGGCGAAACTCGACTCACTTCCGATGGAATAGCGAGTCGGTTTCGCGCGATCGAGATACGTCTTTGGTGGTATATCTGGCGCTCTACGTTTCACTGGTGTATCCTTGCTTATAGCGCCAGTGGGTGGTCGTGGTGACTGCGGCACATTCTCATATACCTCATCACTGACGTTACTATTTTCATTATTCAATGGCTTCCTGGGGGCTGGAACGGGCGTTGTACAAGTGGTCTCCTTCACTGGTTCTGGAATATTCTGATTCTCATCCTCGTGCAGATTGTTCTTCTCGGTGAGGAAAACTTTATTTGTGGTCTCTGATGATGTGACATCTGGCACTTGAAAGACTTTATTATTTGGACACTTGTCTATAGTCTTCGCTTGAATATTCTCCGAATTGATGTTCAGATTTTTGTTGATCAAATCGATGGTGACGTTTTCGTATTCACTCTTCCGTGTGTCTGGCACATAGCGACGCGGCATTGGTACCGGTCTCTTCTCCTCGCCCTCCATGATGTTCATCTGAAAGGAAAAAAATTAAGTTTTTGTTAATTGTCAGTAAATCAATAAATTTAATCGTGAAATATGACTTGACTGTATAGAAATCGAAAGTTCTATACACCAAAGGCCAAAAAAAAACTTTCTTTAGGCACCCAACCCATTTCTTTAATTTTTCATTTCGCTTTCATTTATACACATACGACATACATAATAAAAACATTCTGCTCATTCATTGTCTGCCGAAATTATTAATTCTACTTTCACTTGGTGGGGAATTCATTTTGTAATTGGCTTGTATTTTGGCAACAAGAACGAATACATCATATTTTAGATACTGCATGGACACCTACTTAAGCCCAATTAACGGCTAAATAGAAATAGGTATGCTACTAGCAGAATGAGAAATGTGAATCAGAGGTAAGAGAGAAGTCTACCTTACCTCTGATGTGAATAACGTTTTAATTACCACCATTGACATTTTCCACAAAAAAAATATAAAAAGAATATAGAGAAAGAATATACGTTGCAACTTTTATGGCACTCCTCTTAAAAAAATGTACATATAGCTATTAACACATTTTACACATGTGTTAGAATCTATTGTTTTATATGGCTTGTTAAGGTTTGTGTGTGTATTTTAATTAATGAGCCCTATCTTTGCTTCCGGAGCTCAGATGTTTTGCTTGTCTGTTTCGCGAAACTGTTGACTATTTTGTAGTAGATGTGGCATATTTACGCATATTCGGCGATTTCCCAAACATTTCATTTTCATCAGATCCCTTTAAGAAATCCTTTGGAATTGTTGAATTCTGACGTATAATTCAACGTCTATTTTATTGTTTTCCCCTGTCAGAAAGTGAACCTGCACATTTATTCGCCGTCAATATTGTCCAAACGAATAGGTACTACACTACTACACTTGAAACGAGCTAAAATCAAGAATATCAGTGTCATTAACCCTGTTCGTTGAAGAAAGTATGGTAATCTCGGAAAATCTTATTCCAAGTACAAAAATCTTTTTTTGAGCTCGTTTTTTCAAGACCAAAAAATCTTCTTTTTAGATTTTTAGTAAGCTTAAAAATCGTTAACGTTTTCGACCATTGTCAACTTAAATTAAGCTCGAAAATTCTTGAAACAAAACCAAAAAATCTTCTTTTGAGATTCTTTCAATCGTGTCCAATCAATCCTTTTTCACGATTATTTTAAGACTGTGTTTTTTACATTATGCGATGCCTGAAACAAATGTATTTTGGTTATTCAATATCTAAACCCTATAGATCTTAGATACCTACCATCTTATAATATATCATCACATCAGTAGATCAGTAGATAGGTAATAATATTAAATATTTAATATTGCCTTATGAGAATTCACTCAGTAAGTGAGTGTGAATTTTAGGAACGAATAGAAATCAAAATGCATGCATATGGGCATGCACTTGAAATAAGATTGTTTTGTCCCTATCATATTTGTGTTTCTATCATATTTTAATATTGTTTCGGCTTATTTCAAGAACAAAAAAACTAACTCAAGATTTTGACGAGCTCATTTTTGTATTTCAATGTCATCTTCTTGCGATTTTTCTCTGAGTGTATGTATGTATATGTACTCGCACCAACTGAGCGATGAGCAGAAGATCCATTATTATTGAATACAACAGAGAGGTTGACAACCGTACTGCATTTTATTGGTGACTAGCTGTACCCGCCCGGATTTGCCCCTGTTCAGGAATTGTATTGCTTAAATATTTTATTTTCTATCACAGAACAATGTACATTAATGTTGCAAATTTAAAACTTTAGCTCCCTCGAGTGTCGATAAATAACGTTTGCAGTTTTTTTGTCTTAATTGGGAAGTGCCACACCCCATCGATCCCACCCATATTTTATTAAATGTTTTTTTTGTTTAAGACATAAAGACCTATTTGCCAAATTTTCTCATTTTGTTCAAACCGTCTGTTTGTTTAATTTTTTTTTTTGGAGACGCATGGAATGGACCTATAATTTTATTATTTATTTTTTATTTTATTTATTTATTTATTTTGCATTGAAAAGTTTTTTCAGGGCTTACTCTCGGATGTTTGTCAGACGTTCGCGATGCAATCAATTCTGAGACTCCTCGCCCAGCACACGGACCACCAAGAAACTGCGCTAAAAAACATCGAACACCTTTGAAATTGAACTGAATGCGTTCTTTCCTTTGTCAATGTACGGACTATATGTTTTCATCGGCGTTAAAGGAGATCTTTAGAATAATTTCTCCTTGAAATGCTGTCGTCAGAGGTCGGGTAAACTAATGCCCCAACCCGGAATCCACAGAAAACCTGCTGACTTCGACTCTTTTCGTAAATCTGGGTTCAAACATATACTGACTAAGGTCCCTGTGAGTGTCGATAGTTGATCGTTGAACGACAACTATCGATCGGTCGACAACTGTGATTGTCGATTGCGATTGATATTTGTCGAGCACACGGACCACCAAGAAACTGCGCTAAAAAACATCGAACACCTTTGAAATTGAACTGAATGCGTTCTTTCCTTTGTCAATGTACGGACTATATGTTTTCATCGGCGTTAAAGGAGATCTTTAGAATAATTTCTCCTTGAAATGCTGTCGTCAGAGGTCGGGTAAACTAATGCCCCAACCCGGAATCCACAGAAAACCTGCTGACTTCGACTCTTTTCGTAAATCTGGGTTCAAACCTATACTGACTAAGGTCCCTGTGAGTGTCGATAGTTGATCGTTGAACGACAACTATCGATCGGTCGACAACTGTGATTGTCGATTGCGATTGATATTTGTCGAGCACACGGACCACCAAGAAACTGCGCTAAAAAACATCGAACACCTTTGAAATTGAACTGAATGCGTTCTTTCCTTTGTCAATGTACGGACTATATGTTTTCATCGGCGTTAAAGGAGATCTTTAGAATAATTTCTCCTTGAAATGCTGTCGTCAGAGGTCGGGTAAACTAATGCCCCAACCCGGAATCCACAAAAAAAAGGTCCCTGTGAGTGTCGATAGTTGATCGTTGAACGACAACTATCGATCGGTCGACAACTGTGATTGTCGATTGCGATTGATATTTGTCGATTTGGCAGTCGCTTGGAGTCGATTACAAATATCTGGTCGATGCTTTCTCTTGGAAGTGAAAAAATGTTGTGTGTACAAATAGCTAAAATCAATCGACGTAATCGACAATTGTCGTGACGATCGCTGATCGACAATCACAATAAGGGCCTAAGAGACTACAAGAATGAAAAGTGTGCTTTACATGGTTCTTTCGGGAAAAAAACGGGGCGAGAAGGATAAATGAGGGAGACAATAAACGATAACGATAAAATCGGCGATTCTATAACCTATTACAAGTTTTGGAAGTAGTTCATAAGCCGAAATCCGTGGACTTAATTTGACATTGAGCAAATGGACAATGCTCCACCGAAAAAATCTTTAATGGTCGAAGAACGAACATCCGTTTCAATGACAAAGTAGTCGCAGAGTATTTGGTAGGTATCTATTCTTTTAATTTACTATATATAGTGTCATTCTGGGCTTTTGAATATTTAAAAAATAGTGTTTGCAAAATCTTTACTACAAAATTCTGAAGTCTCGGAAAAGAAAACTTGGTTGTGTAGGTATTAAACGAAAATAAGCCAGAACGCTAACTATATTTTCCACAAACAATGCTTTTAGTGTTCCAAGAAGTCAAAGTGGACATCCAACAATTAAAGTCTATCAAAGAACCGCAGAGAAATCCTTGGCCTTATGCATTTTCAAAATGTCCTTTAATAGGAGCTTAAAGAGATCATTCCCGCAATGAGAATTTCGAACGCCATAACATGTAGACAACTAATGTACATAACCTAACAATGCAAAACTTCTTCGATTTGACTATATGTACTTGTACAATGTACATATTTCCAAAAGAAATGTCCAAGCATTTAATTACAAAACTAACACCTACGCAAGCGTCCCTAGAGAAGTAATTAAAACAAATTAAGGTGTAGTTTTTATAGCAAATGTAAGCTTACATAGATGACCCAGCTGTTTAATTTAATGGACAAAATAATGTTCTTATATTTCTAATTATTTGACAGAAAATGACGACATTTTCAAACGCATTTGAATGTGAGCCAGTATAAAATATGTAACGTAATTACTACATTTTGTGGCTGGTGATAATGCCTTCTTAACATTGGAATAGGTACTTAAATGTCCTACATTTAATGGGTCTACATATACATAATCACGTGCATGCCCAAGGGGAAACTACTTCAGCTACCCATGTACATGAGTATTAACATTCCGTCACCATCATTTGGGATAGTATAAGGATCCGTATAAGTAACACAAAAATGCTACTTTGTCCCGTTAAACTACAATAGGAGTTATGGTTATGGTTATGGTAGATATACACTAGTAGTATGGTCACATAAATATAACTAGTGTGGTATCTGTTTATAGGTTTCCTTTTCGAGCAAATGCTATTTTGATACGTTAAAAAGTTTTTTTTTCAAAAACTCAGTAGTTTAATATTTTGACGGTACAAAATGCCTCGATTCGCACTTGGGCGAGCTATGGATAAAAAAAATACAATCGATTTATTGCACACTAAGTTCAATAATGTTGTTAATCAGTCGATTTGAGGATGTTACTTCGAGTGTTTCTTAGTATCCACAATTTTTTGTAAAAATAGTATCCACAAAATGCGTAAAAATAAATCGTGTACTCCAGAACTTCAGACCTATCAAAACGGAAACGAATCAATGGCGTTGATAGCTTATAGGTTAGGTTGTTCTACGAAGCTTGTTTTCGGGGAAATATAAGTTTCTAAGAAGACCGGAAGTTTTGAGTACCGCAAAAGAAAGGAGATTGGACGCAAAACTACTCCAAAGAAAGATTTGCCAGACAAGTAGAGCCAATCCATTTTTGATGTCCATAGAAATTAGGGAGATTGTTTCACCTAAACTCCATTAAGAACTCACGACCAGAGCTGTCGTGATGCATATTCCACAAAAAAACACATTCACCCCTATTGTCGTCGTCGTTTACGACTCTAAAAAAAAGCGACACGACTGTTTGGTATTGGCGACTGAAAATAAACGACTTTTGTCGCGGCGACGATCGACAAATGGCGTCTGAAATGTCAAAAAATGTGGATTGTATTTTTGACGACGATCGTCGGTATTGCGTGAGGCGTTTTGTGACGACGTTTGTCGTGGAAATGATACATTTCTGTCGTCGACTATTTTGCGGACGACTGTGTGATAATGTGTTAAAAAAAAGTATGTGTACTTAATTTTTAGTTAACAAAAAGACAATTATAGTTATTTTGCAGAATGGAGATAACAAATAAAAGGCAATTTCTACATTTAGTGAACGAAATGCAGAAAAATATACCGTTGGCAAAATCAATCACGAAGGCCTAACAAAAGTGAGGTTAATCGGCAATGGGACGACATAGCCTTATCTTTGAATTGTCTTGGACCATATAAATCTACACGCACAAGTAATGAGTGATTACACGACGACCCTAATTAAGGCAATAAAATCATTAATATGATGAAAAACACAGAAAGCGGAAGGATGCAGTACCTGGGTATGGTTTTTTGTATCCCTGCGGATGTGCCACAGGGGTATAAAAAGAGCTGCAACTGATATAGTTTGCATTAAGTTTTAACAACTGCGTGATCAAGTGTTAAAGAAAAGTTTGTGTATTTAATATTTAACTAACGAAAAGATAGTTACATATTCTTTAAAATGAAAATCACAAATAAAAGACAATTTCAACATTTAGTGAAAGAAATGGAGAAAAATATTCCGTTGGCAAAATCGTTCACAAAGGGCCTAACAAAAAGTGATGTTTATCGGCAATGGGACGACATAGCCTTATCTCTGAATTGACTTGGACCACCTTCGACTTCGATAGTCTAAAATACATTTAAAATCTGAAAATAATTGTTATTAACACAATGTATGCAATTTAAATTATTGCTACCACCCACTTAATGTCGGGCAAATCCAATGGATTGGATTTGGTTCGAATTTCCTTCCTTAACTTTACCAGCACTTTTTTCTGGTTTTCTTCTTCATCACTGCTTTCAAAAAACATGTCACACTATTCATTTTTGATTTGTTTTATTAAATAATTAACCAAGTCACAAACAAAACACCAGACCAAATATGAATTCGTCGACTGAAATGTCAAATCCCATGTGTCATAGTTTGTGGAATATATGTGGGATGTGAGAGTTCAGAGAGTCGAGTCGTTTCAGTTACGCAATACCAAATTCCAAACGACTCGACACGACAAACGTCGCCAGTCGTTTGCGACAGACGACGACGACGACAATAGGGGTGATTATGTCAACATGTCGAAAGACTCCACTTACAAAAACCATTGCAATTTTGGAAAACAATTCTTTGGAGTATGCGTATGCCAAATCCAAGTTTAATTTATTTGGATAGGATGGAAAAGGTTATGTAAGGCGTCCTCCAAACAAATAATTGCAGCCAAAGCACATGCTTCATACCATACCATATAGCATAGAGGAGAGAAAGTAATGGTCCATTAAGGGTCGAAGCATATTAGAGAAAACCCATTTTTCATACATGCCAGTAACATTATGATTTCTAACACTACAACGATCCTTAGCATACTCCGCGGAGAGTCAAGCAATAGCTTACAGATAACAAAATTAATGGTTTGGATTGACCCGCGCAAAGTCCCGACCTGAACCCAATTTAACTTGTGGGCCGACGACGTCGAAAATCATTAAAAGCAAAAAAAAAAAAAAAAACAAGAACTGATGAAGAGCTTTTCGAAAACATTAAGGAGGTCTGGAACTATATGCCACCATATTATGATGCCGGGTGAGCGCAGTGGCTCAGTGGTCAGTGTGCTGAACTACTGTGCGAGGGTCCCAGGTTCGGTCCCCGGAAAAACATAAATTACATCTTAAGGTTTTTTCCACTGCGCCACGTCTCGCGTGTATGGGAGGGCATGCTGCCGCCCTGCAACCCCCTGCTTGGGGTCACTGTTGGATTTGGAGTAGGCGCAAGGTTAGGTAGACGAAAATTTCTTTAAATATTTTGATTTAACATTTTGGGGATTTTTGATTTGGTGGATTTTGTCTTTGGGGATAATCAATTTGAGGATTTTTCAAACAGTGGGGATTTTGGGGTTTGGGGATTTGCACTTGTGTACTATGTACTTAGGTATCCTGTCTGACAAACATCCGAGACTCTATCTGTCCTGAAAAAGCTTCTCCAATCAGCCATTCGGACTTGGCATAAAATTTTAGGTCCCTTCCATTCGTCCCAAAAATAAAAACTCACAAAACAATGGTTGTGAGAAGCTAGTCCTAGGCACCCTATAAGGACCTGTTGCGCAAGATATTTATTTATTTATAAGATGCCTGATTTTAGTGGAAAGTCTTCAGAAAAGATTGACTAAAAAAAAAATTAAGGCTATTCCATTAAATATTGGTAATTCTTATAAGTTTTGGAAACTGGAATATTAAAGTTTTTGTTATTCTGTGCACTCACAGAAAAAAATTCTAAAGGCTTTACTATCCGAATTGTAAAACCATCTATTTACAATTTAAATAGCAAATTTGGTTAATTTACTATTTTAATTGCAATTTTTTTAGTTTTACTATTTTATTTTTTGTTGAAAATTTGTGTTTTTATGTTTATACCCGGTACCACACTGTGGTGAGGGTATATTCACTTTGTCATTCCATTTGTAACGCCCATAAGGAGGCGTTGTAGGTATGACAAACTATATATATTATTGATCAGCATCACTTTCTTAGTCGATCTAGCGATGTCCGTCTGTCTGTCCGTCTGTCTGTCCGCACGATTACGGCCGTAATTTAAGAGCTATTGACTTGAAATTTGGTACGTAAGCTTTTATCCACCAAACTGAGGCTAAGTTCGAAGATGAGCAAGATCGGATGAAAACTACTACTACCTCCCATACAAAAATATCAGATTTATATAACTTTTTGTGTTAAAAATTAAATTTAAATAGCTACAGTAAAGATAGCAAGTTTAAACTTTGCACATATTGTTTTAATAATATTTAAAAAAAATGAGCTTGGTCGAATAAAAAGTACCCATACCTCCCATACAAATATATAATTTTTTAATACTAAAATATTTTTTTTTTATTTTACAATAATATAGTAGGTACCGGGTATTTGAGCTTCGGCATAGTCGAAGATAATTGTCTTACTGGTTTTTTTATCGTGCTGGCACTAACAGAAAAAAATTGTAATATTAACAATTTTCTGCGTAAAATTTACCATTTTTAATAGTAACTATAGTCATTACAATTTAATAGGAAAAAAATATGCGAAATTTACTTATTTCAATTGTAATTTTTTGTTGTCTTCGATAAAAAAAACTTAAAAACACTAATTTTCAAAAAAAAAAAAAAAACTAAAATAGTAAAACAAAAAAAAATTGCAATTAAAATAGTAAATTAACCAAATTTACTATTTAAATTGTAAATAGATGGTTTTACAATTCGGATAGTAAAGCCTTTACAATTTTTTTCTGTGTGTGGGGGAACCGCTTTTCCTGCATTGTGACATCAGAATCGAAGCTTTCCAGACAAAAGAATTCGGGATACAGTTTAAAATATTGAAATTCTTTACAAAATGGATACAACCAAGTTGGTGTTGAGGGACCTATCCATAAAATTTAAGATTTTTCAATTGAAAATAGTAAACAAAAAAAAAACGAAATTTACTATTAAATTGGAATGACTATATGTAGTTGCAATTAAAATTTGTAAATTTTACGCAGAAAATTGTAAATATTACAATTTTTTTCTGTGAGTGTGCCAAACTCGAAAATCAGTTTAAAATGATTTTGAATTATTTTTTTTAAATATCTACTAGTTTTCCATAACTACGAACAATGGGATACTTATACGGATAATGAAGTGCTCCGCGAGGAATTTCTCTCCAGAAAAGTGCTCGGCGACCTAAAATGATTGGAAACCGCTGTGCTAGTGTAGTACTACCTTATAATGTATTTACCAGTACCTAAATTAAAAAAAAATTCTACAAAGAATTCACTTGCTGTCTTCATGAGATGAATAGTTTGTTTTCTATCCTTAGAAGAATTCATATAGTCTGTTAGATTTTTATCAAACATCAGTTATGGTAACCCTAGGCAAAAATGTTCATTATACATTTAGACATACCTACCAACATTAAATATAAAAACAATCTATAAACTCGCGGAATTCAATGCAGTCTAACAAAAATACTCCATGCTTATCTAAATAGGATAAGATACGCATTACGAAAGAAACTGGCATACGATATAAGCGATTATGACTACACACACTGAATCATAATGTGACATACCTACCTATATTATGACATAAAGCCCGATTTGTTGTTGTCATTTATGTAATGACCACTCGGAATGAATTTAACTTTCTTCACATTTGAGATAACTTATAGTCTATCTTAGACACAGCTCGACGAAAGAAAGAAAGTTGAACTCAAAAAGCCTTCAAAAACGGTTCAGCGCACGCAAACTCTAAATACTTTTACGCGTGAATCTACTTTTGCTAGAATCTATTATGCCCTAAAATTATTACAATTAATATCGAACAAACGAATCTTAATTCGTTAGCCATTTGCACGCATTTAAGGTGGCCCTTGTCTCGAAAAGTGAAAACTATTATATTCAAAGTGTACCCATGTGATACTACCATAACAAAGGTGATATGATAACACAATATACGTAAATTATAAAATCATAATTCATTCGCCATAACTTTCGAGGTTATTGTTGCACTCTGGTAATGTAGTTGCTTTCCTTCAGTTCGTTCATCTTTACACTTTATACGCATAACAGTCATCGGATTTTGTTTCTTGTTGTCCTAAACAAAAAAATTAAAAAATCCATACACAACAGAAATGGAAAGAGAGAGAGTGTGAGTCTGATGCTGACGCAGCAGATTCATTGACTGACAGTCAATTGGGTAAATTGCAATTTGGATCAGTCAGTCCACCAATCGACCATACTCGACAAATTATTTATGTCGAGCGTGCCTTTTCTCGAGAAGCTCCAGTTCAACGACGCACATTAAGCCCTCGAATTTATTAAGTGAGTCATTCCCATATCAAAAGTGTATACGTATGTATTTATAAAGCACACTGACATTTTGTTTTGTGATTTTTTGTTGTCTTCTTTGTTTATCAATTGCTATTTGCCCTCTATATTGCAATGCAAATACGGTTCAATTTACTTGCTCTAAATCTAGATCTAGATACTTAAGTTACAGTTCACGCTAGAATGGTGTTTACTTTATACCTGCACAAGCAGAGCTGAACGATTGATAAAATGATAACTAGAAATAATTAAAGGAAATCCAAAGATAATTAGATACATAAGGTAGGCCCCAGCGAGAGACTATACAATACCCCGTTTAATTGATTGAAAACTACTTTCTATTTGTGACAGCGTCAATCTTCTAACTTTATAGCTAAATCGCACAATATTGCTATTTGACATATGTACGATTATATTAGACAGACATGATAAAGCAGAAAGTGCTTGCGTTTGTAACGCAGAGTAATTCAACCCACTTCACTTTTCCGCTTAAGATGATGCCTGGCTCTAGACAAATTCATCTGCAGATCTATTTTTGTGGAGGATTGCACTGATAAGGAAGATGAAGTGCACTTCACAATATCTATTTGCATTGTAATCGTAAGTCAAATAAATGCAGCTTGTAGGTTCAGATTTAACAATGTCTAGCTCTGTTCTAATCAAGTCCATATTTTTACCATGCGTTGGAGAATTTCTAAGTGCAAAGTTTATCATCAACATCGGCATGGCATAGTTCTGTTATTTTTATGGCATATTTGCGGTCCAACATATTTTAGTTGCTATTTTAAATTTGATGCTTGGCTGTTTTATGAATTGGATGGCCAACCGGAACTGCATACGCAAAAATTCCAAGACAGAGTGGCACGAACTTTTTGACTGATTCCAAGTTTGGTTGGGTTTATATTTTTTTATTAGGCAGTTGGTAGGTAGCTACACTCAGAGAAAAATCGCAAGCTAAAATCTAGTATGATCAAGCTTGATTTTGATTCTTACGTTCTTACGTGCTTAATCTTAATATGACACCCATTGTTCTTGAAATAAGCCGAAACACAAATAAGGGACAAAACAAGTATCGCATAATGTAAGAACCACATTCTTAAAATAATCGTGAAACAGGATTGAAAAAAAATCACAAAAGAAGATTTTTTGGTCTTGTTTTAAGAATTTTCGAGCTTAATTTAAGTTGACAATAAGTACGAACATTCTTAAAATAACCCCGAAACAGGATTGAAGTAAGATTTTTAAGCTTACTAAAAATCTAAAAAGAAGATTTTTTGGTCTTGAAAAAGCGAACTCAAAATAAGATTTTTGTACTTGGAAACAGGCTTAAAATGACACTGATATTCCTGATTTTAGCTCGTTTATTTTCTGAGTGTACCTACGAGTGTGTATATCTCAGAAGTGGTAAAAAAAAATAGTTGATCCGAGTAAGTCCCTACGGCGAGATTCTCACAACCATATCCGTTTGTAGGTATAAGTTGTTTCTTATTTTTGGACAGACACAGAACATCGGATGCAATGAGAAGCTTTCTCAGGACACGTATAATGTTTGTCAGATATGCACTAACTATAGAGCCATCTTTCTTACAAAAGTCTGCAGTGATGATGCTGATGCCCAGTGTTAGAGCACACAGAGGGCGGTTTCTTTTGCGTGTTGGTATTTATTGGGTTTAGTTTTAGTCCTGCTATATGGTCAGATGCGTGTATACTGAAGCGGAGGCGGATAAATATACATATATGTATTATCTTTGGTCGTTTTGAATCCTAAAATTTTTCAAGTGTTTTTTGGTCGGTCACGTTTACGTTAACGGGCTTTGGAGAACTAGGTTTAACGTAGTGAGCTGTACGACAATCAGGATAGAAAAGTGCAAATAAGTCGTCTAGGATGTTCGGTGCTCCTTCAAACAGAATCTAGAGGATAATATTCAGCTCATACAAACAATTGAAGCAGAAGATCAATTAGAAGAGACTGTTCACATGTTAACTCGGTGCTCCGTTAAGGTCGGTAAAAACACCACCGAACCGTTTGATGTCAGAAAAGGTCTTAGACAAGGTGACGCGCTGTCATGTGATTTCTTTAACATCATACTTGAAAGAATTGTACGAAACTCACAAGCCAACCCCGGAGGTACAATCTTTCAAAAGTCTGTGCAATTACTCGCATACGCCTATGACATTGACATAATCGGTAGAACTCGGCGAGCTGTCAGTGGTGCATTTGTGAGTATTGAGTCAGAAGCGGCAAAAATGGGACTAGCGGTGAATGAAAGCAAAACGAAATATATGCTTTCCACAAGAAAGGACATTCAACATCGGCGCCTTGGACAGAACGTGACAATGGACAGCTATAATTTTGAGGTAGTGAAGGACTTTGTCCAGCAATGACATCAGCGAAGAATTACTCTTGCCAATCGCTGTTTCTACGGGCTTAGAAGGCAATTGAGTAGCAAAGCCCTCTCCCGAGCAACTAATCAGACGTTGTATAAGACCCTTATCATCCCCGTCCTGCTATATGGCGCTGCTTCGAGCGAAAAGTTCTCCGTGTGATCTTTGGTCCAGTTTGTATCTCAGGAGTCTGGAGGAGAAGGTACAATGATGAACTGTACGGGCTGTACAGCGATATAGACCTAGTCAAGCGGATTAGAATTAATCGACTAAGATGGCTGGGGCATATAGAGCGTATGGACATCAATGCTCCGGCCCGGAGAATCTTCAACTCTACTCCAGAGGGACAACGAGGTAGAGGACGACCTTACCTAAGGTGGAGCGCGCAGTTGGAAGGGGACCTCAACCAACATGGCGTGCACAACTGGAGGCAGCTAGCGTTGGATCGAGCTGGCTGGAGAGGCATGTTGGTTGAGGCCCAGGTCCGCCCCGGACTGTAGCGCCATCAAAAGTAAAAGTAAGTAAGTAAGTTCACATGTTAACAGTTAATATCCATAAAGTTGCATGGCCTGCAATACTTACAACCAAAATTAGAATCCAACAAAACCAAAGTAATTATGTGATATAATTGCGGAAAAGGAAAGAGCTAGAAAACATAAAAAGCAACCAAGAAAAAACTAATTTATTCGCTTGTCTTGCGTGTCTTGAACGCGTCTTTCAAACATTACGAATATAAAGTCTGTAAGGAAAGGGAAGAATTGCGAAGAAAAAAGAAATAAAGGAAGGCATCAATACTAGATAAGTATACAATACTACATAACCTCTCGATGGAGAACTCCGGGTGCAAAGTCTTAGCCTACGCAGACGACACGTGCGTCGGTCAGTCGGCTTACTCACTTCGGGAAAGTAACCTCAAACACTTTCTGACATCTTGAAACTCGCTCTACGCAAACTAGTCTCCTGGACCTACAGCTGTGGTCTTAGCGTCAACCCGATGAAAACGGAGTTAGTCTTCTTTACCAGGAAGGTTAAGCTATACCTTTCGGCACTCCACAAGCTCAATGGAACCCACTCAAGTTCGGTAAAAGCGCCAAATATTTGGGGCTGAGGCTAGATAGCAAGCTTTTAATGGAGGGAAAATAGAAGCGAACGCGTTAGGAGCCTAGTAGCTTTGTACTCCTGTAAAAGAGTTGTCGGCTTTAGATGGGGCCTTTAACCCAATATAATGGATTAGCTTTATACCGCGGTCGACATCAGACCGATAATTTTAGAGGGCATCGTTGTGTGCTGGCCGTCCTTGGGCAAAATTTTCTATTTCCAACCGCCGCTCTACAAACCACGCTTAACCTTACCTTATTCCTTTAGACAGCATCACTACAGAATTCGCTATAACGAGGCAAACTAAGGGAAGGGAATAGCTGGAGAGGACAACCAACTGGACATGCCAGCATTCTTCTATAGACAGACTAGACCATTATGCTCAATACTACTGAATACCTGCCTACGAAAACCAACTTCGAAAAAGGCTTCACACATGAAATACCGGACAGAAACCAATGGGATTCACGAAATGTCCTAAATACATGACGGATCAGTGTCAATATTCAGACGTTTCCAAAACACTGGAGGGAGTTGGCACCGGGGTCTGCTCAGAACAACTAAATTTGGGTATCTCCTTTCAGTCTTTCGAAACACTGCAGTGTCTTCCAAGCCGAAATCACTGCCAGTCGTCAAGCCACAGTGACTGTCGATTAATATATTATCACAAAGGGGTGGAAGAAAGACCGCGGCGTATCTCTTAACCAGATAGCTGGAGATTATAACCTCTACTTCACCCTTTGCTGTGTCCCTGGGTCACTGTAACAGGGAATTGTGCAGTGGCGTGGATTTGATAGTATAAGTCTGCACAACGTGCATGTAACACTATCCTACGTTAAACAAATAAGTCACCCGAATGCAGCAGGCAATGCAAGTCACAGATGGCTAGACTCACCTCGCCAACTCTGGATACAAAAAGATTTAAGGAGCTCCTGCTACTTAAAAGATGTAGCATCTCGCATCTCGCAGTCGTTAATGCATTGCCTTTTAGCCAGACACGCGCAAAGACTTGGTCTGCCATACAAAAACTTCTGCAGAAGATGCAGAGATGAAGAGAAGGATTAGTCCATCACCATGCAGCTTTCTTGCAACTGCCCTGCCTTAGCCTATTAAAGAAAGACCTACTTATGAAATGGTTCATAAGAAACACTGATCTGCGCATATGGAGATCTAGAAGTGATTAAAGTCAAAAAAGTAGCTAATAGACATAAACATAGGCTTCTCAATCACGTCAACTCAGAAATGACGGAACTATTGAGCTTTTTCTTGTATTGCTTCTATATAAATACATACATGATTATGAAGGGTGTCCCATAATTCACGCAAATGTAATTTTAAAAGAAAATACAGATTTTTAATTTGCATAGACTTTTAAATTCAAAAAAACCCCAAAGAAAAAAGTCCAATGGCGTTAAATCGCAAGATCTGGATGGCCAATTCTGATCGCATTATTTTTAAAATATTGTTCAACAATGAAAATGCGTTTGTTCTTTCGTATAGCGCTCCATTTTTACTAAGCCCGAACTGTCAGATGTCACATTGTTATTTTTTTCCGTTGGCATCACTGTACTATTAAATGGCGCGAAATTCAAATTTAGCGTGAATTATGGGACACCCTTTAGTTTAATAATTTGTACTGTACAGTACGTCCTTGAAATCGCATAACACGTTGCTAATGTGATAACATGCGGGATATACCTACAACTATACAACATGATTACAACTTTTTGTACTTGGGCGACTAACGCCGTTGTCATTGGTTATAATTTATAAGAATAATAATAATTATTATAAGAGCAAAAGTAAACGATATCTAAAATTAACTCATGAGCACATGCAAAGACGTATGGATATCATGCGTTTGGGTTTGAGTTTTTGTGATAAAAAAGATTTGCTAATGTAGGTATAAGAAGCATAAAAACTGCTGTCCTATTATAGCCAAAGGAATCCATACGGATCCGCATCAAATGTTGCAACAAATAATGGAATAAGGTTAAAGCCGACTTTTTAATGCTCCGTTCTGGTTAATTTAACAATTCCTATGACAAAAAGTGCCATCAGCAATTTGGTTGAGTAATTAGGCCAAAGCCAGCAATTTTTGCTTTAGATTTCGCCATTTAGAAACTGCTTACTGCAAGTCGGTTTATACAAATTATGTAGTATTCCAGCTAAGCAACAAAATAGATTCAAAAGTCAATCATTGAATTTGACACTGACAGACAAATGGACGAGAAAGCTAATTTAAGAAATTTAATCTAGCACAAATGTTGGTAAGTTTCAATCGGAAAATTTGAAATATGCAAGCAATAGCAAATAATTATTCACATCGCACATGCAAAGAGAAAACTAATTTTTTTTTCACTGGAAAAAGGGTTCATAATCACAAACACGCCGGAAAAAAACCATTGAGTTGTATCTATACTGTATGTAATTAGATAGTGCCTACGCTACGTATAGAGTATGAGTCAGCATGCAAAATTCTGAATAAAAATCCATTGGGTTGGGACGGGTTGGGAGGCATAAATTCATACACGTTTGCGTAATTCCACAAATAATTGATTTTGAGTGAGGAATTGTGACCAACATGGAGATAGTTCTTTATTATACCCATAGCCAATATAAGTTTATCAGGATCACAGTTAATTGAACATTAAAGGTTGGTTTACGTGTGTTCGCATCATCTAATAATTTCGTTATTCGTGTAAATGACGCATTATCCTATCAAGTCTATACCTATCTAATAGATTTTCAATATCACTGGGTTTTATAGTAGGTAGTGGGTTGTTATTGGATGGCATTGGCATGAGGGGTAGGTTGTAGGCAGTAGTTATGAATGCCAGTGACAACAAACAATACCTACCTACCCATGCTTATAGTTACTTTCAGATTTGCAGAGGTGGACCAAAACTCATTAGCTCGTGTTGAAGTTTTAAGTCAGGAATATGTACTTAAAATCCGCCACTGAAATACATGCTGAACTTAATGTACTACATAACACACTTGACATGTGTATCTCAAATAGCACTCCTTCAACCATATTCAGATTTGATGTCATGGCCAAGTGATTTTACTATTGTTTGCGCCTTATAGCTACCTACTTTAGCTAAGGTCGTTTTCGAGTTGGTATTTTAGATTTTAACCCTACTTAGCAACTTAATTTATTTTGGAGTAACGTTGTAATCAATCATTCGAATTACAGACCAGATACGAATTAAAATATGTAGGTATGTACCTACTTCTATTGTTAATGACCTAATTTATTAATCTATATAATATATATTGTCGATCTATACTTATTTTATTATCTATTATCTATTTTATTATTATATCTATATTTGTTTATAAGACTGTACGAATTTTGTTTGTTAACCTAAAACGTAAAAACTACCGGACAGAATACAATGAAACTTATTTTGAAATGTTTCTTACAACTGCGATAGGTATGGTCTTAGGCTATGTCGTACATTACCACGTGCTTTAGGACCGTTATTGACCAAAAAGTATTATTTGCTACCTTCACTGCCTTTAACCTGGCTATTCTCAAATAATACAAATTCAATACGAAAAAAATAGCCTATTTTTCTTGGTAGTGATTCTGCTTTGTGGTCGTGGTAGCACATCGAACGTGCATTCCCTTAGTTTTCATATATATAATAAACACCACCTTCGAGCAGTAGTTAGTTACCTTCTTAACAATTAATCTAAGATTTCTGAGTATTTCTAGATTTTATAAAATCTCCAAAAATGTGGTGTATTTATTTCTCCAAGATTTGTCTTACTAAGGAGGTGCTTCTGTTCGCGGTGAACCAATGCCCCAACTAACAAGTCTCTCGAGTTTGGCCGGTCTTTAGACAACTGCCTTCTGCGCACTCCAGGATGGTTGAGGTTGCGTTGAAGTCTCACATTAATGCTTTAATACCCAATGTGCCATTGTTTCTGTCTAGGCTAGGTCGCAATGTCACTTTACAGCTCGTATCCATCCAGCTCGAATCTATACCTCAGATCCATAGTCCAGTATTTATACAGGGTTTATAAAGGCATTATACAGAGTCTTTCGAGTTGTTTTGCAAAGAACCTTACTCAAAAGTTGCCTTCTCAACCCAAGGAAAAAGCTATTGAAAAAAGTTATTCTTCAGTTGATTTTTTATGAGAAATCGTTTTCAGTCAACAAAATTCCTTACTACCATAATGTTCAATCTGTCTATCGTAAAGTTCTGTCCGATTCGTTATGATGGGTAAAGTGTTGGCCTGTGAGTTTTGCTGTGCACAGTTCTTTCAAATATGATGATAAACCCCAAATTACCGTAGCCTTAGTAGGTACATAAATGTATATCTAGAATATTGGAGGAGTCTCTTACGTTGCGAACGAATGCTGGTGTTTGGTGACTAGGTGTCCAGAAACGGTAGAACTCTCCGAACGGGGTTGTCAATCGAACAAGCAAACAGATCTTATTTGAGTTTGAAGTCTGTCGTTGAATTTGTGAAACGTCAAACGTGGATAAACAATTTATTTGAGAGCAAGCAATCGGTTACAGCCGCAGTTTGATGTCTTGATAATGAGGAACATGATGAAGAAGATTTGAAAGGTGTGTTATTTGGGTATTCTAATTCAAATTCAATTTTATATTGATTTCGTTAGCCCGGATAACTATCGAGGCTTATTTCTAGCCCGATAAAAACTGTGCAACCAAACTATCATTTCTTTAAATGTTATCGAAAAGTGCTATCGATTTTGTCATAAATGACATCTGATAACACAAAATTTATTTAAAAAAAATAAAATTATTTTACCAAAAATATGTCTATAAATTACCGAATTTTTATTTTTCCCTGCATTTTTCATGTTTATAAATTATTTTGATTGGCGTATATAGTACATACCTACTATGTATTTTTTTAATTTTAATTTTGGTGGGGGCATAATGCCCCCATTTATTAGGCTTAGTACAAGCTAGAAAAATAAACTTATGTACAATACTAGAACTAAAAAACTAGGACTTAAATCTAGGGCTTAGAGTTAAGGAGGCTGAGCTTAATGGAGGGAGTGCTGTGGTTAAAATCAAAAATGGAAATGTTTGAGTTTACCTTCCGTATTAGGTATATACCTAGGTAGGTATATGGATTTGTCATCCATCATTAAAATTGAAATAGTACATGATGTATGTAAATATGTTTACAGCTGTAGGTATGTATCTACTAGTTTCTCCCCGCGGCTTCGCTCGCGCAGCCTTTAGGATATTGTACACCAGAGTCTTTTATATTTAAATTTCATGAAGGAAACCTTCCTATGAAAGTACTTGGTTTCAAGTTTTTTTTTTTGTATTGATTTAGATTTATAACTAGGTACATATTTTTTACTTTTTTATCAATGTACAAAATTTCAAATTGATATGATGCGGTTCGTGAGTTATGAAAAAGGCCTCATTGGAATCATTGCAAATAACTCGGCCCAAGGCAAAATTTTCTAAATTGGAGGAATTTATTTTCTTTATTTCTTATATAGAGTAGTTTCAAGTCGATCGGATCAAAAATAAAAATGTTCCCGTACAAACTTTGACCCTCTATGTCTAAGTCTATGGTCATGGGTTGATCTCAGAAAAATTTTGTATGAAAAGGAGGAAAAAATTGCTAAAATAGTAGTCATTTTTAGCAATTTTCAAAAAATCATAAAAAATATTAGTGAAGAGATTTTTGAAAAAAATTGTTTGCAGTCACTATTAGAATTGTTTGAAGAAACTTTTTGCATCAAAACATTTTTTTTTTTTTTTTGAAACCGAGGAAAAAAGTCAAAAAAGTATAGACTTACAAAACTTCTAAATTTTCAATGGGTAGGTATCTACTTAATGTGTTAAGGAAAGTTTTGTATCGTTTAAACCTTTCCATTGATGCCAAAATTTATATGAAGTAAGTTACTCATAGTAGAATTAACTTTACTTTTGTGTAAATAATTATACCGACGACATAAGTCGTTTGTTTGGTGGGAACATGGCATAAGGAGCGTTACGGAGTCAGTAAGGGATAAGGGTAAATAAATAACTATACATACTGATTCTCTTTATAGGAATCAAAAGCAAAACAAAGTATATTATTTCTGATAGGGAAAGTGCTGGCACTTTTGTCAAAGATACATACAGTGACGGCAAAAACAATCCGGATTTTTTCTATAATATTTTCCTTATATTAGGTAGGTATATTGTAAAGGTATTGTATGTATTTTAAAGGTAACTATAAAGATTTCTAATGGAATTCTTCAAATTATTAATTGTATTAAGTTGAAGGATTTCTCATTGATGTTAAGAAAAATATTACATAAATATTAAGAAAAAATCCGGAATGTTTTTGCCGTCACTGTGACTGTACATTATTTTCGAGAGCCGCAAAAAATATAGATACCTACTCTTCAACTGTAGTTTTACCTAGTGATGCAATTATTTAGGTCAATGCAACTTCCACTAAATTGAGCAATAGCTACATTGATGATCATTGAAAGACAATCGCCTTGCAGTTGTATGTGCTATGATGTGACAGTACATTAACATTATCATCCCACAATATGTAATTGACTAATTGCCAATGCTTAAATTAAATACCGATATCCGTTCATCAGCGAGGTAGGTAGGTACCTACAGATGAATCTTTACCAAATTTAGATGTGGGAGTCATATAAGAACTGTCAAACTTTACAATAAATATCTACATAATTGTATTTATCCATTTAAAAGTATAATTGTAGGTATCACTATCATACATAGATAGACATACACATATTTGTTGCATAAAAAATGGAAGTATCTCACTATAACGTTGCCAAATGAGGCAACTCCAGCAAACCAGTTAAAAATAACCTGAAACGCGACAAACTTATATCACCGCGTCGCCGTCGCAAGGAAATACATTTTAGCTCCACATCCTCTTCTTCAAACTTCAAGTCGCTTGCGCTAAACTTATGCAACAAACAGGTTCTACACACTTATATACAGTGCACGACTCCTGCTGCAAATGCAGTACATAAATACATGGTTTCCCTTGTACAATCAATTACCCGTATGCATTACCAGCTAAATAAAGCCGTATAACTATGACTAACACTTGACTGCATCAAGGGCATCCAAGCTGAAGAATAATCAAGTCAGTCAGTAACATGACAGACCAAGTAAGATGGATAGATACTTAATTACTCATTGAAGCAGAACGATTCTTTGTTTATAGATATTTACATGTATGTATGTAGATACATACACTCATTGTGAGTGTTGCCATTAGAAGATCATAACCATAAGCATGATCAACGTGCGAGCTATACCTGTTTGTCCACTAAAAAAAGAAGTAGAATTCATGTTGATTGCTTAACCAGGTAGCCGCCAACAAGCACCGCCATGAACCATGGTAAAGGGGCATTAGGTATCTGCTGTTCATATACACTACAGCGATATAGGAATAGGATGGCAAGTTGCCATAATTTCGTTACAAATACTCATGCATTGGACATACCTCGACTCGAGTGATGACAGATGAAGCTCTCCAAAAAATTAAACAGGTGGATATGGCTATTAGATGCGTCAGTAATCAGCTAGAAATCAAAATTCTGGACCATCCGTCAACATGTTTCATATCCAAAGGCACGTATATTAACACTTTTTATCACTTCACATACACACTCGCAGGCGGATATACGAAATAATCCACAATGTCTATCGATTGTACACTATAGCTATAAAGATTGCACCCACTTCATCATACTTTCACACTATGCCATTTCATTTTTGCCTCTATCCTGAGTTGTTTACTTCGGCTTCGCGTTCGCGTTTACACAACACATTCATATCTATGACACGAATACACTTATAGAGCGTTGACGACACTCCTCTTTGTTATCATTCTGTGCCAGTGCCAGCCAAAGTCGTTAGCCGATCGAGCGAGCGTTGTATGCTGGTATTTGTTGTATCTTTATCTTTAAATCGAAATATATCTACGGTTCGGCATTTTTGCCGAATATGTATAAAAAAAAAGTAGATAATCTACATCTGAAAACGATATTCACAAAAACAACTGAACTGACATAAACGATGCTACTCGAACGTCATTTGAGATATGTAGTATGAAACGCGCAGAAATTTTGTCGTCAGCGAATTTTCATAGATGAATCACACACAAAAAAAAAAAGTAATTATAATCAACAACAAGCACACACCCCGATATACATAGTACACATAGGCAAAATGTATTCTTATTCACTTGGGAAATTTACACAGTTAAATAAAAAAATAATAGAAAAAATTTATCTACAATTCGCCGGGCACAAACCACAAAATCCAACCAAAAATACGTTGTAGTAATGTAGTCCGCTCTAACGAACGGTTCGCGTATGACTGATTGTTTTGTATTGTATGGATTGGATATGGAGTGGAGTGCCAGTGAATGAGCGATGAGGATTGCGGTTGGTTTGGTGCTGGTGACGGTGAGGTTGCGGTGCCGTCTGTCGTGCCCGTGGCCCGAGGGCCGGCCGTGGTGGATGCAAGTTTTAGTAGTTGATAAATGATAGGTAGGTAATTAAAAACTGAAGTCTGACTGAGTCTGAGTCTGATCTAAAAGTAGTTGCAACTCACTGCAACATGTTTAAAAGAGATTAGGAGGAGTGTTTGAACTGAACAGAGAAAACAGACATTTCTAATTCTAAGGGGAATGCTAAGGTAAAGAAGGACCAAATTGTCGCATCGATTTTCCAATAATTCTTCCCGTTTCGTTATCCAGTGTCGGCACTCGGCAGCTTTTTTGTTGTGTTTGCATATTGTGGGCTGTGGGTGTGGCAGCAAATATGTACCTCCATGACTGATCTTAAGCCTTATTTAGACGATCAGTTCAGTTGTCAGTTCAGTTAAAAATGGCATCAGTGCATTTAGACGTCGCGTCAGTCCGGTATTCAGTTGAGCTTTAAATTTACTTGTGAGTAGCCGAAAGTTAGAAGATACATACTATATCTACTAAAACAACTGACAACTGAACTGAAAACTTATGGGAATTCCATCAGTTTCAATCTTAGTTTCAGTTTCAGTTAGACGCTTCAATTTTTTCATTCAGACATCAGTTTAACTGATAGCTCAACTGAAACGGGAACTGAAATGATCGTCTAAATGGGGCAATTATTCAGAACAAAAACGTAGATATATAATGGACATGGACATACCCAATCACATCGAGTCGAAAACTAAGTTTTCGCAAAAACACTCGAAAACTTCATTGAAAACAGAAGTTTTCCCATACATATTGAGTTGTTTGAAATCGTTTTCCATGAAAACGCCACGAAAACGACTTCCAATCGTTGGGTTGGGGGAGAGTACGATAACTACGGCGCCAAAAATTGATAACGGTATTTTGTAGAGGGGTTAAATACAAGCACTTTTTACTATGGGAGGGGGGGGTCCGTTTAGGCGGGAGGGGTAATTTAAAGAAAATAATACTTTATATGGAAAAAAATACATTAAAAAACAATGGCAACACTTATAATAAAAGACTATGACATTTTAGAAAGCCCAGAATCTGTTCTTTTATATTATTTTTAAATCAAGTTATTCCCTTGAATGGTTTTTGAAAAAAACAATTTCAAACTTGAAATTTTAGGACAAAAATTGGGGTGAGTAAAATAATTTTGGCGATGAAAACTAATGACGGATTTATGTAGAGGAGTTAAATACAAACATTTTTTACTATTGGAGGGGGGGTCTATCTCGCTCCGGTTAGGCGGGAGGGGTAATTAAAAAAAAATTATAAATAAAATATTAAAAAAGAATGGCAACACTTACCACAAAGAACTATAACTAACCTATTATGTATTTCAAAATCTGGTGCAAAATAGGGTATGTGCACAAAAGCTGACAGTCTATTATCAATAATTTTGACTTCCGCAAAGTCAACCGTCCTGCTATCATGAGGATCAAACTAAAAAGCCAAATTGTTGGTCCTTAATTCGTTGTTAGTTCCAACTCTACCTATATCCATGAAATTTGGATACTGACCAAATGTGATTTCTTAGTTGAAGATACGTATTTCCAAAAACTACCCATTACCATCCACATTAAAGATCTTTATTATTTATAAAGATTGGGATTCCACTATGGCGAACTAGAAATATAAGCCTAAACTAAATTCGAAATATTATTCATGTACCTATATAAAATTACAAAAGCACCCAATTTATTATTTCCATATGACTGTTACATTAGTATCCTTATCAATGTCCTTTTCTATATTAAATGGAGACAATCCAGTTTTACAGCAAATCTCGTCAAAGTTGCAAAGTCCCGTGTACAATTTCTGTCGCCCCGATGGCACTGAACCAGTAAACACTGGATACTTTTGAATGCATCGTATGAAATTATGTTGTAATCCGAACACAACCAATTTTCTTTCGTCAATATTATGATTTTGTGGACAAAGACGCTGACATATCGCTCGTAGAGTAATGCCATGCGTCATGGACGCATAGAATTGAAATATTTTCTGTATTGATGGTTTGGATTTCTCTTTCTCAGGATTTAAGGAGACAAACTCGCGACATGCCTTCGTCAATTCTGATCTCTGGATGAGTGTCTTTAGATGTTGAGTACACATGTAAACGTTACTATACTTTAAAATAGGCAACAAGTGAACAACACCATAGTAAGCAAGGTTTTGAACGCAGGATTTGACAAGATTTGTTTCGACATCAGCTTCAGCTGCTATACGTGCTATGTGGTTAATGCCATTGATGTAGGGTAAAATCTAGATTCAGAAGGGAATGGATTTAAATGTGTTACTAATTTTAGATTTAGATTTAGAATGTAACCTGTTGTGTTGTGAGATCCCAGCTTTCGAGAGGTGTGTTCTTATATTCTAACATTAAAAGCGGCACCATGTGATCTTTCACCGATGGCGGGTCTGGTTTGTGGGTCACAATTTTCAAATAGATTGTAGTATCTCCTTCTGAAAATGTCTGATTCTTTTAATGAACTACAAAAATTGCTTGCAATTGGAACATCTTCAATTGATCCTGCTTATCTAGAGAGGCATTGCGTTTCGATTACATTGCATTTATCTGATCTTACCAACAATTGTAGTCACTTTGTTCTTGTTTAAATCGTTTATCACAGTTTCGAAAAGTTTTTGCAATTTTAGTTTGTTGTCATCTTCCTTCGATAGAAAACAAGTCTCTTCCTCCATCATTATCTATAACGTAAAAGGCAATCGAGAAACAAATAAAAAACCAGAAGAAAGCTGTCTGAAGCTTACCAAGTACTCGGAAAGTTTTTTGACCACGGGCTCGTATTGCACCGATCTTGCCCAAGCATCGCACACAAAACATAAATTAAAATGAAACGCGTTTCTAGCATATTTCGGATCATCAATGCGAACGGGATAGCCAACAATTTTTAATCGCAAAGCGTTCACTGTGAGTATACATCGTTGTAGCAGTTGTTTAGGAATTATGTAATCATTGATGGCATCAAATATCTTCCGTGAAACATAATTTTCGGGAACCTGAAATAAAAAATAGATGTTCAATTTTCATGTAAACAATAAATATTCAGTTTTTTATACATACTTGGCAACTAATCTTGCACCCAGCAGTAGGATGAAATTCACCTAAAAATATACAGCGAATTAGTCCTTCTTTTCCGCAACCTTCGAAGTATTGAATGTTTGTGTTCATTTTTGTTTATTGTTAATTTATTAATTATGTTACTACACTACATCGCACAAAATAAAATTCTTGTTTTCTAGTTTTGTGCGCACTTCTCGTCATCATATCAGCACACGCACAGCTGTTTTTGACATTTCATTTGGGTGTTGAAATAGTTGAAATGTACAAAATATAAAGAGGTGAATAAAACCGGATGACTGCATCCAGAAAGAGAAATGTTAGAAATTTTTTAAAAATAGGTTTTGTAATGAAACCCATTCCATTGGACAAAAGAAACATTTCTATTTACATTGCATTAGTTTTTTTCTATTCGATTGGCAAAAAATACCTTCTTTAAGAATCTCGGTTTCTTTCAGCGTCACTCAAGTTTTACCAATACGAGTACGTTTGAGCTTGACAACTAAAATGAAGATTGCTGATGTAATTTTCCTAGAATATTTTCAACTGTATCCAAACACATTGCATCGGGTTACCATGTTTTCACAGACGACGTGATTAAGCTAAATCCACCCGTTTTTGCTTAATCATGTCATTAACTACGTGTTTTATACCTTTACATACCCGTTCAACTGGAGCTCTTTATTCAGCAACAATACAAAACACAAACTCACCATGAAAATAAATTAAATTGTTTGATTATGCCTGGTTCGTTCATGAAATGAAAGTCATTGGAAGACGTGTGTGGCCCAGCACTATCTATTTGCCAAATTATATTGACCGCTGATGACTAGCTCTATGCCAAATTCCATATAAAAAAACGGTATTTTCATTATTTGCGCTAGAGCTCTAGCATTATACATATTCACCCCTATCGCCTATAATATTTTCCCGGGAATGTTTCCCATTCATCAATTTGATTTACATTGCTGACAAGGGGAAACATTTCCATCGGAATTTATTCACGATACCCCTAATTGTGAAGCATCCTTTTCTGGGAAATTTTTCAATTTAGTGCAAAATTAACTTCTAAAAATTTCCCAGAAAAGGATATTTCACATTATATGCCAGAGCTCTAGAGCAAGTGCAGAAATGTCATTTTTTATATATAGAGTTTGGCATGCTGCTAGTAATCTAAGCGGGCAATGGAACGCGAGGATTTTTTGAAACAAAATATGGTTCCTATCTTCCTAATTTGTGAAATCATTATTGACAATCAAAATTTAATAAACTAAAGATAAAACTAGAATTTATAAAAAAAATAGCAATATGTAAATCTCAAAATGCTGTCATATTATTTTATGCTGGATTACCACGCCACGCAATTTTGCATGACATCAGAAAGAGAGAGAGAGAGTTCCGTTTCCTACAGTCTAAGGCTAATGATCTATAAAAGTGAGATCACAAATCTCCATAAAAAAGTTATGGTGGTCTAAATTCAACTGTTAGGCTTGTGGTCTCACTCTTACACATCATTAGCCTTGACTGTGGAAAAACGGATCTTTCCCTCTGAAGTCATGCAAAATTGCGTGGTGTGGTGATGTAAATCCACCATTAAGTTACACGGGCGTAGTGGCTCAGTACCTAGTTAGTTTCCTGGACTTCTGTGTGAAGGGTCCCAGGTTCGATCACCAAAAAAACTCAAATTAGATTTAAGGTTTATTCCACTGCGCCACCTCTCGCAAACGTCTGACAAACATCCGAGAGTATAATATTGTCCTTAAAAAGCTTCTCAATTCAGCCGTTCGGATTCGGACTCGACATAAAAATTGTAGGTGCCTTCCATTCGTCCTAAAAATAAAAACTCATACAAACGAATGGTTGTGAGAAGCTAGGCTTATGCCCAATACACACGTGCAGAATTCACTGTGCAGCAAGGTTAAAATACACATGTTCTTATGTGGTGATACAAATGTAGATTCTGCACCCACCGCAGCACTGCAACGTGTCTCTATTTCTAAATCAACTGCATAGCAACGCAATAAACTTGCAGCACCGAATTTTTAAATGCAGCTACTGGTACTGATGCATACGAGGAAAAGAGAGACGGCAATTCTGCACATCTGTTTCATCTGCAGTACTGCTTGCAGTGAAGCGTTCACAATTTCTGCACATGTGTTTTGGGCATAGAGGTCTACCTGCACGCCTGTTGCCGTTGCGCCAATTATTTATTTATTTTTTTATGACAGCGCACTCTCTGCCTTCATGATCGATTTCAAACAACGAATCGCTCTAACTTATTGGGAATGGTGGGATTAGAACCTAGTAAATCTGAACTAATAACCGATGGTGAATAGGTTTACGAAGTTATTAATTTAGGAATGGTCGGTGGTTACCGCCCTAAGTCTTATGCGTATGTAAAATAAAACGCATAAAAATAATAAAAAAAATTCTTATATTATGTAGAATTATTACTTGTGGTCGTTAGAACATTTTTCTTAATCGACAAACTTATTGTACCTACTTAAGTTCTACATTACATTAAGCCGTGGTAGACAAATTTACTACCTACAACCATAACGGGTTTCTTCGTGTTGATGCTCCTCTTCCAGTTGGGTTACTTACTTTGCAACATACATGGTGCTGCAATTTAAAGTGGCATCATTTATTTTGTTATTACGTTTCTGCATACCTATGAACTTACAATATCATTATAGGTACCGCAGTGCGACTTGACTACAGTTTCAACAATTAATGGTGATAAGGGACTTGATCCTGACGATGTTTGTAGGAGATCTTTTACAGCTTCGCATGACAACATTGGCACACATAATCCCATTTCGTTGTCTTCAGTCCTACAGTAGGCACGCTTTTCCAAAAAATGGTCAAAGTCTGATGTTCTTGTGTTGATTTTCTCTACTTCATTGGGTTGACAGCACACATTATGCTAATTAGACACATGAAATGATTATGCTCTCTTTGTGTAAATAATAACAGCAACTACTTACAATATTACTGACGGTACCACAGTGCGACTGCTTTACGGTTCGAATAACCCAAATTGGCAGGAGAGCAGTTTCCCCTTGCGAATTTTGCAGTATTCGTGTTATGGTGCCACATGTCAACATTGGCACACACACTCCCGACTTATTAAGTGGGGTGTTACAAGTGACTGCATTAACTTCAGTAGACGTCCCAAACCTTGTGCCGGTTGATAAACCCGGCTCTAGTAATCTGGTAACCCGGTTCAGTTTGCAGCATACGTGAGCTTGATTCTGAAATCTAAGAAATGTAGTTTCCACAGATATGTTCGATTTCACTTACAGCATTGCTATAGGTACCACAGTTTGATCGCCTTATGATTTCAGAAATCGAAGGAGGCAGAGGGCCTCTTGACCATCCCGATACTTGCAGCAGTCGTGTTATAGTTTCGCAAGATCTTATTGGCACACATGCTCCCGTTTCATTGCGCAAAGTTGTACAAGCGACTTCATTTTTAGCCTCAATTCTGTTTACGTCAGCCATCTCTGTTGTATATTCCGGCGTTGAAGGTCTCTCTATGGTGACATGACTCGGCAGGCAACACACATGGTGCTAGAATTAATATTCTTCAAACTTTGTTATCCCGTCTCATTTCCAACATTTAACTTACAACATTGCCAAAAGTACCACAATGGGACCGCCTTAAAGTTTGAACAACCGAGGTTGGCAAAGGCATTGGTGATCTTTGGAGTAATTCTATAGTAGTTCTACACGTCAGTATTGGTACACATACTGGTACTCCTGACCCGACACTTGTAGTACTACAATAGCCGTGAGTTTCTCCGCCATTACTTCTCCCCATAGATGTTGGCGCTATTTGCCTAGTGACATTGTTTTGTTTGCAGCAAACGTGAGACTAGGCGGAAATAAGAATTGATTCAATTGAAACTTATGTCGTTTTCGGTTAGTCGCCCAGAACCGTCCGGAAGAACTCTCCGTGGTTCTGAATTCAAATCCAGAAGCAAATTTCTCTTCTTTTCAGTAGAAGAACTGTCAGTTGAGTGCCAATCGAACACTTTCAGAAGCGTTCGAATTGCTTCCGGTCGGTTCTGGACGACCAATCGAAAACGACATTAGGCCGTATGCCAATTGCGCTAAATAATTATCTTCGGCTAATTTTCTGACACTATCGTGGTGGAAAACAAATTTTCAGCTTGCAAAAAATGATCCTATAAGCTAAATTTTTCACATTTTCTTTTGCTTCCGATTTGGTAGTAGGTATGTTGAAGAGAGAAATAGAACACGCAGGTATGTGTCAGAAAATTAACCGATGATAATTATTTAGCTCAACTGACTCGCGCGACCTTAAATTCCCTTTAATGATTAACATATTAAACTTACCACACCATTAAACGTGCCGCAGAATAACTGCCTTACAGTTTGAACAGCTACTGTCAACGGTAGAAGCTCTCCTCTTTTTACAGTGGCAATTATTTGCTGCATAAGCATAACTGATTCACATTTCGTTATTGGAACACATAATCCCACCTCGTTCCATTGTGTTACACATGTCCTTTGGCTCTCTGTTAAAGTAGGTATTTCAAGTAATTTGTTTTATTAACTGGCTTAAGACTCACGAGCTTTGATATCGACTACTAAAATCGCCGCTGCTATAAATACTGCGACCTTAAATTTGAAACTTTCCCAATACATTGCTAAGCATCAATACAGTTCAGATACAAAACAACGACTAAGTCTCGAGGTGACCTTAACCGACCTGGCTCCGTAAAATAATGTATGTAAGTATGTGTTTTAATATTTACATATAACCATACAAAAACATGTGTATAGCACATCTATACACTGATAGGTACCTACTGTCTTATCTCTGCATTATTTCTCATGAGAAGCGATGTGGCTTCACTTTTTGCATTCTGCTTTCCATATTAATGTGTAATCAGTTTGGGTTTTCCTAATTAGCATTTATTTTCATTGCTTGCATCTTAGTATCACAATAGCTACATCCCAAATAAGATTAGGTACTTTAATTCGCGATGCCAGATCGTTCAACTACGAGTTAAACTTTACCGCTAAAATAGGTCAATCCTCGTATTTATTAGACATTTGAAAAGGGAACGTTGATTTCCATTTCTAAGTAACACCTCGGACAATAGGCCAGCACACTAACCACATTTTCTAGGAAAAATACATCAAAATTTCCTCTGATCCAAATGAATGACCATCCAATCCATCCCAAGGACCCAATGCACCTTCTCGGAGTCACAGTCAATTCAGGAATCACATGGCAGGACCACATATCCTATATCGCAAGATCGGCGCCCGTAAGTTGAGCTAGGTACCTATTTAGAGCGAAGAGGTACTTTAGCCCCAATCAACTTCTCCTTCTCTACAAAGCACAGGTTACACCAGGACTGGAAAATTGTTCCCATATTTGGAGCTCGGCACCAAAACATTCACTTAGCCTACTTGACAGCATTTAGAGACGAGCAGTTGACTTATTGGACACCCTACACTCACATCGAATCTACAGACGTTAATGCACAGAAGACAAGTCGCTTACCTTTGCTTGTTCTATAGCTACTTCCATGGTAGATGTTCCGAGGAACTCAAAGACATTACCCTCAAAATGCAACTTTTGGGCGCCCCACAAGACAGGCAGCTATTTCTCATGAGTCATGACATGACTATACAGTACACTTGACAACCACGAGGACATCAATTTTCTAAAACTCCTTCTGTTACAAGACAAGCAAATTTTGGAACTCGCTTTCTGGGGATATATTTCCAGGGGACTAAAATTTGCAGCAATTTAAGTGCAGCAGAACTAACATACATCTGCAAGTATCTCGGGGCACTGATGAAGCGTTATAGGTTCGCCTTTCCCGGGAGAAGTATTTAAAAAAAAACAAGCAGTCTTAATGGCACATTTAATATTAAGTTAAGTATTTATACAGTTTATAATATTAAGTTAAGTATTTATCACCACCTGATTGTTCAATGCTATAAGATAAGAATATGCCTACCTGATCATCTACTAAGTGTTCCAGTGCATTTAGCAGATCTATTATCTAGTTTGTACAAAAAGTTCGTGAGACTGGTATGCTAGTGGACAACACTCATGGTCCCCGTCGTCGTACGGTGCGCACAGATTGTGGAGTGGTGGCATCATTGGACCAATTTTTCTTGGAAATAGAGGCTGGGAAGGGATCATGACGTTAACTAGAACGACTAAAATCTAGAATGGTCAAAATCTCGAAAATGAATTTGATAAATCTCGAATACAAAAATCTCGAATGGGTCAAAATCTAGAAAGTACAAAAATCTCGAAAGACTTTATCTCGAAAAAATCTCGAAAATAAAAAGTAAAATCGAGATTTTATTTTGCACAGTAAACCCAAGCAGGGAGGCAGCATGCCCCCCATACGTATCGAGATTTTTTTTTTAGAGATTTTTGTCATTCGAGATTATGCTTTCTAGATGTTTTTTTTTCGAGATTTTTTAAATTCGAGATTTTTTTTCGAGATTTTTTAGAGATTTTAGCTTTCGAGATTTTTTTCGAGATATCGGGGTAGACCCGGCTGGGAACAACGTTTCGGTCAACGGTGGGCGTTACAGAGCCATGTTAACCGACTTTTTTTTTACTGAAATTAAAGACATAGATTTGGACGACCTCTGATTCATGCAGGATGGCGCTGCATGCCACACAGCCCGTGCCACAGTCGATCTTTTGCGCACAATCCGGAAACGATTGAAACCATCAACAAGGTCTTGGAAAATTTAAGTGACAGAATGCGTTACTGTGAAGCCAGCCGACCCAGCCACTTGAAGGACGTTGTATTCCATAATTAATGGGAATGTTTGCTCTTACTAATAAAGCGATAATACATGGAAAAAATTTATTTTTGTTAATTTTATTGAATTTTTAGAAAGAAACTTGTATTTGGCCTTCAAAAGTTTCCTTATGGTATCTAATTACGGTAATTTGTGTGGTTTTGGCCACCATACCGATACCACCGAAACATTATCTAGATATATGTTATTATGGATCTACCTACCATTGCGTACATATCCAGTACCTATGACCATTAATAGAAGTTATACAGGACCTGGGGTGGACCTGGGCCTCAAATAACACGTCTCTCCAGTTAGCCCGCTCCTTGGATAACCACCTGCAGTTGCGCACTCGAAGTTGGTTGAGGTCCTCTTCCACTTGTGAGCGCCATTTAAGGCGAGGTCGTCCTCTATTGCGTTGTCCCTCCGAGTGAGTTGGAATCGAAGAGTCTTCGGGCGAGAGCGTTGGTGTCCGTTTGAGGGTCTTATTATAGAGTTTCCTTAGTGTTTCTTGACAAGATCTTACTATAGTCAGTTGCCTTCTTAGGCCAAAGAAACAGCGGTTGGCAAGTATAACATCTTCGATTGATGTCTGCTGTGGTGTCAAAATTACCTAACCACCTCAATCAATTAGCCATATTTTATTATTTACTCGATGAAATTAATAGGTCTGATTGTAAATGAACCATTCATCCTACATATTCCTCTCAAAATATAATTGCTTTCAAATGATCGTGACATTTTTTCGTAAACGCATTAAAGTAGCATCTAAACAAAAAAACGAGATCTGTCACATATTTTTTATTTTTTTTTATATTTTATTGAATATCTGTATCTATTCAGACACCAACCTCGTTTAGTAAAGTATCCACGTAAAGACACAGTAAAGAAAATTTAATAAATTCGACTGTATAGGTATTTTTCTATTTTATGTAAATTTATGTAAAAAACCTGAAAAAATATACAAATTCGTTATACAAAATTAATACTTAAAAGTGTTTTGTGTAACTGGTAGTAGGTATTTTATTCTTCAAATAAAATGCGTATGACTGCAGCCTTCAGCATACATTTAACATTCAATAGCTATTTAAATAAATAAATAAATAGGCGCAACAGGTGGGTAGACACCCTAGGCGGCCTAGCTTCTCGCAACCATTCGTTTGTGTGGGTTTCTATTGTTGGGAGGATTGGAAGCTATTTAATAATGTGAAATTATGTATTAACAAAATGTACAGAATACCAAACAGTTTGTATTACCTACTCTATAAGAACAACCGTACTCTGATGAATGAATATAAAATAAAATAGTATGAAATAAAAAATAATAATAGTTATTCCAGACTGTACATTTGCATATGGCTCTCTAGCTCTGCGATTGATCTCGAAACCAGAAGCTATTTCAAAAATAGTTAACTTTGTAATATTTTCCATAAATACTGGTTTGGAATCAGGTATTGCTGCTGCTTCTTCGATAGTGACAAAGTTCGGCTCACAGCATACATAATTCTACATATAAGATGGAACATTAATTTCTTCTGTGTTATGTTTCGATTTTAATATCACTCAACTTACAATATTGTTGAACGTACCACAATATTCTTGGAAAACGCTTCCAACAACCGCAAGAGTTGGAAGCATTGATGAATTTTGCAGCAGCTCTGCTACTGTTCTACATGTCAATATCGGTACACATACCCCTGAATTTCTATGCACAGTTCTGCAAAGGATTTTGTTTTCTAAAAAAAAATAAGTGTATTAAATTAAAATTTCACAATTCAAAAAAATTAACACCCACGTGCGTCGATATTACCGACTATTCCCGGTGCGATTAAGATGATGATCGCTAAGTAAAACCTACAACTTCCAGCTAACATCGATAAATGGAACCAAAATTAGTGTAAATGCCTAATAAACCAGAATAACAACTACCTAATCTAAAAATTAAACTTCAGCGTGCGAGGGTTTGAAAGAAAATGAGTGCGCACTGGCGTCTTAAAATTAACACCGGAACTTAGGTATATAGTTAGGTTAAGGAAACTTGTTTTGGTTAATTGCACTGGCCAGATGACTTTAACAGCAGTCGAACGAACAAACTTTGAATTTTTACTTTCTATCAACAATTGATTTATGGTTAATCGACTTCAATTTGAATAATAATCGTTTTATTTGTATACACACTTATAGGTAGATAGGTAGATAAAATCTCAATCTGAATAAACCGCTTAGACGAAACCTGTCATTATCAGATTAATAATATAGGTATTCCTTGTCTAGTGTTATTCTTTTACCATCGTCTGTTGGTGAATGTGGCTCTTAATCTGTTTTAAAATATTTTTATTTTAAATACTTTGTGTTGACTAAAAGTTAATCGAAGAAGTATCTTACCAAAACCAAAAGGATTTGTTTACAAATTTGTGTAGCGCGTTCTATTGGTCCCCAGATAAATAAATAAATAGGCCTAGCTTCTCGCAACCATTCGTTTGTGTAAGTTTCTACTTTTGGGACGAATGGAAGGGTCCTACAATTTTGGGAATTGGGAAGTTTTTTCAAGATAGTATCCTGAGTTGTTCCCTATACCTCGTTTAAGAATTTCTCAACATCTTGATGGTTTAGTTTTAAATATAATAATTCATGTCCATGAGTGTCACTTTTCGTGTCGCGTCGTCCAAGTATGTATTTGCTCAGCTTTCAAAATACCCATCCTATTTTCGTTTAGTTTCCGTTAGAACTACAATTACCTCAATCAATGACTGGCATTTTAGTCTTTTATTATACCCTCCACAGGAAGGTATATTCACTTTGCCATTACATTTGTAACGCCAAGAAGGAGTCACCGGAGACCCCATAAAGTATATATATTCTGAATTACGATAACATTTTGAATCGATTTAGCTATGTCCATCTGTCTATCTGTCCGTCTTTCCTGTTGGAAACACGATGAAACAAATGAATTGACTTAGGTGAATGCAATTTTATGAGAGGACTTCCTTTTGTTGTGAAGTATAATTGCAAAGATCGGTGGGAACTCCCGTTCGTAGGGAATTTGGACTGATTATCAGCAATTTGAAAATAATGTTTATGATGAATCTCTCTATTTTATATCTCTTCAAAGCCACCATATCCCCATACTTGCACTCCATAGTAATAAATAGCAACCTATTTTACGGCTATAAAAAGATATTTAATTAAGCTGAAAGATTGATATTCTTAGCAATAAAATATTGTCATGTATACTTTATCACTAAGTCCTTTTTTCTATCCTACCCTTTTTCCGATTTCCGAAAGATCACTATTTTTTACATAATATACACATTGATTGTAAGGTTCCAAAGCGGGATGTATTTTTCTAGTCTGTTTATCATTACTTAGAAAGAGTTTAATTTTTGTCTGCTATTTACGATGACATGATATGAATACATTAGCACACGTATTCAAATTTCATATGAAGAAAAGGCCGAATAACAATGAGATTGCTTTACTCGTTTCAAAATTATCTGATATTTGAGTATCATACCTCATGCTAGCCTTCCGCACACAAGCACAGCTATACACAAGCTACTCATTACTAATCGAACTGTTTGTGAATTTCAGTTTAAAGGCCGGTTTGTTCATCTTTGGTTAACTCTAATTGTTTCAGCTGATAACCACAGAATCTGTTTTTTCAGTCAAATTTTAACCAGAGAATCCATGGTTTGGTTAGTTTATCCGAGAAATCAATAATCAGCTGATTTTGGTCTGTTAACGGCATTTAACCAATGATATTCTGGAATTTTGTTTGTTCAAGCTTTGACATTGCACTGAATAACAACAACACTACAACTTTCTTTCAAAAACTATATATAAAATAATTTTATAAATAATGAATGCAAAATAGAGTGATTTGCTTCGTGACTGCTTTGTCGATGTATTTCCAACTGACCGAGGAATACCTACAATGCACGAACGTTAAGGAAAAAAAATTGATTGCATAACTATTAAGTTAAATTAAAAAAAAATACATAAATTAATAGGTAAAATACCGAAAATAAACGGAGGTACGTAAAAAATAAACAATTTTAACCGAAGATTAATTCTAAAAACTGAAACTTAATACGCTGCTCGAGCTAGATTTTAGCAAAATTCTCGCCATTCAGCTAAGTTAAATTTAAGTGAATCCCTCTTGACGAGCGAAAATTATCCGAGGATAACTATTAAGCCCAATTGACACAAGGCCTTAGGTTACGTTATGGTGGCAGGCCGCAAAAAGTGCAGCCTCACTTAACACAGAGGAGGCCCACGCAGCCTTATTAAAACAAAAAATTGATTAATTGATCTTATAACAACTTAATATTTTGTTGTTCTAATATTTTATAAATACTGCCAAAACATCCTTACCTTCATTGTTAGAAGGATTTAGTTAGTTAGGATTTACTTTTTGAAAAGCATTAGAAAAAAGGCAATAACTTCTTTGCGAAAAATATTTAAAAGGACAAATTATTAATGATAGTACCTACCTACATTGTTACTAAAATTACTCTTTAACTTATGCAAATTTAAAATTGTATTTGTAAATACATTAAAAAATTTAAAAAAAATAGCTACCTAACGTGTTAAATCATCCTGCACCCTCTTGGCGCTTTTATTTGCTTCAATCTGAAATGTAGCCAGCACTTTAGTTAAGCCACTATGGTGGATAAAAAAGAAAATTACGTAGGTACATATCTGTGCAGCGTTATTCACCATATCTAGTGACAGTCCGACAGAAAAAAAAATCAAGGAAGTGTCTAATAATTTTCATCTCGTCAGTACGTTCTTATTGAAAAGAAATATTTTTCCCTGTGAATGAAAAATCGTATTCCTGTGAATTTTTAAATTGAAGTTGATCCTATCAAATCCATTCCTAATCATTGTGCAATATGTACAAGGTAAGCTCAAGTTCACTGTCCATCAAAGTAATACCCAAATCGAAGGATTCATCCCGGCTGTATTTTTGTAGACAATCTCAGCTGGATTATTGATTTTTTCCTTATTTCAAAAAGTTTCCGTGCACAAAGGACGAACAGTTTTGTCGTCGCAGAAAAGCTGACGAGTAGAAAAAAAGACAAAGTCCTTTGTGTGATTTATAAAAATATTTGCTTTGAATTTTAAATAGCGTTGTTTGTTGCTGCAAACTATTCCTCGTTCCCTGTGTTTCCTACATCAGTGAGAGGGCGTGAACACCACCCAACCAATTGCCTTGGCCGTGTATGCTTTTTCTCTTAGAAAATATATAAATTGCACAAGTAGTGTGATTTTATTTCTGATTCTTTTCTTAATTTTTTTTTCTCTGTTACATGTGTTGGCCGTCAATAGAACAGGGATGGATTGCTCTTGTAGTGGGCTCTAGAGAAGCAGAGGACACCAACAGTCAAGTGCATGTTTTCCATCTACTGAGTGTTCACCTCACAAACTCAATAAATCAATCAAAGAGACACTAAACAAAGATGAACTCAGACAGCAGTGAGAAGGGCAGCTCCATTATTCGTGGACGTCCTTCGTATCCCAAAATGAGTGCCGTTGTCGATGCGGCAGAATATGAAAAGTTTGAAAAGCCTCAAGAGCGATACGTATGGGAAATGCGTACTCGAAGTCCGAACACCACTCCAGCTAGCACTGTGCTAAACTCGCCAGACCTTACCGAAGTTCAATACTCGCAGCATCATGGACGTCAGCATCAGATACGTGTCGGACGAAGTCCAGTCAGTCATATAGATGGTATGGTCCCCCAAGGTTTAACTAGTCCGGGCTCGCCTACGGACGTCGGCAAAGCAGGCGGACACTGTGTTCGTGATGGTGAGATTGTTGTATTCGATGATATTGACACGAATTGGATAAAATCGCACGGGAAAGATGGCAACGCCGAAGATGTGCTGAAGGTCACAAAAATGATTGGCCAGCTACCGATCGCTGAGTATGAGGGATCACCCAGACGAATTGGCAATCAACAACAGGGTTACAGCCTGCAGTCAGGGGGGTTTAAACTAACAAGCACCGCTACCGCCGGCGGATTTCCAACCCGCCCTCCTGGGTTTCCACAGCGCGTCTCGCAGCATTCTTCCACTGCCACATTAGATACCAAGGAAAACAATCATCGAACGGATAATCTAATTGATATTGATGATGGTGGCGGTGGTGGTGGTGTAGACAATCGGATTGATTTAAGCGCCGCTGATGAGTCACGACCTAAGACCCCAACTTTCGATTACCTTTACGAGTTTTCCGAGACCAGAAAGGTGCTTGAAGAGTTTTTTAAAGGAGCCAACACAGATGAGAAACAGTTTGCTGACTTCACCGAAAGCGATGATCTGGGAAGTTGTGTAAGTTTATAGTAGTTGTATATCAGCATCATATTTAAATCGATTTGCCTTCCCCCTGGTCATAGTTTGTTTTTAATTTATTCATTAATCGTGACAATGTTCGCCAAGGTATGATGTTGCCGGGTAAATCATTCAATTGATGCATGAGTCACCGGAAGTTTATATTCTCCTAGTGTACGAAACCGCCATCATCATGTGTTTATTAGAAGACATTAAGAGAACTGCCAGCGCTGTTCGTTTCTCCACGTAAATTTGTCAAAGCTATTCCAAAGTAATTACGATTTCTGCCATAGATGAAGTATTTTATAGGTTTGGTGTGTAATCGTTACCTTTTATTAGATCTCACTATCATACCGTTCGATAGACGCGTTTTAATGAGCACATTATCAGTATTATACTATGTCAAAAGTTTTATAAACTAGTTGCTAAGTTTGTTTTTGTTCTTATATATAATTGTAATGCTGTACTTTGTAGACACGTCCTTTGTTTAAACAGGACATTTTATAGCTGAGATGCATACATTCCTTGATAGAGAATCAACTGGTCATCTTTTTTACACAGACCAATGGGAAATTTTATTCGTAGCTATGAAGTGATAAAGTGCGTATTGTAGTGTGCAGCTTATTCGGCTGCAACCGAGATTCTTCTGTCAACAGGGAATTAAATAAATTTCTTTCTTTTTGATGCCAAGTTACAAAACCTATATTTATAAAAATTCCGTTAGTTTTCCAATTAATTATGTACATGTTTTAGTTTAAGCAATTATTAAATTATATTTCAAATATTTCTAATCGATTTTTGAGCATCTACAATTTGATGACAATCTTAACTCAGAAGCCCTTTGTAAGTGCCAAATCTAAAAGTAGTTTTTCCTTTTTTAGGACACACATCAAGAATACGAACATGAAGAGGATAAAAAAGCTGAACAGGCCTACATTGGTCAGAGACTAGCTAGAATACCAAAAGAAGAACTTTATATGGTACATCGGTCGCCAAGAAAACAAGTAAGCAACTTCTCCCTTTTGGTGATATTCTCTTATAATATTTTCATTTTCAGCACTTTGATAACTACAACGACCAGAACGATATAGAGCTTTACATTGACTCGAACAGTCGTAGTTCGGGTGAACTTGCCGACACAGAGTTGGAAGCAAACTTGCGGCGACATTCTCGTAACTTTACCCTTTCACCAGAAACAACTGACTACGACTCGAACTGCGGAGATTTGGACAGCTTATCGAACGACATCAATTGTCAAACGGACTTTGGAAAGCTGTACACAAGTATGCCGGTATTAGAGGATGGATTATCCAGTGGTCATGCGTCCGATACAGAGAACAACATTTCTGTGGTGATTGACAAGAAATTCTTAGAATGCAATAATTTAAGTGACGACACTTTGGAACAGGCAGAGGACAATAGTGTCATAAACAACTGTCCGGATAACTCTGAAAATGAGGTGAAACAGCTGGTGAATGACGTAGCAACCAGTGATAGTGGTTGCTGCAACGCAGCTGCAATTAATGGCGACAATAAGGAGTCGAATAACTACGATGCGGTCTACGCAATTCCACAAAACACTCCACCTCCACCCCCGGCGCCAGTTGCGCACCGGCATGCGATAACCGATGCTGAATCGCAAGACATTCAAGAGGCTATGAAGGATATTAGATCGGCGCTGCAGCGTGCGAAAACTCTTCCAGAGAAGGCGAAATTCTGTGACGAAGTGCTGCCCGCTGGACGTGAGTCACCAATATGGGTACCACGAACTAACTCACATGAGAATTCTTCCGTTGATGTTATGCAACACAAGGGTCAGTGTAATGCCGAAGAAGAGGAACACGATACAGATCTGGAAACTGATCGGCTTCTCGGCCAGCAACGACTCGATGATCAGGGATTTTATGATGATAAGGTTGGTTTGCCACTAAGCGTTTGTAAGAATGTTTAGCTACAATTTGTATTTACAGCAACTCTGGTCAAAGAACTCAGCAACTCATTCTCCAACTACGTCGGATATTACAATGCTAAACAATTCGACCAGTATCAAGCCGCAAACGTTTTCTTCCGCCACCATACGTCAGGGTATTGGAACAGCACTAACACCAACTTCTCCCGATCACTGCCAGATCATTGGTACAGGCGAAGTGACCATAACATCGCCCGAGAAGCTACAATACTCCAAGAGTCCGACGGGTTCCATCAAATCCCTTAAGGACTCTTCAAATAGTGATAAGAAGGCGAAAACACGCAACAAAGAAGGTTAGCTTGTCTCCAGTCTATTTATGTTTCAAGTTTAGATCCCCTGTTGGCTTCTCTGTACGCAGTGGTCGTTAATGGTTTATTTTTCTGTCTTTCTTAATTGTATTCCACGCTTTCATGTCCCATGCAATATTGAATAACAACATTTTGCAAAAAAAAAAAAAAAAAACCAAAAACAATTCCTTAACCAAAACTTGCACTCAAAACACATGTAAGTCTTTCGTGGTTGCTGTCTTGATGTTATCCATTTGGTGTATCAGTGGCATACATACATTAAAGACAATCCAATTAATATTGCTTTGTTTTTACAGCCTTATTGGATCCTGCAGTACTCATTGAGGGCGTTCTCTTTCGGGCCAGGTATTTGGGTTCAACGCAACTGGTGTGCGAGGGACAACCAACGAAATCCACTCGAATGATGCAGGCTGAGGAAGCCGTTTCTAGGATTAAGGTAGGTCTTAAACACTCACTTACGCCATCCTAATCAACATCATCAAGAAACATTAACTAACTGTATTCCCACTCTTTGTTTGCATGCATACTAACAGGCTTTGGTAAGTGCTTTCGTTCGAAGCAAAAACTTTCATCCGCAACACTTTAGTTCATCCCCATAACCAAGTTTCGCATTTAAACAATTGTATGGTTTAATTTCAGGCACCCGAAGGTGAAAGTCAGCCATCCACCGAGGTCGATTTATTTATATCAACCGAGAAAATCATGGTTCTGAACACAGATCTGAAGGAGATTATGATGGATCATGCTCTACGTACAATCTCCTATATCGCCGACATTGGCGACTTGGTAGTTTTAATGGCACGACGCCGATTTGTCCCATCGGATACGGATGAAGGCCCCAAACCAAATCGGACACCAAAGATGATTTGTCACGTCTTTGAGAGTGACGAAGCACAATTTATAGCGCAATCGATCGGTCAGGCATTCCAGGTTGCATACATGGAGTTCCTAAAGGCGAACGGAATTGAGGACCATAGTTTTGTTAAGGAAATGGATTACCAAGAAGTGCTCAATAGTCAGGAGATATTTGGTGATGAGCTAGAGATCTTTGCAAAGAAGGAATTACAGAAGGAGGTCGTGGTACCTAAAGCGAAAGGCGAAATCCTCGGCGTAGTGATTGTCGAAAGTGGTTGGGGCTCAATGCTGCCGACCGTTGTAATTGCAAATCTTATGTCAGCTGGTGCTGCAGCAAGATGTGGCCAATTGAATATCGGTGACCAGCTAATTGCAATTAATGGTATGAGCTTAGTGGGACTTCCATTGTCGACCTGCCAGAGTTACATACGTAATGCGAAAAATCAGACTGCTGTTAAATTTACGGTTGTGCCTTGTCCGCCAGTAGTCGAGGTTAAGATTAAACGACCGAATACCAAATATCAATTAGGATTTAGTGTACAAAATGGAGTGGTGAGTTTTTTTCTCTGTTTTAACAAATTATCTGTTTCATTTTGTATTGTGGGATATTGTATTTACGATGTCGAGATTCAATATATTATGTATCTCATTTGTTTTTCTTGGTCTGCATGTTGTTATTCCCACTGATGCCAAGTCTTTTCTGGATTGGTGTTTCTGCTAAAGCTGCTGATTTTCGCTTTGTTCTTGCGCTTCCCGATGTGTACACATTGATGTGAAAGTAGAAATACTTTAGAGAGGAAAAAGGTGTATAACAGCAAAATGGAAAATGTGTTAGCAAAATTGTAATAGATATATGTATCACAATGTGACAACACAATCATCATTAAGCAGAGCAAAAACATGTTTCTTCCATCTGCTTAGCTGCTTCTCAATTGATATCAGTAGAGTGCCGACCGCATCCAGTACAGGATGGTGTTACTTTTTTGGCAGATAAGTTATTTGGATATTCTATATAGAATTCTTGCTACGTTTTTTTTTTAATTTTCTTCGATGTTTCGGTCTTAATAACAACAAACAAGCCCAGTTGCTTGATTCCGGATATTTTTTCGATAACAAGAATCTTCGATCTCATTGTCGAAATAATCGCACATTGCCTTTAGCTGTCTTACTCTTATTTAATTACATTTTTATAAACTGGCAATAGTACCCAGACTCTTGCCATTTAGGCAGGGGACCGTACAACCTTTGGCGTAACTTCCACTTGTGTGTAACTACTATACCTCGTTCTCAATTAGGACTGTACTCTTTTAGGCAACAGCAATTGTATTTCTTACAATTACCCTTTTCTGGGTTCTCATCAAATCAAACACATTACGTCAGGGGTTCCCTATCTTTTCCATATGGCGACTCCCTGTAGTGTACATGTTACAATATTTTTGCGACGCCCCTCATAAAAGCACACAACAGAACAAAGCACAGATGAATAGAAGCTGAGCTTACTGAAGATTCACAATAAGGATGGGTCGAATGGAATAAAATGGAAATAAACCTGTGTGCGGGGTATTAACGAAATCCTTTTTTTTATCTGAAAGGCCCATGCATGTTATTATTGTATAGATTATAAAACCATGTCCAAATGTCCGCCGCAGCTTCTCACGGTGGCACGAATCCGAGTGGTTCAATCTACCGCATAGATCCCACTGAATTTGAGCAATGGCATTGGTTATGGCGGGTTTAAGGGCATCGGTCGATTGCGCTTTTTTCGCATTGAGCTGCGACTTCAGGCAACCCCACAAGAAATAGTCTAGCCGGGTTAAATATCACGATCTTGGTGGCCAAGTACGCCCCTAGGCACATTTAGGGAACGCCTGCATTAAATAAATTTTACATTTAAATAAATTTTACAAACGTTTTTACATTCATCCTCTGTTTCTTTTCAGATTTGTAGTCTGTTACGTGGTGGAATTGCCGAACGGGGTGGTGTGCGAGTGGGTCATAGAATAATTGAAATTAATAATCAAAGCGTAGTGGCTGTACCTCATGAGAAAATTGTTAATTTGTTGGCAACATCTGTGGGCGAGGTACATTTCTAATTAACACAAAACCATAACATCTATAACTAACTCTATTAAAAATTTCTTTTTCCAGATTTTAATGAAAACAATGCCGACATCAATGTTTAGACTTCTCACTGGCCAGGAAAATCCAATCTACATCTAAGTATTTCAAAAATAACACACAAAGTTAAAAGTATAACCTTACCTATACATTGCTACTAGCTTTTAAGACTATAAAGAAAACCTAACGAATATTTGAAACCAAAATACAAAGAAAATGCCCACGCACTTATTTGCTAGCGACAACTTAACGATTAAACAAAACAAACAAGAAACGAAACAAAAAACCAGCAAAACACGAACAACTCCAGACTAAACTCACTGTTAAGATTTCTACTGCGAACACCAAACAAACAATCAATTTTCGTAATTTTTGTAATTTTTCATTATGGTTATCGAATTTAAGTTTTGCTCGCGTATTAGAATAGAGTATATTTAACCAAAACAAAATAACAAAAACGAAAACAAAAAACACCTCCATTATCCGTAAACGATTGTCTTCTTCCATAAAATCAAATTCAGAAAGCATTTAGATAGTTTTCTTATATATAGTTTTTTTTTATTATTTTATTATCTTTGTTTTCGATAAAAAAAAACTTCAATATATGTGGACACTGTTTTGGGAAGTGGTGACAAAATTTAAGCAATGTAATGGTTATGAACAAAATTGTTCACACTGATTAGTTCAGTGATTTATGAATATTTCTTCTCAGAAATGCCACAACTTGCGGAAAACAGTATAGACGTAAGGAATATGACAACTAAATGTAGACCTGTAGAAATTCTTCCATATTTGTACTGCCTACTTTCTGATGAGTGGATCCTTGCATAGTCTTTTAAATTAGCTACATATAATGCCATATATCATGCTATGAGAATTGCTCGTGGAGACCACAAATAGTATTCTATGAAAAATGGTATTTCATTTAATGCTCAGCTCATAGCTTGCTATCGATAGTATTCTATGGGGTGTGCTTTCTTTGTCTGACACATGTGTTTTCGTGTGATGGCTGTGGAAATATGTAGTAAACTATAAAATGCCCACCCTACATTTTATTGCATACTATCATTATTTCTTTCTATGAGAAATGACAGATTGCGAGCTATGAAATATTGCTCGTGGAAACGTGGTGTTATAATTTATTTTATATATTCATCATTCGGTCCTTAACCTGTAAAGAGTCTACTTGAGGTTTGAAAGTCTTCGAGCTATAGACGCCACCATTGGTTCTATTTAAATAAAAATCTCGTCAGTTGTACCACACTCTCATGCTTATCTCGTCATCTCATCACGTTCGGAGGATAATTTTACTCTCTGATAAACCTTTCGAAGATTGCCTCGGTTTTAGCACCACTCAATAGATTCGATTGCCTGCCTCTCGAGCTTTTTATACCCGGTACCACACTGTGGTGAGGGTATATTCACTTTGTCATTCCATTTGTAACGCCCATAAGGAGGCGTTGTAGGTATGACAAACTATATATATTATTGATCAGCATCACTTTCTTAGTCGATCTAGCGATGTCCGTCTGTCTGTCCGTCTGTCTGTCCGTCTGTCTGTCCGTCTGTCCGTCTGTCTGTCTGTCCGCACGATTACGGCCGTAATTTAAGAGCTATCGACTTGAAATTTGGTACGTAAGCTTTTATCCACCAGACTGAGGCTAAGTTCGAAGATGAGCAAGATCGGATGAAAACTACTACTACCTCCCATACAAAAGTATCAGATTTATATAGCTTTTTATGTTAAAAATTAAATTTAAATAGCTACAGTAAAGATAGCAAGTTTAAACTTTGCACGTATTGTTTTAATAATATTTAAAATTTTTTGACAAAAAAGGAGCTTGATCGAATAAAAACTACCCATACCTCCCATACAAATATATAATTTTTTAATACTAAAATATTTTTTTATTTTACAATAATAGGCGTATTTTTTGGAAATCTATAGCTAGTTCACTTTTACTTTTACATGCAAAACTGGTATACTCACTTGATGTGATGACAATCGTACACTCCAACAATTTATTCACTTCATAAATATGTTTATGATTTGAAAGTAGTTTGACTTTTGGTTTTGTTATACCCACTTTTGGTTTTACATGCAAAACGGTTATACTCACTTTTGATTTTGTTATACTCACTTCCCAAAAAATACGCCTAATATAGTACCGGGTATTTGAGCTTCGGCATAGTCGAAGATAATTGTCTTACTGGTTCTTGTTCCTGTAGGTAGAGTTCTTGACCAATTTGATGTGTGCTTAATTTCTTTCTGAGAAGTGAAGGGAAGAACCTTCCTTTTTTTAGCTCTCTCAATTGGATTCAGGTGGCGCATACACTTCTCATCCAATAAACTGTTTCGTTGCGCCAACACTGTTGATGCTGTCGAAGTGCTTGCTCAGCAAAAAGTGAATCTAGCATCATTACGTTAAAAAAATGTAATATTTTAAAGCCGTCGTTACCTTCCACTCAACAAAATTAAAAACGCCTCGTGATTTTGTGCCAAAATGTTTGAACCAAACATCTGCCACTCGGTCAAACAATGTATTCGTAATAGACAGCACACAGAGAAGAATTCAAATTGCCAAGTCGAAAGTCTAAATCCTGTATCCGTTTCCCAAACAGTGGTACGATACACCACCTGCTTTTTTACATGTCCTTGACTTCTTTCGAGTTAGAAACTCTTTGAAGAGCATTTCTAAAATATCGACATAATAACATTTTTTTTTTGTTAACTATCCGTTTAGACTGCCTCTTTGCAGAACAGGTTTACATACTTAAAATGTCGCCTGCCACCGTAACAGTGTCTATAAATTGTTTTTATAAAAACTACATAAAGTTATGTTCTTTTTTTATTCCAGTCTTTTAATTATTGAATAGGCATTTGAAACTTTACAAAACTGCTCGAGACTGATGTATGCGTGATTTTCTTCTGTTTAAATATACATAATTTAAAAATTAATGCGTTAAACCAAAAAAAAACAACAAAGAATTTAAGAAGATTATAAGAGTGTAATACTTGTCAAACATATTTTTTGATAATTCTGTCTTTAATTGGAAATTTTCTTTTTCAACTTTAAGTATTTAATTTTTCTATATAAGTATTTATATATTTCTATTGTTTATAAAACGAAATTATAAATAAAAATGCAATATATATATTTATTTATCATCTTTAGAACACCGTGCCATTAACTAATATCATTGGTTTCATCTTATTTTTATATTTTTTGTATTTAACCTGTTTTTAATAAAACATTCTTTTGTATATATATATATTTTAGGCAACACGCCTATGTTTTATTTTTTTTTTATTTATTTCGCACAAAAACGCTCAAGAACCTATCAATGTACTAAAAACGTCAAACATCACATATCCTCATTATATCCTAAATAATCGCTTGTCCCCGCATATTCATCAGCGCTAACCAACAAAACAAATATATTTATACATCATGTACATGCCAGCGTTGGTCATAAACGTTCTGCCTTTTTGTTTTGTATATAATATGTACATGTACATGAATATCACGATTTAAAAAAGACAACCTAGTACGAAATAACTTCCTGTAAATGAAATGCTATAATGTTAAGTGAAAAAAATAATAGGCTTAATGAAAATGCTCAATACCTACCACTAATTTTCAATCAATACTCTCAAATTTATATTGTACCTACTATTAATCGAATTTGTGTAAAAGTTGTACTATAAAATGCTTACTATTAATATAGAATAAAAAAAAAAAGAAATCTACTGTATGTATTCAAATACAAATACGTATCTTAAATATTTACTTTGATACGACAAATTATTATTTGTTGTGATTGACATTTCGAATGGCATACACACACATTATAACCACCGTTAATGGTACATAATTATTGATTGTTTATAAAATTGAGTCTCTGCTTGATATCACTGCAATAAAATGTTGTCATTAGTAACATGCACAGACTACTTGGAAGTGTTTTAGGACTTGGAAGCTGTGTGGAACTAATTATGAAAGCAAATCGATAGGTAACTTCTAAATAAAGACGAAGAATCTCCACTTTAAAACCTCCACTTGCATTTTTCATACAATTTCGACCATCCGTAGGCCTCGTTTGTACCGTTTAAACTATTTCTGAAATGTGTTTTTACTTGTTTAACTAATTTGGACTAACTTAAAAGATTGTTGAAGTATTTTTTTTTTAATATTCGTGCTGTACGAACAATAGCCTCCATATTGTTGAAACGAATAAAAAAAAAAAAAAATAGAGTCTGATTTTGTTTGTGCAGTCTCTGGCAAGCAGGTGGCGTCCTTATCGTTGATCAGGTCTTGAATCTTTTCAAATTTGTATTCGAACTACCACGGCATTTAACAAGCAGTATATACTTATTTATTTCCCGGTGTGAAAATAGTATCCAACCAATATGATTGTCTTCAAGTTGGTTAGTGCTCCACTTTCACCTAAGGAGTCTTGATTTCTGATCTGATGTAATTTTCGGCTCCGCTCGAGATAGACAAAGTCTGTAACTAGCATTTCAAAGTATTACTGCAGACAGTATCTTATAGGTATGCGATGTTAAGGATACTCATACAGTTATAGTTGGCGCAGTTGAGGGGGTCTCCTTTCTTGTGAGCTGTACAAACGATGCTAAGGTTCCAATTATCAGGCATACTTTCTTCCGACTAAATCTTGGATCTAAGTCATCTCCCGCTCAGCTGTCAGGCCGTCTGTTCCAGCAGCTTTGTTGAATTTGTGTTTAGATATTGCTAAGCTAACCTTATTTAATTTTGGTCGGGTGGACGGAAATCTTGGTTTTCATCCTCTACGTTGAATGGCACGTTCTGCCGACATCGGAATTTTGATTGTCTTTGCCGTTTAACAGTCTGCAGAAAGTGTTTTCCATGTCCTCAAGAAAAAAGTGGCTCTACTATTAGGTATCGTGGCTCATTCCTACTATACTCTGTTCGGGTCTTCTTGCTTTGACACGTTCTATTTTCATTTTGGACAAACTTCCAAACATTGTTTCTGCAGCAGCAAATCTCTTTTTCCTCGATGGACCTTATTAATTGATAAAGGATATTGGTTTGGTAGGGTACTCGGGTTTTTCACATTTCTTTTTAAGTTTTCAGCGTAAATATTGAGCGATAATGCATGTGTATCGATTGGGAGTTTGTAGTTCCGGTGAATATTTGATTTGGAACGAAATGAAAAAAAAACTCCGACGATCCATTTCAGACTCTTTCATTTAAGATGATTCAATACTTTTTATCAGAGACTACACTCATCTGTGACAGCCCCACCGTAAGCTTATATTCTGTTTTTTTTTTTTAACCAGCATTTCTATAGCTTAATTTTTGTTCGGCTTCAGATGTGCAAAAAGTTCTGAGGTAATCGGTTCATCAATTTCCAATTGCGTCGAGCCCCAAACCAAGATTAATATAACAAATTCATTATTTAAATTTTGCAATGAGTGTAGTTTAACCATATTCTGGTTACACGGACCAACACGGCGTATACGCAACATTATGTTCATCAAAATATTTTTTAACCTCATATACCATCGTTTAGTAAAATCGTAACAACTCTAAAGCAAAGTAAAAAAATATAACATTTAGAAACGATATTAATGAAAAAAATGGTAGATCACACAGTTCTTCTATTACAACCAAAAATTTTGACTTAATAAATAGGCGAAAATGCAATAAAACACAATATGACGTGTAATAATTGTTGTAACATTGTCTTTATATAATTATGTTAGCAAACAAAATTTATACATATTTACATATAAAAATTGTGTATTCTAATTACTCGTAGATAGAACTATGTAAAGTAAAATTAAAATAACATACTAATTGAAAATACCTATATAATTAAACAATTATAATAAACAGCAGCACAATAATAAAATGGTGAGAAACAAAAACACAAAATTTATTCCAAGTTGTGAAAAGAAAATGACAGTTGTTTGTTTATAAAAAAAAAAAACATTTTTTTCTATTTTTGCCTTTTACTGCGGTTGTAAATTAATGGCTCGATGGGAGGAATGCGCAAAGGATATTTGTTTAATTAGCTTACATTTTATATTATTATGTAGCTATATCTTAAGAAACCAGTCTAACGACTTTCGATTGTATTATTATTATTATTGTATGAGCTATAATGATGTTGTAAGAAAAACAAAAATATTTATATAGTTATTATTATATGTGTTTATTTGATAAAATCATACTGTAAAATGTATAAACAAACTGCAGACACACAGAATAATAACACGTTGTTGCAAATAATACAGGCAATATAAGAAAAAAAAATATATATATTAAAAATAAGTAATACACTGAAACTTTGTATTAATCAGTGAATAAATGGCATATAATTTCGCATTTTTTACAAAACCCTGTTTTATTTGAGAGTTTATTTTGTAAGTTAAAATAAAAGGTGGCACCAGGTAGCTCAGTCTCTAATCAGCTGCATTCAGATACCTCAGCTGAGTTCCAAGCGGTTTTACTGCAAAATCATCAGATCCGAAATTCAAACTTTTTGCATTTGCTGTCATTGAAACGACATCTATCCATCTTTGTCATAGGTAGGTACGTAATTGGGTGCTCTTCACTTGGGTTCATTGGGTCCATTGTGACCAATCACGCGAACCATTGCATATCTGGTGACAGAAATTTAACGGTTTATTTGAGTCACCTAGATTTGGTATTAATCACAGGTATTCATAAGCGCTTGTATCAAAAATTTATCAACGTCTCTGCAGCTTCCACGTGTACGCCTATCGCACAGTGTCCAGTAATGACCCCCGTGAGTATGCAAATATCTTTGCGTCTCAGTCCGATCATGAATCTGGATCTCTTTTTGCTCACTTCTGGTCATAATTATTTTGCATGCCTGCAGGAGTTGAGATTGTTCCAGTGTAGGTTTGTTCTACTCAGGGATTCATTGTCAATCTTCCTAGCAAGCGTGCTTAGCGGAGTTCTTACAGATTCTAGAACCATCGGTATAGAGGGCTATATATCTCCTCTTTTTCTGTAACTGCTTTGTGCTCCCACTCGCTTCTGTCCGGAATTCTGGTTGTGAATCTCCTTTCAAAAATGAGAGTAGGGGGTAGATAGTCTGTAGTTATCCTTTCCTCCGCCGCGCTCCATTGCGCTTCGATGGAGGACTGCCCATATGGTTTGGATGACCATATTCCAGATAAAATATCCAGAGGGGTGAGGTTTTTTGTCATGCAAAGTAAAATGTAGCCAAACATCATCGCAGCATGTCCGATGCGTATGACAATGACAAGAATGTATTGTTACCGCATTTAAACTTTTTACGTTTTGGAATTGGATCTCAGCCCTCGTTAGTCTTAGTGTGATCTTCCTTTGCTGAGTTATCAATTAGGTAAGGATGGATAAGGATGGCCTAAGAGATTCGTCGACGTGACCTAGCCGTTGTATTTTAACCTGCCTGATCAGATCCAGCTCATAGATTTATCAAAATGTATTTTCAGCTCACGAAAAAGGCCACAAACCAGTCGAGAGTCACTCAGATCCTTGCAGATCGGGAGCTTTGAAAACCATCGCAGTTTTGCAGAATCTACACTAGGGTTTTTTTTTTTTTTTATGGAGGAGAGAATACCTACGTCAAGTGGCAGGCCATCACCACTTGGTGTGTCTCGTGGACTAAACTCTCCCCACGAACGGCCTCAAATCCACCCTGGAACTGCTCTTTGCATTACTTCAGGGTGGTACCGGTTTAGGTCCATGTATGGACGCCGTCTCGTATGTCTTCTCTGGCCTAAGACGTTTGTGCTTATGTACCGTGGAGGTTCTCTCTCAGTTTGGGTCTTCTTCTCTCTTTTTGGTCCTGAGAATACTTTCTACAAAGGATTTGATTTGGCCCCAGTTCTGGTCACTCATTAACATTTTCCCGATTATATTGTCTGGAGTGATGGTACCGATGTTTCCTTCCAGATCCCGCCGTTGATCCTCCCATCTACTGCAGGCGAAGAAAGTGTGGTTTGCGTCGTCTGCCAGAGAGTCCCCGTACTGGCAGGCTGGGCTGCTTGCTTTGCCGATCCTATGGAGGAAGGAGTTGAAATAACCGTGTCCGGTAAGGAACTGGGTGACGTAGTAATTTACTTCACCGTGTTTCCGATCATTCCACTCAGCCACATCCCTGATCAGTCTCGCTGTCCACCGGCCTCTGCTTTCCGAGCTCCAACGTTCTTGCCACTTCTGTTTTGTGAGCTCTCTGGCCTCTTCCGTTGCCGTTTCCACTCCGGCTTCCGTCTTTTTGTCGTAAACGTACTTCTTTTCTGCCGCTAGGAGGTCTATTGGGGTCACCCCTGTGACAACAAGAACGGCTGGTTCCGACACCGTTCGGTAGGCGCTTGCCACGCGTAGGGCTCCGCGTCTCTGCACAGCTGCCATCTGCTTCCTGTACTTTTCCTGCCGAAGTGCGTCTGCCCAAATCTCGCATCCGTAGAGGAGGATGGCATGCGTTATCGACATCAGGAGCCTTCGCTTGCTGGCCGTTGGGCCGCCTACATTCGCCATCAGCCTGCTCAGTGACGCAGTCACTTTCGACGCTCGTTCCGCTGCGTTCTTTATCTGGTGCCAGAATGTAATTTTGGTGTTGATGGTCACACCCAGATACTTCACGGCCTCTTTGCTTCTTATTACCTCCTGACCGATTTGGAAGTCGATTAAAGTCGGGATCCTTTTCTTCGTCAGAAGGACTATCTCGGACTTTTCTGTTGCCAGACTTAGACCGTGTTCAATTATCCAGGAGGTTACTCGTCGCATGACCTGGTTTAGCTTCATTTGTGCATTTTCGGTGTCTTTTGCCGCTATGACCGCGGCGATATCATCTGCATACCCCACCAGGAAGGTATCTTGCGGCACCTCCATGCGAAGGATGCCATCATATGATATGTTCCAGAGGTCAGGCCCCAAAATTGATCCTTGTGCTGCTCCTGAGGTTACTTGGATTCTTCTTTGGCCTTCTGTGGTCTCATAGATCAGCTCCCGGTCCCTGAGGTAGTCTTTTACCATCCGTAAGAGATAGGCTGGGATGCTGAAAGTGTTTTCGAGCGCGTTCAGCATTTCACTCCACCTGGCTGAGTTAAAGGCGTTCCTGACGTCCAGAGTTGCCAGCAGTACGATCTTCCTTGAGTAGTTGCTTCCCCGTAGGGCGAGTTTGGTGGCCTTTACTACTTCTTCAATCACTCCGATCATAGAGCGGCCTTTTCTGAAGCCGTACTGTCTTTCCGAGAGGTCTCCTCCTCTCTGTACTGCAGCGGTGAGTCGCGGTCTCAGCATCTTCTCCAAAAGTTCCCCTAAAGTGTCCAGCATACACAGAGGTCTGTACGCTGATGCAGAATCTGGGTCTCCTTTACCTTTACTAATCAGCACTAGGCGTTGTTTCTTCCAATTTCTGGGGAAGACTCCTTCTTCCAGGCAACTGTTGAACATATTCAGTAGTAGTTGGGGACATGAGTTGGCGATAGTCTTTAGCACTTCTGATGCTAAAGACTATGGTGTGTGACTAGGGTGTCGTTAATGGACTTGATGTTTATTGCAAGTAGGTAGATAAACTCTTTAACTATCTCAAAATGTTGGTGCTATTATCTTCTGCAAGATTTGCTATATTGCGCTTGATGATTTGATGCATGGGGCCCATACGTATGTATTTGAAAAGTTATGCCGGTTAAAAATTAGATGGATGTGAGTTGAGTTCTCTTCCCTATCACTCTATCCAGAAGCTGTTGCAAATGCTGCCTAAACTATTAATGCATGTCTTCAGTTAGTTGCATTGCTCATCGTGTTTTTGTTTATAGGATACAGCCGCGCGCGCAGGCAGATTAGGGTCATGTTGGAGAATTTATTGAATTTATTCGAAAAGACTTCTAACCCCTAAGGCGACATAAATTTGCGGATCTTCCTAGTATAATTATTCTTGCCATATTTATGGCATCTGCAAAGTATTTCAACTGATTGGGGCACAAAGATTCATGTCTTTCTCCTTAACATAAGTATTCTATAAGAGCTTGCTTCAATATTAGTCCACTATACAAATGTCTATTCAAAAGAGGCACCATATCTGTATGCAATATATGTACATGAGTCGCCCATAGATATGAAGTAAAATTATCTTCGAGTCCTAAACATAACGACTATTTAGCGGTTAGGCTGATAAAATTACTACTTTAGAAACTTAAATAATTTTTTTTTGAATTCATGTATGTAATTTATTTAATTTTAGTGTATTTCAAATGCTCGGTGACGTATGTGCGACATCTTATTAAAAATGTGTTAAATTTACTGTAGGGTTGCAGTGGGAAATGCCTCAATTATCACTTGTCGGCCAACGCCTAATGGAGTATACGGTATACCCCAACTAGTTACTTCATATTCGACAATTTGGTTTATTTAAATTGCTGTTTAAATCAAAATGGGCTCCAACAGCCAGACAAATTAAGTTTAATATATTGTTGTCCTCTTTCACTATTTGAAAGTTCTTCTGGCAAAATTTCGTGCAAATGGAGAAGTTATTTGAACTTTAGATATTGAGCCGAATTTTGGGACAAGTTTTTTTATGGCAGAAGCTACACCCGCAATCGTATGATATATCTGAACCGAAGGATCTTTGTGGTAAGGCTCTCTTGGACTGTCCCACACTTCAGGAATCTATCCTCATCGCAGTGTCCATCTGCTCGTATAAATTAATCTAATTGTTCGCCTAGTCCCTCGAATCACAGAATAAAAATAGCAAGCGAAGCAAAATCCAAATTCAAGTTTCATCGTTCCAATTACCCATTTTTAAGGTTCCGTTTCCATAGGGGGGAACCTTATTGTTTTCGCTACGGTGTGTGTCCGAATCCACTTTTGTTCCTAGGTCTATCTCAAGAACTAATTGATTTAGAAGGCTCAAACACACAACATCCGGTATAACCTCTAGTTAAACGACAAATACCAATGATAGCGATAAATTGACTGGTTTTGGAGTACGTACTTAGTAATTTGGTGAAAAAATATTTTCCTTCATACAAAAAACTGTTTATCAAAGAACAACCAACTTTTCAAGAACCTTCAGGAACCTTCGGTGCGCACTGAAAACCTTTGATTTTTTAATTTTTTTAATTTTTTTTTTAAATGGATTGCAAGTCCTGCAGACCAATCTCGGTCGATTGTACTTTTTTTTTGTGTTGTTGTAGAAAAACTCAAACCTTAACCGATAACGTCTCCTTTTCCTTTAGTCTGCAAAGCATTTCAGTGAAGAAAGTAAAATTACATTTTATGCGGCGCCTTCAGCAAATGTATGCCGCACTTCTTCTATGCTAATTATACTTTTTATTTCCAAGCTCCTTCCATTGAATGGCAATTCCATACGGCTATTCCTTTTCTGATTACAATTTCATTTCCGTTCTAATTTCACGGCAAAATAATTGTTTCCTTGAAGTAAAAAACGCGGACCATACCAAAAGGCGACGAAACAACACTCCCCAAGAGCTCTAACATGAACTTTTAGGTAGGCATGCCACTTCACGATGAACGTGAACAACGTCTTTGGCGGACTTAATCGCATAAAGTTTAGACGAAAAATAAAATCACTTTGAATAGGATCAACATTAACCATGTGGAATTAACATTGTCCTGCTGTGTGCAGTGTGGACTGCAGCAATTTGAATTAATTTCTACACCTTAAGGGCCACATAGAAGGATTTAAATTTGTTTGTGTAGCATTCGTGTTGCAGATTTACCGTATGGGGTTAGGCAGTGCTCTATGTATTAAAGTAGCAATGCTTTGCTTTAAGTACTCAGTAACGACGGTGTTGCGTATGTGTAAAGGCAAAAATTGAGACCGGCAGCTTACGAATAGTCAAAAGGACTACAGATTCACTCAACATTGTTGCTTTAATTATACAAAACAAATAAGCAGATGAGTGGTAATCTCCTTATTCACACTACCTAGAGATGCCTCCGGCTAAGGAACTTTGCAACGTGATCTCTATTCAATTTATGAGATACATCCGGGTAGGTGTATTATAGTCGGATTAAATTAAATAAATGCACGGTTAAAATTCTATGAGGGAAATGCATAAATGTTGGACTTTTAGCAGAAGTTTTATCAAAAGGGAATAAGATAAGTCTGAAAATGAAACTAATTAACTGAGAATGTATAAAACGTTATTTGTTATGCATTTGCGAGGACACGTTGAATTAACGTTGAAAGGAACGTATTTAATTTGAATTCTATAATATACGTTAGATTTATCTTTAGGCCGAATTGTTTCATACCTACAGCTTTCACGCAAGATAACCAAAATTTGCATAGGACTATAGGCTAAGCAGTAAGCATATCTAGGAGCAACAAGCGAAAAACATAGAGCATCTAAGTACCTATACGAGAAAACATACTCGTAGGGATGTGAACATCTGGGAGTTTATTATGGATCATCAAAACTATATGAGTTCTTAGAAAGTATGAATTGGTACAATAGAGGTCAGTTAAAGCGTTAACTTGTTGTTGGATTATTTATTTTAAATTGTCCTCATAAAACATTAGGTATCATACATAAAGAAAGAACCCTAAAACATGCCTCCAGCCAGATAAGAAATGAATTCTTCTTGCATTTAAGAACGGCTGAAAAGAAATTACACCTTAAGATTAAGTCCACTGCGTTCTGTGTCTGTATTATAGCTGTCCTAAGAAAGCTTCTCAATTCAGCCTTTCAGATAATATAAGCCTTTAATAAGGTGCTCGTCTTCTTGATTTAAACTGTTGTAATTTCGCAACCATTAGGACTGTTCAACACCTTCTTTCGTTTGGTTTTGTTTGGATAATAATTTACCAAAAATAAAAATCTCCCCTTTTGCATTCTATTCGTCCTTAAAATACAAATGATTTATATACAAGTGCAATATTATGTTCTTGCCTATCAGGACAGTGCACATCAACTAAGATTTTAGAACTTTAGTTCCTATGCCGAGAAAAAACTTAGAAAACGAGCCAAGAAAGCATCAACACCTCCCAAACACTCGCAAAACTCAATAAAAAAAGATACCTCAAAAACGGGCAAAATACAAAGAGTAATAACAGAAACAGGAACACATGACGCATGTCCGGCGGCCGCCGCACAGTGTGTGATTTACCAAAACTCGCTAGTCAAAAGGAAAAAAAAACAACAACGCTAATATTCAATATTAAGATGATTTTTGATGAGCTAATACCTTTAATAAGGGCTATGCAAAAAATGATAACGGTTAAAAGATTGCTTGTGTTGATAATCAGCTGACAAAAGCAACTGTCTACTGACTAATCTTAATATCGTAAGTAGTAGTTGGTAGTAGTTTTCGTCCGTGTTACGTTGTGAATTCTGTTTCTACAAGTGTTTATTTGTAAAAGACTTAAAAATGATTAATTTACATAATCAAGGTATGTATTTAATTTATTACTAAAAAAACCGTTTCTAAAACAACGTTTAGCATACTAAACTGCACCAAAATGCATTGGTCACATAGCTGAAAATTAATTAAAATTTTAGGGTTTATTGGACCGCAGAAACTTTTGTATATGACTGTATGTCGTGATTTTATATATTTTGTAATCTATGGGTCCTGCACATTTGAATAAACAAAATTGTAGGTGCAATGAATTATGCGTTTCTGAAAAATATTCACGTTTTTTTTCAAATTCAGTCAAATTCAATCTTTAAAACGCATCTGGGTTAATGTCAAATGAACTTAAGAGCGTTATTCATTCATTTGTAACAGCATTTGATCACAGATGGAAAACATGTCACCGCAATAAGAACTCGTTTTTGAGAAAACATAATGATTGGTTGAATAATAATATGTTTTTCATGTTTTCATGTTTTTATATTTATTTAATAGCTTTGAATATATTACAAATACGAATGAATTGTTTTATTTATACAAATATTTTTGTCTCGCTAAATATACAAAATCGCACACTGTGCGCCGCAACCATGCCAAACCCACGCTCCGCCCAAGTATAATGAAAAGTCTAATAACTATTACAATAACGACCCGAACTCAACACTATTTTGCTTCGACAGAATTAGAATCAAACTCAAATGGCTTGACACACAATTTTCTTATGCCCCTGATGCTATAGAGTCAGTGTGGGAAGATCGAGAGTTATGTAGGTTACACTTGAACATTCTACCACCCTCGACCTTAGAAAATGAATAGACGGGGTATTTTGTACAATGTATAAGAAAAAGCTGGTTGCTAAAAGCAGGTTATTAATGTTTTCTTTCTTACTTACTTATCAGGCTCGCAACCAGTGTAGAGTCTCTGCCTGAGACACTGCAGCCTTCCATCTTGCCTGTTTGTTTGTTGATAGCATGTACTTAGTCTTGTTCTTATTTACTTCAAGGCCAACGGATTTCGCCTGTTTTTCAATCGCCGTGAACGCTTCTATCACGCCACGGTGGGAGCGATCCATGATGTCGACATCGTCTGCATAGCCCAGCAGCTGGACGGACTTGTTGAAGATAGTGCCTTCCGTGTTGACACATGCCCTGCGCACTATCCGCTCCAGTACGAGATTAAAGAAGTCACATGATAGCGCGTCTCCTTGCCGAAATCCGGTGCATGTTTGAAATAGTTCGGAGGAGCTACTTCCAAACTGCACGTTGCAGCGCGTCACGCGACACAGCTAAATCAGTTTTGCTGGGGTTCCGAATTCGGTCATCGCCATATAGAGCTCCTGACGATGTTTGCTATCATACCCGCCTTTCAAGTCTATAAATAGGTGGTGAGTTTTGACTTGAAATTCATTGGTCTTTTCCAGGATTTGCCTAAGTGTGAAAATGTGGTCTATAGTCGATTTGCCGGGCCGGAAGCCACACTGGTACGTGCCGATTAGTGTGTTGCAGAACGGTTTAAGACGTTAACGTTGGATAAGATCTTGTATGCGACATTAAGCAGGGATATGCCTCGATAATTCTTGCAAGACATAGGATCGCCTTTTTTGTAGATGGGGCATATGGCATAGGCCAACTTCTTCTATACTAGGTGAGGTGGTGAAACTAGTTCTTCATTGACTGGACGTGGTTTCTCTTCTTGCCCAATCACTCTTTCTACATGAGCTAATGGAAATGCTGCTAAACACATCTACTATTCCCTGCGCTTCGGTGACTAGGTTCCCTTCGGTGTCTCGAAGAGCCTGCGTTCCGGTTTTGTAGCCAGTTGCTTGACTCTTCGATCTCCTTGAGCTGGGAACTGCGTAAGCCCTCTTCTTTCTACGCTGGAAAGTTATCACAAAAAAGGGATAATTCTTTGCAATAGTGAGGAACTTTCGCCCCATAAGAAAACCTTCCGACGACGACTTGCATATAAATACGAATGCCTTTAAAGAATCGCACCTAGTCTTTCGCTTATTAGAAATAAATTTAAAAAAATGAGTACACATTGAAAACTAGCAATATTTAATTTATTATTTGTTTTATAAAATCGTTGAAACTATTACTTCGACTCATCGTCGTGTAAATATCTACATACTTAGGAATACAGTGGTATCAATTAAACTGACAAGGGATAGTAGCTTACCTGCATTCATTAATGCCAATCGGTAAAACATTTACTACCGCAAGCAACATCCAAAATAAAACCTCCCTAATAAAGTATTTTAAAAGCAACTTACCACCAATCTTTTCACAGCTCTTATACCATTCGTGCTTATTTCTAAGGAGGTGTTGCTACCCCTATTCCCTCGAATCAATTTCACCTTATGCACATTATAGTTTGCAAGGCGATCCTTAACCAGAACCATTAGTTGTTTCTTTTACGTGATGTGACTTAAGAAAAATAAAATGAAAAACAAGCACCAAACGATTAAGGAACTGGATAAGGAGCAACCCATGTTCACCTACTGCGAAAACATCTTTATTTATTTGATTCTTGTTAAACATTTAGCTGGAAAAGAAACAGGAACAAATGCACTTAACCAGTGCAATCGGTATAACAACAAGGCGAGACTCTATTCTCGTTGAGTTGAGGGTGGTGCAAACAGATGTAAAAACGTTAAAAGCTCACTAAAATTGGGCGAACGTGGTCTGCACAAGTCAAAGGCTTAAGGGTGTTTGGCTGTATTTCACTTGGGCAAAATACTTAACCGGGAAAACTTATGACCTTTTTTTGTTAGCAGGAATGTGAAACAAAACAAGTACTCGGAAAGCAAATGCACGGGAATTTTGAAAAATCAACAAATGGGGTTCATCATTTTCACACATGAATTAAAAAAAAAAAAAACTAAAACCACACACAGAAGCTTAAAAATATATTCAAACGATAGGCTGAAACGATTTCTCAAACCAATTACTGATGCCACCTCGAAATTTGTTGTGTTTACCAGCAACGAACTATATTCCTCCAGGACATTTTGTTTCGTGTGTATATTTTTTGTGCAGTTGTTGACAAAAAAGTATATCTTCCAGCAAACAGCATCAATTCGAATGAAGTATGTAGCTGATTGAATTCGTGTTTTCATATAGGCCACCACCGGACCACATAGAGAACTTGATTTCGGATTTGACAATGGTATTGGACAAAACCATCGGTTCGCATGAGCGGATAGACAGAGCACGTTAAAGTAATCACACTAACGTGTTGTGCATGTTTTTGGCTGACTGCAGATGCAAATACTATGCCTACAGTATTTTTTTTAACACCTACCATTCATTTAGAGATGTTCAGTTTGTTTTGAAAATTAAATTCCGTCAAGCACAAAAAAAAAAAAAAAAAAAAAAAAAAATGAAATGATTTAAGGTGCTCATTTCCAAAAAAGGACAATGCAATGAAAAGCGATGTGGATGCCAAAAAACAATTCCGGATGATCAAAGTTGTTCTTTTAACAAAAATACTAAAAAAATAGAGCTTTGAAAAATTATTCCCGATTTAATGAACATTTTCATTTTCCATTCCGTGTTGATTTTCAAGTTTAAGTTTTTGTCATTAAAATTAGGTAATGAGTTGTTGCTAATTTTTGGTACTTATACTAAATAAAGTAGAAATAGAAACAAATTAAAAAAAAGGAACAGTAAGTAGGTTTTTGTGTGGAAATATAATTAGAAACAAAAAAAGTAAATATACCTAATTTAAATTCAAAAATAAATATAAAAAATTAACTTTTTGATTCCAAATCTTAAAAATTATATATGTAATTAGATTAATATTTTATGGGATATCCCCCATTCGCAATGACAGCAGCACACCGGTTTGGTATACTGGCCACCAACTTTTGACATCGCTGAACGGGGATATTTCTCCAAGCTTGTTCAATTTTTGTAAACAATTTGCTGTCGTTTTTCGATGTTTTCGTTCCCAAACTTTTTTCCACATCAGCCCACAAATTCTCAATTGGATTGGTGTCGGGACTTTACAAAAAAATGGTCAAAAGCATAATGGCTCCATAAGATTTTCTAATACATATATCCTTATACATACGCTGGTCCATTCGTCCATCAACACGCACAATAGGACCAACACCGCGCCAGGAAAAGGCTCCCCTAACCATTACATTTTCACCACCATGCTTGAAAATTTTTATGGTGTACTTGGGGTTGAGTTCCTGATTTTTTGGCCGCCTTACATTTTTTTTCCGTCGGATCCAAACATATTAAATTTGGATTCATTGCTCAAAAACATTTTACATTTTTTTTCGAAACGTGTGGCTTTTTACGAGCGATGCACCTCCACAGACTTGCTTCTAATATGTAGTCGGTTCCTGACGGTCCTCGATGTAATTTCCTGACTTGTCCCAATACATTTGACAGAATTTCTTTACTCGTAAGAAAAGGATATGCCTTACTCAAACGGCAAATGAGTCTGTCTTCTTTAGCGGTTGTTTTTCTTGCCCTTTTTTTTCTTTTGGGGTTTTCGATACTTCTTGTATCATTGAAAACTTTTATTGCGCCATAGACCATATTTTTGGAGCACTGCATTTCCTTGGCGATGGAATCCATAAATACATCTGGCGCGCAATATTTTCGCTCTTGTTTTTTCCCATTTCATTAAACTAAATTATAATACTAACCCCCAGTTTCACACTGAAAGTTTGAACAGTTCAACTGAACCTGAACGTGAATTTAAATTTGAAGTTCAACTCGTCCGGTTTCACAATAATCTAAACTTCAGTTCAATTGAACTCAGTTCAAATAAATTTAATGAATGAATTTGATAGTATTGTACAGTAGATACTTACGACTTTTCTAAAATCGTTTCTTGTCTTTGCTTTCAAAGAATACGCAAAACAACGTCAAATATTTGTGTTTTTGACAATCGGCTAATCTGTTTAAACGGCAGAATACTGTAGTTTAACTTAAACTATAGAATGAACTCTGTTCAAGGTTTAAACGGAAATTCTTAAACAGAATTAATTGTTGAACTAAAGTTTAAACTAAAAGTGTAGTTTAAACTCCCACTGTGAAACTGAACACTTAGTAAACTTTGTCAATCAAACTTCTAGGCTACGGGATAGGTGCACGGTTGGGTATATTCAAAGTTTCTTTAAATCCATGCGAAACAATGATAAAAAAAACTTTGCATACACCCAACCTGAAAATGACTTGAAAGTGACATAAGGCCATAATGGCATCGCATGGCGATCACAGAATTTCACTAATGTCGATTTCCATTGGAAAAAAAACACTTTTTTTAGATTCAGAGCAGTTTTTCTTCTCTAGAAATCAGCTGTCTGTCAAAATCATTTCCCATTGGGCAAAAAAAAAACACTTTTTTTAAGATTCAGATCACTTTTGCGAATCTCGATTCGAGGGAGAGATTCGCACATACTTTCACCAATACCAAAACAAGTGACATTTGTCAAACTTTGAGGTTAGTTATTGTTAGGGGAGACTGGGGCACATTTGAACGTGTGGCACATTTGAACCTACAAATTTTATTGTGAGCTTTTCTTTTTGTGTAAAATATATCTTTTTAAGGCACAACTTCATTTGAAAACGTATAAAGGTACGTTTTTTTGACAAATATGAAAAATATAAATATTTGCGCACATTTTTATGTCGCTTGACTTATTGGGGCAGGTTTGAACAAAACAGTCGGGACACATTTGAACAAGGGGTCTGTAAGTAGCATTGAACTAAAAGCTAAGCTACCACCACCAATTAACGCTCCGGGAACATCGAGGACAGCTGCGGTGATAATTCTTGTCTTAATTTTTTTCAAAATGTCTGTTCTGTTAATAAAATAACTCATTTTTGTTTTTATAAAGTTTCTTCAGTCATTTGTAAACTATTTCAGTAATTTCAAAATTTCAGTTTGCTTTTGCTAAGTCGTTTTTGTTTTCTTTATTAAAATAATAAAGTTAATTTATTTTATTAAAAAAATACAAACCTTGTATTAACTTATTAGCTTCTAAAAGCAATTACAAATACTGTCGTTCAAAACTGTCCATACCTTTGAACAAAGTTTATTTGCATTTCTTAAAGTGAGAATACTTTGCAGTCTATAATTTAAACAAATAGGATTTTATGAGACCTCAAAGCAAAAAGTGTTCAAATGTGCCCCAGTCTCCCCTACCTATTGTGGAATAAATTTGAAAATTGAAAATGGATATTAATGTAGACGAATGGACCGTCGTAATGCTAATGGGGTTGATTTCATGGGGAAGGGCTAAGTTCTAATACAAAACAAAACAAGTAAGCAGTTATTTTACAAGCACAAGTAAAAAACCAACAAATAACAATTCAATTTTATAAACACAAATTGGAATTTAAAAACAGCTGACTGTCAAATCACACACCAACACAAATGCAAAAAAATGAATCTCGTTTCATGTTCCATTTGGCAGGAAAAATCTGAGATCTGAGAGCAAACTAGGGATGCTACGGAGCTTCGGCTCCGAATCCGATATGTCGGAACCTCCGGTTTAAATTGCACCTCCGAATCCGTCTTCGGTTCCGATATAATCACATCGGAAGTTTTTCGGAACACTATCGGTGACGACCAATGACGACAAAGACTTATCGAGTTGCGACATTTTACAATACGACAGTCTTTTTACTCATTTATTTGTTTATTAATTTACATGAGTAGCCGAGATTTGCATTGAAGTTGAGGGTGCGTGCGTGGGACGTGGTACTTATGCAGTTTTCGATTGGTCGTCCAGAACCGTCGGGAGGCAATACGAACGCTTCTGAAAGCGTTCGATTGGCACTCAAATGACAGTTCTTCTCCTGAAAAGAAGAAAATTTTGCTTCTGGATTTGAAATCAGAATCGATCGAAACCAGAACCAGAAGCACTAAAAACTTCATAGACTATAAACGCCAAATCGTTGATGCAAATTTTTTGTGTCGCATTTGATAGTTTTGCATTTTAAATCAGATAAAAGTAATTATTTCGAAAAATAATATTAAAATGGATATTCCGATGGAGTTTTGTAATTCAATTTTATCTTCTTCACCATCTTCATTATCATCAAGTACCTGAACATGATGATGCAATCGCGCTTGAGTTCTACAAATACAACGACACATCGATTGACATCCCGATTCGGAGAGTTCTTCCGGATGGTTCTGGACGACCAACCAAAAACGACATTAGTTTTTTGGTTTGTTGGTTTAGTAAACAGATAACTTGCCGTTTATTAACAAGACTTTATTAACTATGAAGCCTAAAACAATAGTTCAATAGTTCAATTTCAGTGAAATTGAAGCCAGGTTTTGTGCGACAATTTTTGTCAGCTCCACCAGTGACCGTACAACAACAACAACTTGGGTTTTCTAATATACCGCCACACCTACCTACCTACCTACCCTACGGAACAGATTGAATGGCGACAAAGCAGCGCTAAGTTGCTGTATATAAAAGATAATTTAGCCATTTTGAAGTGACAACACAATTTTGTATTTTTTATGTTAATTTTCTAATAAAAATTGATTTCTCCAATTTTTATATTTTAAACTTGTGCGACGCCCACCTCCGACTCCGATTCAACTCCGACTCCGCGGAGGTCAGTATGAGGCTTCCGATTCCGACTTCGACTCCGGTAAAACCACCTCCGTAACATCCCTAGAGCAAACCGGTAAAAGCCCAATGGAAATCGACATAAGTATCTAAAAAGCAAAGTAGAAAAGAAACATTCATCAACTCTACGTAGGTACACTCTACTTGACATTTCTAAAATTCACCCAAGGAATTTACCTCGACCTATGGTACACCTAAGTCATCAAAAACAGAGTTTCCACACCGAATGGAACAAAACGCCTTAAACAAACAAAACGGATTTTATGTGTGTTTTTTAAATTTAAATACACACGTTTAAATACGCGTGTCCACACTGAATAAATTATGGGTTCAGCCTAAGGGACAAGGGTGGCAATTATCAACGAATCATAAATCCCTATTTACTTACTTCTAAATCGCTTTCCATATCCTAAAATTGTGATTATTGGCTAATTTTAAAAATCCGATTATGCAAAGTTTCCATAGAAATGAACGCGATTGCACCCTCCCAACCCACAAATTACTAAATCCCATCAAGCTGCATAACTGTGGACATACCCTTTTTTATTTGTTTACAAAGTGTGTACCAAAAAAACTGAAAATACATTAAATTATTTATTTTGAGAAACTGTTTCTCCTTGAACCCAAATAATATCAAAAGGCAATAGGTCATGAAATAGCTACATTCTTTCGATTTCAGTGCATTCATACAAAGGAATAAATAGCTGTATAAAACTTACAAAGGAGAACTGAAGGACCTTTACTTTGCCTCTATAACATCCGTCAACCGGAACATTTCTTTAAATTACTTCTCCACGTCGTCGGTTGATAAAATTTACCCTGAAAGAGAAAATGCAAGAAGTGCCTTTTTTATATGCCAAAGCCAATGCCCTATAATAGCCAACCCCCGCCCATAGAGCAAACAAAAAAGAACTTTGAAATTTTTCAGCCAGACACTTCCTTGAGGATTGGATCAAGTGTTCATACTTCGGAATCTGTTACAAAATGGAGCCATTACATAAACTTGAATGAAAAGAAACACCTAAGGTGCAAATACAGGGTCGAAGGAAAAAAAATCTAAGCGAGCTTTAAAAAAAATTATTTTAAGGATGTAACTCTGTGTAATGTGTAGGTAGAGAGCAGCAAGAGTTGGGTAATGATGTGAACTCGAATAAATTCGCTTTATATTTCACTATTGAATAGATGAAAGCAGGTACCTAGTAATTAAGGATGTTTTCGACTTCCTTTAGGTGAGTTTCATAATGTGAACGATTACAACTACGTTTTCTGTTGACCCTTATTCATACCTATGAAAAAAACTGGTTGCGAATTTTTAATTTAAGTTGGAAATAAATAAGGTCGTTTTTTGATACGACCGACGACCGACCGACGCACGCCTAGCGATTGGAGTTCTTCATAACTTTTTAACTTTTTATAAGCAAAAACCGTCACATAAGAGATTATGTGGAGTTTAAATCCGTATAAGTAACCGGCCTAAATTTAGCAAGAACACCAATTCCTCTTTTTCTTCTTCCTTATTGTTCGGCGAGGTTATGGTCAATCTCAGGATTATATGTATCATAACCATCCCACTTTACTACATCTCCATACTGGTTCGCCTGTGGGGTTCACCGATTCGATCTCAAAAAATATATATGCAGGACTGCAGGCCTCCCGTTGTCGGATCACATTGTCACTGAGGCCGATCAAATGCTGCTGTTTTTGCATTTGTGCGATCCGTGAGTTTTTTTGGCCTGCCTCTTTTACCCGCTTGCATGGGAACGTTAATTGACATTGCCTTTTGGAAAGGGTTCGTACAACCTCTTCTTTTAATATGGCAATACCAACTGAGTTGGTCATACACTCATACTCCAATTTTTTCGAGATGGGTTCTTTGGGTTGGTGATTAAATCTCCTTTTTCAAAATCCCTTTTCAAAAATCGTAGGGATCCCGGGTTCTTTGATGCAAGAACACCCGTTATGACATCTAAATAAAAATAGTAGGTTTTCTTAGGTCTGTTCGCGGTTGAAGTGAAGGGCGATTTTCTTAAGACTCTGCGAATGCATTAGGGTTTAGGCAATATCGCTATTTGCCGCGCCTACTTTTCGTTCTTCCCAAAAAAAATTATATTTATGCTTCCAAATCTTACGAGGAATTCTTTAAACAAAAAACTATATACAGGGTGTTCGTTAAGCAGTATAATCCTTTAAGGGAAGATTCGTGAAGTTCCGCCGAACAAAAAATTATATTTTCACCATAAATTTCCCGTTATGGCCCTTCAAAGCATGTGACCTCTAATTCGTGGGTGTTACCACTTAAAACGCTATAATTCCAAGCTATTAGAGATACAAAAATTGTTTTGTGCATTTTGAAAATACAATTTAGAAGCGCATACAAGTCTTATGCACTTTGGGTACATATAAGCAGCTACAAAAAAGTTATGGCTCCTTAAACTCAACATTTTGAAAATTTCTTGTTACATTTTTACTTAATAAATTTTTATTTTATTTATGATATTTTTATCCTTGAGAAATTTTATAAAAATTATGTTAAGCTACGTACGATCAATACGATCAACAGAGTTGTAAAAGCCGTTTTTTGTCAAAAAAAAATGGACAAACAAAATTAAGTCAGAATAATAGACTAATATGTAATTATGAGCAATGGTTAACAGTTAATTGTCGAATATGCCGGGTACTGATGCGGGTACTGATGCCGGGTACTGATGCGTATCAGCGCCTTGCTGATACCGGGTGAGCTCCTCGAAATCAAAAAAACGACGTTCAGACTCAGCGGCGGCAGAAATTGAGGGTGGGATTTTGCGTGCTGTGGAAGTTAAGCCTTTAGTCAGGTCCGAGGACTAGCTGTGCAATTGGAACTTCCCAGAACCAGGATTCACAGAACTCTCCAGAGTAATAGGTTACACCCTATCCATTTAGCACCGGTACGGATACTTCCTCAAGAACATTCTGTGGACTGACGAAGAGCAAATCGCAAACAAAGTTACAAACCTCCACAATTTGCACCATTGGTCAGACCCCAATCCCCATTTAATAAACACAACATCCTTTCAAAGGTAAGAATTTAATTATTTTGAACAACTTCTCCAAAATGTGTGCTTATTTCAAAGGTGGTTCAGCGTAAATGTTTGAAAGCACTTTAGTAGGCCCGCACGTTCTTCCACAAACAGTTAATTCCCTTGAATTTCTTAGAGAACGATTGCCGAAGCTCCTTGAAGATGTTCTTTCTTAACCATACTTTTAATGAAAGGTGAACTGGTTCATTTGGCCCAATCCTTGGCCACCCAGATCTCCTTACCTAACACCCATGGATTTTTCTTCTGGGGTGCTGTGAAAGAAAAATTTGATTTTAGAGAAATATCGAGTCCCTTTTTGACCATTTTTGTCTGACAAAAAACAGATTTTACCACAAATTCTGTTGATCGTATGTAAAAAAGTTGCTTAACAAAATTTTTAAAAAAATTCTCAAGGATAAAAATTTCATAAAAAAATAAAACGGGAAATATGCTTAATAGCTTAATCTTGCATTCTCTATAACGCTGTGGGACACTTTTTTAATCCTTTTCATAGCTGAAAAGGTTCTTTCAACACTAGCTGTGGTGTTTAGAGTTTATAGCTCTCTAAAGTATAAGTATTGTCACATATACCAAGCAATTTCAAAAATTTCAAAAAATTTCGGTCGAGAGATCACTCGACGATATTTTTTCGCACCAAAGACAACGAATTCACAGCTGGCAACGAAATTGTATTATCAAAGTAACATGTTAGCTTTTCCATTTCGTTCACTCGCTCACCTGCAGTAAAACCTGGGATAAGAGCTCGAAACGATGCATGGTAGAACGTCTTCGTTGTCCATGAATCTGTCCGTAAGATTTTGTATTAACGAATCTATGCAAGGAATCATTAGACACTGTAAAACAGGCTTCAGTAGAAGAGGATTCTGGATTTGAACGCGTTGTTTGTTTCAATGAAGTTCTTGGGGCTCTTAATTCAACTTCAAATAAGTCCTAGGCAAGTTGGGATTCGGATAAAATGAAATGAAATGGATGAAAAGCCTCTCTGGAAAAATCTTCGGCATTTTCTCTAATGTTCTTAAGAGAATTCAGAACTTCTTTTGTACTGTCGATAGCAGAAACGAAAGTGTAAGGATTTGGTCTGTAGGAAAACTGATAAGGGTAGCGTTAAACTGAATAGTTTTTCGCATGCAATGAGGCTTACTAGGAAATCACTTTTTTGGGTCGCTGCCAAAAGTGTTGATGCTTTCGTAGACATCGCCCACGTTGTGCTGGTTATTTCTTCAAGACTTATTGAGATGCATTTGAAGAGCTCTACAAAGGAAATAATACTGTCATGCCTTTCAATGAATCTTGTTTCACAAAGGCTTAGAAGTCGAGTTTTTCGGCTCTCTGGTGCGTGTTTTTTAATGACATTTTTATAGTTATATTTGCATTTCAATGGTTGCGGAAGAAATTAGCTATTTCACTACCTACAACAAGGCAATTGCGAATTGCAGGAGTTGACATGGCATTAGACAGAACCAGGTTCAAGCGATGGCTTGCACAGTGTACATACCTAGCGTTTGGATACTGTATACCTACTTGGATAGTCTCCTTATTTTTATAGATTTTAATTTATATTAGAAAGTTTTAGTTTTGAATTTTTTGCTTAGCGTTTCGGGGGGGGGCTTCAGCCCCTCAAGCCCCCCCCTGGCTACGTGCCTGGCCAATGCACTACAAAATGGCAATAGTGTTGTATTTAAATAACCAACGATGTCAGTATACATGAGCTTGATTTATTATAAAAATACAAAAATATAGCTTAGCTCAGTCTTTAAGGTTGGACGCTATCCACCGTACATACGATGTTACCCTAGCAAAAACGCTTGGAAAGCTATTTCCACATTCTTTACTGCCACCACCCACGATACCGTATTGTACCCAACGGATATTTTTACCATACTGAGCAGTGAAAAACATTGGTCCACCCGAATCACCCTTACACGTATCGACTGCATTTTCTCCTCCAGCGCACAAATGAGTTTCGGTAATTGTTATGAGTGTGTGAATTTTTTGACAATAATCATTGGTCCGCATTGGTATCACTGCCCTCTGTAAAACAGTAGCTTTCTGACCATTTTCTATGTTACCCCATCCTGCGACTATCATTCGGTCTATATTAGCCGTTTTCGAAGTATCTGTTATCGGCAGACATATTGGTTGTACGCTTGCTGTAAAAAAAACAAAACAGAGTTCAATTTTCGAACTGTACACACTCGTACGCCTTCCACATACTTACTTACTAATTGTGCCCTTTTAATCAAGCGAATAAGTCCAATGTCATTTAAAAACTCCGCATGGCGATATTCTGAGTGAGTGATGGCTTCTTCGATGTCAATTTCTTGCACAGGTGGAGCACATCTTTTCTTGACAACGCCTATACAGTCTATGGTTTGCTCCGTATCGTGCTCACCCAAACGTACACTAACTCTGTTTATACAAAAAAATAAATATTTGTGTACACTGACAGAGCCGCGGCTGCCCCCAATTTGGCATTCTGGACAAACATGTTTAGATGGCGGCGCCCGAAATTTTGGTTACCTAAAACAAAAACAGAGATCTTCACTTTTATGATCTCAAATTTTGTATCTTAAAATTTTTGTTTGCGTAAGGCCGCCCCACAGACTGCCAACAAACCATATGACAGCCGCGACACTGTATACAACCTTAAGAATGACTTACAATTTTGTTGACCTTCCATGTCGTATACAATGAGCGGCGGTCAGGACATATCGATCTGTGATTAAAGATCCACCACAGTCTATTGTCCTAGAAACACCATCGTCGTACACTAGAAGCGCCATCCATGGATATTCGGAGAGAATAGAATCCTCACCATTTCCGATTCGATCATTGTCACTTTGTCCACAGTCGGTTGCATTCAGAATAGCCATTCCCCGGTCTTCATCTTCACTTGAACTATCAAACCCCAATCGACTCATTAAACTCGGTATAAACGTAGATGATTTCGATACCGGTGCTGATGATGTTGCGTTTGTGATACTCTTCGGTTCACAGCAGACGTGTGTCTAAGACATATAAATGTCAGTACAATCTTCTATTTTAAGCAAAGTGCAAATCTTACAACGCCATTGAAGGTACCACAATCTGCTTTGCTTAGAATATCACGTATCGAAGGCGGCAGCTCCGTTGCGATATCTAACAAATTTCTTATAGTCATACATGTCAATATAGGCACACAAAGTCCATCTTTTTGACGAAGTGTCAGACAACCGGTTTGGCTTTCTGCAATGTGTCGATTTAAGATAAAAGCAATATTCCTTAATTAAATTTCAATACTCACGTGCTTTGACACCAGTTAAAACAAATGACGCGATAAAAAAACGTAGCCCCCACTTTAAGGCAAAATGTTCACCCAACATTGCATTAGATATACTATCTGTTTAAGCAATTACTAAACCGCGAGCCACAAGTTTATCCGTCGCTGGATTTATTTGCGCGAAGCTTTAAACACAACTGACTGAGTGCTTTTGAGATCTTTCACACAGTATCGGTAGTTGGGCACTAGCTAAAACATCTATCTATCGATTTTACTGTATATTATGGGATGTGGTTTTCAAGTGAGAACGTTGGACCAGTTGTATTGTAATATGACTCCAGCGATGACCCATATCTACAATTAGGTAAATTAAATACAGAAAAACTGAATCTTGGTGTAATATAATGGCAAGTCGTAATACTTCATAAATTAACATTGCCAGTCATTGAAACTATGACGGCAAGACCGTTGTCCTCATTATTTATGTTATTATTAGTATTATAACTTTATTAGCTTATAAATAAATTACAAAACTAATACTATAAATACAGCACTAGCTACCAAGGCATTCGGCTATCATTATTATTATTCCAATTTCGACCAAACTTCACAGGACCACTCCAGGGCCAATAACTAAGATCATCTGTAAGTTTGAGCTCATTCGATTTGGTGGTTTTCTAGATATACGTTTTTAATGTTTTTTTGTATGGGCGGTGACACGCCCCTTTGTCCAATTTTGACCAAAACTTTAGATAAACCATCTACACGACCATACGAACAAACCCTAAAAATTTAATCGAATTCGGTTTGACCGTTCGTGAGTTATAAAGTCACAACACACTTGCAACAATTTTTTATATGGATATAAGATAAGATAAGATGAACTGTCATCTAAGGAAACCATAAAAAAAAATAGTTGGCGCAACAGGCGTGTAAAGTGTAGACACCTTAGACCTAGCTTCACACAATCATTCGTTTGTGTGAGCTTTATTTTTGGGATGAATGGAAGGGACCTAACATTCATGTTTATGCCGAGTCCGTACGGCTGAATTGAGAAGTTTTTTCAGTACAATTATTATACTCTCCGATATTTGTCAGACGTTCGCGAGAGGTGGTGCAGTGGAAAAAACCTTAAGATGTAATTTGTGTGCTTCCGCGGATTGAACCTGGGATCCCTCGCACAGTAGTCCAGCACCCTAACCACTCTCCACAAAATTCTGGACTAATTAGTTAATTGACTATTTATTTCATAAATAAGATTAATGCTTACAATTTAATAAATGCTTACAGCCTTTATTATTTATTAGAATTGGCTATAATGCTTCTAAACAACTGTATAGTTAGGCAGAGTATAAGAATTTATTTTTCAGCTTATGCTGCCACTATACAACTGAGTATAATTTTTATAAATAATGTTTTTGCGTTTAGAGTTATTATAAAGAGTGTATAAAGTTTATAAATAAGGCTGTTGTCTATAAGGTTTGGCTTAAATTCTGGACTATTTTGAAGAACTATTTTGAAGAACTTATTAATAGAAAAGCTTTCAGAAGAAACGCATGAAGCAAATAAATAAAGATTTGTTTGTTTGATAGGCTAGCTATTTAATCAGACTCTTAAATTCGCAATGTTTGGTCCTTTTCGTGCAATGGCACGTCGATAGTTCATAGGCGGATTTTTGCTTGAAATCAGAGCATTGATACATTTCGTGTAGCTTTAGTTCTACAGTAACTATTTCTTAATTTATTTTTATTTTATTTATTTACTCATAAGATGCTTATACAAACCAAACTACAATGCTCCAAAGGACCTTAAAACTTATTTTATTAATCCCGATCTAATACAAATAAAGAGTATGGCAATCAAATCCTAATTCAATTTAATTGAATTAATACAACAATGCGACAGCTGACAGCTCTAATTGAATGATAACACCTGCAATCATGGTTTAAGCACTAACTGCATGTCATATGCTTCCTACACGCTGATATTCTTTGATGAATGAATAACAAAGCAATAAATGTTACGTATACGCCATGGTAGCCTTGCAACTACTATGAGTTATATGTGAATTTAAAATAGAATCCCAATTTATCCATGAATGATGGATACAGGATACATCTAAGCTGGCATCGTAGAGATAACTACATCAAAGTGTTCAGCCATTAACCAAATAAATTTAAGTGTATATTGTGTTCGTACATGCTTATCAGATTAATAAGAATAATGTGAGTATAACATGAAATACCTACAACGCTCAATGACCGGAATTCCATTGCTGCGAATTTTGTTCTGCCCAAGGCAATTTACTGCGAGCCTTTTCACATACCTCCCCTATAATAATATGCCGATCGCAGGGATTTATTGTTGTTTGACCTAAATACTTCAACATTGTATCGAATAACTCGCGTGTGCCTTTCCGGGGCATTCTGCGGTTGAAAGGAAGTGCGTATAGTAAATTGTTAAGCTGCCAACAAGCAATGTTTTACTTTACCTGCGGTAATTCGCAATCCATTGGCTTTTTCCAGGTCAAGCATATTTTGAGGTCCTTATTCATCTGCCAGTGTGCGTTACCACACATTAAACTAGTAAAATTCAATCACACAGGTAACGGATTCGTTACTGATTTGCCAAGTAGCAGTGGTTCGTAGTCCTTCAAAATAATTTACTGACGCAGTTAAATAATTATTGAATGTAATATCTGCCGTTCATACATACCGCTATATAGATTTTGGTCATCTCATAACAATTATATCCCCTTTCTTTCTAAACGGAAATCAAGTGTTTACTTCAAGTTATTAGGGTATAATCAGCTGCAGAATAAAGTGCCATAATTTTGATAAATGGTGCAGAAGACTGCAGTAAAAACCTCTTCTGAGGGTAAGTAGGTATACAATATCCGCCCACGGAGATCAAAATTAAACTTCATTAAAAGAATACTTACAACACACAGATGCATTTAACGAATGACCACCAACCAATGACTGTCAATGAACTTTGCAACTCGGCCAAACTATTAAAATGTCTTGTCAGAGCATTGCCAAAGGGTTGGAACTTGGAAGGATAAAAACCTATTTTCATTTCGATTTTCTGTCAGAAGTCCAATAAATGGTTTTCTTCTTGTTTGACCATTTTATTATTGGAATTGCATTTAAACGGGAGTCACCTTGTGTATTCTGTTGCACTTTGAAGAGGATATCCCTCTAGTTTCCTTTGGAGAAAGTTTCAAACTATATGACAGGCACTTACAAAGAGTTGAACGGGAGATAGGGTGAATATTTTGAAAAATGTGGTAAATTTTGCCATTTGTAGCTAAGTTATAACTTATAAGTGTTTGTACTTTTATAATGCCCAAAGTCGTCTACATCTAATCTCTACATAATGTCAGACCAACTGAATATTGCCTGGGGGAAAATGCCATGAGAAATACCAATGATGCTTTCCGTATTACACGTTAATGGAATTTTTGGTAATTCCTAATTTATTTGTATTTCTTTTGTTCCAGTTGCTGAATCTAATGCTATAGGTGGATTATATTGCTGTACAGTAGGGTGTGTCATATTTTTGAACTTTAGAATTTTAATGTCTAATAGTTTTCAAAAGTTGCATTGCTGAGTTAAATGAAAAACTACATTTAGGGCCACTTGCACCAAATCATTGGATATCTCAATAAACTTCTGAATAGCTAACCAAAGATAAACCAATAAATAGTTACTTTCCGTCTTTGTGTTGCACCATTGCAAAATTATGCCTGGATAAGTAACCTTCGATTATTTGAATTTTGCCAATACTACCAATATTGAAAACACGAAAAATGTACTGAACTGTCAAATAAATGGCAAATAAAATCTACAGAGGTAAAGCTCATGCAATGGATGAAAATTATTCAAAATATTTAAATAAACGCTCTAGGGCTCCAAATTTTACAACGGCTGAAATTTTATTGTTGCTTTCTATAATTAAAAAACACAGCAACGTCATCGAGAATAAAAAAACGGATGGAGCAACAATAAAAGAAAAAAGTGAAACTTGGATAAAAATCCTCCAAGAATTTAATGCGAATTCGACAAGTTATTTGTAGGTAATAAGAATGTTCACGTTATAATACTTTTAATTTTTTAAATTCATTAAAATTATATTGTTACGTTATTGGTGTTGTATTATTATAAAACAAAACTGGAGTTTGAACCGTGTTAAGAGCACGTTATTGCATCAGAGCCTGTAATATTAAAATAGTTAATATGTAACCAAAAACCAAAAAGTATAGATGGATATATACCTTGCAAAGTGTTGTTCAATCAGCACTTGTCGTTCTCGTTGGCCGGTGTTTCGATGCACTATGTTATTTAGTCCATCTACTGCCTGAAGGTCGACTCGACTGGTTCAATTAAAGGTGGAAATTCAGGGTCATATGGAGGCAAGACATCTCCTTGCGATAAGGCAATGTTGTGCAGTACGGCTGTAGATATTATTATGCCGGGAATTCTTCTCAATTTTATATTAATGCCTCTTGACAATATTGGGAATCTCCTCTTCCATACCCCAAATGCGCGTTCGATGACATTACGACTTCTTATTTGAGATTCCTGGTATAAAGCTTCAGCTCTGTTTTGGGTATTGGGCAGTGGAGTCATCAAAAAGGCTGTCTGTGCATAACCACTGTCTCCTAGAAGAAGCATATCACCATGTAAGTGTTGTAAAAAGTTCCGTTTCTGCGAACAGTTGTCCCATATATTGGCATCATGAGCTGATCCATGCCAGCGGGCAACAACATCAGTGAATGTCAGATTTGCTTTGCAAATGGCTTGTACATTAAAGGAAAAATAACCTTTTCGATTTCGGAATATTTCAGAATTTTCTCCACCTACAAAATAAGCATGCATTATTTTTTGCAAAATAAAAAGTAAAATACATACCAGGTGATTGAATTCTTATATGTGTGCAGTCAATTGCTCCTATAACTCTAGGGAATCGTGCCACGCCATAGAATTCTGTGGCCACTTTCTGCTGTTCTGCTTTTGTTTCCGGAAATTTTATGTATTTCGGTCTAAGCTGAGCTATCGCATGAGTAACCCTATGTATTATTCGACATGCTGTAGATTCATGCACTCCTATCATGTCGCCGCATGTTATTAGCTGACTGCCAGTCGCATAAAACCGTAGGGCACACAATAGTTGGTTTATTGGTGAGACCGAATTATTCCTAACGTAATAAACAAGAATTATTAAAATGTATGTAAGTGGTTCGCTAGGGCTCTGAATTCGGCTTATAAAATGTAAAAAGGGAGGAAGGATCTTTAGCCAGTATTTCGGAAGATCGGAAACAAATTCAGTGTCCTACAACCAAGATGGGAAATTTACACATACCTGTCGCTTTTGAATTCCAATTGATCTTCAATTTCTTCCAGCAAACGCAAGGTAGTAGTTTTTGTTAGCCGAAATCTTCGAAGAAAGTCCCCATCTCTCATAGTATCGAAATGGTTTTTCCTTTCGAATATTCCTCTATTATAAAAATTTGAATTTATGAAATCCACAATTTCTTCGTCGTCGTCGTCCGATATTAAATTAATATCCATTGTCTAAAATGTATTTTTTTATTTATTTCTTGATTTAATTTTTGACAACACCACTTTGACACTTTGTTTTACTATTTGACGTTTGGGCACGGCTATCCAGCGTTTCGAGACTGGATAAATATTTTATGAATTTATCCATGGATAGATAAATAAGTGTAGACCTGCAACACAATTTTTGCCTAATCAGCGGAATAGAGCTAAACAGTGAATAAAAGAATAAATACTGCTGTCAAATGAGCTTGGTGCAAGTGGCCCTTATAGTTTTTATTTTGGTTAGTACTTTTGGCTCCCTCAATGGCCTTGAAATTCCGAAAAAATTGTTAGGCAATATGCTATTGGTGCGCTATATTTTTTTTTAATTCTATATCCAAAACTAAAGTTAAGCCCTGCTCAAATAATGTAAACGCAATCATTTTATACTGTTTGTCAAATACCGACACATTTAAAGATAAATATATTTTACGATTACTCGTTCTGTACACCGGTAAACGCATTTCGAGTAATACAATCTCTTTTAAAATATAAAAGAAACAGCCGTCCGTGTGTGCACTCATAACTCGAGAACGGATCGTTCGATTTTCACGATTTTGAGCTTGATGGATTTGTATTGGCCCAAAGAAGAAGATAGGGAAACAAATTGGGCAAAGAAGGGTGGCACCTCCCATAACAAAAACATACAAAATCTTATATCTCAAAAAAAACTGAACCAATTTAGCTCAAATTTGCAGACCATCTGAAGTATTCATCCAGGAGTTTTTTGTCTGTGAAGTTTGGTCAAAATTGGACAAAGGGGCGTGGCACCTCCCATACAAAAAAAAACATTGCAAACGCTTTTTACCGATATTTTGAAAAGTAATCGGTCGATTAAGCTGAAACTTACACAATAGGACTGTTTTATTGGCAATCTATCTCAGTGAAGTAAAGTAAAGTAGAATCTTTAACACGCAATTACAACAACTACACGCTGTTTGACACTTTCGAGACTCTATATAGTTGTTGTAATGGCGTGATGAATATTCTACTTTACTTTACTTCACTGAGATAGATTGTCAATAAAACAGACCTATAATCGGTTAGGAAAAGAAAAGTACACGTGGATCAAACGTTTTCGAGTTTTCCGATAGATGGCGCTGAACACCCAAATCTTAAAATTACACTATATCTTGACATTTGCGGCAGCTTTAGCTTTGAAATTTGGTAAATAGAGGTTTATTGCCTTTAGAAAGTATTGAAAAATACTACGGGCGGGATCGAGAAAAGGGGCGTGGCACTTCCAATAATAAACTGTAAACGTTATTGCTCGACACTCGTGGGAGCTAAAGTTTTAAATTTAAAATATTGATGTAGATTGTCGTCATAGGCAATTCCTGAGTACGGGCAAAACCGGGTAGCTACAGCTAGTAATAATAAATAATAAATGCATTAAGCTATATCTATGTTTTTCATTTTTTTCCTAAAAGCAATTTATGTTTAATGTTGTCAATTACTTTTTTTTTTACAAAAATTGACATTAAACATTATCTGAACAATAAACCAACAAAGTACTAAAAACATTTTTTCCGAAACTTCAGGTGGTTTGAGGGAGCCAAAAGTTCATAAAAATCGCAACTTTTTTTTATATATTCTGAAGCCTAAGATCCCAATTCAACTTTTGGCAGGTATTAGATTAAACAAATAACAACTTTTTTTTCGCCATACTAAAGTGACACACCCTACTGTACAGTGGGTATTTTAACAAAGAATATTAGTAGTAACATTATTAATTGAACAAGGGGATTACAGGAGTCATGTCTTATATTTGTCTTTGTTGCAGTAGACAGGGAATACACAAAACATCGGCCTGTTATGGCGTTTATGTGCATCAGTAGAACCTCATCACTCTTGACCTATACGAGTTGTTTTTTCGATTCCTATCTACACCATAACTGGCTAGATTTTACTATTCCGAGACAAATTCAAAATTAGCCTTATTCATAACACTTAATTAAATCTGAATTAGGGTTAATGTTGGTTTAATTGCAGAAAACGTTATTCATAAACTTTTTTCGAAGTTAATTTCCATTTAATCAAGTGTCAAAAAATTAAATGCCGACATCGGCATTCAGGAGCAAATTAACTCAGAATTAAATTTTTCATTGACTCAAATCATGGGATAAAATAATTATTATGCTATTATTTCATTACCAAATATCGTATTTGTAATTGATTTGTGTATTAGCACAACAAAAATTAGTGTTTTCCGAATTTAAATTACAAAAGTCCGTCCAAAAAATCTCATGCCAACTGCATAATACAATTTGCTTAAATCGTCATGGCGTTCTTATCTCATGCACACAACATTCCAGAGAAAAATGTCAGAATTTATCAAATATTTCTACCAATTGCATACTTTTATATGAAATACTGGTATACTTTTAGGCTTATTGCCTTAATTCATTGATTAGCTGGTATACGAGCAAAAATTCTTTATGAATAAGCAATTTTTAAGTCTTAATTAAAATGACATTTTTGCAATTGACGTGAATTAGCTGAGACACTGATAATTAACATATTAAATGAATCTAATGAATAAGGAGTGTATAAAAAGTTGTTAAGAAACGTAAATAAACCCCAAAAATTAACAAACAGTGTTAGATTTTTGAAGGTAAAAAATGCCTTGCGACAAGCTGTTTTCTATTTTGTTTTGTTTTATGCAAAACGACATAAGGCCATATTTGAACCAGCGTAACTGATTAAAATTGAAGATACACAATTGGATTTGGGTCCAACAGTGGCCTCAAGAAGGGGAGTTGTGGAGTTAATATTCCACTGTCTATGCATTGTTTATGATTTTTTTTTTAATAAAAACAAAAAAACAGCAAACATTTTTATCGTTGAATATTTTATTTTAATTATATACACGGCACCAAAACGATATAGGCACCTACTTAAGTTTAAAGGGGTTAAGGGGTTTACAACGATATCTCGAACAAAAAAATTTCGAAAGCAAAAATCTCGAATGTAAAAATCTCGAATGTAAAAATCTCGAAAAAAAAATCTCGAATTAAAAGAATCGAAAAAAAAATCTCGAATTAATATTAATTTTTGAGACAATGGTAACAATTTGCGCGCGACAGAATTAATAACACCAAATCTAAAAATGGTCTTAAAAAATTGAGATACGTATGGTGTCCCCGCTGCAAGCCCCCTGCTTGTGGTCGCTGTAGGATTTGGAATGAGTGCATATATAAGCAAAGTTTATATTATATTATATTATATATAATATATATTATATTATATATAATATATATTATATTATATGGGATCCCAAAAAAAAATCTCGAATTCACTTTTTATTTTCGTGGTTTTTTCGAGATATAGTCTTTCGAGATTTTTGTACATTTAAAATGTTTGCATTCGAGATTAAAAAAACAACTTTTCGAGATTTCAGCCTTCGAGATTTTTGTCATTCAAGATTACGTCATGATCCCGTCCTCTAGGTAGACCCAGGATGAGATGGTAATATCAAGTCCATAACCTCTGTTCCACCCGTATGGGGATTGCTTTTGATGATTTAGACTTTAGAGTAGAGATTTATGGAGAGTCCACTTGAGCAATTTACAACCGCGACGCGACCCACTTAATGGATAAGTGGGTTATTGAAAATGAATGAATGAATGAATGATGATTTTTATTTAAACGTCTCTCTGCCTGTCATTATCGGAAAGAACTACGGTCGGAATTAGATTTTCGAATTGGTTCGAAATATTTCTGACAGTTGTCTGAATAATACCACTTGACTCCAATGCATATTTAAATACAAGAAGTCTGCAACAATTAACGGAGGATGGTCATGGAGTATTATATGTCGTTTTCGATTGGTAATCCAGAACCGTCCGGAAGCAATCCGAATGCTTCTGAAAGCGTTCGATTGGCACTCAACTGACAGTTCTTCTACTAAAAAGAAGAGAAATTTGCTTCTAGATTTGAATTCAGAATCGCGGAGAGTTCTTCCGGACGCTTCTGGATTACCAATCGAAAATGACAATAATGTTTGGTTAATTCACCTTTTAGACTAGTGATCCCATAAACATGTTCGCATTAGGCACTATTAGGCATTTCTTTAAAGTTTGATGAAATTGTTTGAATTTTAGCTTCCGGTATGAGTGTATGACATTATAACTTGGAAAAATGTCAATTTCATGGCATCTAAATGACTGATGAGAACAATTTCCTTTCTTTTTGAAAAGTATCATATCTTTGACTGTTTTGCTGCTGAAAGTGAAACCTAAATCTAAAAATGTCTATTAATTTCTCTTTTCGACGAACCTGCATCAGCAATGGCGAACATTTAAAAAATTTAAATGGCAGTCCTTCGCTTTTAAAACACTTTGCAAATTATTTTCATTAGGGTCCTTTTGGGAAGGTTTTTCTACTTTTTCGTCCCTTTATAGGGTGATACTGTTTGGTTAATTACACTGTTTTTAAATCGAGTATTGTTAGCAATCTTTTATAGACCATAAAGTCAAAGATAAAAGTTTGGGATAATTACACTGCTTAACAAACTTTAGCATATTAATTTTGCTTATTTTTAATCTTTGGAATGGTCAGCTAAATTGGTTTAATTTATTTAAAATCTTTATTCCGTCTGAGTCGGATAATTTTTGCAATTCAATTTTAAAGTTGGAAAATTATGTCGGAAATTATAACCTATTTTATTTTACTGTTTATACTTATATATAGTAAGTAATTATAATGAATAAACCCTCCCCCAGTTTCAATTCAGTAAGAATTTTGAAATCTGCATGTGGGTATGCGTTGACTGGGAGAATGATGTAGTGTCTCACAGGAAATCTATCTGCTAGTACAGATGGGAACAAAACGGAAACAGGAGTATAGGGGGGGGGGGGGGGTGGGGTTTTTTTTTTTAAAAAATTTAAATTGTAAGATCTCATTCCTTCTTCCCAATCACTGTAGCGTGTTCCAGGCGGAAATCATGGCGATCAAGGAGGCTCTGTCGTGGCTACGGTGTAATGTAATATCCGTAAAGGATATCGTAATTTTTACCAATAGTCAAGCCGCGATTAAATTCTTGGATTCTATCATCTTTAAGTCCAAACCCGCCCTCAATTGCCGCTTATCTTCTACCGAGATGGCGGAACAATTCGAAATTCGCCTTTTATAGGTGCCGGGCCACAGGGAAATTCCAGGGAATTGCAATGCCGACGAACTCGCTAGGCATGGCACAACTTTGTCGATTCTACGGGAAAAGGATATGTATGTATATGCCTCTTACTACATGTAAACTTTTAATTAATCAAAATGCAATAAACGCCAATAATCGAAGGTGGTCAAACTGCACCACGAAACAGATATGGCCTATGCTGGATCTCAAGCGCTCCAACAATCTTGTAACACTAAAAAGATCCAATATAAGCACATTAGTAGGTGTCATCACGGAACACTGCATTATTGGGAGACATGCTCTCAGCTCTCAGGCTGGGCCTTCCTTCCAACGATTTCTGTAGAAGCTGCATGGACGAGGAGGAGGAAGAGACTATTCTTCACCTCCTATGAATGTGTCATCCCTCTCAGCTCGTAGAAAACTATATCTCGAAGAATACTTCCTCAACTATCTCGTCGAACTCGCTAATGCAAGCATCAGTTGCCTCCAACGCTTCATTCTCAGCTCCTGCTGGTTCAACGGGTAGTTGTGAGATTGATATTGCCTACTTACGATACACGGTTCGGATCCAATATGTCATAACTAAATTGTAACATCATTCACCACAATAATCCTGTAGGTTTCTATAGTTTTTTGTTTTTTGAGTCTTATATAATTTATTCAATTAATTCATGAACCAAAATTAAACATAAACCAAAGTCAAGAGTGAAACCTAGGCAAAAATAGCTCCTAATTATTTCAAAGTTGTACAACCACTCAAAATCCAATATAGAACTTAAGCTTCCCACAAACGCCCTCCGATTATTAAGGGAGCTAATTTTGGAACATTATTCAAAGTGTTGTGGTTGGACAAAATCGATTTTATTTGCAGAAATTTGGAAATTTCCAAGGCAACAATAACAATGATGTAAAATAAATAACTTCATTTTCATAATAAATTATGATTGACGAACAAAATAAATTGAAATGGATTTAAAGATAGCTACTTTTTGGACATTTTTGTTTCGCAGTTGTGTTCATTGCAATAGGTAGATATATCAATTTATATTCTGGTATCTACGTGGAACGAAATCAGTTTTTAATTCCACATCTCGCGAATGTCTGAAAGTCACAAACAATCGATCGCCAGGATGAATGTCTACACGGGGGAAGTTTTAAATAATTGCCTTGACCACTTGTCCTGTATGAACTTTTTGCTGACTTTTCGTTTTCGTTTAATTTTTTATTGTGTAACTATTAAGTGCTATTATGTGGAAGTCACTTATGTAATTTGTTAGGTGGTGCTACAATCCAAGGTTAACCTGGAACTATTTTAGACGACGGACTCACACTTTTCGGACAAGGTCAATGTCGCTATATAGTTTCTCGTCAATGCTACCGGGACCGAAAATAACTCGAACAATTTTGTATATTCATTCGTCTTCCCTAATCTCGATGTTTCTGTGGCATAGAGCGGGACTGGCATGACGAGGGTCTTATATAAAGTTTCCTTAGTTTTTTTTTAAATCCTCAGGTTTCCTCTTCCTTTAATGTCAACAACACGAGCGTCGAGCGATCAAAAAAGTTGACAGGTATGGTATCCTTAATTGAAGTGGTTTATTTCCTATTGGTAGGGCTAGTGGAGAATATATTCTCGTCACCTACAATAAGTCATCATCAAGAAGAGGACCAAGTGAAGACAATGAGCGGTTATGACGTTACCTACGAGAATAGAGAATTGACTTCACTTTCTCTGTTACCACATCCGTCTATATCACGAGCATCAGGCTACTTAGTAGTCTTATTATAAAAACACTAAAGAGTCTGGATTACTTAAAACAATACCATACAACCCTAATTGAAGGGGATAAAAATGGGTCCGAAAACTCACTAAAATACTGGGCTAGCATCGCGGTCTAGACTCCTGCTGCCGCCGCCGGCTATCACGATTTGACGTGGCCAGTGCTCCTACAAGTATACCGATTTGACACCGTCTCTGCTTTCATCGGACTTTGGTGTGGCTGTGTACCCACCAATATTATATCCCATTATTGCTAAAATAATTCAAATATTCATCAGCAATCCTGTTAATATTTGATATTCGTTTTGCTACTATTAAAGATGATGGATAGGAGCTTGGTATGGTATCGGTATGTACTTACTTGTATAGTTTAAACTTTTTACTTTTATGTGCGAGCGGAAACAACAAAGAGAAATAAGACTGCGCGCGGCGAATGTGTAACAAGAAGTGATTTGTATTTTCCTCTTATGCTCTAACATCGACTATATTCTATGTTTAGTTTTCTACGTTAAATAAAAATGATGGCTCGCCCAAACATTGTGGCGACACATTTGAATAATCGTTCATTTATTAATAATTCAGTTTGATTTTTTAATTTAAATATTGAAATTATAAGTTAAAATAGGTTGCGGCTTAACAACACTCCAAAGTTAGTGATTTTCCGGTTTCAGATTTTGACAAAAATATATCACAACCCTATAACTGAATTTCTTTAAATACTTTCTTTGATGGTTTCCAGAATTGCAAATCTGTTCTAAGTCTTTTAAATTATCCACACTTATATGGGAAATCATCCCTTGTCAGATTCCCTTTCGTACCTTGGCTCTTATACATTTCCTATTCCAATAGTTAAACCAAGTTTTAAATCCTTAATTGTTGAAGACTTGCAGCATACAAAGTGCAACCACCTTATTGAGGATTAGGGGTGAGTTGCGTCTCCATTACCATAATTATGTACATTTACCTTTACCAAAGCGAAAACTAATGGAATACGTGAAATGAGTCCCATTCTAGTACTAACCCAGTGTCCCTTAAGATTACACCCCTGTCGAAATGTGATGTGCCTTCAAATTAAATTTACTTATTCCATTACAACTTCAAAAGGAGTCCAGTCTAGGATAATTATTAGAAGTGCAGAACGCATAAAGCATAAATCACAGGATTTACGAAACTATACAACACACCCCTACAGTATCTCTGGCTCAAGTCGAAGAAATAACCACCCTTATTTGGTTCTTTGCACGACCCCTTAGTTATTTAAAAATGTTCAAATCACCCATCAGAATTCAATTATGGTTACATGCTGAGCAGTTCAAAACATAATCTTCCATTATCATCTTATAACCTTGGCTGTGGTTGATTTTCCCTTGTGAATTAGTTAGTGTTTCTTTTTTTATGTCATTCTTAAAGGGAAAGAATGTGGTTGTAATAAAAGTGTGTACCCTTCTCTTGTTTACTTGAAATGTAGATTTGCATTCCCAAAATAGAGATACACGACTAAAATGTATTTCATTTTCGATAGGGTTTCAAAAGAGAAATTAAGTTCAAGCTGAGGTGTGTTGAACACCTGACACCTACTACTGTGTAGAAAACTGGTAGATTCCTGCATTTCATTTCCTGCATCCTTAACATTTTGTCGCTGAAAAATGAATCTGTTCAAAGCAAATTAATTTAATAGGTTTTCCGTCGATGCTAAACCCTTAATTTTTCAAAACTAATTTACCAAAACTGGAGACAGTCTGCAGCCAGCCCAAAGAACGTGCTGGCTGCAGACGCTTGTTGTTAAGTAAGTAATTTACCATAGGCGATTACTCCTCTTGAATGGCTGATTTCAGATGACTTCTATTACCATCAGCAGGTGGCGGCTCCTCAGTTTCTTTGGCGTCCTGGAACATGTAACTGCTCGATCGGCTAGTGAACTACATTCTCCGAATTTCTTTATAATATTCGGCGAAGGGTGAGTTCCAAAATACGGTCATTATTGCCCTTATTTTTTAGAGCCGGTGAACTACGGAAAAAAAATTCTATACGCCCTAAAAAATCTATAAATATTTTTTATTCATTTACCTTAAGTTTTTTTTTAATTTACCGATGTACATAGTTTTAATTTTAATTCAATTTGTATTACAATACAATTTTAGTTTTAGTTCCGACTACCAATGCCAATGTTTCGAAAAAATGGCTGTTGTAAAAAATGCTATGAAATTCGCAAAAAAAAAAAATAAAGTGTACGACTGGGTCGCACGAAAATCTCTCGTGTATTGGGAATATCGCTGAATGCCCGATTCATTTTAAATTTTACTTTTGAAATCATACTCAAGATTTACCCAGGTTTAGTAACTTAATCCTTGGTAATTAAAAACGCATTATATATTTAAAAGCATTATATAAGAATTACCTAGCAGTTATATTTTCATACAAATCGAAAATGGCGTTTTCGAGATAAGAACAGTTTTTAAAGTACATACATACCGTTGTTAGCGATTGTGGTGGAATTCGAAGGAAGCGGTCATGGTCCGAAAAACACTGTTCCGCAACTGTTTAGCTGAAAACTGAGTAGGTACATAGTATTTATTCAGCGTTTAAGCATTACCTGCCGGCAGCGTTGCCAACCACTTTTGACGAAAAACTGCCTAGCTTCAAAGAAAAAGATGCCTTTTTCAATAAAATAATGCCTAAAATAATTTTTTTTAAGTAAAGTGCAACAATAAATTCAAAATTAAACACAAATAGTATAAAAAAATAAACAACATTTTTTTTTAACTTAAAATTATCAGACAAAAATTCTTAATAGGAACAAAATTCATCACATAAGTAGGTACAAATTATTGAACACAAAATAAACATAGGTAGTTTTAGTCCTCAGATCGTCTTGGTCCTTAATATTATACATTGATATTTGAAACAAGAATATGTGTGTTTATTTGAATTGCAGATCATGTCAGTTTTTGTCTTTAAAAAGCGAATTTGTTTACAGAATTCCACTTAAAATTCTTTAAGAATGTTTAAAAAAATAAAAGTCAGTATGTTGTATTGTATTTGAAATAAAAAAAGATGCCTTTTTGAAGAAAAACAAGCCTTAAAGCCTTAGCTAATGAAATAATGCCTAAAAGGCATGAAAAAGCCTTGGTTGGCATCGCTGCCTGCCGGTTACATTTTTGTCATAATCCAAAATATTTTTTAATGTACTATTATTAGCGATTGTGGTCGATATCGAAGGACGCAGTCAATTTAGAGAAAAATCAGAATATCAGAATTGATTAAAATCTCGAGTTCGAAATTTTGTAGGAAAACAATTAGATATTTTTTTCTTACTACGTAGGTAAGGTATACGAGAAAGTAAAATAAAAATATATATTGTAATGTAGGTATACAAAATCTATTTATTTGACAGCATTTTTGAGGCTGGACTGGAAACGCCAGACTAGTTCTCAGCTTACTATGGTTCTCGGTCGCAGCATACACGAGGCTTGAATTTATAAGAAATATGTCAGCAGAAATATTGTTTCTTGAGTTGACAATACCACTTACAATAATATTGAAGGTACCGCACAGCACTTTCTGTAAATTTTCCATGGTCGAAGCCGGTAAAGGACGAGGCGCCGTTCCAATCAATCGGATTAGCGACAAGCATTTAGATATGGGTATACATACTCCAGTCTGCTGGTTCAAGGTTGTGCAAGACCTGTTGATTTCTTTAAAATAATTTCAATATTAGTAGGTAAAGAATTAAATTTTACATTTAAAAGGACATTTCTGATATGTGTACAAAAGTACATGATGCAAAGATGTCGACTATTAACAACAACATTCTGTATTAACGCTGACACTGAATACATACATACATATATACAAATATGGAACGAGTGTTTGTCTCACTAAAGTGCTTGCAATTGCAGCTTTTCCAAATTGCGCAATAAATGTATGTAGGTATAGAGATTTATAAAATCTACGTTGCATTTAATTTTCGAATGATATTTTTAATTCCCATATCACGGTGTTATATTGCAATTTGTTAATACATACATCTACAAGACATACCTGCATCAACGTCAATCGCATTGAACGCTGCGATTAAAAAGATAAAAACTAGTACAGACTTAACTAGCATCGTTAAAAGTATAAATGAAAGTAATACAGCGGCTGTCTTCGAATTTTAACTCATGTGCCCGAGGGTTCCAACGATACTGGACTAATAGTGGATGATTTGATTTATATAGGTTTTAAAATCAATCATCGAACATCGAAGTTCAAATAGAGAGAGATATTGCTGTGGGATTTCCCTGGTTTTTCTTAGAAATAAATTGTAGTTTTGTGTTATTTTGTAAACTGAATTCGATTAGAAATTTAATTGTTTTTTTTCTATTGAATTCACTTCTTATATTTTTTTTATTCGCTAAACCTTTGTGTTAAAAGTTGAGGTCTTTGCAGAATGAACTTTGAATTGGTTATATGGCTGCTAGATGGCTTTATATGTTCATAAATTATATTAAGAAAAACAATCATATTCAATATACACCGTTGGGTGTTTTTGACCCAACGCCTTTTAATATTAACTCGGAAAACCGAGCGGCCAAAATTTGACCACGTTCTACAGAAAAGTTAATTTGTAACAAATAATGCCTTCCAAAATAGAATAATCATCGCTTTCTTTGGTTTCACTCTATTGTATAAGTGTATCTACGTCTAGCCTATTAATATGCAATACTTTTTTCAGGTAAATTCTGTGTTTTGATAATCCAAATAGTTTGTGCAGGGCTTCCCTAATTGTGCGTCGCGACGTCCTGGGGCTTAACCGACTTCAATTTTCTTAATAAAATATTGGGCTTAGGTTTCCTAGCTTCTATTCACATAATGCATATTACCAATAATTATTTTTAACCTTCAACTTAGTTTAATATTTAATTTGGAATTTTTAATTTTATTTGGAAATGTTCGCCTTTGTGACTTCGTAAAAGTTAGCCTAGACATTAAAATGATTATTAGTACAACGGAATATTACAGCTTTATTCCGTTGTAGGTATGAATGTGATACTTGGCGAAACCTTCTCATATTTGTACCCTGCTACTAACATTGACGATGCAGCTGAAAATGGTACAGTTGTTTAGGTAACACTCTAAAGAATATTTTAAAAGAAGAAACAAAACGGAGGGGTGTGGAGAACGTTTGTTCTGGTCTACTGAACTTTAGCAAATATTGGATTTTAGACCATTTATTTTAAAAATTCATAGCTACTTGAAGAATAAAAAAAAATAAAATTACGATAACGTTTACGTTTTGTTTAGATATGCTGTAAATGGTATTAAAAATTTTAAAATTACATATAATCAATTTGTCGGGAAAAGATTATTAACTAGAATACAAGACCCTTCGCTGTATGCCTTTTTTCCTAGGAAGAAAAGCCAGATTTTTCTGGCTACCTTTCCGAAATTTCAGGTCTTTTTTCCAAAAAGTTTTCTGGTGTTTTTCCCATTTGTAGATGCAGAACATGTTTGGAAAAAATGCCAGAAACAATATTTTCTGATAGAAAGAAAAAGGATGAAGGACCGAACTTTACAAACAAAAAACCTCGCACCCACTCCAAATCCTACAGTGACCCCAAGCAGGTGCGGCATGCTGCATATAGCATATACATATCCGGATACATATCTGTTTATGTAGATATATATATATATAAATACATTATATCCACAATGCATAAACAGTAGAATGTATATAGTATATGGGGGGTATATGGTAGAATATTATATGGTAGAATGTATATGGCTTGGGCCCTTGGTGTCACTGTAGGATTTGCAGTGGGTGCGAGGTTTTTTGTATGTGAACTTCGATAATTTTCAAATAAATAACATTTTCTGACCTTTTTTCCAAAATTAGTTTAGAATTTAGGCCAGAATACGAGTTGCCTATGTTTATTATCTCGCTTAATTTGCATTTTACTTTCTGGTGCCTTTTCCACATCTGTCTGGCATAATTTTCTAATTTGTGGCGTATTTTCCAAACAAAATTCTGATACATTTTCCGAATTCGAAAACAAAAACATTTTCAGGCATTAAAAAAAAAAAAAAAAAAGTGGCGTAATTTCCGGGAGCCCTAAAAATGGTTACATAATGGAACGACTTTAAAGCTTGCGCAACTGTTTCAAGTTTCATTTTTTTTCGCTTCTCAAACCACTGTGCGGTATGGAAAGTTCTGTTTCAATATGCCATTGTATTTGTAAGACAACGCATTTATTGTGGTTAACAAAAATTATAATTTGCAGGTGCCATAATATGAAACGGCCCCCCACACTATCACACCTTCAACTCTGCTATGCAGAGGTTATAAAAATAGTAGATATAGCCATCGGGGCCTTCCAATTGATTTCTTTTTCGTCGGAGAAGATCACACGGTGCCGGTGCCACTACGAAGTCCAGTCCACATGTGCGCGACAAAAACGGAGGCGTTGCGCTTTTCGAACCGGGTTAAGGGGTGACTTCTTCTTGAATTTTAGTCTTTTTATATCCTTGACATTCAAAATAAAACGACGCGTAGTTGTGAAACTTGCGTTGAAACCACTTTTTTTCTGATTTTTGGAAAAGAGTCGTGCAAATTGTATGCAGCAAACTGTGTATGCAGCAATTCATGTTTTTGTCCATAGTTCGACTCATTACTTAAAAATATGATTTTCGATTTTCTTAGCCAATTTGGCAATAAATAGGTTAGCGTCCTTTAAGTATTGATTTGTCCTTTTTCCGCATCGGTTAAGGCTTTTTCTCCGCCCATTTTACTATTTTTTGTTAGCTAAATAGTCGAAATTAACAAAAAATTCAATCAAAGAAAAATATGAGTTCACGTGCCAAAGATGACGGTCAAACTAAATGCATATTCTATTCAAGTGGCGCAAAATTAGGGGCTCACATTTTTCCTGTTTTTAGTTAACAAATTTTTGTTAATACTTAAAGCTTTAGTTTTATATCTTCCCTTCCTTCTGGTCAAATCACAACATTTAAAAAAAATTAGGTTTCTAGCATGCTTGGTTTGGGACCAGTGGGCAATAGAAAAGCGACCTTAGGGGTGTGCTATTCAAGTGGCGCGGAGTGTATGTTCCACCCTTCCACCAATAGACCTTGCATTGTGAAAGAAAAATGTTACAACTTCGATTCGCTCTTCAATTATGGGTTGCGCTGGGCCGTTAGCATAGATGCTATTATTTTTAGACCAAATATATAAACATTTCAGTCACTATGGCATTAATACATAGAAATGAGATGTACGTAACGTATAGGCCATTATGTGAAGATGATATAAGTACTCCACCACCAATTGAGGCACTGAGGCCAATTAATAAACCAGGAAAATATATTTTACCATCGTGAAAGAGGAGAAAACACTGACATTCCTCCTTATTTCCTTGGCAATGTTATTTAGCAGAATTAAAAGGCTCATGCAAGTAGGTATAAGGATGTGAAAAGAATGTCTTATAAATTAAAAATTCCTTTAAGCAAAATTTAAAACAAAAACATAAAAGCTCCTTCTACCGCACAAAAAGAATCAAACAATATTCTTCGGGATTCGCATAATTATAACATTCCCTCGAAAGTCCTATACACCATGGTTAAAAAAAGGAAAGGCCAACCGCTTCGTTTGAGATACAAAGATTAAAGCTTTTTTATATGGCAAACGCAAAACAGTGAAAAGTAAGATTTTAATACTGTCCACGAAGAAATACATAATGCGATGGTCCCATATACAAATTCAGTGACAATAATAATTTATGTCAAATATTGATACTACCTACTTATGTATGTAGTCAGAGTTCGTAATTAGTCCAGGAAAAGTCGACAGGTAATTTATTTAAAACATTTATATCTAATTTGAACGATTACCAATTTAAACAACTTTAATATCTACTTGTACCAACATCCAAATCCCTATTAGCTTTTGGTCGCTCTAGGATAGATGACTTGTTTGGTTCATTCTGATTTAGTACAAACATTTATATGTTGTCATTTATTTGGGGTGAATGAAAAGAATATGAATGTGCCCTTCAAGCAAGAGAGTCCGTTTTCGGTTCATAAACGGAGTCAATGACATATGGAAGACTCCGCATACGGATCCGCGAAACTGCGTTTGTCGGCTCAAATTAGTATGGAAATTAGAATCACCGCGGACCAGTGTTACCAACCCGGATCGAAGTTTTTATGCCTCATTCCGGAAAAAATTATGCCTTTTTCAAAAAAATTATGCCTTTTTGAAAAATTCGTTTTTGCGAAATAATTAAGACATAAATATATGTAGTATTTGTAACAAAAATTATGAAAAACAAAAAGTATTTTTAACTCATCTTTAAAATAAACTATTACAAACTGTTTTTTAAAATTTATTTTTTACAAGCAACGAAAACAAACTTTAAGGCTTTTCTGACGAATATTAGGTCTGTTTTTTTCCACATCTATCTCAGTGAAGTAAAGTAAAGTAGGATTTTTAACACGCAATTACAACAACTATATAGTCTCGAATGTGTCAAACAGTTCGTAGTTGTTGTAATTGCGTGTTAAAAATCCTACTTTACTTTACTTCACTTAGATAGATGTGGAAAAAACAGACCTATTGACTCAGATACGAAAACGGACGAACGATCCCGACTTTCTAAGTAGTTACCTACTATGGGAGCCCGCACCGCACATTGAATGCGAGTTAGTCGTACGTATACGTACGTGTAGTTCCGAAAATAAACCGAACTTATTGGAATTCTTAAACACTTTCGTGCGTTTGGAACATTGAAAATATATTATCTTGGTTTACGGACACAAAAGGGGTATGGAACACGGGGTACGGACAGTAGGTATGGGGTCATTATATAGTATGTAAGTCTTCCATAATATGATGAAATTCACTGAATTCATCTCTTTTTAAATATATTTCGCGCACCTTTTCGGTAATCGGTTCTACGATAGTGACGACACGCACGCCGCCGGCCGCAGTCTACGAGTTGGAAGAAAATTATCTTCAAGATACAGATTATTCTTCAGGCACAAAATCGAAGTCACCGGGACACTGCCTATTTAAAGAGAAAATCGTATTCGGTGTTCACGCTCAATTCGTACGACCAGTATTCATACGTTTACGTGCAATACAAAATCGTATCCAATGTGCGGCCGACCTAATGCATTTGCACACCATATCACATTTCTTGTATGGGTTTAGTGTAAGTCTAGTAGAGAATTGGAAAATAAGCATGACGCACAGTGGTAAATGAAAATTTGTGAAGCGACTTTGATCAAAGTACCAGATTTACTAAATTTAAATTTTATTTTTACGGGTTGATTATAAAAAAACTTCTCAAAAAATTAAGCCTTTTTTGTCAAAATTATTCCTCAATGCCTCAAGCATCGGAATTATGCCTAAAAGGCATAATTATGCCTCAGTTGGCATCACTGCCGCGGACCCACTTTTGTATGTGTTGGTGAGAGAATGAGAGAGCGAGCTCGCCGCACTCAGCGAAAAATGAATCCAAGTCGGATCCAAAAAAAATTAAAAAACGAGGCAAGCGCTGTCAGATGACAATCGAGTATCGAAGATTTTTTCAGACGAAAAAATACAAACAAGTTTGTTTACATTTGCATGCATTTTTTTTAGGAATTTATTAATTCGGTAAAATAACACTATTATCACAACAAACACGTTTTTTTTTTCGGCGGATCCTGTCTTTGGCATAGTGGAACCATTTCTCTACGGCACTTGTGATGTCGCTTCCTCTGGCATTCGGGAATTTTGTCTTGCACATTCTGAAAATAAGAAGGGTGTTAACGCGGCAATACACTTTGTGAACAATGAGCACTTGTTTCATTAAAATTCACTATTTCATCTAAATTGTCTTCATCATTACCTATATTGGTTAAAAACACTGTTTTCGCACAAGTTCATTGTTGAGCCTCCCGATATACCCGAAATTTGTTCCCTGTGATCTTCATCACTATATTTCCTTGCACGTTTGCAAATAAAGGAAACATCACGGTTAATTTTATAATAATCGCTCGAATTCATGTTCTTACCTTATTAATTAATTAATTCGTAGAGATTTTATCACGGTCATCACCACGAACGTCAACGAAAGATTAATCACCGGCTGATGTTCACTCTCTCATTATTCTCAATCCATTGCATAAAATAAGACAAAACAAAAATTCTCGCGACTCTCGCTCTACTTGTTGTGTAGATACAGCGAATTTACAAATGTGTGCGTGGAACGCCTCATATTTAGGATCATTTTGCGGATCCAAAAATGACGGGAAAAGTTGGGTCAGCGATTTTGCTTGAAGGGTGGGAGGGAAAAAGTAGGAGTGTTGGAAACCACATGAGGAAACTTGGTTCATTCACATTTAACAATATTGAATCGTTTCACCAGATAAGTCAAGCAAGGATTATGAGTTTTGTAATAATTCCCAGATAATTTTCAGCAGCTGTTCCCATCTATCCAGTCATTGACATAAAAAATGCTATACGCTCAAATTAATGCATTCAAATAATGCATTCATCCCTGACACAATAATATTGTCGATGACTTTGTTTTCTCATTATCTCATACTAATAATATTGGGTGTAGAGTCCTTTAAAATGCAATATTAATGTGACAATTATTACGTTACGTCAGTATATTAATTTGTTTCGACTCTAATAGAAAATGCAAGTCCATGATTGCATAATAACACATCTAAAGTGTGACGTAATTGATTTTTGAAGAGGATTAAACTGTGCAGCAATTCTATGGATATACATTTTCGAATTTAATTAATTTTGCGAAACTAGGTGTGCCAACACAACAATTCCGTGTTGTTTTGATTTGTTCATTCGGGATAAGGATAATGAAAGACTAATATTCAATATTCTATATCTGCAATAAGCTTAGAGGCATGTGTGGTTATAGGAGAGTCCACTTAATTCATACTACATAAACATACCTACTCCATATCTGGGAAAAAACTGAATTATAAAATTTACCTTAAATTACCTTTAAATTTAATAGCATGTATAAGAGACGACTTGTCTAGCTTTGGCATTCTCGTTAAATTCGTCCGCCTCTATATTTTTAACACACTTTAATCTGTTACAATTTTAACCTGTATGCATGTTTTGTCAATATAAATATCTTCTGACAACATATCTAATAATGCTGTACCTGCGTAGATGGAAATGTAAACTGGGTACTTACTCAACTCATACAATAACCACTTGTTGCCATTTGTACCAAACTACTCATTCAATACAATTTTCCACTCAAAAGAAATCTTCTATCTACCGTATAGAGGCGCTGCAATCTGCATACTGTATCCTCTCTGTTTCAACACCACTCAAACAAATTTCCCTTCTCGGTTTTCTCAATCCTTACCAGTTTTACCACCACCAACAATCCAACTGTAAGCAAAGCCAATTTTTTTCCAGTATAACCATATCGTGGGCATTTTCTTTTTCGAAATAAGTTAAAATCAAAACTTATGACATTATATGTCATTTGGTTGTTTTTTTCGTATAAAAAAATATTAAGTTTATTTTATATACCTACAAAATAAAAAAGTGAACCAGTTCAGTTATTCACTAAAAGAGGTTACTCTTGGCGCATTGTAGTACAAAATGTCGATGCCTTGGATTTTATCGCTATATGGTCGATGACAATCATGTCATCACTGCCGTTTATGAATGATTAGTACCTACACCTCTTTGTCATGACATCGATACATTTTATCTTAAAATTGACAAATTTTCAAATTGGTTGTTGACCACGAGGTACATAGTATTTCCAATTGTATTTTTTAACTTTCTCGTATACTACGTAGTAAGAGAAAGATATTCTTTTCGTACAAAATTTCAAACTCGAGATTTTGATCAATTCTGATATTGCGATGAAAGGGTAACTCAAAAAAGTGGAACTCGCAATTCTGTCCGTCCGGAAGTCTGTCTGCCCCCCCCCCCCCACTGGGGTGGGGAATCTAATCGCTAGGACGGATTTGTTTCAAACTTCGTATTTAGAGTTTGTGGGCTTCCCGCTGGGAGGCGTTTTTTTTTTATACTAGCCCTAATATTAACGGTACTTCCCATATAAAAATTTTACGAAATATTAAACAATTTAGATTTTTTCGAAAACGGCTCAAATGTTTTGAACCAAAATTGATAGTTGAGTTAACGTAAGCATGCCTTACATGACTGCATACGCAGTTTTTCTCTAAAAAGTCAAGCAACGGCACTTTTGAAAATTGGCTTTTCTTGAAAACGGTAAAAACGAATTAAAAAAAAATTATTTTTAAGGTACTTTTGTCATTCTTAACTTGATGGCGAACTCAGTTTTTCTCTAAACAGACTTAGTCCTTTGATATCCTCTCAAATCCCTAATAATGGTACTTTTAAAAACTGCTCATATCTCAAAAACTCCATTTTCGATTATGATAAAAATGTAACTGGCAGGTAATGCTTAAATACTATTTAAATACTTTTTGCTCAGTTTTGAACTAAACAGTTGTTTTTTGAACCATGAATGCGTCCTTCGATTTCTACCCCCATCGCTAAAAATGATACTTTAAAAACTGGTCATATCTCAAAAACGCAATTTTCGATTATGATAAAAATATAACTTTCAGGTAATGCTTAAATCCATAGTAATAGCTTTTGCTCAGTTTTGAGCTAAACGTTGCAAAACCGTGTTTTTGAACCATGAATGCGTCCTTCGATTTTTACCCCAATCGCTAAAAATGGTACCTACTTTAAAAACTACTCATATCTCGAAAACGCCATTTTGTATGTAACTGCTAGGTAATGTTTATATCCTGAAGAATACATCGTACTGAGTTTTCAGCTGAACAGTTTAATAACAGTGCTTTTTCCAACGATTTTGATCAAAATACTTATTTATGTCAATATAAGCATTCTAAACATCATCATGTACTTAGTTTTTCTCAGAAAACTCAAATATAGCCGTTTTTTTTAAATATTTCTCAAAAATGACTAGGTATACCCAAATTCACACCCGGCATATTTTCGCAAAGCCCAAAACTTCAGTGGCAATATAATTCGAAATTCATCGCCTATTTTGAAAGTAAATAGGTAATAAAGTGTTGTAGTTAATACGTATGTTTATGTAGTATGTATGTATTACGTTTTTAGTTAACAAGGCTTCAGTTACTAAATCTGAGTACATCTTGAGTGGGTATAATTTTGAACGTAAAATTTGTTAAAACTCTGACTCGGAGATTCTGCGAGATTCGCAAACGAGAAAGTTTCGTGCGACCCAGCCGTGCACATTTTTTTTTTACTGCATTCGCTTTAACACAGTGAACTACGCTTGATACTGCAATTTATAGATAATAAAATGATCTGTTTTGACCTGGGCTTTAAATTGGTCTTGATTAATTTATTATTTATTTATTTTGATTAAACATAAAGCATATCACAATAATAGTTTTATGTTCCGATGGAGACTGTAAGTACAATCAAAGCTGTCAGCGTCAACTTTTGAGTGAGGGCATTATTCAAAGTGAAATAGCTTTCGCTGCATATATATTTCACAGGTTTGTGTATTATTTATTTATTCTTTTAAAGTTCTATAGGTTTCCAATAGCTATATAGATTTCCACCAGATGAAATAATTAAAAAATGTAAACGAGCGAGGTACGAGGTAGATCTTATCTTATAGTTACTACTTACCTAAACTGTGTCGCAAAAAATCCGTCGCCGTATTTTTTTATTTTCTATAGTTTTTTATCACTTTTACAAAATCACCTCAAAAGGAAAATTGTGTTTAAGACGTTCAAACTTTTCTTATGTCATAGTGGTTTGCAGAGAGATTTAAATGCTTTGTGAGGTTATGGTCAGGATCATGATGGAATATGTATAAGGTGGTCTCGTCGGCAAAAAGTAGTCCCTTAACGACACGTTTTTCTCTTTATTCAGCGTAGTAAGTGTACGTTAACGAAGCGTTAAGGGACCAAAAAACGAACGAGTCGGCAGCCGACGAGACCACCTTATACTTATTCCATCATGGTCAGGATAATATGGATCATAACACCCTCCCACTTTATTGCATCCCTACTCGTCCGATTGTGGGGTTCGTCGATTCGACCTCAAAGTGTATCTGTGTCTGACGTAGATAATATATAGTTTGCATAAACTCAAGAATTTCTTAAAAAGTTTTTTAATGGTATGTACAAGAATACATCATCGATGCTTAAGGGTCATTTTCTGTAACCACATCGGATGCAACTATTATGTCTATAGTCGTTAATGGGCTTAATAGGCTGTTTAACTACTTTTTCGAAGAAAAGTACGTACTAATCCTTGCAGATAGATAGATTACTTTTTATGGAAAAGACGCCATTGTGAGATTTCTTACCCTGTCATTGGGTGGTATGCATAAAAAAAAGTATTTACTTCAAGTAAAAGGTTTAAGTAAATACTGAAAGGTAGAAGTGGAAGTAGTCGTAAAATTTTAAGTAGAAGCTCCGATTTTCAGTATTTACTTCGTGTCATTTACTGAAAAAAAAAAGTTTTTACTTGATTGCAAATACTTTAAGTAAATACTGAATTTATTCAAGTAAAAAGGTACTTAGAATTCGCCGGATATCATAGTAAATACTTATATTTTTTAGTAGATGCTATGAAATCTTCAAGTTGGTCGATAGCAACTTGAAAAATTTCCAGTATTTACTGCAGAAAAACAAGCACATACTAGTTTTTCTGCATTCCAAAAAAGTATTTACTACAAAAATGCATGCGAAGAGAAGTAAATGCTTTTACTTGAAGTAAATTTGCACCTAATCTTAGTGTTTACTTCATTTTATGCATGCCAAAAATAGTATTTACTTAGAAAATTCTCAGTAAAAGCATTTACTGTCTTTTATGCATACCACCCATTGTGTCATCGAAATAGTAAATGGGCGAATCAAGTGCGATTTTAAACTACTTGCTCAATATTGTTAGTATCAGCTCACTTCACTTTAGAATAGCCAGTGTATTTACAAACGCTTTAGAAGATTCCATTGTTGCCCATCCTCCTTGGATACAGAAATTCGCAAACACTATGAAGGAACATTTTGAAATAAAACAAAATTCCTAATATGTATAATTTTTGAATAACTTCAGTCATCAGTTGGTTTAAAATGTGGTTCGATTTAATAGGCTAAAAGATTAGAATCAGTTATTGGCATAAATTCTTAAATCGGTCCACGCATAGTAGACAAAGATAAACAAATCGTTGAAAACTACATTATATAACAGAGAAAACAATTTGTTTGAAAAAGGGAATCCATTCCATATATTTTTGGAGATGGTGGATTAGAAAAAGAGAAATTTTAGATCGCAGTATGGAAATTTTCATATTGAAAGTCAGTGAGCACTGGTCTTATTTCGTATCCCTTGTGGGTTGTGGCTTTTATGCTCCTCGACCACTCAATGATTTCATATTATTTTAGTATAGTCACATCCACATTCCTTGTAGGATATCGATAAATGAAGCTGCTCTACGATAAACTTAAATCGTAAATTATATTTTGAAATCGACTTATAAGAATGAAACAGGGATGGGCACGAAAACTCAAAAATTAAAATCCCCAAACTGAAATCCCCAAGTCAATATCCCCAAACCCAAAATCCCCAAAACCAAAATACTGAAATGGATTTCGAGTGTATTCACAATGCATTAACACTAAAATAAGTAATTGGGGAATGCTGCTATTGCTGCCCCCTGCTTGGGGTCACTGCTGGATTTGGAGTAGGCCCAAGGTTAGGTAGACGAAAATTTCTTTAAATATTTTGATTTAACATTTTGGCGATTTTTGATTTGGTTTATTTTTTTTTGTACCATACATATGTTATGTATATGTATTTTATTAGTTGGTCGACTTGATGTGTTTAAATTTGTATTGGGCTAGACTGGTCACATGAACATTTCTTAAGTTGACGTGTTTAAAGGTCTAGCGGCGTCTTTTGCACTGCACACTTATCACAACTATAAGGATTACCCTTGATTTAAAATAATGACCATCTTCTTCATATTTTTATCTAGTGCAGTGCTTCACATTCATATAAAAAATGCTTGGTTATATCAAAGACAATATAACATACAGATGGCGCAATGTAATGTTAGCTGATGTCCGCATTGGTTGCGATCGTGCAACAACGATCGTGCAACAAAAAGCTCTTCTCATTGTCCAACAAAATAAAAGCTTTTCTCTCAACGCGTAATCCTTTGTGTGTGTGCATAAGTGCATCGTGTATGAAGTATGTTATGACGCTTTTCTGTTTTCGTTTATGCTATGCTTCTCGTTCTCCATAATGAATGTCCTCTTGAGAAAAACAACAGTCGCCGGCCGCACTTGATAGATCGGTTTGTATTATTATTATGTCACTATACTGTCTGCTCTTGTTTTATGTATTTAGTGTGTGTGAATAAGAAGGATAAAGGGACAAACAAAACAGAAATCCTCGTTCCTCGATGAAAAGAAAATCATCGGTCGGGTATTTCAAATTATTGTTAGCTGTGCTCATGCAAAAGATGTAGATATGTACGTTATAAATTTGTTCCTTTTTATGACGGCATACCAAACTGAGCCATCGTATTTTTAAAAAGCAATTTGAATTTGAATGCCTGGTTAGTTTTGTTTCCTTTTATAAATACAATAGAAATTTGAATTAATTTTAGAACGTTAGTTTTGCCTTAAAAGTAATCTATATATAAGAAGACTAAATATACCTAGGTTAAAATATGGCTTGGAGAGCAAAGTGTGTAATTACTTGTTGGAGCGCAAGTGCCGCGTAGTAGGTATTCAGGGGTAAAATTATTTTAATTTCCTGATAAAGAACTAATTTAGTTATTGGTGTTATTACAATATTATTGGTTTTGTTTTTATATATTGCATTACATTTTTTTCCCAAAGTATTTATCAAATTAGTTACTACAAATAAGTTTATGTTTTTCTAAATCGTCGCAAGATTCCTCTACTAGTTCCAGCCAGTCATTAGGGGTATTCATGTAAACTTACGAAGTTTACGATGTGGTAAATAAACTGTCAAAATTTGTATGGCAAATCATTTACGACGAGATAGTAAACCTACGACGTTGGATGAATACCATTTGTGTTTTTTAGTTCCTTTATCAGGAAATTTAAAGTAATTACAGACTTTGCTCACCAAGTTTTATTTTAACCTCTACTTAGGGCCAGTTTGTTCAGATTTAGTTTAACCCATGATTGTATACTTATGTCTGTCTCTGTGGTAACCAAAAAGCGTTTGTTCAATTATTCTTCACTTTGGCCAGCAAACCGTAGATTTGCGACAAATCGTTCCAGTTTTCCAGTTTATTTGTAAATTCAGTTGTTTTGTTAGAATTAATCCTTGGTTAAAATTGTTTATATTTTGTGTACGTTTCGGTATTTTATTGAATTATGTCTTTTTTTTAATTTAACTAAACCTGAGTGATTTCAGCACAAAGCCGCAGCAATGTATTCAATTTTGATCCACACTGTGTGCATCGTATTCAATTGTGTCAGCTGAAAATGCGTGGACAAACCTGATACGAAACAACACACTATATTTTGCGTTTATTGTTGTGTTGTTGACTGACGGCTATGTCAAAGCTTGAACAATCAAAATTCCAGAACGAATTTGGTTAAATACCTTTAACCGACCAAAATCGTCTGGTTATCGATTTCTCGGGTTAACTAACCAAACCATAGATTCTGTGCTTAAAATTTGCCTCAAGAAACTGATATTGTTATCAGCTAAAATAGCCGTTGATTAGAGTTAACCAAAGATAAAAAAACCGGCCCTAAGTCGTCTTATATTTATTTAGTCCTAAAATTAACTCTTAAAACAAAACTAAAGTTCTAAAATCAAATCAAAATTTGATTGTACATATTTATAATTCTTTGTTTCCACTTGTCGATTTGAAATTGACAATTGACGTATTTTTGTGCCAATTGAAAATTGGCAAGTGGAAGCAGTGAAAAAGAGCTTGTCAATGAATTGCAGCGCTTGTCAATAACTGACAAAGAAACCACTGGAGAAGTGGAAATAGCTGAATTGCCAAACAAAAGGTCACTTTGTCTTTAATTGACATCATGTTTGTCAATGACTGTAGAAGGTAATCCAATCTTCAATCCAAAATAAATTCAAAGTCTGTTTTCTTCATTTCATACGCATTTAGCATTTTGTATTTTGAATATTTTGCAAATTTTCGGCTTTGTTCGTCTTCTGTCTACAGCTAACTCAGATTTGACCAACAAAACACAAAAAGCGACAGCAATTCATATGTATCTTTTTTGAAATAAATAGTTCATTTGATTTTAAAAAAGAAAATGTTATTTGTTTTATGTACCTACATTATGTACCTATAGATTTAAAAAATACGATGGCTCAGTTTGGTATGCCGTCATAAAAAGGAACAAATTTATAATACATAACAGAAATGATCGACGATTTTTTTTTCATCGAGGACTTCTGTTCTGTTTGTTCCTTTTTCCTTCTTATACACATACACAAAATAAAACAAGAGCAGACAGTATAGTGATGTAATAATAAGAATACAAACCGGTTTTAAATCTATCAAGATCAAGGGCCAAGGGCCAAGGGGAAGGGGACATTCATTATAGAGAACGAGAAGTATAGCATAAAACGAAAACAAAAAGAGAGTCATTAACGATGCACTGCAGATGCAGAAGTGCACATCTAGACGATACACTCGCATCGCAAATTCGCAATTCGCATACGCATTGATATGACGTCAAATGGCATATAAAACGCAGCACGTCCGACTTCGTCGAAGGACAAATGCCGAATAATTAAATGAAATGAAGAACTGCAAATGCATGCAATGTTCAATTATATTTATAAGATAAGTGGTGTGTGTGTGTGGCTGGACTCTGATGGAGTCAGTTCCGTAGCAGTGGTAATGTAGTGGTAGTAGTGTTGTTCAGCTTCGATTTCATTTTTTCTCAGCGGTATAAGCTTTTTCGAAAAGCTTCTTAAGGGTATCGAATTTTGATTTCATATGACAACAATTGCCATTTGAATGCGTCATCTAGGTGTTTTATTATCTTTGGTTATATCTTCACCTTCAAAAGTTGCTGTGGGCTTTTGGTCTTACCTTAGTCCTTATTAGTTTCCTTAACCCTTAAATGCGTGATTTCTCAAAAATTATAAAAAAAATGTTTCTTGGTATCAAACAACTCGTACAACATTTTGTTATATATAATTTTCGACAAAAATTATTTTAAATACATAATTAAAAATTGTTAAAATGATTGTGATTGTGTCATATGACATGATGCATTAGGCGCGTTTGAAATTAATTAAAGATTTATTTCAAATTTTAATTTCGAAATTTACGTTCATTGTGGCATAAATAATTAATTTTAATAAAACTTACTTTATATTGCATTTAACATCGATTTATTAGATAGGTATGTGATTGATAATACGCAGATCACACGAGCGAAGAAATTTCAGAGGGAAATCCAGCGATGAAAATTGAAGAAAACGAAATTGGTTAAGTCAACGATTAACGATTTATTCCTAGATGTTACCCTTTGTGTGTCTACGATCCAAGTGACCGAGAAATCATTTTCGTTCATGCATGAGCATATGACATCAATTGGTATAATACATTTTTCTCTAACATAACAACAGTAATTAGATTATACATAGCTCATAGCTGAATGACATTTAAGAGAGTGACAAAGAGAATTTACGATACGTTAAACCCGTTAAACAGGTTGAAAAACAAGAAACAATTAACAATTAAGGCAACTATCAAAAATATGTAGGATAAATTAGGTTATGTTTGGCACATTTGACCAACAAAAGAATATTTATAATAAGGACAACTGATAAATTATAAAGAAAAATAAAATGAAACAAAACATTCTTAAACAGTATGTTTATAACGAAAAAGGAAAATAAAAAATATAAATAAATAAATAATTCACACATATATTTAGGATTTTTACAAAGATGACATTTAATATTCAATTGATCAAAGTATCTACATTATAGGGACAAAAAGTAGTTTTCAATATTTTTAAAAACAAACAAATAAATAATTAGTAAAAAAGGAAAATAAAAAATATAAATAAATAATGCATAGGTACCAGTGGCGTGGCGTGAATAATTTTAAATGGTAAGTCGAAGTCGAAAAATATCAAAATGTCGAAGGGAAGATGTAGGTAGTACCTATCTATGTATACAAAACCTTCAGTTATTTTTTAAAGCCATACAATCGAAAACTCCAGGAAGAAATTAAATTAATGAAGATATTTTTCCATCTTGAGTGCAAAACTTTCATATGTATTTCGTGTAAACATGATTTATATCATGTCTTATAATATTGTCCTTTATTTCTACATAAAGGTTCTTTAAATGAGTGTTTAAATCGAGCATTTGGGGTTTTTGTGGAGCTTCAGCAAAATCGTCTATGTACTTACTCTTTGAAACATTTCTTCAAACGTATTTACATAGGTACGAAGATCATACCAAAGACTCAAAACACTTGATTTCTCACTTAGCGACTTGTTTATAAACTTTATAAACACATCAGTATGTTTATTTTTTAAAAGATATCTACAAAATTCACCAAATAACTCGGAGAAAAGCGTGTTATTTTGTTGCATAAGAAAGCGGCCTTTGAACAGAGGATACTCCCCTCAGAAAAACTCAGAAAATGATTAGGTAAAAAAGGGAACTGGCTATTACTATGACTTCATCACAGCGCAGCGATAGGAGATACACACACAATTCAAATTCACCAAATATGTCGGAGAAAAGCGTGTTATTTTCCAGATACATTTATACTCAATTACACCACAGCGCAGCGGTAAAAGATACACACAAAACCCACCAAATAACCCGAAGAAAAGCGGGTTATTTTTTTGCATAAGAAAGCGGGCGTTGAACAGAGAGGACTAAACTCAGATAAACGCAAGTGTACAAAAGAGAAAGGAGACAAATTTGTTCTATCCAGTGAGAGATTTTATAACCCGTCATATTTCGGGTTATTTTAGATTTGGGTTATGCTCAGAGAGTGTGGGCAGTTATAATACTAATAATAATGAAGGCGAAGAAGGCCCGAAGGGTGTGTGTTTCCGTGTGTATAAAGTTCAATTGAGTTGGTAGGGTCGGGGTATGTAGCTTGCGCAGATGAATAGATACATATTATTAAGTTTATCCCGTGGGTTTTATGGTGCTCGTTTTTAAGTAAACATTGTTGTGTAGCTGAAACTGAAACTTTTAAAAGGTAACCCGGTAGGAATCGGGTTAGGTACACATATTTTAGATTGCTTTAAAAATAATAATTCATTTACATTTGATCAAAGTAGGTACATTTAGGTACAAATAAATGTTTTAAATATTACAAAAAATAATATGTACCTAATTCGGAAGCACGACTTTAGTGATCTTGTCAATAGATAACATTTTTTTTAAGCTTTAGATTTAGATTTAAATATTTTTCGTGGAAATTTTGAAAACAATTGTTATCTTTATTTAGAGAAAGAGCGACACCACGTTTATCTACGGCAACTTATAAACGTTTTTGACGTGCAACTGGGAAATTTACATCTTTGTTTAACAGTGTTCCAAATGGGCATATGATTGATTCCGTCATGTCTTATATCCTTAGTCCTTACTTGGTATGGGATAGCCGGTCCTTGTTTTGACCGCTAGCTTTTTTATACATAAGCCAAGCATTGATGATGGCTAAATCAATTAAGTGATGGAAAAGGCGTACCAATTTGTAGATTTCATTGAAATTTTATATCTTCCAATGTAGCTGTCCAGCCCATTAAATCGACTCCTCCCATATGCCGATTATACTCCTTTATGGCAGCTGGACACTTTATTGAAATATTTTTTTTCGCTTTTCGATCGAACTGTCTCCAGTTCAGATCGCACAAAGGTCGATAATATGTTGACACTCTTGTTGTCTTTCCAAATTAAATTTGATATGTCAATACCTTAAAAATCGGCCACGTATTCAACAGATGCACCCTAGCAATTTTTTTTTTTCATTTCTGCATTATTCGGGAGTTTGCAATTTGATATTCGGTTTCGCCGTTCCTAATGAATTTATGCCAAGTTTCGCTAAATAATGCTCAAGTTGAAGGGAAGTGTAGTAATTATCGACATAAATCTTGAAATTCGATCCTCGGGGGATTTCTAGGCATAATCGCACAACAACATTACTATACTTGTTCCCATGTCTAGCTCTTTGAATGATAAACATTCCGCATTATTATTTTCGAGTCCAGTATAAAAGATGGGGCTAAGCGGCAAATACCGTTTCAAATAGTGCTTGACCTTCGTTGTACAAATTTGTTCATCAATATAAAGATGTTCTCCATCGGAATAGACAAACACTTCCTTCTGAAACCTTCAACGATTGGGCGAATTTTGTAGAGCTTGTCGAATTGAGGTGCAGTTTTGTTTTGATGATAACATCTTTGAATTATCATTGAAATGCAGTACAGATCGAAGTTTTTCAAAATGATTTACCGTCATTGTGTTTTTCACTAATTCTATTCCGATGTTTGTGTCCCAATAAAGTCTTATGTTTGAAAACTTACCGACTCGACTGATGATAGGGTAAGAATCCCGGGATATTTTAGGATATAATATTTCGTAACGGAGAATGAATCACTTATATTATTTTTGGATTGTGCGTATAGATTTGATTCTTACACAAATTTGGATATTGCTTCATCGTCCATAAAATATCTAACAAAAACTCGTAAAAGTGTCTCAAGATTTGTTACTGATGATGGTATTTCAGTTGAGCCATTAAATTTTAACTGGTCAATTTTTAGTTTTCACTTTCATTTTCATCAAATGCATTAGATGTAGCAGCATTAGGTTCATTCTCTAATAAAGGGCATTCTATTTCCATGAAATTTTCATCTCCCAAAAGTGCTCCTAGCATTTCCTCGTTAAAACATCGCTCGCACTTTCCAAAAGACTCATCTTATTCACACCCATCGCTTTCAATATCGTCTTCACTGCCGCTAGGTATTTCTGCTATAATTTGCAGAACTTCTTCCTCAGAAACGGGTTTCCTACTACCAGAAGCCTTACAAACACTGAACATATAAAATCAAATTGTAGTAGGTATACATTATTGCATGGTGTGCCATATATAGCACAAACAATTTTGTTCTCATTATAACTAATTGCAAACTTACTGTGGAATATTTTATTCTTTTTACTGATTTATTATTATTTTAGTTAAAAACAATTTTTAAATTCACCAAATGAATGATAATATTAAATGCACACGTTGTAGCTAGCTACTTCACTGAATCATTTTCTACTACTGACAGACTGAACCTGATATCGCCGTTACGCAAAGGTGTTTTCATTTGAATATTCTAACGGGATCAAAATAAAAATATCATCATTGTATTAATTTTTTGTTTGAATGCCAATGCATCAAGTGGGCGCAGTAGCGCAGTAGTAGTGTGCTGGACTACTGTGCGAGGGATCCCAGGTTCGATCCTCGGAAAAACACAATTTACATCTTAAGGTTTTTTCTACTGCGCAACCTCTCGCGAACGTCTGACAAACATCCGAGAGTATGACTGTCCTGAAGAAGCTTCTCAATTCAGCCGTTCGGACTCGGCATAAAATTGTAGGTCCCTTCCATTCGTTCCAAAAATAGAAACTCACACAAAACGAATGGTTGCGAGAAGCTAGGCCTTGGGTGTCTACCGCCTGTTGCGCCGCCTATTTATTTTTTATACCCTCCACAGGAAGGTACATATATTCACTTTGCCATTACATTTGTAACGCCAAGAAGGAGTCACCGGAGACCCCATAAAGTATATATATTCTGAATCAGGATCACATTCTGAATTGATTTAGCCATGTCCGTCTGTCCGTCTGTCCGTCTGTTGAAAACACGATAGCGTCCAAACGAACCGACCTAGGCGAATGAAATTTTGTGAGAGGACTTCTTTTTACCGTCGTTAGGTTGGTATTGAAAATTGTCTATGTCGGTCAAGTAGTTCTGGTACCTCCCATACAAAACCCACATTAGACACATGCATGTACAATACATACTATCTCGCATGGCAAACATTTTGCTTGCCTTTTATGCAGTGGAGGGTATCAAAGCATCGCATCGGCCAGGACGATGATAACAATTTTACTTGTTTTATTTATGCCAATATATCGGTTTGTGCCAGATATGGGCCACTATGCATTTAAGGGTTTTAAGGGACATTGAACATATGACTCAGTGACCATCTCAAATGCAAATTCTGCAATGGGACTGCCGAAATTCAAGATGACATTCTGGAATAATAGTGATAGTGACCCATGATAAGAGAATTAAATAGGCTTTCCCACAATATGCCAAATATGATATCTTATGCGATGTTAAGGACACTGATTCTTGTAGTTGGCGCAGCTGAAGTGGTCTCGATACAAATGGTACTGAGATTCAATTCATCAGTAAATATAAAATATACTGTTTGTTCTCTTATAGTGTCAGGTGCAGTAGGGTTCGTCACTCGGACCTCGGTTAGCTGGGCCATTTTCTAACATTCTACCCACTACACCTACCTCCAATTATAATACCTATAAGGATTATTTCGAATTGAATTTAAAGAGATTTTATATTGCCCATTTGGTGGCAGACTTTTGTCACGCTTTCTCTCCATAAAAATGGACTTACCTTCCATTGATGTACTTGTATCTCTACCAACGACATCCAATACATTACGCTTACGCCGGACCAATTCACTTGGAAGAAAATAAACTTTTCTCGAATCTTTTATAAGGCACATGCAAAATGCATTTATTCTTCTTCGAATTTCCACATCGAACCTAGGATGAAATTAATGTCTGGCCATACATCGCATCGACAGTACCTACGATATACGTTCGCACAACAATGAGAGACAATAAAAAGTTATGTGACGAATGACAATAGATATCAATAGGTACCTGTGGAGACTATACCTGCCTCAGAGCAATTCGAAACGTGAGTCAATTCCTTAAAGGCAAAGCGAATTTTATTTTTCAATGAAATTAGTTTCATCGGGATAAAAAGGACACACGTACGGCACCCATCTGGAGAAGGCGACTACGGTCGATTGTTTGATGGCGACATTATAGCTCTGGCCATTCGTTTTGTGGGCTTTAGTGGGTGATTGAGCGCAGACATCGAAGACTTCTAAATTCAAAAACAGTAAAACCCTTGACGGCTCCAGGAGTGTCTGTCAGATGAATGAATCAGTTCGAGGTATGCATAGATTTGAGCTGTTTAAAGACGTGAACCGATAAATTTGTTATTCATGAAAGCATTTAGCACTGGCAGAGAATGGTGATGGATCAAAATGGTAATTTGCATTGCAAGATGAATTAGTCTTTGCCATTTAAACCGGAAAATCGAAATAGAAATGGATTTATTTATGTAAACGAAATCGGTATCTCTTTAATAACATTGGTGATATATCTGATACATCTTCTAATGGCATTCAAGAAAAAGGAAATCCCATATTTGGCTAACGAACCGAAAGGGAGCATCATCTGTTGATTCAATAAATAATAACGAAGCTCTCGTCTATCTTAAAGTGTTATGAATTTAATTAAGAATGTAAACACAAAACGGAATATTTATTTGCAGAACAAGGGGATGAACTTCAAAGAATGTTATGATTATGACAACTTTAAGAAATATTCGCTATATAGAAAATATAAACAAATCTGAAAACAATTTTTTTTTTACTTTTTAATCGGTTTTTTTTACGATACGATTGTTATTAAAAATGACGTAAGTAATTTTGGCATACACACGTTTTGTAGAAAGATTTATAGCAGGTAGGTATAGGTATAAATATTTAAATTATGTGCTAATTGTTATACAGAAAAACAAATGTGTAAATGCCTATTTTATATTTGGGGATACCTACACAATAAATTATACACGCTGCGGACTTTGCTTAAAAATAGTACAGATATGTGGTTGGGTTAGTTCGTTAAATTCTAAAAATAACTTGAAACTGCGTGTTGATTACTCATGTAAACCATTTGTTCGTATCTGTGAAGCTAAGAGGCAAGACTTCCTGAAATTAGCAAGAGCAGGGCATATCTTTATATATATAATTCTTCTGTACGTGTTTGTAACCGAACTCCTCCTAAACGGCTGGACCGATTTTAATGAAATGTTATGTGTGTGTTTGAGTGGGTCTAAGTATGGTTTATATTTACAGTTTAACCCGATAGGTTTCGCTGCGATCCGATTCCACAAAATTTCAAATAATAACCACTCAACGATAAAAAAAAATTAAAAAGCAAACATTTCATGAGTAAAATTTCAAATAATAAATAAATAAACACTCAACACAAAAAAAAAAAATTAAAAAGCAAGAAGCTCATACATTTTTCGACACCAAGACCCATGGCAGCTAAAGTTGTAAAATTGTAGACATTGATGTGCATTGAAGATACAAACAACCGCGCGAAAGGATTCCTGGGCACACGTCTGAGGAAATAACGGTCGAAGCACACGGAGTAGGTACAGAATCAGTCCGTACACATCGTTTAAATAAAACGGCCGCAGAACAATTGACGGACAATGAAAACTTACGATCAGGCAAAACAACGTTTGCCGGGACCGCTAGTTAAATTTATATATTTTTTGGCCAAGACTTTGCACCCATTTGCGCATTTGCGAAAATGCGAATGTCTGCCTAATAAACATTGCTCCGTAACGAAATTATACAATACAATTTCCTGGTATTGCACAATAACTTAAAAGTTTCTTGAAAAACGGACTATTTGTTGTTGTGTCAACTTTCATAATAAAGTAAGTACTGCCATACCATACCTTTTCCTCTATGTATTAAAACAAATTGTGCCACTTTTCTTAAAAACCTCTTTTTCGAAGTGTCACATTTATGATTTATGCGAATACAATGTTAGCTGAAAAAAATAAATCAATTTATACTTTTTAAAAAATTAATAGGTTAGGTTAGGTTAAAAAGGGGTATGAGAGAGATGTCTCATACGGCACTAGGCACCATAAGGGCTCATCGCGATCCCTAGAGGGAACCAATTGCAGTGACCTACAATGGAAAAACACCTAAACACTTGCCCTTGAGAAAACCCCAATTTCCCTGCAAAAACCAAGTAGCCCCTTATAGTTGGTATTGTCTATCTCCTCTAGATGTTGGAAGAAGTACCTGCCCAGAAATTTCCTTCTACTGCGACATACTTCCTCACATTCACACAGTATGTGTTATGTCCTCTTCGGCCTGCAGGTCATCGCAGAATCTACAATTGTCCGAGTCTGCCAGCCTGAGCCTTTTGGCATGTTTTCTAAGAAGACAATGCCCTGATAATATGCCGATCAGTGTCCTGAGCTGTTCCCTGCATAGTTTGAGGATTACCCTAGATCTTTTACGGTCGTATTGCGCCCAAAGTGCCCTCCCACCTCCGGTCGGCTTCCTTAGTTATTTTATTCCTAATATCACTTCTTATGATGCAGGGAGGTGGTTTAATATCCACATCTCCTCCATCTAACATTTCCCCGCCTCTTCTCGCAAGCTCATCAGCCTGCTCATTTCCAGCTATACCGCAGTGTCCTGGTACCCAGCACAGTCTCACTCGGTTCTGACTGCATAATGCCTTGAGCATTGTGCGACAGTTCCTCACTAATTCAGAATTGATGTTTGTAGATTCCAGTGCCTTGAGCGCAGCCTGGCTATCGATGTAGATGGCTATATCCCTTCCAGATACAGATCTCATCCGCATTAGCTCTGCCGCTTTCAGAACAGCCAGAGCTTCTGATTGGAAGACACTACTTGTATCCGGCAGTCGTATAGACATTTTTAGGTCTGGGTCTACGGAGTAGATTCCAGCTCCAGTACCTTCCGCTGTTTTTGAGCCGTCTGTATATACTGCTACTTCGCAATGTTTAATTACTTTATCCCTTTGCCATACGCATCTTTCCGGGTATGATACCTCGTACGGAGTGTCGAAGTCGACCAAAGGGTGAATTTCATCAGTTTGCACCTGTACGCCAGGGAGTAGCCCAAGGTTGTGAGCCGTAGCGCACTGCTTCCCGCAAGTTGCTTAATATGCAAGTCAAGTGGCGTGAGGTGTAGAAAGGTGTCCAGCGCTGCCGTAGGAGTGCTACGAAGTGCACCCGTTATTGCTGTGCTAGACGCTCTCTGCACCGACGCCAGTTTGCCGACTACTGTTTTCTTCTTTGTCGCCTTCCACCACACTAGTGCGCCATATGTGAGTATGGGCCTGAAAATTACTATAGGATAATATAAATACTAAACATTAAACTTTCACTGACCTTTTCTCATAAGAACAGAGTATTTTTTAATACATTCATTTTCAATGGCCCGCTTATCCATTAAGTGGGTCGCGGTTGTAAGTTGTTCAAGTGGACCATCCATCTCCATAGCTCTCGATTCTCCATCATCGACTATAAATCAATCATCAAGGGCAATCCATTTATCTCATCCTTTGTCTACCTAGAGGAAGCCTGCCTGATGGTACGGTGCATAGCACGTCCTGGGATCCCGGTTGGGGACATGCGTTTAACATGACCAGACCACTGAAGCATGGACCGCTGAAGACCATCCATGACAAGAAGCCTTTTGAAACGCTTCAACTGATTGTGTTTTATTATTTTTGATAATTATAAAAAGTACCCCTAAAACGGTCAATGTGCGGTCTTGTACCTCTCAGGGATTAGACTTAATACTTAATTTGTATTGGAGATTATTATTATTAATTTTTAAGTCAACCCAACCAAAAATACTTCGCATACACATGTTTATAAGTAGGTACCCCTTATCGGGCTGGAGGGAACATTTTCCTGAATTACCTGTCCAACTATTTTGTCTTCTCAAAAATCAAATTAATCGCTTACCGCAGAGATATATACGATTTAATTAGTTATAGCAATAAGAACAAGTATCGTGTTACTCGAAAAGGGTGTAGTATAGGGGCACTTTAAGAAATTGCGGAAACCTCTCTAACCATAAATAAAACTGTCGACTGATGATGCAAGTGTTGCAATTGAGCCCAATTGGCTTTGCTATAATATTCAAGAATTGAATATACAAAATTTGAATGATTCAATGATTTTCAATGAAAAACCCAATTGTAAGCTCTCCCGCATGTTTGATACGAAAGCACTTACTCATATTATCAGTAACACTTCTGAGCGAAGAATTAAGAACTTATAGCATTCTCGCGATTCAACCGAGAAGAGATTAATCATCATCTGATTTAAATAGCACCAGAGTATTGCAATTATTTTACTGTGTATTTATCTACCCGAAAATATACGAGTGTGCTTGTGAACTTAATCAATTGTATTTTTAGCGCATGCTATATAGAAACTGGTGTCTTAATTGTTTGCTCATAGGTCATAGATATTGAATGGAAATCCCATTCAGACGACAAGTCATCACTACTTATCAGCTGGAATGCGAAAACATGTTTCCGATGCTAGACTTACGAAACCCTCATACCATTCAGTCTCGTTGACAGCCTCAAACACACTATACGTTGTCGGTAGCCGCTGTTGCTGTCGGATTTGTTTTTCTATAGTTTAATATACACAAATAGACGTTTAACGATGTCGGTGCCGATTGCGAGATATCGTACGATGGTTGTCTTCTTCATCGCAGCGTTCATATTTTTGGATATTGTCGATACACGTGGGTTTAAAATATACTAACTAAATTCTATGCAAAAGTGGTATAACTCTCATCAAAATTCATTTAAAGAAAGCCAAAGCTCTTGTATAAGCCTACGACGGAGGCCTGGTATTTGTGTGCCTATTTTGACATGTATAACTATAACACAATTGCTGGATAGTGCCAAAGCACCTTTGCCTAACTCGGTTGTTTATATTCTGCGGGCTTCTCACTGCGGCACCTTTGACGATATCGTAAGTTGTTATGTGCTTCGCGCATAGAAAGTTAATAACTTTGGTTTAAATTTTAAAGCATCATGTATGCTGCGAACCACATCGTATCAACACGACCATGCAAACAGCAACTGTAACAACGACAACAGAAACACCTTCGAATCCAGCGGTAGTGATAAGATCAGACCTTCCGCCTGTTCCCCATCCGAGTGTTGAAAGTTTAGATGCCGATGTTCAGGCGGGAATGGATATTCTGAATGCTACAACTTGTGGAAACAACGACGCTGATCGAATTGCAAATGGAGAGAATGCCAATCTCTTCGAATACCCGTGGATGGCACTATTAATATACACCGACGGTATCGATAGGAGCCTGAGCTGTGGGGGATCGCTGATCACCGACCAGTATGTCTTAACTGCGGCCCACTGTATACGCACTGGTTCGACTAAGCAATTGTAATGAACGATTCCTTGTAGGTTGGCTGTAATAATATTGGTTTCTTATTTTAACAACAAAACAGGGTCGGCGTACGCTTGGGTGAGTACAATACAGATGAAACCATTGACTGTACTCCAACTGCCAAAGGAACGCGATGTGCTCCACCTGTACAAGAAATCGGCATCGAAGAAGCGATATACCATAAGGACTATAGTCGAGTCAAAATTTCGAACGACATTGGACTGATTCGCTTAATAAGCAAAGCGGTTTTGCACAGTAAGTTGGTATTTTACTTGCATGGCCAATATTTTGAAATATTCTTTCTTTTAACCCAACCATAGTCGCCGTTGAACCAATATGCCTACCCATAACTGATACATCGAAAGAGACTACCTTAGACCGGCTGATAATCGCAGGATGGGGTAAAATGGAAAATGGTCAGAAAGCCACTATCCTGCAGAGGGCTGTTGTGCCAGTCAAGAGCAACGAGTATTGTCAGGAAGTCCACAGACTCATTCGTATCACTGACACACAATTGTGTGCCGGTGCAGAGAATTTGATCGATACATGCAAGGGGGATTCTGGTGGACCGATATTTTTCTCAAAACCTTTTCGCCCCCGTAAAGTACGATGGATACAGTATGGCGTTGTATCGGCTGGTAGTGTTATCTGTGGCAGCAATTTCCCTGGCATCTATGTAAGAGTTACGTCGTACCTTGAATGGATAGCGGGTAATATTAGAGCTTAAGTAAATTGTAAGCTTTAAGTAATTGTTTTATAATTGTTGCAAAAATAAAGAGTAATAGATTATGTTATGTTATATAACCACCGGCTTTAAATTATTATTAACGGATATCAAACCATGGATGAATTAAAGACTGAATCTACCCATGACATTCATCACGCATCATATGACTCGAAATACAAAAGAATATAAGTAAGCTGTCTGTCATTAACTTAAACGTTATGAACCTATAGAAGTGTGAAGGGGGTGTGAGATTTCATGTATATGACCGGATATTTCTGAGATGGATAATTTGTTCTTACAAATTTATATTCTTTTTTTCTTTCAGATTTTTTCCGCTTAGTGCTTGGCTATAGAGCAGACAAACTATTCAAGTGATCCTACAATAATTTATTCGACTATTTATCTTGTTGACGTCCAGAAATGGGCCTCGTCGCTTGAGGACCCAGTCAACAAACCGCCGTTGTCCATAGTCATTAACTTTGAGCTCCTGGGTCAGTTGAATCTTGTATGGGCATAGGCCCAAATCACGACGCAAAATTCGCCAAGTTGGAGTCTGCGAAAGGCCGAGTTCTTGTGTGCTGCGCGGAATCGACTGCCTCGGACTCGGATTATCATGCATACTCTCACGGACAGCAGCGACATTTTCGGCAGATCCTGCGTTTCATTGACGTACGCATGTTGATTACAGATTATTCACTGACAGACTTAATAAATGACAGGCACTTTTTCAGATTTAGCTTCAACAATATGGCCGTAATCGCCTGTCAAATTTCGGAAATCTCGTTTGTAAAACCAATTTGGAAAATAGTCCTCCTGGTGTTGGCTTGAGAGTTTCTTACATTTTTCTTCAATTTTTCCAGTATTGTTTTCTGTTTTCCATCAAAAGGTAGTATTGTCGCAAAAGCCTGCCCCCGCCCTTTTCGACGCCACTGCTACCTGTCCGTCCATCCTCAAACATTAAAAAAATGTATCTGAATTCGATTCGGGTACCTAAGTTCAACATGTTGCCAGTTGGCCATGTGGATGTGAAAACTGGTCCACAGTACATACAAGATTGCGATTGCGATTACTGTTATACTTCTTGTAATATATTAAGAACCAATATTTCATACTTTTAGCAGTCGTACTTAAGCGGTTCATTGTTTTACAGTGAAAACCGTAAACTTTCGTAAAGTACTCTTGGTTATAAATTTTTTCTATTTTCTATAAGATATACCTACCTTCCAGAGGACATGCTTATCCTAATCCAATACAAACTTATTATTTTATTTGCAAATACCTAACTAAGAAAGTTTAATGAAATCGCTATACATTTTTGACACCTGATTAATTTAGATAATCTTTAGCCGAAGGCCCATGTAGCTAGTGCTGTAAAGTTAAGTTAAATTTTAATTTATTTTACTCGTTAAATAAATAAATAGGCGGCGCAACAGGCGGTAGACACCCAAGGCCTAGCTTCTCGCAACCATTCGTTTTGTGTGAGTTTCTATTTTTGGAACGAATGGAAGGTACCTACAATTTTGTGCCGAGTCCGAACGGCTGACAGTGTTAATTTGTGTTTTTTCCGGGGATCGAACCTGGGATCCCTCGCACGGTAGTCCAGCACACTTTAATAAATAATAATAAACAATTTAGATACACTAAGAGTCGTAGTTATAGAATATTGTTATTTCCGATCAATGATTACCTCTTAACCACTGCAGTTCTCAAACAACAGACACAAATCCTCATTAATTATTCATTATTCAGAGTGTATTAGCAAAACTTGTTTGCATTTATAATGCTGTATATTTTTAAAAACTATAATTACAGTAAAAATAGTGGGTATGTACTTGTACCTACCTACCTACCTACATTACCTACTACCATAGGTACCGTTCAAATGATTAGACTGTCTGTCAGTCTCTTGTGTTTTAAATTATTCACTTTATGCCTTTTAGGTTTTAGGCACCTCCTTCCAGATTTATAAATATGTACACATCTCATTCGACATAATGACATTTCATTCCAGACCTAGCAAGGTTGCGATTGAAAAAAACAGTTTCACTTTCAACTTACCTACAGCACTTATACCCAGGTGCCTGCAATTATCCATTACACGTTGTCGGATATTCTCAGAGACTTTTCTTAACTTTATATTCCCGTCCCGAAGGAGATATACAACATACTAGTGGTGTGCAATTTGATTACTTTTGAGTAACGAATGAGTACTGATTACTTCAAGTTCAGTATTCGGTATTTGGTATTCGATACCTAGTACTTTGTCTCGCAGTCAAATGTATATAGGCTATAGGTATACATGTAGGGCTATATATGTACGTACTTTTACAAATATCACACTTAGCTTTCCCTTATCCTTCCACCGTAAAATGCAACCAGGTGCTACATCTTTTTCTTTTATACACATTCGCATCTATCAGCGATTGTTAAGCCTATTAATTAAATGTTTGTTTGTACCTACATATTCACAAATGAAATGTACTTAAATCTACTCACCTCCAAAAAAGTAAACTCAGTAATCAGTAATCAATAAATTCGCTGAATCTTGTTTCTTAAAAGTATTCAAGATCAGTTAATATACATAATTACTTGAATGCTTGCATACAACGAGTCCTGGTATTCGTATAAGACTCAGTAATCAATACTCTGATTAGGTACAAGGTACTTTTTGATTACTTTGATTACTTGACTACTGATTCCTGTGATAATGTGGTATAAAATATGTGTGGAGAAAAGTAATCAAATTGAAACTGCATGAAATTGGAACTGCATACACAACACACCCAACAAACCTCGTCTCCCTCGTTCATTATGTCTCGCAGTCACATACTCACTCACTATCTTCCATTCTCTTACAATGGTACATGATACTTATACTCATCCAGTTCCAATTTGATTACTTTTCTCCACACATATTCTGGTATTTGATGCAGACTCAGTAATCAATAGGTAGGTAGGTACATACTTTGATTACTTGACTACTGAGTACTGATTCATAGGGAAATATGGTTTAAAATATGTGTGGAGAAAAGTAATCAAATTGGAACTGTATGAGTTGTAACGTATATCTCTCCGAGATGCTGCGGAGTTTGCGCAAGAAGAGTCAAAGGAAAATATGAGAAGATGACCACAGAAAAAAAAGTCCGATAGTAGATAGCGGTCACCAAACATTTCGCAGGTATCCAAAAACCTAAAGCTTTGATAATTACTGCAATGGTAATGATGCAGTCAAAAAAAAAAAAAATGTTCCTCTTCAACCCTTCTTACTTAACCCTTCCAAACTCGAATCTACCCTTAGGACTGAATGGTACAGGGCATTTCAGGCCATCCGGGCAGGAGCGTGAAAGGGGTGTCCCATCCCTTAACAGCGGTAGGCCTGCTAGCATAAAGCTCGTCCTAGCTCGTCGGATGGGTGGGATCTTGCTGCCGGGAAGAGGGACGGTGTTACGTTTTTTCAGGCCTACAATTAAAATCGATGGTGTAATTCGACGATAAATATTTAAAATAGTAGTTGGACCCGCAATAGTTCGATAATCTTTCCGCCGCGCATTTTGTTGGAGAGCATAGGTGTTTGTGCCTCCTGAGTATTAACCCACCCCTAGCATTCTGCAAGAAAGAAATAATCTTCCGCCAGAACACACCTTGGTCACTACTGCCACTCAAATTAGTAGTAACTCCTAAAGTGATCTGATATAAATATTTACCTGTGGTTACATCTTATTTTGTCACATCACATCCGAAATAAATTAACCTAATGCTGCATGGTGTGCATTACTTCTGCACTTAAAAGTGTATGACCTGTCTCACTTGTCATCGATTTCATCTCGAAATACTATTTCCCATAATAACAACACGTAGAAAATTTAACTTCAAATTGTAACAAATTTTATTTAATTCCTAAAATGTATAAAACTATCTAATAATAGAACAAAAAAAATAATCTGACGATCCGAAAATGCAGTTCTTAACGCATAATAATAATTCATCGAACAAAGGATAAACCGATGTTTGGTTAATTAATGAAATATATTCAATAATAATCATCAATATCTGATAAATTTAAATTTTTAACAAAACTAAAAAAACTAAATTTTACTCTAGGCAAAAGCTAGCAAAATTCTTAAAACTAGGGGGAGGGGAAATTATGAAAATATACAAGAATCCAGCATGTAATTTAAATATTCGTATTTTGTTTCGTAGGTATTTCAAAGAACTCAATGTGTCTTATACTTGTTTTAATTTTAAATGTAATTTGTCTAATACTTTATGTACTTTGTTGTGATTTGTATAATGTTTAAGTATCGTTGTTATATTTGTGTTAAAATAATTTATTAACTTGTAGACTGTACCTATCTCATTTATGACGTTCAAATTAAACAAAAAAAAATGTGCAATAAAATATGCAATGACTTACCCAAACAACACAAACTGGATGATCCCGGTCGACTCTGTGCACAGCTTCTACTTGGGACGATCGTTGATTGTACCATTAATTCGGTACTCTTTCACCTATAATTTAATTATGTAACCGAAAATAATATTTAATTTGAACGTTTCGATGAATCACACTTGTTTTTCGATTGTTGAATCTATCTTTTTCTTTGATTTATATTATAATAGTTATTTTGTTTTATGCTGGGGTATTAGATAAAAATATGTATTGCGGGGATTTATTAACCTAGGAGGGACATAAGGGAAGTGACATTCACAAACATAGAGTAAAGATGAGTTTGGGTCGGTGGGCGAATCGCTGTTGTTGCTCGCTGAGCTGCTGACGTTGTTATGGAGGTAGACTTGTTGGGTGTTAATAGCTTCGCTGGTCGAGAGATGTTCGCTGTCGGAGTTGCTTCGTGGTGAAAATCGAGCTTGTGATTGTTCGCTAGGCTGATGTGCGATAAGACCAATGTTGCGTCGTCGGTCGGTCGTTTTGCTATGTCGATTGATGATGACTTGACAAAATGTTAGAAAATGCAAGGGCCTTAGGATGCAATTCTATGGAGTGTCGATGATAAGCAAAAGCTGATGTCAAACGGACTGATTCGCATGCACACACGATGCTTTGGGATGCTGTACCCGAGATGAATAAGACGGGACGTATGGTGGGTATTGACGATGCTCTGTGCTGCCAACCATCTGACGAAGGAAACAATTTGACGGGGAAGCGACGCCGACGGGAGGATCAAAAGCTGATTAGATGATAGCGTGTGGATATGATCGCCGCTCTTTTTCAATCGATTTGGTTGGTTTTTTTTCTGTTTTTTTAACTTTCCCTTTTTTTGTTGTAGGCCACTTTTTAGAAGTTGTGGTAAAATCTATCACTCTGCTGCTCTAGTGGCAGTGTTCGAGGACAGGGGAAAGAACAAAAAAAAACGAAACGCGCACGCACAAACTTTGCTTTGACTTTTAATTATTTTTATGTCTTTTAACATTAACACTCTCGCGATAGTTAAATTTACTTAATTTTTTTACTTTATTATTTATATAGTTCAATATTTTTTTGTGAGTGGCTTCTGTGCCTACTTAATACAAAAAGACTTGTTAAAACGTGTCGCGAAAATTGAATAGTTTTTGGTCGTCTATTCAAAGGGAGACCTTTCTGTCTCGATACCAAGCACCGACTGCCCAAACTCTCGATTTTCCTTCGCGACTTCATATCCTAACTGGTCCATACAAAGCGTTTTTAGGAATCACGCGACCACTAAAACGGCTTTGACGTCCGTTCGCTTATGTAGTACATAGTAGTGGCCTGATTGTCTCCTAGCACCAAGATCCGTAGCACATCATAGGAAATTGTACAACGATAATTTTGCTCATCTCCTGCTCTCATTAAATCTTTACTCTATCTCTCGAGCGTTTATAATTGCTAAGCCACACCTTCAGGGGATATTTGGGAAGCTAGGTATTGGAGTGGTTCTTTGATAGGGTAAAAATATGGGGTTTTTGTATCTTGTAAGTGTTATACTAGAACTAGCATAGACCATTCAGTGCTAGTAGACGTCAGATTATTTTTCTTTTCTCCCTACTTCCATCAATCAAATGTTGTTACCTTTAATAGTTTTTTGAATATACGCAAAATAAAAATAATGTATAGGCAAGTGAAGTAGGGTTTCCTACAAAGCTTATCTCATTTATAAGGGCAACCGAAGAAATGGGATAAGAAAGAAACCTGTCTATACGGAAATGTTTTACTGGTAAATATTATTGTTTACTTAAATAGTGTTCTTATAAGTAAGTATAAGACATCTCATGCACAGGCTGAGATAGCCGGGCATAAGGAACTATACATAAAAAAAAAATAGCTTAACTTTTTTTTATCTTTTCAAATCCTTAGAATGACAGACTGTTTTATTACCTTTTCCATCTAATACTTCATACAGATTATTGCCAATAATTTTATGAACCTTAACTTTGACAAACTTGGGACTAAGTTTCGCATTCAGGTGTTTTGACGCGTCGCTTAATATAAAATTGCGTTTGTAGATTTCTTCACCAACCTGGAATGCGATAACTCTGCTTCTAGTATTATAAACCTTTTCGTATGATTCATGTGCATGCTCTAATGAAGTTTTGAGATATGAATGGAGTATGTTCATTCTCATGGGCTTAGAAATCAATTGCAGTTCGGAATTATTTAAACAATTTAACTCTTTCAGCAGCTTGTAGTCTCCTCCGTGCTCAACCATGCGCTGGCCAAAGAGGGCTTCGTATGGCGAAATTCCGATAGCCGAATGAAGAGTTGTGCGCAAAGCACACGCAATAGCTGAAAGGTTTGAATCCCAGTTGCTTTGGCGGGGGTCTATATAGGCGCGAATCGCAGCCAAGATAGATCTATTGACCCGCTCGCTAGCATTCGCCTGCGGGGAGTATATAGCTGTTCGATAATGTTTTATTCCGAATGCATCCACCATCTTTGAGAAATCACGACTTATAAATTGGGAACCATTATCGGATAGGATGCTTTCCGGAACACCAAATACATAGAAAATATCGTCACGCAGAAAGTCTAACATTGTTTGAGAAGTAGCTCTTTTCAAAGGTTTTATTAAAACAAATTTTGTTAACTGGTCGAGAACAATAGCTATCTGGGTATTACCATTTCTGGAACGCGGGTAAGGACCAAGAAAGTCTATGTATATATGCTGAAATGGTCTGTCGACAATGAAAGATTTTCCCATTTCAGCTCGCAAGGTGGTATTTGGTGCTTTTGTGGTCTTACATATCTCGCAGTTTCCTACAAACTCTTTTACCTGGGTAGCCATATTAGGCCAAAAGCATTGCTGCCGCAACTTATATAGAGTTTTTGTAATACCGCCATGTGCCGCTCTAGGTGGACAATGAGCCAGAGATATTAGCCGTTCGGTTAGCGCGCTAGGTATCCATAATTTCCAAACCAAATCATCTTGGATTGGATTGCCTGTGCAGTGTCTGACCTTCTTATACACGAAATCGTTCGAGACACGAAGGTCAGGTAGCTGATTTTCATTCTTTCCGACGTGCTCAATGATCTTATTGTATTCCTCTGACTTAAAGCTCGGATCACTAAGATCAACATGGAGAACATCGGTGGGATCTTTTGATATTGAAACACCCAGTTCCAAAGCGTCCACCTCATGCACTCGCGAAAGTGCATCAGGTACAACGTTAAGTGTACCTTTACGGTGTTCAATATCAAAAGTGTATCCCTGCAGTTTTAGACTCCAACGCGCCAATCGTCCGGTTGGATCTTTTAGGCTCATTAACCACTTTAAGCTGGCGTGGTCGGTAATTACTTTGAACTTGTGTCCCTCTATATATGGCCTAAACTTTTGAACTCCCTTTACTGCGGCTAGACACTCGCGCTCAGTAACCGTGTAATTCTTTTGAGCGGAATTAAGTTTTTGAGAGTAAAAATAAATTGGACGTTCAGCCCCACTCTCATCCTCCTGACAGAGAACGCAACCGATGCCTGTTGCCGACGCATCGCAGAGAATTATAAATTCTTTGCTAAAGTTAGGATTTATAAGGACTGGTGCTGAAGTCAATTTCGATTTTATAATGTTGAAAGACTCAATTGCTTTTTCGTTGAAATTAAATTTAACACCTTTCTTCAATGTATCTGATATGGGTGCGGATAAGGATGAGAAGTCTTGGACGAATCTCCTGTACCAACCTGCCATTCCAAGAAATCTCCGTACTTGGCGAGGAGTTTTTGGTACAGGAAATGTGTCAATAGCAGCAATCTTGGCCGGGTCTGCTTTAAGACATCCTTCTCCTACAATATACCCCAGATACTGCAGCTCTTTATAGCAAAATTTTGATTTCTCAACATTAATTGTTAAGCCAGCCTCAGACAACCTTTTTGCAATGATTTTAAGGATTCGAATATGTTCTTCAAATGTGCGCGATATTATCAGCAGATCATCCAGATAAACAAATACTTGATCCTTCAATTCATGCGGCACCACCTTGTCCATTAGCCTGCACATGCGCTGAGGTGCATTGCACAGGCCAAAGGGCATCACCTTGTATTGGTATAAAGGCCTACCGGGGACGGTAAAAGCAGTCTTCTCCCTCGAACTTTGCTCCAGCGGTATCTGCCAAAAGGCGTCTTTCAGATCCACACCGGAAATATAGTGTGTATCCGAAAGTCACCCGAGCAGCCCCTCAATATGCGGAAGCGGATACGCATCCTTTTTGGTAACTTGGTTCACTTTCCGAGAGTCTAGGCATAGGCGATTTTTTCCCGGTTTTCGCACGAGAACGACTGGCGAGCTCCATGCACTAGAACTCTCTTCTATGATCCCCATACCAAGCATGCGATCCAATTCCGCATACATAAGGGTTTGTACCGCCGGAGATACGGGATAGTGACGCTGTTTTATTGGCGCAGCGTCCCCAGTATCTATGGTATGTTCTACCAACCCCGTTCTACCCAGACCAATACTAGAGAAAGAAGGAAACAAGCTTATCGTTTCCTTAAGTTTGCTGTATTCATCCGCTGATAACACGCGCTCATTCGAAAGGATATCCGATTTAGAAGATTCACATCTGAAAGATATATCCGCAATAATTTCTGGAGCTAAATGAAATTTCTTCCAGAAGTCAACGCCGAGATACAACTGCTGGGTTAGTGAGGGTACTAGAAAAAGATCAATGTTTTCGATGCGACTTTTAAAAGACACTTTCGCAGTGATCATACCAACTATGGCTTGATTTTCACCCCCAGCAGTTGTGACGCTGGAGGAAAAGTTTTTGAAAGGAATGTCTTTGTCTCGCAAATACTCCAGAGCTCCCATACCAAGGCAACTAATGCAAGCGCCGCTGTCGAGTAAACCAAGCCAACTTTTATCAAAGATTTTGACAGACACATAAGGACGAGGATCATCTGATGCACAAGTCAAAGTAGTCGAAGCTATCGAAAAATGACGCTTTTTCTTTTCTTTGAAACGATTTCGAAGTTTTTGTACCTTTTTCGAAGGAATATTACTCGCAAATATCCTCTTCCTTGCTTCATAGTACTCGATCTGGCGTTCGTGTAGCGATTTTCTTGGGAGACTGGATTTAACGTTAACAGTATCTGCAAGTTTCACGTCTGGATTTGGTAAATCTAAGGGTCGTCTGAGCAAGGTAATGTTTGGGTTGTTATTATTTTGTAAATTATCTATGCTCCCGGGTTCTCCCGTCCTGAGCAATTCTCCCCGGTTTGAGGATTGCTCCTGGAGAGGTTTCCCGAGCAGGTGATACAATTAGGGGTTGTGGTATTTTCACGTCCACATTTGAAACAAAACAAGTGACGTCTCGGATCGGGACAATCATAAAACGAATGCCCAACCACCTTACAGTTCCAGCATGTAAGTCTAGCTGATTCTCTGCGGCGAAAAGCTACCGCATCGACTTGAGCCTGCATGGAAGCAGATGGTTGTTCTTCTGGATTTTCTATCTCACTTATGTTACGACGAAATGATGGCAGAGGAGCCTGTGGAAACCTACTCCGTGGTGGTTCGTGCCCATTGAGGTACTTTTCAATAGTCCTGCACACATACACCATTTCGGGTATACTATGCGTGCTAAAAGTTATGAGCAACTCTCCAATCCTTCGCCGGACATTCTGCTTAATAAGCTCAATCACTTCTCTGTTCGGTTTAGGAACACGTAATTTGGAATTTAGCTGAATCAGGTCGGAATAAAATTCGTCAAAACTCTCGTTTGGCTGTTGTTTACGGTCAGACATTTTTCTTGATAGTTCAGAGTCTGTTTCCAGGCTCCGATATTGTTCAACTAGAGCAAGGCGAAGTGTGGACCAAGTAGCTGATGGATTACTTTTAAGGAACATCCAAAACCACACCTCAACTTGCCCGGAAACGAAATGGTGGAAGTTGAGTACAATATCATTCCAAGTGACATTGTAACTTTCCTTCACTCTTTCCAACCGAAACAAAAAATCATCGACTGACATCTTTTTATTATCAAACTGTATCCCCCATTTATGATAATTTGGAAATCTAGTTGATCCATTCGAGGAGGAGGGGGAATGTATATTAACCTCCTGCCGAGGAGTTGGATCACTCAAACTTAAATTGCCCAGTTGCGAGAGAAAATTGTCAACGTTCGAGCTACGAGCCATGTTCACCGGATGAATCACAGGCTCAATGCGTGAATTTTCAATCCGAGGAGGATTCGTAGTAGCTGGTCTACCATTCGCCGCCTGCCTGTTAATGACACGCTCAATACGCGGTGTTGGTGCACTTGATAGCCCTGATTCCAAAGGTACTTGGGTAGGTGGTGTTGGTGCCATGTTATACAATGTTTCTCTTACTATGGATGTTACTTCTTGTTGAAGTGCTATTCTGTGTTTTTCGAGCTCTTCTCGAAAAAATCGAAGGTCATCCGTACGCTGTAAACCAACAGAAGCAGTGACCATTTCCTGAACGTAATGTTCAAACTGTTCGCCGTCGCTAGAGGCTGTATGTGAAGCATTTAAATTGCCGCGACTGGTATTTGCCTGTGTTTCAATATGAGCCTGCTCTTCAACTATGTCTTGCGCCGCAGTATTGTCGTTATTGTCGGAAGGGTCCGCCCTATTATTGACACCAGAAGTGCGTGCAACATTGCTGGAACAAGAAGTTCCTACGATATTATTTGAACCGGAGGTTCCTGCCATAGCATTAGGACAAGACTGTTCAAAATTCGAAATTGAAATGTCTGCCTCAGCCGCATTACTAGCATTGATTGACATATTGGCAGTTAAGGATTGTCTTTTATTTTGACTAGTCGTACGTAAATTGTACGTACTAAACTTTTTAATGGGACGACCACGTCCGGACATCCTAAATAGGATTTATTCTAATTTATGCTTTAATGGGTGCGAAGAAAAAGTAATAAAAAAAAAATAATCGATAACATAAAATTCAAACAATTTATAGGTATAATACAAGATAGAATATTCAAAAATAAGTAAAATTAAAATCTTCCTAAATCTTTGTAAGCTATAGATACTCTACAAAAGTAACAAACTTAAAATTGTTTCAAAAATTCTCAACATAAATATCTTCGGATGTGATTTCGTGACTCAAATATGTTGTAACTAACAGGTTAAATGGCGATGCAAAACCTTTTCGCTAAAAGGATTGCAATAAAAAAAATTATAATTTACAATTATATTTTATCTATATAATACATGCGCGTGTGATAATACACTGATCTAAAAATATGATAGATAGTTCCGCAACAAAAATTTTATGAACAAATTTCGCTAAGAAACTCAGCAGCGACGCAGCAGACGTAATTGTGTTAACCATGACTTAATTTACCGGTCATCGTAAAAAATGTTTGAAATTAAAAGCAGTGTATATAACAATTTAAGCACAAAAGTTTATATTTGTTTCTGTTGATTACTATTGTGGTGAAAGATGTAGACTTCGTTTGGCCATAATATAAATGCTGTCTTGAATTGACTGTTGTGAGAATAGTCATGCAGCAGACGTAGATCAATGAATAACAAATCAATCTACCGGACAGATACTCCCCCGAAACAATCAACATCAAACAAAATGGCAAAAATAAATAAGCATATAAATAAGGTCCGTTGCAAGATCTCATAGGCAACAGTCGAATCAGTATAAAATTACTCTGATTCCGGTCCTACATAATCACACAACGAATTCTTTGGAAACGAATCTCCATTATCTAATCGCAGCAGCGGACGTAAGTGAGGATACAAAGTCCTGAATTACCGGACAACGTTAAGAACAACAAAGATCCTGGTGTTATTCCATAGGCCACCAAGAGCAATCGAACTAAAACATAAATGTGCAAATGGAAAAGTAAATTGTTTTACTAAATGCGAAAATAATCGAACCATGTCGGGCCCCACGTTGGGCGCCACCTGTAACGTATATCTCTCCGAGATGCTGCGGAGTTTGCGCAAGAAGAGTCAAAGGAAAATATGAGAAGATGACCACAGAAAAAAAAGTCCGATAGTAGATAGCGGTCACCAAACATTTCGCAGGTATCCAAAAACCTAAAGCTTTGATAATTACTGCAATGGTAATGATGCAGTCAAAAAAAAAAAAATGTTCCTCTTCAACCCTTCTTACTTAACCCTTCCAAACTCGAATCTACCCTTAGGACTGAATGGTACAGGGCATTTCAGGCCATCCGGGCAGGAGCGTGAAAGGGGTGTCCCATCCCTTAACAGCGGTAGGCCTGCTAGCATAAAGCTCGTCCTAGCTCGTCGGATGGGTGGGATCTTGCTGCCGGGAAGAGGGACGGTGTTACGTTTTTTCAGGCCTACAATTAAAATCGATGGTGTAATTCGACGATAAATATTTAAAATAGTAGTTGGACCCGCAATAGTTCGATAATCTTTCCGCCGCGCATTTTGTTGGAGAGCATAGGTGTTTGTGCCTCCTGAGTATTAACCCACCCCTAGCATTCTGCAAGAAAGAAATAATCTTCCGCCAGAACACACCTTGGTCACTACTGCCACTCAAATTAGTAGTAACTCCTAAAGTGATCTGATATAAATATTTACCTGTGGTTACATCTTATTTTGTCACATCACATCCGAAATAAATTAACCTAATGCTGCATGGTGTGCATTACTTCTGCACTTAAAAGTGTATGACCTGTCTCACTTGTCATCGATTTCATCTCGAAATACTATTTCCCATAATAACAACACGTAGAAAATTTAACTTCAAATTGTAACAAATTTTATTTAATTCCTAAAATGTATAAAACTATCTAATAATAGAACAAAAAAAATAATCTGACGATCCGAAAATGCAGTTCTTAACGCATAATAATAATTCATCGAACAAAGGATAAACCGATGTTTGGTTAATTAATGAAATATATTCAATAATAATCATCAATATCTGATAAATTTAAATTTTTAACAAAACTAAAAAAACTAAATTTTACTCTAGGCAAAAGCTAGCAAAATTCTTAAAACTAGGGGGAGGGGAAATTATGAAAATATACAAGAATCCAGCATGTAATTTAAATATTCGTATTTTGTTTCGTAGGTATTTCAAAGAACTCAATGTGTCTTATACTTGTTTTAATTTTAAATGTAATTTGTCTAATACTTTATGTACTTTGTTGTGATTTGTATAATGTTTAAGTATCGTTGTTATATTTGTGTTAAAATAATTTATTAACTTGTAGACTGTACCTATCTCATTTATGACGTTCAAATTAAACAAAAAAAAATGTGCAATAAAATATGCAATGACTTACCCAAACAACACAAACTGGATGATCCCGGTCGACTCTGTGCACAGCTTCTACTTGGGACGATCGTTGATTGTACCATTAATTCGGTACTCTTTCACCTATAATTTAATTATGTAACCGAAAATAATATTTAATTTGAACGTTTCGATGAATCACACTTGTTTTTCGATTGTTGAATCTATCTTTTTCTTTGATTTATATTATAATAGTTATTTTGTTTTATGCTGGGGTATTAGATAAAAATATGTATTGCGGGGATTTATTAACCTAGGAGGGACATAAGGGAAGTGACATTCACAAACATAGAGTAAAGATGAGTTTGGGTCGGTGGGCGAATCGCTGTTGTTGCTCGCTGAGCTGCTGACGTTGTTATGGAGGTAGACTTGTTGGGTGTTAATAGCTTCGCTGGTCGAGAGATGTTCGCTGTCGGAGTTGCTTCGTGGTGAAAATCGAGCTTGTGATTGTTCGCTAGGCTGATGTGCGATAAGACCAATGTTGCGTCGTCGGTCGGTCGTTTTGCTATGTCGATTGATGATGACTTGACAAAATGTTAGAAAATGCAAGGGCCTTAGGATGCAATTCTATGGAGTGTCGATGATAAGCAAAAGCTGATGTCAAACGGACTGATTCGCATGCACACACGATGCTTTGGGATGCTGTACCCGAGATGAATAAGACGGGACGTATGGTGGGTATTGACGATGCTCTGTGCTGCCAACCATCTGACGAAGGAAACAATTTGACGGGGAAGCGACGCCGACGGGAGGATCAAAAGCTGATTAGATGATAGCGTGTGGATATGATCGCCGCTCTTTTTCAATCGATTTGGTTGGTTTTTTTTCTGTTTTTTTAACTTTCCCTTTTTTTGTTGTAGGCCACTTTTTAGAAGTTGTGGTAAAATCTATCACTCTGCTGCTCTAGTGGCAGTGTTCGAGGACAGGGGAAAGAACAAAAAAAAACGAAACGCGCACGCACAAACTTTGCTTTGACTTTTAATTATTTTTATGTCTTTTAACATTAACACTCTCGCGATAGTTAAATTTACTTAATTTTTTTACTTTATTATTTATATAGTTCAATATTTTTTTGTGAGTGGCTTCTGTGCCTACTTAATACAAAAAGACTTGTTAAAACGTGTCGCGAAAATTGAATAGTTTTTGGTCGTCTATTCAAAGGGAGACCTTTCTGTCTCGATACCAAGCACCGACTGCCCAAACTCTCGATTTTCCTTCGCGACTTCATATCCTAACTGGTCCATACAAAGCGTTTTTAGGAATCACGCGACCACTAAAACGGCTTTGACGTCCGTTCGCTTATGTAGTACATAGTAGTGGCCTGATTGTCTCCTTTTAACATTAACACTCTCGCGATAGTTAAATTTACTTAATTTTTTTACTTTATTATTTATATAGTTCAATATTTTTTTGTGAGTGGCTTCTGTGCCTACTTAATACAAAAAGACTTGTTAAAACGTGTCGCGAAAATTGAATAGTTTTTGGTCGTCTATTCAAAGGGAGACCTTTCTGTCTCGATACCAAGCACCGACTGCCCAAACTCTCGATTTTCCTTCGCGACTTCATATCCTAACTGGTCCATACAAAGCGTTTTTAGGAATCACGCGACCACTAAAACGGCTTTGACGTCCGTTCGCTTATGTAGTACATAGTAGTGGCCTGATTGTCTCCTAGCACCAAGATCCGTAGCACATCATAGGAAATTGTACAACGATAATTTTGCTCATCTCCTGCTCTCATTAAATCTTTACTCTATCTCTCGAGCGTTTATAATTGCTAAGCCACACCTTCAGGGGATATTTTGGAAGCTAGGTATTGGAGTGGTTCTTTGATAGGGTAAAAATATGGGGTTTTTGTATCTTGTAAGTGTTATACTAGAACTAGCATAGACCATTCAGTGCTAGTAGACGTCAGATTATTTTTCTTTTCTCCCTACTTCCATCAATCAAATGTTGTTACCTTTAATAGTTTTTTGAATATACGCAAAATAAAAATAATGTATAGGCAAGTGAAGTAGGGTTTCCTACAGAGTATCAAGTACATTGTAAGAGAATGGAAGATCATATGAGTATGTGACTGCGAGACATAATGAACGAGGGAGACGAGGTTTGCTGGGTGTGTTGTGTATGTTGCTTTGTATTTGCAGGTAACATTATGTATGTGTATTTTAAATACTGATACTGATTGTTTATATGGAGTTAGTGCTGCATGTTAGTAGTAAGCAAATGAGTATCAGTATCGAATACTTATTTTGAGTAGTATTCGGTATAGATACTCACTTCAAGTATCGAATACTAAATACCGAATAATTACTTTTTGCACATTACTACAACATACCTACTTCGGTGCACATGAGAAAAAAAAAAACAGTTAAGTGGAAGTCAAATGCACATTAGTACCCTTCCTTGCTGCGGCATAACACACGTCGAGGAGTAGGTATATATATCTTCCAAGCTCCATATCAGAGGTAAGAGAAACCTTACCATATAATGTATAGGTACAATACTCCTATGTGACAATACGACATGCATATGGAACGCTTTTGCACACAACCTTAATCCTCGTTTATCGCGAATACTTAAAATTCCACTGCATGCTATCTCCTTAGTACATTCCTTACTTGGGTATATAGGCTTAACTTTATGCAGAACCGTCAATCAAGAAATTCTCCATCGCTTTCACATTTTCTGTTTTATAAAAGAAAGGATCCCACACTGATATATTTTTTTTGACAAACTTTGGTCTTATCTTAACGTATGTATAGAAGATTGACGTTCGTTTGTATTATGCATATAACTATCCTTCCTTCTCTCTGATGGGATGCAGTTACAAAGAGTGCTAATTTCACAGACCAAAGTGGAATGAATTTTTTACGCATACAATAGAAAAAAAAAAAAAAAAAGTTTAGCCTTTTGACTGTTTTACTTTTTCAATCACAACTGTAAAATATTATTGTATTTAATTGGCTGCCTTGGACAACATGTCCTATCGCAGTTATATACAGATTTCTTCCACGTTTTTTTTTTTTTACAAAACCAGGCGCGTGTCGGTTATTTTCTCATCCTTTTGGCTTTTGCTTTTCTTTTCTTAAATTTTACTATAAAGACTTCTAAGTTGTTTGAATAATGATAATCATTCATATTTGGAATTGATTATGTGTAAAATACCAAATTCCATGGCAATTTTGAATCAAGCATGTTTAAGGTAGCGTGTAGCGGCTCTGTGAATTTTTAACTTGATCCCCTGAAACTATGTAAGTTAGCCCTACGATACGGGAAGGTGCAGAATTCGCTGGTTTCTTCGCCTTCTGGACGGTTGATGGTTTTGATGGTTGTTAAGGCCGGGAAATTCTAATATTGGAAAACGGCCCTTTGACGTGAAAATTCTCAGGAGCAGTTCACATATTATTTATTTGTTCTTGCTACTGACAAGAGTGCCGAACCAATCGCTGACAATGTTATTTCGTCTATAAAGAGTGTAAGTATTAGCTTTTTACACATTTCATCTAAAAAAAAAAGTTAAAGTTTTATCATCGGTCTGATGGTCAAGTGAATGAGCTTGGTAAATTATTCAAGTTTTAAGTTTTTGGCTTAATTGGTTTCGAAGTTAGAGGGAGATCGAAAACAGCCTGCGTTTGTTTTTGTAAGAATGGTAAGTAAAACCATTGTAAAAATGGTAAGTAGCTTTACTAGAAAATTTGGCTGGGGCACTACCGTGCCCTTTTGATACTTGACAAACTTAAAATCGATGCCTGCAAGCTCACGACTGGGACAATAGGTCTATTTTTTTCCTCATTGATCTCAGTGAAGTAAAGTAAAGTAGGATTTTCAACACGCAATTACAACAACTGCACCCAATTTGACACCACTGAGATTCACACAAGCTATTCATTTCCAGCAAGACCAACTTTGGAGCATTCTTCAATTCTGAACACCAGGGGAACACATTATTTGATGTTGTCATTTGGATGTGTTCACAGAGTGCCTCCATTTATGATACATAATATGTGTCGACTGTGGTGGGTGTAAAATGCATAAAGTGCATATATTTTAAACAAATTTCAAAATAGCAACTGAATATTACGGAAAGTAATAAAATACTAAATATTTTCTGTTTTTATTTAAGTTGTACTTTGGTAACAAAATATATAGGTATATATTATATACACCTAGACTTATAATAATTGAAAATAAGTATGTTATCTTTGACGTTATGTCATTATGGGATACATTTTTTGTAATAGTACATCCTCCCATTTTGTATTCCCTGTTGATTTTTTAACTGAAGTAGATATGTAATGAAGGCATTATTTACATACTCTTTTTTTTAAATGAAAATCATTCGATTTCAGCCAACTGACATTCCAACTTTTGATTTCGATGGAGATTCGATTTATTTGTTAATTCCTCCGCACATTCTCATATGTTTTTTCGACTGAAAATTTGTGGTCTGAATTTTTATTTAAAAAATGTTTACAGTCAAATTTACATAAAAAATATAAAATTGGAAGCAACATTTGTTCGTCTTAAGCCTGAACTACATCGAAACAAAAGTGAAAAAAAGTAAACAAAATCATTTGTCCTACTTCATCATATAGTAAACTCTGTATATTTTCTCTCAATTTAAAATTTTGTGTGTGCTGAAAGCTTGAACATGTTCCAGCTTTCAATTTTCACAAAGTTCTTATAACCAATACACTCAATAAAATCGTTACAGACTTTCCGCCAGATCACGTTCAAATCACATAATTCCTATGAGTTTCACAAGTAAAAGCTCTTCGATTTATTAGTTCCGATTTTACTCATAGATGTTTTGTCAATAGTCATGTGTTTTCGATGAAATAAACAATAAAAAGCTCAGAGCTTTAGTAGTTCAGATTTTACTCATAGATGTCACGTAAATATGCGTGTATTTTCGATGAGTTTCCATGTTTTCACTTTTTTGTACTTTTTTCCACTTTTGTTTGGATGTAGTTCATACTTTAAGCCTGAACTACATCGAAACAAAAGTGAAAAAAAGTACAAAAAAGTAAACAAAATCATTTGTCCTACTTCATCATATAGTAAACTCTGTATATTTTCTCTCAATTTAAAATTTTGTGTGTGCTGAAAGCTTGAACATGTTCCAGCTTTCAATTTTCATAAAGTTCTTATAACCAATACACTCAATAAAATCGTTACAGACTTTCCGCCAGATCACGTTCAAATCACATAATTCCTATGAGTTTCACAACCAAAAGCTCTTAGATTTATTAGTTCAGATTTTACTCATAGATGTTTTATCAATAGTCATGTGTTTTCGATGAAATAAACAATAAAAAGCTCAGAGCTTTAGTAGTTCAGATTTTACTCATAGATGTCACGTAAATATGCGTGTGTTTTCGATGAGTTTCCATGTTTTCACTTTTTTGTACTTTTTTCCACTTTTGTTTGGATGTAGTTCATACTTTAAGCCTGAACTACATCCAAACAAAAGTGGAAAAAAGTACAAAAAAGTGAAAATATCGAAACTCATAGAAAACACACGCATATTTACGTGACATCTATGAGTAAAATCTGAACTACTAAAGCTCTGAGCTTTTTATTGTTTATTTCATCGAAAACACATGACTATTGATAAAACATCTACGAGTAAAATCTGAACTAATAAATCTAAGAGCTTTTGGTTGTGAAACTTATAGGAATTATGTGATTTGAACGTGATCTGGCGGGAAGTCCGTAACGATTTTGTTGATTGTATTGGTTGTAAGAACTTTGTGAAAATTGAAAGCTGGAACATGTTCAAGCTTTCAGCCACACACAAAATTTTAAATTGAGAGAAAATATACAGAGTTTACTATATGATGAAGTAGGACAAATGATTTTGTTTACTTTTTTGTACTTTTTTTCACTTTTGTTTCGATGTAGTTCAGGCTTAATGGTAAAAAATTTGAAATGTAAATAATCGCATGTCGCAATCAAAATGAACAAACCAAGGACAATTTAAAATGTTAATTTATAATTTATTTAATTTTTATTGCGTTTTTCTGTTCAATTTGATTGTTTTTTTCTCCAAGAATATATATAAATAAGGCAATCTTTTCTCAAAATTAAAGTCAAAACCAACGGGCAATCTGACAGTTAAAATATTACAACTGATTTCGAAATAAAATCATACAATGAAATCATTTTTGGTAATGAACTTATTTCTTCCAAAATTTAGATTGTGAGAACTTCATTAGAGTGAAAGTTTTAAATTCGAGGAATACTCGATTCGATCGAAACTCAGAATTTGCGTGAATACTCTTTTGGACTCACCTAACAAACACACCCGCATGTGTTTTTGCTTTTTTTTTTCTTTGGCAATAATTCGCGATTTTATTTTGACCATACAAGAGAAAAAAAGTAAGCAGAAAAAGTAAATATTCTGTAGAAATTGATAATCTTGAGAATTTGATTTTGAAATTGAATTTTTCATTGATGGCCATTTTGACAGCAATGCCAGCTGTTTACTTTTCAGGGGTAAAACCGACTGTTCAGAAAAGTGGTTGGGGACCAGTTGGGGACTGCTTTTTTGCACATTTTCTTACTTTACTTTACTTCACTGAGATAGGTGAGGAAAAAAACAGACCTAATGATTGACAAAATAATATGTTTTTATAACTTTACAAATTTATTGTTAATCATTGTTCCACTGTAAATGTGGCAGGCATCAATTTTGGTAATTACAAATTTTATTATAACAAAGAAACAAAATAATCCAATGTTTTAAGTTTTTTGAAAAAACAATAACGGGTACTATAAGAAAGAATGGGGCACTTTCGACAAAAACACATGGGGCAGTTTCGGCATAGCCGAATGTGGTGACATATGCTTAGAACATGACCACACAAGTCAATTATGTGCCAGAGAGTAACATTTGTTGTCTCTCTATATAAGCGCTTGTTCTGCATTTCTTCAGTCAGCCGATTCTGAGCTGTGGAACTGAACACATCTATTTGCTGCCGAACACCGGTCTACACACCGAACATAATGAAAATCAGATAAACAGCTCCAGAGACCCAATACCCGCGAGTCCTTTACCCCTCCCCAATTCCCACCCACTCTTCGGACTAATTGGTCACCGAATTTATACATAAGAAAAAAAAATCATGCAAATCGGATAAATATGGGTTCTCGAGTTATGGACGGACCAACAGTCAGACATTGCCTTTTATATAGTAGTATGGACAAGAATATAAACCATGATTTCAGCAGTACGTTATACTCTTACAGCCTTAATATATAAAAATGTTAATATGTATATAAAATGTTTTACTAATTGATTTTTATTACCATTTTTGGTCATCTAAATTCATGTCGAAAGACGATTGTACCCCACCATGGGTCAGAATCGTCTTTTTAGGGCAGTTTTAAATTTTATATTTTTAAAGTTATTTGGGTGTAGTTAACTCTTAAGAAATTATGGATTTTTGTAGTAAAATAATCATAACTTTCAATAAAAATAATTTATTCAACTATTTATTTTGGAAAAGAAATAATTGAAGTCTGCCGGAAAAAGTGTTGAATCTGCCCCACCCTACCCTAATATCCTATATCACTTAAGCTACTCGTATTGACCGAAATTCCATTAGATCTGTATTATTCCCTCTGGGTCTGGGTAAGGAACAAAAAAAAAAAACTGAAACTATCTTTACTTTCCATTTAAAACTTCCAATTAATAAATAAAATCTGAAAAGCTTTTCAGTTTCTATGTTCCAGTTAGTTGCCTTGAAAGATAAACCTTGGAGCCAATTTGCTTCGAACCAGCACTATGGTAACACAAATAGGAAATCCACTTGAACCAGATTCAAAGATAAAAGTTAAGAGAAGCACAGCAAAGGTGAATGGATAACATTCATTTTTTCGCTCATATCTCACAAAGCTGTATATGTATTGCTAAATGGTAGCTATCTACAAGGATTTCACATTTCATTTAAGTGGATCAATTAAATCTTCGGAAAAGGGATTAAATTTAGAAATCAACAGGATTAAAATTTGTTGAAATATTTTGGCTATTAGTTATACATTTTATTTGCTTATTCAGTGGCGTAACCGTGGGTGTCAGCCGCCCGGGGCGGGAGAAAATGTTGCCGATTTAGGTATTTCAATTTAAAAGACTATACCTAATATACAGTAATTCTAAAGAACTTTTCAGCAAGAACAGTAATCATTAATGTATAGGTATTGTTACAGGTTACAAAATGTCTATATCATCACACACTTCTGCTCAATAGACAAGAGAGCCAGATTGGCTAGCCTTAAAGTACTCACAACACATCACACAATTCACATTCCACATCCATACGAGATAAAACTTTCTGCAAATCTTTTCCATCACTTGATGGTGGTCTAGACTGGCTTATAGCTACGATCTTGCTTCTTGGTGTCATCATTTATGATTCTTCTGTCATTTTATACATTCATTTCAAGAAATGGGACTCCCCGATTTTGTCGCAGTATAAAAGTGCTAGTACACGGTATGTAGCACGCCACATATATATGTGGCTCTGACGTAATTTTGACGTCAGCGTGTGGAGCCAATAGATACATGCCGTGTACACTCTCTCTTTGTGCACTCTCTCGTGACGTCAGTGCCACATATATATGTGACGTGCTACATACCGTGTACTAGCACCTTAAGTAATGAAAAGTCCTCATGCTCATTTCAATCGTTCCTAATCGTGGTGCGACAAAAATATGAAAGGGTTCAAATATTTATGTACAAAATATTATTAGTAATTATTGTGAAATTTTGCCGCCCCCTAAGTGTGCTGCCAAAAGAAATACTCGACTTAGAATGTGTAAAATAGCCTTCGTCATATTTGAAAAAAAGCGTCTATATATTTGTTTGGACTAAAATCTACCAGCTAGGTACTTGGAAAATAAATTGGTTATTCAAGTGTTTCGAATTCTACTGAAGTTCTATGCTGACCCTATTTAACAGTGGTTTTACCGTACTTACTCAAAACTCTAGTTTTTATTCAAAATATTTAAGAAGAAATATTAAGAAGTGTAGCACCCAGCAAATTTCTTTTTCTCAAGGGTGGGTAAATGGCATTGGCATGTGCCTGCATACACAATGATTTAAGTGAATTTTTTAATGATGCTCTGGTGATTGGTTATGATTTATCAATCAATCATGCGCATCAAGCTTCGAACATCGATTTAGCATTTCTTACCATTTGATTGTATATTAAATTGTTCTTAAAATGCTAAACGAGAGTTTAAATCACGAGTTAAATTCCACTTTAGATTCAAATGAGCTCTGTAAAACCGAAGATTTGTTGAACGAAAGTTTAAACAAAAATTAAACTTTAAACTCTCACTTAGTCGATCAGAAAAAACACTAAATTTGAATTAATAACAATTAAAAATAAAATTCCCATCAAGATGAGTTTCTTTTATTCGGAATCCTACCATCAAGCTTTCCGGCCCTACCCCATCTCCACTACTGAGCTTGGAAGAAGTCTGAGAGGACATTTTTGCTATCGTCCTCGTGCCTCTAGCGAAGTAAAATGCTGGAGATCCTAATAAAAGTGTTGCTTTGTAAAACCCCGGAATCTGCGAGTATTACTTCAGCCATAGACAAAAAACCATTCATCACAAGCTCCGGTTCAGCACTTATTAGCTAGTTTTCAAAAGTATTTAATGTAGCCATATTTTTCACCGCTATCGCACTCCGCCCATTACAAACTTGTATGAGCTTAAAAAAAAAACACTGTAAGTAAAGTCACTTTAACTATTGCAACGAAAGTCAGGATATGTAAGCAGTGCACCTGGATGGCGTCTCCATGTTGCATCTACATAATTATACAATTTATAGGGCCATATAAAGATTTTACTAATTTTTCATCTCGGCTATTTTGTTGAATCCAAATTCACGTGAAGTCTGAGTTGATGCAGCCAGAAAATTTAATGATTACTTTACTGGATGTACAGGCACACATCTCAGCTGGATAATGTAGATTTCGTTTTATTTTATGTGTCAGGTGCATTAGTTACCTTCCAGCGATTTTCTGCATCTAAAGTGTGTGTAAACATAAAAAGACGGAGAGTGATGGTGTAACTTACAAAGAAAATTCTTTACCGTGTTTAGAATGAAAGTGTTTTAATTGATTATTCTAATTAATTTCCAGAGAAAAGAAAGAAGGGTATAAGGTGCTAGTCAACTCATTTTATACGACTTGTGCGGGTAAAGTATCTACCTTTGAACCTGATTTATAGGTGCTGTAGGCCACATTATATACAAATACATACATAGGTATTAGGGTGGGTCGAAAAATTAAATTTCGTCCGATCGTTTTGGAATAGCAACCAAAATGTGACCCCAAGCTTTAAAATGCGTGTACATATTTTTAAACATTTTTTTTCTTGTCGGTCTACCCGCGCATTTCATTTGAATATGAGGATATTTTGTGAAATCTGACACAAATAGGTTGATTTTATTAGAATCCGAGAATTGTTTGCCAAATAAATTAAAACGTACCTTGCGTTAAAAATGTAAGCATTCATAGTATTTATTTACTGTTAACGAACCTGCAAATCGAAATAAAGACAATAATCTTCGTATCTGAACATGAATTCGTACAGTAAACTAGGAACGTGCAGCCGAACTACTAGCATACCCATACGAACGTGTATTTGGATGTGGGTTTGTCATACGCGGCAGACTTAGGCAAAAAGTATAGAGCTATCGTCACGTTAGTGAACGACTTATGATTATCTGCATCAAGGCTAAAATCGCGAACATTAGCCCCATAGGTATGTGCTCGTATCGCCACTGAAAAAAAGGACCACGCTACCAAAGAAAGTGTCTATAAGAGCTCCTCGAAAAAAAATTCGAGCAATACCAGAAAATCGAGGTTAATATTACAACCTAGGAAGCTTGAACGCTAGTATATGTAGACAAGGAGAACATATTTGGTAGTACAGTTGGCACGTCTGGCAATAGACATCCATTTCCTACTCCATATTTCCATATTCATAGGTCATTCAGTGACAACGCTGACAACACAACAGTAGCAAACGCATCAAAACAAGACGCGTATAAAGCGGCGGTGTGAAAGAGGACTAGAGCTGCTCCCAACTCTATACGAGCAAAAGATACGGGATCAACATCGGATCCTCAAGAAGAAAAAGAAAGAGCACGAGAAGCCTACGGTTGAAGAAATTGTGAGATGCTATTTCAGAAACAATGTACGGAAGTCTTACCGAAAGATTAAAAGAATGTCCTAGGGCAAAAAATCCCTTACATAATCCTGTAGCGAAACCTTGTAATGGAATCACAGTCGGTGCTGAGAGTTGAGACTGTGGAAAACTATTTTCGCAGACTATAATGTCGACGAAGACCAGAATCCCGCTTTTAGGTAGAACGTACCATTCAATATAGGCAGCGTGGCGATCTGATCGGTCCCTATCAGTGTGGTTTTGGGCCAATAAAGTCTACCGTCGATCAAATGTTCACACTTAAAGAGATCCTGGAAAAAATCCAAGAAGACCAATTCGATACTCACCACTTTTTCATCAATATAGAGACGAGCTTTACAGAGCATGCCATGTATAGTTTTGGTATCTCTGCAAAACTCGATCGTTTGTATAGGGTGATGACGAAGAAAGCTCTCTGCTCAAGGTGGATTTAGACAAGCTGAAAGAATTGTCAGAGACTCACATCTCACAGGCCAACGCCCAAGACACGATCTTTCAAAAGTCTGTCGAATTACTTGCATACGCCGATTATATTTGACATAATTGGTAGAACACAGTGAGCTTTCACTAGTACGTTATCTAGTACAGAAACGGAGGTGGCTAAAATGGGTCTAGCGGTCAACGAGAGCAAAACCAAGTATATGCTGTTATCAACGGATCGGACAAACCTTACAATTGACAGCTATAACTTTGGGGTAGTGAGAGACTTTGTATATGTACTTCGAGTACGCAACTAAAAATAGACTGTGCTAACTGGAGAAGTTAAAGCCTTGGTACGCCTAGCAAGGAAGTTTTCAAAATAAAATGGCCTTTGTTGAAAAATATCGAAGTATTGGGGAAAACACAAATTTTCAAAATCAATGCGCGGGTAGAAGGAAGGTTCTTAAAAAATATTTGTTTTGCTTTTTAGAATCCCTTGGATATAGATCAAACTTTTATCACTATTCCAATCAAAAAAAAAAAAAATTAAAAAAAATTTTTCATACATCAATGACCCACCCTAATAGGTATTACTAGAAGAATCGAAAATCTATATGAAAAGCTTTTGCATGGGTAATATTACCAACATTTCCAAAAAATTACTGCTTTCGATTATCATACGAATTAAGGCTATTTCATGACAGAAAATATTTCAGTTCCCATAACCTTCAGAGTTGTTAACTTCAGATACATAAAACCTCAATATTCAATCGATATATATTATGCTGTCCTTTCAATACCAAAATTCCTAAATGGCCCCCAACCCATTATTTTCAATGGATATTTAGTTCCAGTATACAATATACAATTTAAGAGACTTTTCACCGCAAAAATTGTTCAGCTCCTTATGGCGTGAGAATGAGCATTCACATACAAGCAAACGTTTCATTTCCTATATACACTCATTCGAATTGAGTCCACCCGCTTTTATAATGTTTTCAAAACAACTATGATATTCTTATTCTGTTATAGTCGCATAAAACTACTCAGCACTGGTATTTCGAATGCAACAAACTACTGGACAAATATACTCCCGAGCCAAAATTGCAAGAGTACACCACTTCCGTTGTAGGTATAAGAAACCCAGACAATGGTCTTCTACTATATAAGCACCTGACTTATAACCAACAATATCGCAGACATGGTGTACAACGGTAGTTTCTACTTCCTTTGCCAGCCAAAATTCGGCAGCATTTCTTGTGAGTTACAATTATTGCACTGCGGTTTTTGCTAGTCACGCAAGCCGGTCGTTCTTTTACAGTGGGAGTTGGTGTACTATAGATACCTACGAGTGTGGTTACAATTGGATGGTAAGTCTATTAAATTATTTTAAGTGATGTCACGGTACCATGTGGAGTTTTTCTTTGTCAGCTTTGGTATGAGATGATATATTCTTATGGTAAGTTATCTATACGTGCTTAATTTCTATAGACTAGGTATGAAATGTCCCCCTTGCAATATTGTCTATATTGCAATGTATTTTGAAAGGTCCTTAAAATAAAATCCTCGATCATATAGAGCCAGCTTTTTTGGTTAGATAGAATTTACAAAGCGGTTAACCAAATGAGCAGTCATACTTATTTTGCTTTTTGAAATGTATAATGATGTCGATTCCCTTCGGTATCATCGGATTTTTTGGAATAAGAATGTCCTTGCCGTTAAACTTGGATGCTTGGATGAAATGTGCCTGCGATTTGATTTTGAATAATGAAATTCAAATTATCGACGCGCTTATTCTTCGCAGCCAATATGCGTTCACTGAGCCAATGTTGTTCAAATAATTGCGACCGATGTTCGGGAACACTTTGATGATGAGTTTCTTCCTTCGATGATGTGAATTCACAAAAATTTGGCGAAAGCGAATCATTGCCGGAAAATTAGAGCTCAATTGGTTCGGTTGTTTTCAAGATACAAAATTTTGAATGTTTTTTTTGTACAGGAGGTGCCAGGCCCCTTAGGTTAGGTTAGGTTTGTGGGCTGGCGAGGATTTCTCCGTGCCACACTCAGGTCAATGCTTACCCATTGTGATGCCCGTAGGGGAAAGAGGTTGTCCCTTAGCCATTATAACCCTGTATTCCATTTACTTACTGGTGCTGCACCATACAAACCATCTCGTTGATTTGACGAAGTTAATTCTCGTGTCTATTCATGTGCTAGAAAGCTCGTCTAGGTCGTAGAAGAAGTGACTCCCTAGGAATTTATACCTGGTGTGTTGGAGAGATCTGGGCAGTGACATAGGAAGTGGGTTGTATCGTCAAGAGCTTCTTCAGAACCGCAGTGTTCTTCTTCCGTTAGGCCCATTTTCTTCATATGGTACCGCAGAGTACTGTGAGCCGTTATGACACCTATGAGGGTGGACAGGGATTTCCTATCCTTCCGTGTTATATTCACGGTTTTGGTTTCGTTGAAGGACGGTCATAACATTCTTGTGGTATTACAAGTATTTAAGGTGGCCCATCTAGCGTTCGCCTCTCTTTTGGGTTTTCTCCCTACTTCGAGCTTGAGTGTGCAAGGCGAGATGTTCACAGAGGGATCAGCTTGTTCTGAAACAGCTGTCGAACCTTGTCTTGTTAATTCGTCTGCTTTCTGATTGCCTGGAATGCCTTCATTTCCCGGAACCCAGCAGAGCGATTCCTTGCGCTGTGTACCTTGAGTTCTTCGCGACAGCACTTCAATAGCTTCGATTTTATTTCTGGTGCAGTTATTGCTTTTATTGCTGACTGGCTGCGGATAAAGAAATTAATACCTCCAGGTGGTATTGCCCTTCCCACAGACTCACGGGCTGCTGTTGTCACGCCAGGACCTCTGCTTGGAAGACGCTGCTATGGTCGGGGAGGCGGATCGATTTTGATATACACAGCGATTCAGAGAAAACACCTGACCCTAACCCAGTGTCCATTTTAGAACCATTTGTAAATACGGCTGTGGTTTGTGATTCTTCTATTCTTCTCTGCTGAAATAGGCGCTAGAGAAGGGTCTTCTAGTCCGTGACAGAAACATGGCCAAAATATTTCTGTAGGATCATCGAGTGACCCGTTTCGTTCAACTTCCAGTTTACTTATTGGCTAATTCTCATTGCAGTAATTGCGTCCGATAGTTGTATATGAATGTCTAGCGCAAGCAGATTGAATATAGCCTCAAGTCCTGTGGTTGGAGTTGTCCTCATCGTACTAGTGGTGCTGATGCACGCTATTCCTCGAGCTTTCGTTAACGCTTTTAGGTAAGTGGCTTTATTGGTTGCCGGCCACTCGACGAGACTGCCATAGGTCAGTATAAGTATATCAAGAGCTTAATTTTCGGAGATGGTCCCCAGGTTTTCCCGAAGATTCTACTGCAGGAATAAAAGGCTATTGCGGCTTTTTTGATTCTTTCATTGGTGTTCAAATTCCAGTTTAGTTTTTTGTCTAGTAAAGGTCCCAGGTACTTTGCGCTATCAGAGATTGTCAGGGGTGTGCCGCCAACAGAAGGTGTATTTTCTGGTATTTTCCTTTTATTTGTGCAAAGTACCAGTTTAGTTTTCTGCCACGCCCTTTGTCCAACCAGTCTTCACAGGAACATTGCCGGGCCTATACCTAAGGATTGTCTGTACTGTAAATTTGAGCGCAACCGGTTCAGTGGTTTTCGAGATATCCAATTTGGATTGTATTTTTTGTATGGGAGGTGCGACGCCCCTTTTCCGCTTACCCGGGGAAGTTTTTAAATTTTTATTCCGTATAAACCTTATTCGGAATATTACGAACATTTAAAAAAAATTTTGCCAAATCCCGCCGTTCTCAAGTGATGCGATATGACCAACGAACATCATTTAATTTTTATTTAAATAAACTAGTAGTCGAAATTGACCCGCGGATCCGCCCGCTAATGTTAATGATACATTCCTGTAGTAGTATTGCGTATATGGGAAAAGGGGAAATGGTAAGAATTTAAAAAAAAACAACGGTATTGAATGGAATTTCCGCAGTCTCTTTCCATCTTCTCCTGGTTGGTTTGGAGACGTTTTGGACTAAGTCCTTACGGTGTACTGTTTTCAACCTCCGGTAAGAAGTATACCTACTTTACATGTAACTTAAAAAATCAGGAAAATCGGATAAATGGTTCTTGAATTATGAAGAAACAAAGAAATAGACAGATGTTGCATTAAATATAGAATGGACTATGCTTGCGCCTCCGCTCGCGTGTGATAATAAAATCAAGTAACCTGTACTGATCCAGTGAGTGTCACTATTGCAATGCTGAAATAATTTTTAAAATCGGTCTAATAGTTCCATAGATAAAGCAAACCTCCCCATCCTATACCTATACTTCACCCCTTTCTATCTCCGCTCTAAAATTTAAATGGCCAACAAATCTAGAAATCAAAGAAAAAGTCATGAAAATCGGATAAATAGTTCCAGGAACCCACAACGAGCAACATTTTTTGCGGAAATAAAATAAACAATTTTGGAAAATATCAAGGATTACCCACTCATATCGTGATCGTGATGTACAGAGCAATGTTTAATTTCAGTTTTCCTCACAAACTCCATTAAATTTGGAACACTCACTACTTGTCTCGGACTCGTCATAATATACGTATATACAAGGTGGCGCAAAAATAACCTTCCGATGTTCTTTGGCTGTAATTTAAAAAAAAAAATGAAAAACTTTGATTCTTCTTGTGGATTATTTTTATTTGGTCTTTTAATTTTTTTTACATCAAGTCGAGAATATGATGTCATGTAAATGGCCGCCGCCACAGTTGATTGTCATTTGAGCCCTTTTTATGGCATTTTCCATCACTTTGGCCAAAACTTCCGGCGATAGGTCCTCACATTCTTGACGGATATTGTCTTTAAGAGCTGCAAGAGTCTGAGGCTTGTTGACATAAACCCGCAACTTCAAAAAGCCCCACAAAAAGAAGTCTGGAGCGGTCAAATCAGGCGATCTTGCTGGCCAGTGCAAATCGCCAAAACGGGAGATTAGGCGCCCGGGAAATGCATCCTTCAGCATATCAGTTGTGGCACGTGCAGTGTGTGCCGTTGCACCGTTCTGTTGGAACCACATGTTTTCCAATCCCAATTCATCAAGTTGCGGCAAAAAGAACTCGTTGATCATTGCTCTGTAGCGCTCACCATTCACAGTAACCGTTTGACGGCGCTTCCAGACATCTTAGGCTACAGCAGCAATATTCTCTGCAGAACGGCTACTCCGGGGTCTGCCACGCCTGGCAGCATCTCGTGTTGTGCCAGTCCTAAACGTCGCAGTGTTTCACCAGTAGGCGTTGGACGGCTAGGAAATCTGCGACGAAATTCACGTTGTGCCAAAGTCACCGACCGATTATTGCTCAAATAAATAGTCACCAATATTCCGCGTTCTGGAGCAGTGTAGCGTAACATTGTTTATTAACGTGTATTTCGCATGTGTTTACTACACAAATGTCAAAACAGAACTGACATTAGGGGCCAATCGCAAAATGTATAGCATTTTCTGATAGGAGGATTACTTTTGCGCCACCTTGTATATATAGTAGGTACCTACTCTTCTTCAAGTTTTTGTTTATGTCTAAAATACAACCAAGTTCGACATAAATAGTTGTACATATCTCTCAATTGAAAAACACATACAAATATAATAACATTCTAATGTTTCTAATATACCGCTGCAAATTTGCTGCAGAATAGTATACTCCTAGATATTAATAGCGATGATTAAAGTGTCTAATTTGTCGTTGTCAGTATCGTGATGTCTTTTCTATAAAATGTTGGGGGAACGTTTTGACCACATATTTCCTTGTGCCAGATAATCGCCAGACATGCTCGAGCACCCTTAGCATGGATTAAGTGTTCATGAAAGAAAAGCAGCAGACAACATGCGATAGTAATCAGTAAAATCCTTAGAAGTTGAAAGCAAGAAGTGGCAGTGCACCTCCTTGACCCTCACCAAAAGCAACAACAACACGTAGAAGAAGGTGGCAGAAAGTGTATACGAAGTACGAGCTTAAACTGCACTATAACCGTGTGCTAAACTTCGAAGAATAAACAAAATGCACTCGAAGAAGAAAAAGTTTTTTTTTGTCCTGCGTCGCATCGGTCGTTGTCGCTTTTATAGTTGGAAAATATCCTTAGAAAAATTCTTACCTATTTCTTTTTGTGTTAGTTGTTGCAAATTGTTCTGCCTTTGAAATAAATCCGTAAAAGGACAACGACTAAAAATGGCAAACATCACGGTCATGCGACGTGTTGCAAAACATTTTTAAGGATTCGTTTTGCTATCCGTAGCCGTGGAAGGATAAAAATGAAACTGATAGCAAAGTATTTATATTCTTGCATTTTGAGAAGAGAAGAAAAAAAATAGTTAAAAGTTATAAGGTCCTCTAATTAGAGCTTAGGATGGTGTGTAGCGGTGGCGCAAAAATTAATGAACCTCAGTGGGAATTAAAAGTAGCACGATTAGGACAATTTATTAAAGATGCGGTTCATATACCTACATAGGTGGTAGCATGTGATATTTTGTTGTCAACGGATTCGCTATACTGTGTTTGTGTGCAATGCTTTCGGAAAGTTACATTCGGCTAAGAAGATATCAGTTTTTACAACTTTAAGTGTGCGATATGAGAAACTACGCGAAAAGCGAATATGGTGTACCTACACAGTAAAAAATTATGTGTGATGTGGTTTTAATATAAAATTATTATTATTCGCTTAAAAGCAGAAAAAGAAGAAAAGTTACCGATACATATTTAAAAACAAAAGAATCAAGAGCGTTTCATAATTGTTAGGTTTCCCCAACTAGCTATACCCAACTTTGACCGTGCCCCAGGGATTGTATTGCTTAAATATATTCTTGCCTATCAGGATTGCACATCAAGGTGCAGCATTTTATAGCTTTAGAATTTCAGGAAAAAAAATCCAAAATCGCCAAAAAAATGACATCAAAACGCCCCAAAAACACCCCATAAACGCCCTGAACAACGCCAAAAAAACGGGCAAATAACTCGCTAGAAACACCCTCAAGGCGCTGCAAAAATGCCCTAAAAAAGTAGCCAAAACACGCGAAATGCACGCCAAAAAATACCCAAAAAAAACCAACACACACTAAAGTCCCAAAAAAAAAAAAAAAAAATGCCCCAAACGTCGCGTGTCTAAATTTCAATAACTAAAGTGAAAAGCTTTTGCAATATGCAAGCAAATGATTTACTTTATAAAATGGAACTTAATTCTTTTTTAGGTCGCTTACAGTCCGGGGTGGACCACCATACAGCAGGACCGGGATGATTAGGGTCTTATATTATATCTCCTTGGTTCTATGAGAGAGGGCTTTACTTCTTAGATGCCTTCTTAGCCCGAAGAAACAGCGATTGGCAAGAGTGATTCTTCGTTTGATCTCTGCGCTGATGTCATTTTGCGAGGTGATAGTGGAGCCTAGGTAGACAAAGCTGTATCTGTCCATCGTGGCGTGACGTTTTGTCCGAGTCGTCGATGCTGTGACACCTTTCTCGTTGGCAGCATATACTTGGTTTTGTCCTCATTTACAGCCAGACCCATCTTCGCCGCCTCCGTTTCAATACTTGCAAATGCATCACTGACAGCTCGCTGCGATCTTCCGATGATGTCAATATCGTCAGCATATGCAAGCAGTTGAACAGACTTCAGAAAAATTGTACCTCTTGTGTTAGCTTGTGAGTTTCGTACAATTGCTTCAAGGATGATGTTAAAAAAGTTACACGATAGCACATCGCCTTGTCTCAAACATTTTTCGAGATCAAAGGGGTCGGTGATGTTTTTGCCGATCTTGACGGAGCAGAGCGATTTCTCCATCGTCATCCTACACAGACGAACGAGTTTGGCAGGAATGCTGAAACGTGACATGACTTTATATAGCTCGTCCCCATCTACGCTATCATAGGCGACTTTAAAGTCGATTAAAAGGTGGTGTGTATCGACCTGAAATTCCTGGGTTTTTTTTAAGATCTGTCGGAGTGTTAAAATTTGGTCGATGGTAGACTTTCCTGGTCTAACTTGATTCACAATTTGAAATTCATACCATGTTCCCACCATGGCAACGTGATTAAGCGAAATGATTTATAAATCATGAAAGGAGTTTATTTTGACATTACTGTTAATTACTGAAACTTTTCTTTCCAAAGTTCCAAGATGGAGAACTCGTTTAAATGGGTTTAGTGGTGAATGAGGGTAAAACTAAATACATACTGTCAAGGGACACACAACATCGACGAATTGGACAGAACGTCACGATGGACAACTACAACTTAGTGGTTAGGGACGGTGCAGGGAAATAAGTCCCCGGGAACTAATGCCCCTATTATGTAAGACAACTCAACTTAGTTGAGTTGAGTTGTCTTCAATTCAACTCAAGTTTCACGCAACCCAAGCTAACTAACAATTTATAGACAACCACTGCCATCTTTGTTGTGTTTTGACAGACAACTTTTCTATCAAGGTTGTGTATGACAATACGGACAATACCGAATTTTGAATTACATAAAACCAAGAGACAACTCAACTTTAGTTGTAGTTGTCTTACATAATAGGGGCATAAGTCCACTGAGGGAACTAGTTCTCACCTAGTGGGAAATAAAACCACTTTCGTGAAGTGGACTTAGTTAGGTGGGAAATAAATTCCGAAAACTCTGAGTGGTTTTATTTCCCTTTCAATATACCCAATTTCGCACATATACTGCAAGTCTGACAGTAAACCCAAGCAGGGGGGTTGCAGGGGGGGCAGCCATACGTATTTAACTGTTGAATGTGTACTAAGTTCCCAGAAGAAAGTGGGCTTAGTTCCCTCCTCACCTCACATACGAACTAAGTCCACTTCACGAAAGTGGTTTTATTTCCCACTAGGTGGGAACTGAGTCCCTCAGTGGACTTATTTCCCTGCACCGTTAGGGACTTTGTTTACCTTGGCTCCACTATATAAACTCTGACCTTTGCTCTGACAATGAAACCACAGCATAAATCAAACAAAGATTCAAATCAGTTGTTTCTTTGGCCTAAGAACAACTAGCAACTGTAGGCCTTGTCAAGAAACACTAAGGAGACTCTATAGAAGACCCTCAAATGTATACCAACGCTCCGCCCGAAGGGTCTTCGATTCCAACCCGGATGGACAACGCAATAGAGGACGACCACGCCTTAGATGGCGCTCATAAGTGGAAGGGGACATCAACCAACTTAAAGTGCGCAAATGGAGGCGGTTAGCCAAAGTTCGTGATTATTGGAGAGGCAACAACATTAGAAGAATATAGCTTTTCACACAGACTTCCTTCAAAAGTGGTTTGAAGAGTTTATACTTTGTAGGCGAGAAGCTTGACGCATCAAAAAATCGCACTTCACGGATATAAATGTTAATTGAGTTAGCTTTGACAAAGCCATGGGCAGTAAGGTAATCCAAGGAATAATTTCACGAAGTAACTGCCACTAACCACTTACCACACAAAAAATATAATAACTCTATTTCTGGAAAGAGGAGGCGACACGGCCGGTAAACCTGTAAATATGATGAACTAGTCTCTAGTCCCTAGATATTTAAGAACTACTCTGAGATACTATGCAACCGACTATTACCAACTCGGAAGTGAGAGTGAAAGCGGATAGTGAAAACACTTGTGTTCTCCTATAATCGCAACAGCTATAGCTATTGTAAACCGCCGAAAAGCCATAATAGGTATTCATACAAACCTTATCTACATACACTAAATGTTTTGAGTTGTTACATCACTAACAATAGACTATACCTACATTAACATTTTGTTGATATTGAAGAGAAACCAAATATCCTTGAGCAAAGTTCTAATGCATACAAATGAAGCATGGTCACATTGTTTACCACCACATTACTGCCAAATTGTTTGCCTCCTCTTCCACATAATGACCTGCTTTTCATATCACATCAAGTTGAACTTTATCCAGAGGAAGGATGAGGATGGGTTTTCTTAAGTGCAATAGAATGCAAATGGTGTTTAGAATTTGAAGCCAAAAAATAGACTCCTGACCTCATTTAATTGGCATTACGGAAGAGATACGAGTGTTGTACCTTGTACGAGTCAGTGTAATCATCTGGCCTAGTCTCAACTGGTTATTATGCTGCCATATTTTAGGCCACCTTTCTCCATTTTCCTTCCAACATCCTGATTCTTTTTATGATGAATGCCCTCCTTTTATATCCGAATGCCTTCAATGAATTTTGATTTTCGTAGATGAATGTTTGCTTACGGAGTTAGATGAATCATGAATAACATTATATCCTTGAACGAGTCTGAAACACATTTGAGTTAAATATATTAACCTTACCAATGCAAATTGGTTTCATCTGCAATTCGTCAAAACGTTATATTTCAGTCCGCACCAACGCAATGATAAAGTTTCGCTGACTTAACAACAGCCAGGGGCAGCAAAAGGGAAATGACTTTTGCCGTGTCGCCATGGTCGTTGAAGGACACAATTTTTGCAAATTGCTGGAAAAATCAGCACAGGTTTCCATGCCACCTAAACAGTGACACCATAAGGTTTCTATTTAAGTTTTCACACCCTGCAACCACATCATGAACAGGATCCTTGATTGTTCCCACAATGCAGATTGAAAAGTTTTCCCATTTTCCTAGCCCACTTTACAAAACCACTACAGGCCAATGCACATCCTGTCAATGTTGCTCGCTTTCGTAATTCTAGTGCACTGGGGGAAAGTTCATTTAACTCCTTCAACATACTTGTAGTATAAAGGTACCACAACATTGTGTGCAAAACTTTTCCGATGGGACAAATGATATAAAAATCTACGGTTTTGTAGAGAAAAAAAAACGACCTGAACGAACATACTTATGTGTTCATTAGCGAACAGGGTAACTTTGTTGAAACGAGATGATAGAATTATTATTTTTTTTACTTTAGTATAGAATTCGTTCGTAAAATTTAAGGCTTTAATGAATTGCTTCCAATTTACGTAGGTACCTAGTATATGAACTAACTCTAAGCCTAAGGGATGCAAGACATGCCACAAAGGAAACTTAGCTGAAAATAATTTTCAACTATTATGTCCTAAACTGATAAATGGCCGCTTACTAAAAATTGTCAACGTGCGTTGGCAAAAGGTTTAATACAGTGACCCCATGCCCAGGAGCATATGAACCTTCAAATACTCCACAGTTAATATCTATCTATTCTATACATATAATAAAACTGTAGGAATTTTCATTGGCTGTTAAAAACTCGAAAACTACTGGACAGATTTCGATGAAACTTTTTTTAAAATGTTCCTTAATACTGTGAGACTGCTATAGGTTATGTCGTTTATAGCTAAGTCCTTAGGAACAGTTTTTAGCCAAAATGTATTTTTCGAAGTGAAAATATATACATACGTACACATATACCTTGCTACTATACGCTTTGACGAATGTGCCCCAGTTTACCAGTAAGATAGCGCCAACATTTTTTTTTTCAAATTTGTGTTTAAGGCACTAACATCAATCGGACTGTGAAAAAACCGTTATTTTTATTTTCTGGGCAGTAAATTAAATTTTTTCCAAAAAACAAATTTGTTCATGTTTATTTTCATCTCAGCTTCAACATAAACGGCTACAAACAGATCGAGTGCGCGTTGAAGTTCAGTCTGAGAGGACCCAAGGATGACCAAGTCATCAGCGAAGAGCAGGAGACTTATCCTGCGCTGTACCATCCAGTCTATATAAGTAATGAAAAGGAGAGGAGACATGACGCACCCCTGACGAAGTCTAACGCCTACGGTGAAAGGTACTGATTTAACGCCGTTTACACGAACACAGCTTTTACAGTTTGTTTATACAGAGATTGAATGACTCTCAAGAGAGAACCGTCAATTCCATACTCCTGTAATATACTCCGTATGCTTTCTCCAAATCTACGAAGCATGCGTAAACAGCATAAACGTGAACAAATCTGAAGTAATGCTCGTCTCCAGGGACCTATAACACAGAACAACAAGTCAACAAGTCAACAGGCACTTGTAGAATAATGTTTGTTTGACAAGTGTAGATTAAAGACGTAGGACAACGAAACCGGAACAATTGTTAAAACCCGAAAATTTCCCTCCATTTTTTTCAATTAGTTCAAGAAGTCAGTCAGTATTGCTGTCCCCCATCGACACTCGAAGCTACGCCGAAGTTGGTTAGTTGAAGTCAGAAAAAGTATCACTCCGCATCCGCAATGTTTATGATTATGACAAGTGTTTATGACTTTTTACAAGTGGACTTAAAATATATAAATAATTTCTTAACACGTATAGAGAGTAAAGTAAAATCAATGTTGACTATATGAATCATGTTAGTTTTCTTTTACTCATTGTTTAAAGAAATAAATAAAAATAATAATATGAAAAAAACTGATTACAGAATAATAAATTAGTCTTTATATTTAGCTTCGAAAGCTGTTAGACTCTTACATTATTTGCATTGATTTAATTCTAACTTTCTACAGTTTGTATTGATTGTATGCAAGGTTGAGAATGGATAACATTTCGAAATAAGCCTTACAACAAGCCTTAAGCTTAAAAAATTGGGCCTTATACGAGCTAAATTATTAGTTGGGATAATTTTACTATCACCGTAAACGTCACCTATAACATGGTACTAAGATCCTGTCCCAAACCATTGTGAGACTATCAATATTTTCTTCCTAACTTTTGCTTTTTTAATTCTTACAAGTCGGTTATAATTAATCAACTTTTTAACAAATCCATTTTCTTTTCTTTAAGCACTTGTTGTTTCCAGTTACAGAAATGGTAGAATTATCAAATTTCCCACTTGTTGGAATGTTCTAAAACAATTGTTGAAGTGCCCGCAGACGTGTTACACAAATTTTCAACAGTTGTTGAATTTCACTTGTTTAACAAGCACTTGTTGTTTTGTGTTATAGGTCCCAGAACACCTATCCAATGCACTTTGCATGTTAGAGGAGTCCCATTGAAACAGGTGGAGAAGTTTAAGTATCTCGGGGTCTTATTCACGAGTGATGGAAGGAGCAATGCTGAGTTTCCATGTATAGGATTGATCAGGCTGGGTCAATTTTGAGACTTCTTGGTCAATCTGTTATTAGGAGGACTGAAATTGGTGTCAAAGCTATGTTGTGAGACTTTTGTGTTTGTGAGTCTTTGTTCCAACTCTTTCCTATCCTCATGAGATCTGGGTTATGAACGAAAGAATAAGATCGCGGATATAAGCTGTCGAAATGAGATTCCTCCGTTGTATTGCTGGTGTGATCCGTAGATATCGCATTAAAAACACGAGAATACGTAAGGAACTCAATGTCGAGCAGCTACATCTCCGGACGGAGCCGTCCATGCTTCGGCGGTTTGGTCATTCAACGCATGTCCCCATTCCCCAACCAGGATCCCACGACGTGCTATGGAATCCGTACCATCAGGCAGGCGTCCTCTAGGTAGAGCCAGGTTGAGATTGTTAGATAATCTCTTCTCTACCCGTATGGGGATTGCCCCTGATGATTTAGAGTCGATGGCGGAAAATCGAGAGCTATGGAAGGCCGACTTGAGCAACCTATACACCCCGACCCACTTAATGGATAAGCGGACTATTGAAAATAAATGCATGAATGAGAGGTTTTAAAAAACATTTAAATGCATTAAGATTTGTTTCAGATAGGCGGATTATTGAAAATGAATGAATGAATAAAATCCATGTTTTAGTTTTTTCCGGACTTGCGATATTCCAAATCAATGTACGCAACTACAAATAATGACTACGTGGTATATAGAACAACAATGTGCATGCATAAGTAATGAGTGTGTGACCAAATGCAACCTGACCGCATTTTGCAGAGTATTATTTGCTTATTTGCTTCAACACCACCAAATCAAGTAGATGTTTTGCACTTTGAAATTGTTAATAAAAATTTTCCAAATACATGCATTAATTTCAACACAACTTTCATCTTCCTGCGCTTACATTGTAAATTCGAAGTCTTGTCGATTTAATTGAGTTTGACAGCAGATTTACACGTATGGTCTGGTCAGGTCAGTCGAATGTTAGCTCTTGTGTCTTGCCTAACTGCAAATAGGCCATACCAAAATATAGTTAAATTTATGTACTAAAAACACATTTTTGTTGATTTTCGTTGTCCTTTCCAAGTCGTGTATACATCCTAGAGTATGGCAAGTGCTGCGGGCTGTTTTAATAGCATTCGACGAGTGAATTTTCAAAGTCAAAATGCACTGTTGTTCTTTTCTCTGTATTCTGAAGCATTTCACCGAAATGTGAATAAAAAAATCACGCATCCCGAAAATGCATCAACATTATACCATTTGATGTACCATTTTCTCCCTTCAACCCCTTTTATAATCAAGCAAACCACAATCAATGTGTTGTAAATTAATTATATTTTCGAGGCATAAACGAGCCATACAACATAAATATTGTTGGATTCCCTACAGCCTATACACGACTAGGTTGAAAGACGACATTCATTTATGGCCTCATGCAGATGTTTGAGATTTAAATTATGTGTAACGTTCTTGGTATCCCAATCGATGGTGTTTCAGATGGAAAATGGATATTCTCAAATCAATATTTATTATATTGAGTTCCTGAATGCGTTTCAATTAAATCATCCATTTGCACATGATATCATCTATGGAAATGAGTTTATTGGATTTATATTATTTATGACTAGTGCTAAGTACAACAATGCATCTACAAAACCCTATTACAAAAATGGAACTGAGGTCTGTGTCTCTCTTTACATACATAATTACATTAAGCAATACAACACCTCCTTAAAGTAAGCTATTCAGGGCGTACTTCCGTATGCCTTGTTAGATTTAATGAGAACTAAGAAAATCATAAAGGGTCCCGTGTGTTTTATGCCCACGAAGAAGAAAAACTCAAAATCACGTTTCATGTTAGAAACAACAAAACCATCCGAGTGACATTAAAACAAACGCATCCCTTGGGTGGTATAGTCTTGAAAAGTTCTTAAATGCATACAACCTACCTTGAATTTAGATTGAGCAAGAAGTTGATGGCTATATAGGTACAAAGTACATGTAGCGTAATGACTATCACGTGCGCGGTGGCCATAACGTAGCCCACTGACAGCATATCATTTAATCCGTTTTTATCGCTTTAATGTTCATCGCGTGTGGTAGGTATTATATGGCGATTATACAAAAGGGATGACACCCGGCAAAGTGGTAAATAGTGCGTCAGGAGATCAATAATCTTATGAGGTAATAAATAGGTACACAAGTGCTCGTAAATGGGACACTTGTGTGTGTGGGGAAGAGCTGGAGGGTTTCGACCTTTGTGTTTTAGCAAAATCGAATAACCAAATAACTGATACTAGTTTCTAATGGTAATCACTAGATATTATGTCCCATAAATGCGTCTTGTTGTATTACTAACATGGTATAGCGTGCATACCTAGGAAGACATATCGCGAGGCTAGGAATCTCTGCAAATGACTTTTGTTATACAAACTTTCAACTTTCTATGTATCCGCCCGGGGCTATCTTCGATAAGATAGCTAACTTTAGGGCAGTATACTTCTTCGAGGAATTTATAGATATTGAAGAAATTGTTATTAGCAATATATCTACAGTTAGACACTCGATATAGTGAATACAAAAAATGTTGCACAGACACTGTAAATAGTGAAAAATGAATATCTCGATATAGTGAACACACATTTTTTCAATGCATGATTGGTTTTTAAGACACTTTACCTGTTGAATTGTGCATGTAACTATACAGGGAGCATCGTAAAAACGTAAAAATCAATCTGGAAATTTAGAAAAATTTCGATTTAGTGAAAAGGTCTGGTTTTAATAAGTTCACTATAATATGTACACAGTGCGGTTCACTTGTTTAGACGCACAAGAGTTACGTTTTATTTCTTACTTTTTTTCGTATTACGTTGAACAAATAAAATAAAAACTTATTTGGCAGAAAGGTACATTCATACACTAAAAAACAAACATAATTTCAAAATTGATGATGGACCCATAACGGTAGATAGTTTTACTCATTTTTTCCTACCATGCAAAAACGTATGCATATTTTTGGGTCACTTGAATAAACGCTCCGGTTAAATTGGTTAGTTAAGAACAAGTGTTCGGACAAAGAGCAGTGAAACGTTAATTTGAAAGTAAGACAACTATTATTTTATATTAATTTTATTAAATAGGAAGAAAAAATGTTTTGAATTTGGCTAAAAGGCAAAAGTTAAAGCTTACCTCTCGTAAAGCTTTTCAAATCGTGAAATGGCTCATAAAATTGCTCGAAGTGAACACTTGATATGAAAATTTGTAAAACAAAAGGATATCTTATGGAAACAACTACAAAGAAACGATCGTAAAAGTTTTAACACCACAAAACAAGCGGAAAACTCAAGGACTAGTGTCTTATGGCACTCAATTTACAAACAAAATTATGGAATTTGCTGTGTTTATTTGTAGGAAATTCACTAGAATTGTGTTATTGTCTATGCTGTATAGTCTATACGCAAAGTTAACAAAACTACAAAAAACCCACCGCCTAATCAAGCATGCAGGCAACCCAGGTGCAGGAAAATAAGTCCCCGGGAACTAAGTCCACTGAGGGACCTAGTTCCCATATAGTGGGAAATAAAACCACTTTCGTGAAGTGGACTTAGTTCCCATGTAAGGTGGGAAATAAATTCCGAAAACTCTGAGTGGTTTTATTTCCCTATCAATACACAAAATATCGCACATACTGGAGATCTGACAGTAAACCCAAGCAGGGGGGTTGCAGGGGGGCAGCATGCCCCCCATACTTATTAAACTGTTGAATGTGTACTAAGTTCCCATAAGAAAGTGGACTTAGTTCCCACCTTACATGGGAACTAAGACCACTTCACGAAAGTGGTCTTTTCGAACCAAAAGGAGTTTAACTTGGATGATCCGGCAACTAGAGCTACCTATTACTTTCATGATCTTCGAAAAAAAAAAGTTTTGAACCGTTATCATTCGAAATTAGGGGGAGTTACTGTATAGGGTGCAATTTCATTCTTCGGCGCTTTTAAATTGGAAATTAATAAAATTACTAACATTTCTTGCAAAACTTATTTGGAAGCAGCTTTTTCCGGGCACGAGTACGATAACTACGGCGCCAAAAATTGATAACGGTATTTTGTAGAGGGGTTAAATACAAGCATTTTTTACTACGGGAGGGGGGGTCTATCTGGCTTCGTTTAGGCGGGAGGGGCAATTTAAAAAAAAATAATACTTAAAATGAAAAAAAATAAATTGAGAAACAATGGCAACACTTACAATAAAGGACTTTATGGATTTTATAAGCCAGGAATCTGTTCTTTGATATAATTTTTAAATCAAGGTATAGCTGTTAATAGTTTTTGAAAAAAATACTTTCAAACTTGAAATTTAAGGAAAAAAATTAAAAAAAAAAAGTTTTATGCTGATTTTTTTCAATATTGAGTAAATAGATACTTAATTTGTTTATAATTTTTACTGCCTAAGTCAATTCTTAATCGAACACTCAAAACCAGATTGATTTATGTCTTATAATTTTTGAGAAAATTGAAAATTACTTTTATATGTTGCTCCGCTTAGAGTATAAATTGCTACCCTTGCGCCTTGAAATGCGTATGGGGGAGCATGCTGCCCCCCTGCAACCCCCCTGCTTGGGGTCACTGTTGGATTTTGGGATGGGTGCAAGGCTGAGTATATGCAAACTTTCTTTTAATTATATTAGTTTACCCAATATCAACAACATTCTTCAGATACAATCTCTGGCCAGAAATTTCACATTGGTAGACAAAATTTTGCTGATTTGCATTATAGACAATTTAGAACAAATTCCTGGCTTTGAAAAATACTATAGTTCTTTGTGGTAAGTGTTGCCATTGTTTTTTAATATTTTATTTTAATTTTATTTATAATTTTTTTTTTAATTACCCCTCCCGCCTAACCGGAGCGAGATAGACCCCCCTCCAATAGTAAAAAATGTTTGTATTTAACTCCTCTACATAAATCCGTCATTAGTTTTCATCGCCAAAATTATTTTACTCACCCCAATTTTTGTCCTAAAATTTCAAGTTTGAAATTGTTTTTTTCAAAAACTATTTAAGGGAATAACTTGTTTTAAAAATAATATAAAAGAACAGATTCTGGGCTTTATAAAATGTTATAGTTTTTTATTATAAGTGTTGCCATTGTTTTTTAATGTATTTTTTTCCATTTAAAGTATTATTTTCTTTAAATTACCCCTCCCGCCTAAACGGAGTAAGATAGACCCCCCCCCTCCCATAGTAAAAAGTGCTTGTATTTAACCCCTCTACAAAATACCGTTATCAATTTTTGGCGCCGTAGTTATCGTACTCTCCCCTTTTTCCGCAATAAAGGAGCTTTGTGGTCCTATTCCATGGATATTCCAAAAGGATAACGTCGTTATACACAATTCACGCCTTGTTAAAGAATGGATTGCCAGTGAAAATATTAAAATATTGTACTGTCTGCCACATTCGCCTGATTTTAATAATGTTGCCCCGTGAAATTTATTGAGGCAACAATCAGTATCAACACAATCAATAGCTGATTGCGGCGATTAAAGCTCCTTGAGGGAATATATCCTTGAATTCCCTTAAAAGTTCATATGGCTCTTTGAAGAATAGAATTTTTGAGATTATATCCAATGGTACTGCGACTGCCTCATACATTATTAAAATAATAGAAAATTGATTAAAATAAATAAAAAAAATAAAAATTACGCACACAAATTTGGCGTTTTGTCGTTTTTCGACTTTTTTTACAGGTGCGTCTAGTTTTTTTGCGTCACACGTTTTTGCATGGTATAGGAAAAAATTAGTAAACCTACCGTTATGGGTCAATCATACATTTTTAAATGATGTTTGTTTTTTAATGTATGAATGTACCTTTCTGCCAAATAAGTTATTTTTTCTCTTTGTTCAACGTAATACGAAAAAAAAGGAAGAAATAAAACGTAACTCTTGTCCGTCTAAACAAGTGAACCGCACTGTATATCGCACAACTATTTACACTTAAACTTCCATAACGCGAACTTTTTTAAATCGAATTTCTCTATTACTCGAAGTTTTATTGAGAACTCTGCGTTTTCAACTATTTCAACTTTTGGCCTCGTTTCATTCATTTTGAGAGTTCGACTTATGAAAGTTCCACTGATACGGAAATTCATCAAACATTAAAAATTAAGGTCCAAGTGAAATACTCCAAAACCAGATGTATCGGACAATTGCCACCTAACCTATAATTTTAGTTATTCATATGGTAATACATATAATAAACATCGAAATGTATTTCAATGAAAACAGAACTACTAGCTATTATATTAGGCACGTGCTCAGGCACGACCCTGAAGGTTGGTAAATAATTCAATTGACGGTGACATATCTCTGTGAACATTTTATCCAATCTACCTATCATTGAGGCACGCTTATGACCCCGAATATAATTTGAAAAGTTATTTCAAGTGACATATTTAACTAAAATTACTAATCTACTTGCTATGATCTATGAGCACACATCTCAGCGAATAGTCACGAACTCATTGAAGCCAAACTGATTTTATAATTAGGTCTTTAAATAGGTATTTGAAAAAAAAAAAAAATTGTGCTCTGACAGAACAGATGTAACAAAACAACCCCACATGACATTACTCAAATATACCACAACAGCAGATAATCATAAATTTTGGGTGATGCACAAGCAGACAAGCACACAAAAACAGCTGTAATGCGTCGTTAATTTTGGGGAATTAAATCTGACCTTTCATTAAATCGGAAAGAAAATCGTTTTGGATTACCTTATTTCATATTTGTGCTATATCCCGACAAATATTTATTTTGCTCAATTTGTGTTTTGGGCTGTATTGTTGTGTATCCTCTTGGGTCATAGTTCGAGGTGATGCGGTTCCTCATTTGAGTAATCACGCAACTGTAGGTAATTGTTTAGGTTATCATCAGCAGAAAAGTTGCATTAAGGTCGTGTGTCAAATACGCTAAATAATTATCTTCGGCTAATTTTCTGACACTATCGTGGTGGAAAAAGAATTGACAGATGTCAACAAATTATCCTGCTCCAGAAACAAGATAATAAATTATCCTAGTATAAGTCTAATTGCTTGACTTTTTCTTTTGATTGGGATTTTCTTTTAAGTTTGGTGAACTTCTCTTTTCAATTAATACCCTATTCACACCAAGCCGAAAACTGGGTTTTCGCGAAAACAGTCGAAAACTTCATCGAAAACAGAAGTTTTCCCATACATATTGCAGTTTTCAAAACGAGTTGTTTGAGGTCGTTTTCCATGAAAACGCCACGAAAACGAGTACGATCGTTAGGTTGTTGAAGCAGACACACCTTTTGCAACATTCAGCGAGCTCAGCAAAACTGCTGACAGGATAGCTCTCTCTCTCAGTGCTGTCGTTTCTTCTAGTTTTTTGTTTACAAATGTGGAATCTCTTGTTATCTTTGCACCATAAAGAGCAAATTATTCAGTTTTTTCTATAATTTTAGAACGGCAGCACTATCTGCCACAACTAAATGGTATTTTCAGATGTTTTGATTTTGATTGTTGCTTATGTTAATTATTTTATGCATTTAACCATAAGTTAACGATTATCAAGTAGCTTAAATAATTTTGTTTGTGTATTATGTCAATACGAGCGAAGTTTGGTGACTAAAATAAAAGACTAGTCCCCACAAAAATTTCATAGCTAGTTTCACAGCTAATTGAAACGTCAAACGAAAACGAGTTGGTGTTCGGTGTGAATGCATCCACGAGTTTTCTAAACTTTTTTGACGAAAACTCGGTTTTCGGCTTGGTGTGAATAGGGTATAACACTCACTATGTGTCAGTCAATTATCTAAGGGTAATTATTTAACACGGTTCACAAGTCCTAAGCTATTATATGTAGTTTAAAAAATGAACAGATACTATTGTAAATTTCGTCAACAAACTTACATACAAAAATTATGTATCTATCTGCATTCTGTAGTCAAAAACTTTTAAAAAAGTGTACAATGTCTCATTAGTTTATTAGTGTGATACGATCATTGCGCAAACACACATTCACATTTTATTTTATTTTTGTTGTGCGGTAAACACCATATCATCATATTTTATAGGAAAGTTATCCTTCTCAAAACTTTATAACGCACAAGTTGTTGATTGTTTTTCGTTCACCAAATGCCCAGAGCAATTTTGTACCAAAAGTCACCCAAACATTTCAAATGCCAAGAAACATCTGAGATTATGATGAAATTTCAGTGCAGATGCTGTGAACCAAAACTTTGGCTGGGTAAACATAAACATAAACAATACAAATGCTAGAGAATTCTAAAGTCGCAGGACAACTTCATATATACAAATAAAAAGGGTACGTTTGGTATATCTAAATATGTATTCTATTATAGATACATAGGTATATGCACACTACAAGTTTACTTGAGGTTTTTTCATAAGAGTGCTAGTACTAGTGCAATGAGATTTTAATTCATTTTTTCATTGTTTAGTCGCAGCAGATACTTTGACTTCGGAAAGAGAAACGTTTTAAACAGTGTCTGCAAATTGGGTTGAACTCTGGGGTGTAGGTTAGGTTAGGTCGGCAGGTCACAACGAATGCCGACACACTTGGGCCTGAGAGTTCCCATCGTGATATCGCAGTATCAAATAATCTCAAAACTTCCTGAACTAACAGGAGTTACGAATAAAGCGTTGGAGGTGGCTGATGATTCTGTTAGCTTAGCGAGTTCGCCGAGATTGTCGAGGAAGTATTCTCCAAGAAATAGTTTTTTTTTTCTAATTGAGGGTGGGCATATGGATAGGACATAGGAAGTGAAGAATACCCCTTTCCTACATACTTCCAAATGATGCAGTGTCCAGTATCCCGTAATGACACAGCAGATCTAGCTAGTCCTCCGTTGCATCGGCGTCATCACAAACATCGCACAGCACATAACTCGATCAGACTTAGAGAGTCAGGGTGCTGGTCTGTGAGACCCTACGGCAATAGCAACATTCTGTTTTCTCTATTAACAGAACTATAGTACCGCACCGTCAACAGATTCCATTACTTGAAAAATTATTTTTACAAGACATTTTGAAGTAGAATTCCCTTTAAGATTAAATTGGCAAGACGGGCGGGTGAACAGAGAGGCGAATTTAACAATCTACACACACGGTTCAAAAATGGACTCTGATGGAGTTTATTCTTTTGAGTCTCTGAACATCTCACAATTCTTTAGGTCACCGGATACGGCCAATGTGTGTCAGGCGGAAATACTTGCTATCTTCGAGGCCTGCCGCCAAATCGAAATAGACACAAACATAGTTCATACACCCTGCCGCAGTTATAATGACGCAGCCGAAAAAGAAACACTCACCACTACCTATGCGCCTGTTCGGCACTAGCCAGGACCAGGCCTTTCTCGAATTACACAGACTGGATAAAAATTCTCCACTTCGACAAAATTAGTGAAAAATAACACAATAAAAGCATTCAAATATTTTAATAATTAAAGCTAAACAGTTTGATTATATTTATAGATACTGTAAACTGAATGCAACCCACCCATAACGTAGCCGCAGTAGCTTAGCTACATCTACCGGACGATAGATGCCTAGGCCTACAAGTTGGTAACTGAATACCAAGAGCAGACCGCCAGCAGCAGTACGAGTTAGCATTTCAGGCTAAGCAGATGCAGGGTTTCCAGGTACCTTTTTCTTAACACCAAAATGATTTTTCCCCCTCTAAAAAATAAAACAATCACTTTTTTGTCCCCGAAGAAAAAAATCTTAGCGTAACCAGCTTTTGAACTCGGGCAATGCTTCCAATTGCTTGAGATATTTGTATACTTTTTTTTGTTGGTTATTCCTTCATTTCAAAATCCAAAAAAAAAAAGAGAATTATTTTCACTTACCCATTAAGTTGTGCCGCCGTTGTCTAGAAATTCGCGTAATATTTTGAATTTAGACATAGTGCAAGTACACACTATGTGCTGGACGCCTGGGCCACACATGCCTTTCCATGAAAGTCGTGTCGAACGAGACGGGTAGATTTTTAGGTTAGTTTTGAAAAGAAGCATTATATTACAACTGAAAATTCTTTTTCTCTTTTCTATACTCACTTAAAATCGACCTGTCTTGCCCGAAACGACTTTCATAGGAAAGGATATGTGTGGTCCAGTACACAAGCATGCCTTTTATTCACATGAACGCCTTGGCCACACTCAAAAACAAGGCCTCGCTCATTGCAATGAAATAAAATTTGACAGGTACAGGAATAATGAAATCGAAAATAAAAATCGATTTTCCCCTCCACCTGGGAACACTGATCAGGTGTATCGTGATTCGTGATCGTGAAGTACTCAGTAATAATAATAAATAATAAAAATTAGTCGGAGAGTGAGTTTTATTGATCCCAATTAACAATACATAATATGTTACCATATAAAATGTTACCCAACCTTAAAAGCTAAATTCTTAAAATTTGTTCTGACATCTTGTCATCTTAGAAATACATAGGTATGTGTTCAATACTTTTGCCGATGTTAGGAAATAAGGCAACAACTTATTATACAAGAAAAAGCAGATGAATTGGCTAACCAACAATTTGTAAGCACTATAGACTATAGTATTTCGTCTAGTTACAGAATCTAATTTTCGGTGCAACTATGGTTCCAAATAACCTTTATGTAAATACTTTGGTAATATCGTCTTCATTTCAGTTAACAAATTTGGAGCTGAAAACAATTTCATCCTTTCATCGATTGATTCAACCATCTTATCCATTTGAACCGTTTCGTCAGTAAAGACAGCGGTTAAAGGATATATGGCCGCCATTAAAAATGTTTCTATAAGCGTAAGAAAAGTTACTTTATGAACAAATGCATTTGGAAATAAAAAAAATGTAAACTCACCAACTATCCGGTAGTTAATTAAATCTATCTGGAAATCCGCCATTTTTGGTAGTTTTCCAGTAAACTCGTACTTTTTCAGTGAGTCTATGAAGTTCGAAAAGTAGTAATAAATAATTTCATCGCGTTTATTGAGTCGAGTGTCAGTATCCCAAAGCATATACGCCGAGTACATCACATCTCCTACTGCTGGTCCATAGAAACAGCATTGAAAGTCAATCTGTTAAACAAAATCCATTAAGTGGCAAGAGGTTAAATAGATTTTTTTTCACTTACCAGCATAATATCATCGAGTTCACCGCTATCTTTGTGCTTGAACATCATGTTCTTGAAATGAAAATCTCCATGATTAAGCACAAATATGGCTTTATCGCCACGCTTATAAGCATTGCACATATTAGCCAGGCGTTTTAATATGTCTTTGTCAATTTCTTTGAAATACGGTATATATTGCTTTAAGCCTTCATCAGCTGAAAGTAGTCCCTTTATATAGCTTTCGATCCCTGTCGCAAATACTTCGATTTTCGTTAAATCCATGTTAAACGATCCATCATTGTATGTGGTTATGGTTTCAGGTTCCTGTCAAAAACAGAATACATACTATTATTAAAAATCTAATGACATGACGACATTACGGCTAAAATTCTATAATTTCTGATTTTTTTGATAGAGATATTGACATCCGATAATTTTGCACCTAAAGAGTATGGCCCCAGGTATTTTCTGAATATGTACGCAGTATCCAGTATTACACATGCATGATTTAGAAGTTTAAGTTTAAGTTTTATAAAGATGCTAGTACACGGCATGTAGCAAACCACATACGTATGTAGCACTGAAGTTATTTTTACGTCAACGAATGGGTACATTCCGTATACAAGCTCTCTTTGTGCACTCTCTGTTGACGTCAGAGCTATACATACGGATGTGGTTCGCTACAAGCCGCAGTGTACTAGCACCTTAAGTCTGTAGATGTGATCATATTCCTTTGTATGCAGTGTTGTAGCTCTTTCCTCTTTTTGAATTTTACCGTTTGCTCTGTGTGGGTGGCAATAGCAAGTTTCCCTGTGTACAGTGAGTATTGCCGCTTTTTCAGAAACCGTTCTATTTAGGTACATACGAATCGTCTTCAAAATCTATAAACTCGCGATAGCTTCCTTCTGCATCCTTTAGTAGCCATTGCGGAAGCCCACACTGGAAACGTGTAGATTATAGTGTAAATTGCTATATCTACTCTAGACTAGAAAGAAGTATAATCTTTTTTATAGGGATACGCGATTGGCAAAGGTTCTGGCAGTTTGTCGCGATTGCATCAAATCTCCCCACAGTATTTCGCATTCGTAATTTAGCTACAACAAGGAAGACATCTAACATAGTGACTTAGATTTTTAGTTAGTGGTTTATTTAGCTTATTAAAGCCATTTTTTTTATATCGATAGCAGCATGATCAATTTAAATGACAGTTTTTTGATCTAGTACAACGTATTAGCTAGCTAGTAATGTTAAGCTCCGCTGATGCGTTTCCAAATGTGCTTTCTGTTTACATATGTTGGCTATAAAATCGCCGAGAACTATTTTAACCTTATACAGCGCGTTTCAATTCACTTGGCCATTCTACTGCGCAGGTTTCTGTGTATTTTGTTTTTGTGTTTTGTTTTGTGTCGTGTATATTCTCTTAAATCCTCTCTCTGCGCAACCGACGGTTGGCCAAGTGAATTGAAACGCGCTGTACTTAGCACATTGCTCATATATTTGGCCAAGGAGATCGTAGAGCAACATCTCTTTCCGCATAACCGATTGTCAGGCTATAATGTTGGCGAATCTAACATTGCTGTTAATTGAACTACTTCAGATTCAGTCTATCGAAAAGCTTTGATTACGCTTTATTTTTCTCACTCTCGTGCATATGATTTTACACGATTACCTTTACGATATCGTCCAGTTGAGGAGTTTAAAATGATAGACAGGCACATATACTTTAACATGTTAGATACATACAAATGAAGCATAAAACATAATGAAGCAATTCAATTCTTTGTCCAATGCAAAGTCTTGCTTTCTTAATTAACTAGAACACTATATTACTTATAGATTTGATTTAAGTGCGGGCAAAGAAGAGTAGAGCATATCCGAACTCAAATTCTTCTAACATTTATTTGATTTTTAAAAAAGCACGCAATCAGCTGGTAGAAACCGATCCAAAGGAATCCCGCAGAATGCCTTCAAGAAATTAATTTGTACATAACCGAGGTCATAATATGTACACAGTTCTAAAAGAAATTGCATAACTTTTGCACTAAAGCTACTTCATATAGGAAATAGGCGTTTCCAACAATTAATTGACAATTCTACTCACATTGGTTAATTAACAATGATTGTCATTAAATGCATGATTAACACTACTGAAAACGAGTTATTAACACTCATAGTTTCAATTGATATGGGCACTATATAAGCAGTACCTTTCAAATCACCATGCACTTTAAAGGCTGCGCAGAGAGAGCAACGAACAATTTTCTACTCTTAATACAAACAATAATTCTCGCAATTATATTCAAGACAACCAGACAAGATACAAATATGAGTATGAGTACATCACTATCATAAGAGAAAACATGGGCGCGAAAAATTGCACAGTGTTTTGAAACGGACTATATAAACAACTACTTAATTTCGTTATCAAATGAATTGATTGAAACTCAAAGATATTATATAAGGAAATGATTAGAATGCAATAGCTTACTTCTTGTGCAAGTTTATAGCTCACTGCATGCCACTTGGCTAATTTCAACATTGCCCTTTTAATTTCCTCATCATTTGGCCTACGTATACTCATTGTGGAAAAGCCTTTTTCCACCAAGTCCTCGAAAATAATAATCTGATGTGGTTCCAAAGAGCAGAAAAAAACCCTATTGATGAAATAAAAATTATTATACATTAGTACTATTCTTTTTCGTATTCAATAAGGCAACTTACTTTGCGCCTAGAACTGTATCGTCACCATATTTTCTCAGAATTGCTTCCATTTTTGGAATAGTTTCCGAATACATGCGAATCTCGGTTTTGAATATAAAACTATCACCCAGCATATCGCGCTTGATACAATCCTCTTCTGGCATAATTTTTACAACTAAGGATATCCTCTTTTTGTCTGCCTTGGCATTTGTGTAGTCTATCTTCGCTCGATACATTACACTGCCATAATGATCGTTGTTCAAAGATCCTGGAGTTATCGTTAACCCGATAACCTTAAACAATAGAAAACGAAACGATCGATTTTTGATCGTGAGTAATTATAAAAATTAAATTAATACTATTATGCAAACCTTTATGCTGTCGTCTTTCTCAGATGTTTTCAAAATGTTTTCGAAATATTCTTCATTCAGCCAGTCGGGGCTTACAAGCTCATATTTGCTGTATAATTCTGACATTATTAAACTGGAAGCGAGTAACAACTACTAACGTGTTTTTTTCAGCAGCTAGTGGTCAACTAAACTAAAAATTTTAATATCTCAGTATTATAGAGATAGATTCTTATACTACCTTGTTCTCTTTCAATTACCTGAATCAAGTGGTTTGGTTGGTAAACAAACAGAGAGCTTTTTTATTTGATGTGATGACATAACGTATTTGTGCGCTTTAGTTTAAAATCTCTCAGATAGTGTCGCTATAAACAAAGATACTCAAGCATGCGCCTATTGGTTTTTGTTTTGATAATATTTTATATATCGAACCGATATACAGTGACTGTGTAGTGTGTATGTAACAACATAATATGTAATACTATAGCGAGGCCGTGCATATTAATGGGAACTTTTGGCAATAGCCCTGCTGTGCTGTGCGTACATTTCCGTCACGTATATGAACTGCATTTATTTAAAACAAACTTTTGCAAATATGTATGACAGACTGAATTACTTTCTATTACACCTAGTTTAATATAACATATTTTATTTATACTTAGGACATTCAGAAAATCCTATAAAAAGAAAGTTCACAAAATGACCGTACTTGGATTTAGAAATTTGTTGGCAATAAGTGATATATAAGGCTGGCGTTCCCAAATATGTATGAAATTTCTACAGGTAGTGTCAACCACAACAATAAAAAATGTAAATAAAAATATGCAAACGCAACGTAGGTAGTGTCGTGGTTTGCCAATAATGTGGTTGTTGCCACAAATTTTCAAAAAAATTGCCTACCTATTTTTAAGCTATTTGTATTATTAAACTATGTATAACTAGTTATTTGTGTATTTAGTTTTCGGTATTTATGGAATAATGATTGTTGTCAAGTTTGAAACTAATAAAATCTAGTACAAATATTTAGAGTAGTGTTCAATACATCCACTAATAAGTTTTTTATTAGTTTTTATTAAAAATCAGCCGGGTTGTACATACTTCGGTGGGTCTTGTAATTTATGGCACATTCGACATACCCCTACCTACAGTCGTTAAAATATTTCCGTTAAGGATTACCTGCAATTTATTTAAATTCTTTACTCTTAAGTGTTGGAGCAGAAAGTAGAATACGTATTAGATACTAATTATTGTAAATTCAAATCTCGTGCCAAAAAATGTATACCTACTTATGGTCATAGTTTAATTATTTAAAAAATGCTGCACAAAATAATGAACATGTTGTTAACAGTTGAACTTTTTTGTATAAATACCTTGCCAAACAATAAAAACTAAATCATTTTGTACAAATCTACTCAGTGGAAGTGCAACAGCCACAACTTTCGTCCTCGTCATCAAACTGCAAGTGCAGCGCGGTCATTAACCCCTTGCTGTTAATCTAATTTCTAATAGAACTTCTGCCGTTCAATTGCTAGCGTTTTATACATTCGGTCAAACGCATCAACTAGATTCCCTCTGTCCATTATCGTTTGGGAAAACAAGGAATCTCGGTTGACGTTCGGAATCCAATCCGTAAGTCCACTTAAGCTCAAAATTCAGTCCTTACCTGGTATGAGCCTTAAGAAAAGCCGCTAAGAAGCATATGCACTTATTCTTAAATTGAATTAAAAATCAATTTATAATTATTAAAACTTGTTAGTACACGGAGAAGTTTTGGGCGAGTTATGGGATATGGAATCCCGTAGTTTCAAAATTTCAAGAAAAAAACACTTTTCGACATTGACCGCCAAACCAGAACTGCTCGATTGTAATACCATGAGGTTGGCGCCTGCGTCTACTTAACTGATAATTGCAGAACTTAGATATCTGCATAATGATAATGAACATATACGGAATATGTATGACCAATTTTGTTCCTAGGTCTATCTCAAAAACTAATAGGCGTAGAAGACTGAAATTTGCACACAACATTCGGTATATCTAACCTCTACTTAAACGATAATGGTGGCGAAATATTTGCATTCAAAGGAAAAACTGTTTATTTCTTGATTTACAAAAAAAAAAAATATATATAATCCTTTCTTGTAGATCATCTTCCTACCTACATATATAGTATGTACCGAAGACTGTTTTGTCGAAAAGTTAATACATATTTTAGAAGATATTTATAAAAAAAACCTCAATCACCACATAAAATACACCCCAATTGGAACTTCCATTCCAATCCCAATGCATACCCATCTCATGCGCACCATTTACTACGTTTACATGTCCGAATTGAAAGATCTAATTCAAACTGAATCGAAAGTCAATCACTGTTTTCATTTCATTTTTTTTTCTGGGGCCTTATTTCCTGGGGTCTTATTTCGCGGAGTCATACGGAATACGTGTTTTGTATAGTTGTGTTACTAGTTAGCGGCGCTGTTGTTTGGTTACATTTAAAAATGTTTATAACAGTATTCTTGTCGCCATACATTTTTTTTTTCACTCTACACAAGTCTAAATCCACCAGCCGAAACAAATCACAATCAAATAAACAGAACAAATAAAAAAAAAACACACACTCTCACATGATAAACTCGATCCTTCAATCTGCGTTTACAAGAACATTTTCAATCCAATCGGATTGACTGAATTCCGTTTCGATCCGATCAGTGTTTACATGGGATTCAATTCGAATTGAATCCGGATTTAATCGCTCATGTAAATGGGGTAAGTCAGTGTCACCATCAGCACCATACACCCACACCATACTGGTGTTTGGTTGTGTTCTCGCCTTTCTCCCCACGACACGATCAACTCATTCTTTCATTCGTGTTTGGTGTACCTATGCATTTTTTTTTTCACATGTGCTCTTTCTATCCATTTGTATTATTACGAGTTGGGTCTTGGGTGGCGCCGGGAATTTTGCAATGAAATTTCTTGCTCGCATTTTTAGGGGGTAGGTCAGTAAAGGTATGTTAATAATTGTGACGAGTGACGACGACGGACGTTAGGGAACCATACCTTAACTATGCATGCATAATTGCATATGGAACCTTGGGGAATGTCAACATTTATATGGTTAATGTATGTATAGGAATAGGTATTCTTATTTTTCGTGCGATCTATTTCAAAATCGGATTGTGCACTCTATTTAAGAAATAAATAAAATGAATTTCCCTGATTTTGGAAATTTTTCTTGGGGCCCGAGTTACCTATATTAGCGACTGGAAAAGGAGGATAAATTTAGGATTCCCACCCAACCTACTCGACTCGACTGATTTCTCGCAATGAACTGAGAGGACATTCTATATAAAATACATTTCAAGATCTGGTGGCCGAGGCCGCACGCTACCTCAAAGTAGAAATAGAATAATGTTTCTTTTCAAAGGCCATGCCCATAATGCACGTGTTCTATAATACTGTTGTATGTTCAATTTTATAAATCATGAAATAATTTGGTCACAACACGTTCTTTTTGTTAGAGTGCAATTCCTGGCGTGGGTACGTTTTCTCCCTATGCTGTGGTGTCAGCAAACTATATAATAACATAATGGATTTGAGGTCTTATCACAGTTTTCCCTTCAACACATTTCCACCCCTAATACAACACAACACCCATTATGGGTGTCCATGCTAATGGTAGAAATGACGAAATTTAAGAAAAACTGATTGTCGCACCCTTAATAACACGCACAGACGTGAGGCTATTGTCTGATCGATCAAAGCAAGTAAGATCCACATGCAAAGAATTTGCTTTAAGTGTCTGCTCTTTTATACCAGCTTCCCTAATATGTACTATAGTATTTAAAAGGTTTCAGTTTATCTTGGCGTTGGTGCAGATATTACATTATAAAGATTACTTTTATATGCTCTGCATAAGGTCGAGACAACAGACTCACACAGTAAGTGTCCTTTTTTATTTTTTACTGGATTAAGGACCGTAGTGAAAAGCAAAGATAAGAGAATTAACTTCCAAAAGGAGTATTATATAATACGACCGCTCAGAAATGGGAGTAACGCACTGCCAAAGCAATTCTCGACTTACTTTTATCCGTAATCTTGTCAACGATTAAGAAGTATCACCAAATTTCAAATGTATCGTAAATGTCTTCTCGTTAAATTTTATCCTTCAAGTAATAACTTGCATATGCTAGAGGAAATAGTGTCTAATCAGAAGAGTTTCTCCATATTACATTACATTCTGAGAAGATGACAAAGGAAACTTGTTGTAGAGTTACAGTCTCTGCTGAAATTTGGAAAAGCTAATTCTGCAGACGAAGACGAGAACCCTGTTGTTTGCCAGAACATACTAAAACCCAAAAAGTCCAAATCGATGGTCACTATCTTTTCACCGATTTGATAACCTTTGATAGCGACGCGCTGTCATACTTGAAAAAATTCGGCGAAACTCACAGGCCTATGGATATTTAACCCGTATCCGTTAACTGCGAAGTTCAATACACTATCCTCTAGCCAATTGTACCTATGACATGTAAACCCTGGCCGCGCCAGGTAGGTAAATTTATATGTTTTTAGCCAAACATCATGTTTAATGTTGGTTTATCTACCCACATCAAATACAACCTTCTAAATTGAAATAATTTCCCCATAACACTATTGAAAAACTCCTATATTCCTTTATGAATCCTTCAAGAAGGCAATGTCTATGAGTGATTAGCAACAACCCCATTAGGTATGCAGGTGTACAGAAAAAGAATGTTGAATGCTTTCTTGCCAAAAGCAAATTCAGGTAATTTGATATGTCATGTTATGGTTACTGTTTTGTGGCATTTACAAGCACGCAATCTCCTTATGGTATACCTTCCACAAAATACTTAATAAGTTGAAAATATTCGTTCGTGGTTGTAATAAAGACATTTCTTAATTGAACATGAGCTTTAGTTAGGTAGCTGTTTAATTGCCTAAATGTTGGTGCTCCCCTTCAGGCACCTTAATTAAGTTTTTAATGTCCTTATAAAGTGTAATTTGAATTATTTTACGACAAAGGTTTATGAGGAAATAGTGAGCATATAGTAAATGTTTACTTTGAATAATGTATAAGAACGTTCAAAAAACGCTATTAAAGGACTACTATTAAAACATAAACAAAATGAATAATTATATTTGATTACTAGCTGTACCCGCCCGGCTTTGCCCGTGCACAGAAATTGTATTGCTTAGATCTTAGATAATGATGTTTTTTTTCGTAAAATGCGAAAAATGATAATAAACCGATTTTCTGGAATTTTCTTTCTGCGTAAACCCGAAATACAGCAATACGAACAAAACAAAAAAAGAATCATGAAAATCGGCCCAGCGGTTATCGAGTTATGACGTTATCGAGTTTCACCCTATAGAATATGTTTTTTGTATGGGCGGTACCACGCCCTTATGTCCAATTGTGACCAATCTTACAGCAACACTCCTGTGCCAATACCTAAGATTGTCTGTAAGTTTCAACTCAATCGATTCGGCGGTTTTCGAGATATAAGATTTTAATTTTTTTTTTGTATGGGCGGTGTCACGCCCATTTGTCCAATTTTGACCAAATAAAGCCTATTATACTTCCAATGTTAAGGCCTTCCTTTTCCACAACGACCATACCAATCGGGTTATAGTAGTTCTTACGTGATAGTGGAACAAAGAAAAAATCTTATTGTATTATGGCTCCATGAAATTAGGCCGCAATGAAAAAAGCAAAAAAAAAAAAAAAAAAAAAAAAAATCTCCAAAAAATTATTAGTAAGCAACAACAACGTTGTCGAATTTTGGCTTTGTATGGTGGGTAACAGAACTACTTGACCGACAGCAGACAGAGACACATGGGTCGAATTTTGGCTTTGTATGTTGGTAACAGAACTACTTGACCGACATGGAACATTTTTAATACCAACCTGACGATGGTAAAAATAAGTCCTCTCACAATACCCTTCCTGTGGATGGTATAAAAATTGAATAAAACTGAATGTACCTAATATATACAACATACATATACACGGACATACAGGACCATGAAGAAAAACATTCTTTCTAAAGGTCGGGACCTCCAGAATAAACTAGCATTCTATGCTTAAATATATCTACAAATAACTGACAGATCCTAAAGTAAGTCTCAGATTCAAAAGTCGAAAAGTTGATTGTAAAATATTTTATAATGTAGTTTAAATTGTGACGCATAAAAACAAAACAGTCTTCATCTACGACCCGTGTTACAAAAATTCTGCCCAAATAAGAAAATATTTGTTCACCGATTCGAAGCATTGTGACACACGTCACTGTAGTGCTGGGTGATATGTTTATCTTTAAAATTATACAAATAAATGTTATCTTGAGATGTGAATAAAACTTTAAATTCAAAATCGTACCTACTTTTTGACAGAACCAACCAAAAAATCGTGTATTCATATAACTATAGAAATTGAAATGATTTACATACTTCTACTCTGACTTTCGCTCCCAAATCGTTGCCAAAACTATAAATTTTTTTCACCCATTTACTTGCCAAAAGCAAACGTTTAAGGAACACCATCATAAAACCAGAAACCAAGGCAGACAATAAAGCCAAAGAGTCCGTTGCATCTTAAGCAGTTCTTCGGGTAAGGTGTAGTGCATATATTTGAATTTTAAGGATAGCACTCACTGGCTTCCGTCGTGTCGAGTTAAGGAAGAATAAAAGCAGCCATGCGTCTTCCTTAAATATGCACATGAATAGCTTTTCAATATCTTAGGCCGCGCTACTAAATTTTCTTCTCCTTATATTCTCATTCTATATGTAAATTGATTTGAGATAAATTGCTATTAAATGATCTTTAAATTACTTTTTCGGGATTCTAATAACTTTGAGAGCGCCTGGACCACTCAATTTCCTTGCTGTGCATTTTGTGACTGACTGGCAAATAATATTATTATTTGTTGGCAGAGAATTTTCCATTCCATTGGTTAGGGACAAACTCAAAGTTTTACAATTGACTTATAGACATCAAAGAAAAGCGGACCTCTCTGGTAATCAGTGCACTAGAAATGCATTGTCCCGCTCAAACATAAAAGTTTATTTTGGATAATGAATATTGCCGACAACCCTATAGTAGGGAAAACTATTCACAACTTTTTATGCCATGGGCGTAACATGGTAACTTTTTAATCTAGTTGTTGTCTTCTTACCGGCGCGAAGAAAGAAAGATAACACAGACAAGGGACACACAGTGACAAGGAGTTGTATCTCGAAAGTAAATTATAGAATTTCATCTTCCGTCTTATGGCAAAAGGGAAATTGTTTTGAGTTTACTTTTTCCCATTCAATTGGGTCTTGGGAGAGGGGAGTTTTCTGCAAACAGGATGGTAACAATTATAATGCATTTTAATTAAACATAGAAGACACAAGCCAAGACGTGTGCGTGAGCTATCTGAATAGACGTTGCTACTACTAACTGCCTACGCCATTAAAAACATTTTGACTCCACCTTAAACATTAAGTTTAATCATTTTCGTGCAATAATTTTAATGAGCATATATGTTAAGTCCTCCATCATTTCTATACAGATTTATTAAAAAATGTACTGAGGACTGATATGTGTTTGAGGTACGTAATATGTAATAGACATGAGGTTTTATAATCAGTCTGATCGAAGAAAAGTGACGTTGACATCCACCTTTTGCCAGTTGCTTTCTCTGTATATACACTGGCGATTACTAGAATTAACCGCTTTTATCGCAATGTTGTTGCGTCTGCCGTCCGTCCTTTTTTATTTTTCCCATAGTGTAGTAGGCGTTTAACTTAAACCGAGAGTTGAATTCTACTTTGGGTTTAAACGAACACAGTGAAACCGAAACTTTGTTGAGCGAAGGTTTAAACCAAAACGAGAGTTTAAACTCTGACTGTGCAACTGGGCATTAGTGTAGTTAGTCTGCACGAAACGCCTGAATCATGTCCGACAGTCGTGGAGACTTCAAATTCATATATCAAAAATCAGCAGATGATGTACTTTATTTCTTTATTTACAAAAAAAAAAAAAAAAAAAAAAAACACATACATATATTCATTTTTGTAGATCATATTCGTACCTGTATATGTATGTATGTATGCGCTGCAGACAGTTTTGCCGAAAAGTTTATATTTTACAAGATACATTATTTACAAAAATTGGTCAATCACTGATGTACTATAATGTTACGGATCCTTTGGTGGATGAGTGACAGTCGCACTTGACCATTTTTTTATTATCAGTGTGATCAGCGATGACCACCTTTTCATCGATTTTAAGGCCGCCTATGACAGCATTTATAGAGACGTCTAGTTTTGGCATCCCTGCCAAACTCGTCCGTTTGTACAGGATGACAATGGAGAATGCACGCTGCTCCATCAAGGCGTAAAGAACTCACCGAGACCTTCGATGTCAAAAAAGGATTTAGACAAGGCGATGCGCTGTCATGTGACTTCTTCAACATCGTTCTTGAAAGAATAGTGCAAAACTAAACTAAACGCTAACACCAGAGGCACTATCTTTCAAAAGTTCGTACACTTACTCGCCTACGCCGACGACATCGACATAATCGGCAGAACGCAGCGTGATGTCACTGGCGTGTTCGTGAGCATTGAGACGGAGGCGGCGAAGATGGGTTTGGCGGACAATGAGGGCAAGCGCAAGACAAAGTATATGCTGTCATCAAGAAAGGACACCCAACACCGACCTCTTGGACAGTATGTCACTATAGACAGATATAACTTTGAGGTGGTAAAGGACTTTACCTACCTAGGCTCCGCTTAGCGTGCGAAACTGGAGACAGCTGGCCAAAGATCGTGCTGGCTGGAGAGGAGACGCTTGTTGGTTGAGGCCCAGGTCCACCCCGGACTGTAGCGCCACCTTAAGTAAGTAAGTAAGTGATCCGGATCAGATCCTGAATTGATCTGGATCATGAATAATTTTATTTTTAAGTTGTGGCAACATTTTTGTTCACATACATATAACATTGCACTTGCTGTGTCCGAGTAGTTATTCGGTTATGAAAGTGTTAATTGGTTGTTGTTATTATTAACGATGACGGAAAATAGTGAAATTAATTTTCAGATCATGATTCGTGATCTCGATGAGTAGCAGGATCGCATTTTGTTGTTGTAAATCAATGATCTAAACCTAAAGGGTTTCCCATAATTCACGAAAAATTTTAATTTTGCGCCAGGTTAGTAAAAATGGAGCGGTATACGAAAGAACACCCAGAGAAAAAACAACGTAAAATCAAAGAAAATCACTTTGATATAAAGATTTTTCGGAATGATTTAGCTTCGAATACGAACATTTTAAAATCAAAGTGACATAACATGAATTGAAATCGTGTCCGTACTTTAAAAGGAATTCGATTCAACCTGGGATTTACTTTGCTTTGATATGGAGTCATAGTTCGATCAAATTTATCTATATTTAAAACAATGTTAATCAATTTCGATTCAACCATAATGCATCGTAGATTCAAATGCATTCAACTTGGAAAGTACTATGCCTTGATTTATTTGACAATGATTTATCGTAGAATCAAATGCTCTTGACTTTAAAAATACTACAAATACATTTTGATATAATCATTATGCATTACCCAATTTTGAAAATAGAATGTTTCAACTTTAATTTAACTTTGTTCAAGTATTGATTCAAAGTGAACCAATTTTGAATAAGTATTTTTTAACTTTGATCGTATGCATGATGATGCATCGTATCATTTAATATTTGGTACAACCCTATTTCTTTGTAAAAATTTTATTTTCAATAAATATAATTACATACAATTCTTAAATTTATTTAATATACTATCTTATTTACTAATGTATCTCTATAACAAGTATATTTTTTTGTTAAATAAATAAATTTTATTTTGTTGTTAGCTGAAATAAAATGCTGTTTAATTAGTTTTTGTTGGTATTTTTTATGCACTTAATTTTATTTCAAATACTTACCAAAGAATTTAATTAAATCACCATATTGACACTTTTAAACGAGACTTTTAAACAGTTTGCTGTTTTTTACTTTCACTTGAGAATGAATTCGTTTTTTATACCCTCCACAGGAAGGTATATTCACTTTGTCATTACATTTGTAACGCCAAGAAGGATTCACCGGAGACCCTATAAAGTAATATATTCTGAATCAGGATCACATTCTGAATCGATTTAGCCATGTCCGTCTGTCTGTCTGTCTGTCCGTCTGTCTGTCCGTCTGTCTGTTGAAAACACGATAGCGTCCAAACGAATCAACCTAGGTGAGTGGAATTTTGTGAGAGGACTTCTTTTTACCGTCGTCAGGTTGGTATTGAAAATGGGCTATGTCGGTCATGTAGTTCTGGTACCTCCCATACAAAACCACTATTAGACCCATGTGTCTCTCTGTCTCTTGAAAGCACGATAGCGTCCAAACGAATCTATTTAGGCGAATGAAATTTTGTGAGAGGACTTATTTTTATCGTCGTCAGGTTGGTTTTGAAAATGGGCTATGTCGGTCAAGTAGTTCTGGTACCTCCCATACAAAACCACTATTAGACCCATGTGTCTCTCTGTCTGTTGAAATCACGATAGCGTCCAAACGAATCGATCTAGGCGAATGATATTTTGTGAGAGGACTTCTTTTTACCGTCGTCAGGTTGGTATTGAAAATTGTCTATGTCGGTCAAGTAGTTCTGGTACCTCCTATACCAAACCAATATGGCATGGCAAACATTTTGCATGACTTTTATGCAGTGGAGGGTATCGAAGCATCGGCCAGGCCGATGATAACACTTTTGCTTGTTTAAATCTACGTTCATCGATATTAAAAACAGTAACATCAAAGTTAAGAAAAAGTTAAAAAAAAATCGCTGTCAAAAAATTGAAAATGCAACTCCTGAGGTGGATCGCGTCTTAAAATAACGGCCAATTAACTATGCAATACTTTAAAAGTACGTAAATGACACTTTGAAACTTAATTTTGGAAAAATATTAGTATGTTCCACTTTAAAACTACGTTTAGAGTACCTAAATATTACAAAATATGGCTTTAATGTAAAAGTGAATACGTTTCACTTTCAAACTAGGTTGTATTTATTTAAAATGGCATTGCCTATTCAAATCAAATATTTATCAACGTTAAATTAAATAATGATTCAGGGAATTTTGTTCAACTTAAAATCAAATGGGATCATATTAAGTTTTACGTTGCATTTTTTCCCTCAGTGAACAATTCATTTTCATTGTTGAGCAATATTTTAAAATTAATGAAGGTTTGTCAACTATAGTCCGAAATTTTCAAACAAAATCATCTTCAGTGATGAAGCTCATTTTCATCTTGAAATGAAATCCTTAATTATAAAAATTGTCGCATTTGGGGTTCAGAAAACCCACGAGTAATTGCTGAGAAACAAATGCATCTATTCATCTTCGAAAATTCACAGTTTTTAGTGCCTAAATTACAAGATATTGATATGACCAACATTTGGTTTCAACAAGACGGTGCTACATGCCATACAGCCAGAGAAACAATTCAATTACTGCATGAGTCATTTCAGCGGAAATTGGGAGGTGTATTCAGTATTCAGGAAATTAAAAAAAAAAAAAAAAATACCTACTTGCCAGCAAAGCCGTGGCCGCCATTTATCCTATGTGCATAACATAACACCAATATGTATACTCTATGGATCAATAAAAAATTTAAGCTTTATAATTAAAAATCAGTATTTTCTATCAAAATTCCATTTTTCGTGAATTATATCTAGGGAAGCCATTTCAGTTTTTCCCGTCAGAAAATGAACTTGCATTTCGTTTCTCCTCTGCTGTCGCATGCTGTGTTATTATGTGAATTGGCCTTATATATTCTTATTCATATTTCACATTCCTGCATAGTGCAGATTAAATTTTACACCAAATGTAATATTGTAATGTTTGAAATTTTGACACCTTCGTTTATGTCTCATTGTTCGTCGACAACATGTACAGTACATACAATGTACAATGCACCTTTACTTAAGACGTGTTTCAAAAAGTTGTTGTTGAGATGATGGAAATGATTTTTTTAAGTACCTTACCTACCTACCACAAAGTTCCAATATCATAAAAAGGAACTTCATCAACATGTGGATTCTTCAGTAACTTGTCTCTGGAAATCTCTTCAACCACTTGAACAAACTAAGTTGTTTGTAAAACTGATGTTATACATTGAAATAAATGGTTCTTCAGATATCTTTAGAGTTGAAAATAGTATGTTACTTTCAAAAGCCATTTCCGCGACTTAAGCCTTCTTTGCAGGATATACAAGTTTTGTAGTTTCAGGAAATTTGAATGCCAACTTTTGACGCAGTAATGTATTTATATTGGTATGTTGTTACAGGTAAGGATGCAGCCATTTATGTGAATTCCATGTAGCAAAGTTTATTGTGTGGTTAATTTCCCGTATGCTTATAATTATTTTATTTGCGCACCAGGAAATTGTTTCAACAAAATTTAACATTGATAATCAAGAGTATATCGGAGGAGATGTTCAAGAAGTAAATTACATTTTACAGCCAAATATTAGGGGTTGCACTTTCATGGGGTTTTGATATTTTCACATGGCTCCCCCTTATTGCCACCGGTGGTGTGGTTCAAAAAATCAGGGTAAATAACATTGCCTCTTGTTAGATGGGTTGTAAATGTGTCCTTCGGCGTAAATTTACGCTTCAATACTGTTTTGGTATAAATAGAGATATAAAATAGTTAATTTAAAATGTACCTTGTACTAGTCTTGTGCTGCATGCTCAGGTGGTGTGTTTTGTATGAAGTAGCACTCTTCATGTTAAGCCATAGATGGTAGAAAGTGTGTAAATAAAAAATGTTACAATTTTTAAATTACTCTGAAAGAAGTTGGAGAATATGTCAGAAAGAACTACTTAAAAAAAAAAGATGATATGTAGGTATACATTCGTACATAAGTTGAATTTTGTCGAGTGCAAGTTTAATAAGTCGTCCTTTAATGCCACACCCTCTGCCAATTGGTAAGGTATTAATCTGCTGTCCACAGTCTTCCGTTTCCGCTGCTTCTTTTCAAATATTAAAATGTGCGCCAGATTGAATTTATCCTTTGTCGTCTTATGTAGGTTAAAGTTGAATTTTACACTAATCCACAATGTAAACAGTTGGACTAGTTTTGTCAATTTTTTAGACAATGAACAATTTTGTGCAATTCTATGTAAGATTATAACCGACTGAACTCAGTATAGATTTATTTTTTATGTACGCCATTGCATTACATAAATGCGGTATGATATACTTACATACAATCCAAAAAAGGAGCCTTAACCTACATCTACCATCGAAGTATGAATTTGCAAAAAGTGTGACAACAATGGGTACTCATATGTCATAATGTGACAACAAGAAAGAAAAATCATCTTTTATCAAAATGACACTACAAAGTAAAAAGTACTTTCAAATATTGTCCATAGCAGCTTTGATGTTTTGGGACTTCTTGTTGACCGTTATATTACACTGATCTAGATAATACGAGCAAATTAACTATAACGAAGGCCAACAAAAAAAAATTGCCGAGATTCATGTGCAATTAACTTTTTTATGACAAAGGGATTTCTTTGATATTTTTTGATGACTCCTCAAGGGTATTTCAGCTTCCAAACTGAGACTAAAAATTCTGTCGCCGCAAGGAGTGTTAAAATAGGTCTCGGACTTTTGAAATATGGTCATGTGGTGGTAAAATTTGGTACACACATTGCCTTGACATTTACACTTTTATACCCTTACATTAAAGTTGTTTACTCCCAAATGTATATAGCAGTCCAAATTTGAGACTTTGGATTAAGGGAAAAAATAAATAGTTGTCATGCCACATCAAGTCCATATAATGTAGTACGCTAGAAATAGATTTTTACAACCAGTCCTTTGTGTGAGATTTTAATTTCCTGGGTGTCACATCCGAATAACTGAGTTAGCTTTCTAAGGACAAATACATTTTTTTCTGTTCGTAATATTTTCATGAGAAGCTGCGCAGTCGAAAAAAAATATACTAATCCCTGGGGTACTGCCGAGGGTACTGCCATCACCAATATTGTTAAACAATTATTTTGAAATTAAGTGGAATAGGTCAAACACAGGTTGTTTTAAAAATATTTCTTTTGTGCCAGCCCTAATGAGCCCCTACAGCGATATATTTACTGGGGAGACAGTCAGGAAGATGAAGAGCAATATTTGCTGAAGTAACGAATTCCTCAAAACCTCTCGATGGATATTAATTCAGAGACGAAATAGAGCCGGAAATTCCATGAACTTGTGCGAAGAGAGGATTCGGCATTCTCAAGTCTACATGACATAGATAGAGTCCGCTGAGATACCAATTCGGTGAAGGTGTTCTTTCATGAGGGCATATGACCATGAACTTGTGATATTATTATTATACTAGCAAATGCCCGCGGCTCCGCCCGCCGGTTTCTTTTCTTTTAAATAAAACTACTCTATTTTAAGCTTACAAAATATTTTATCGCAATGCAAGTATAAACAACTACAGCTCACACGCAGACATGCAACATATAGCTGTCCATGTGAAAAAATGGCTATCGGAGTCCAACTCCAGCAATGGCCGAGTAGTTCCGAAGATAGCACCTATACCCCCGTTTTCCCTTCCTCCATCCTCTCCCAAGTAACCTATACTGATCCGGAGGATGTAGCCAGTAGGTACAATGTTGAAAGAATTTTTATAATCGGCCAAATAATTCCAGAGTTAGTCCCTACGACCCCTTTACCCCTCCCCAGTTAACAACTTAGTCCTTACGCAATCTGTCCTAAGTCAATGGACATAATAGCTATTTCACATAAATTAAAACTCGTCCCTGGTATGATTTGATTATTTATACTACGCTATCATATCGTTACACTTTGCATATCTGCAGATCTCAAATATAGGTATTTACCATTACTTATATGTACGTACATATGTAAATATGTAGTTTGTTTTATGCATATCCAATTATCCATTGCCTACATCAAATGCAACTACGTCATACATACGCATATACAATGTTCATTCTGAATGCTTGTCGTGCGAGATGCGAGTAATCATTCTATTTTTAGAACGCAATATATAACTACCCCTGAACACAACTGCAATCGATAAAGCAAATTTTTCGCACTTGGCCAAATAAGATCTATTTTCAATTTTTTGTATCTCACCCTCTGGATGGACCAGAAAGATGAATGTTAGCTCAAAATACGCGGTGAAGTATTGTCTAACAATTAAAAGCATATCTTGAATTGATATATATAGATTTATGAGTATAATGGCAAGTTAAGCGTAGTAAGGTCGAAATAGAAAATTTGGTTTGAAAAGTTTTTCAACCCTTATAGGACGAATTTTGAAAAACAATGAATGAAGCATGTAATAATGTTTGCTTATCTATCAACATACAAACTTTCAAGTTCATACGGCTAACGTGAGTCCCCCCTTACTCCCCGCGACTCCTTTACACCTGAACAATTCTCACCCACCCTACGGACTAAGTTGGCCACAAATCTATAAATCAGAAAAGAAATCATGAAAATCGGACGAATGGTTCTAGAGTTATGGAGAAACGAACAGATGGACGTTGCATTTTATAAGCAGTGTTGCCACTAAAAAAAAGTGAATCCAATGACCGGATTTTTATTTTCTAAATCCGGTCAAAAATTCCGGTCAAAAGTTAAAATGAGCATTTTTGACCTGAAACCCGGTCAAAAAGAGAAAATACCTATACCTACCTATACAATTTACGAATTTTTATGTTCGCCTGCTTTATCGATGTTTAGAAAACGTTTTTATAATATGTGAATCTTGAGTTTGCGAACTTGTTTTTATTTCGTTTGTTTAAAATTTACTAAACTAAACTAATTTTTCATTTTATATGACATGTTTTAAGTTCTGAAATACACTTTTAGTCCATGGCCGTACACGCCTTCCAATGAACGTCGTGTCCAGCGACACAGGTAGATTTTGAGTGAGTAAAGGAGAAAGGTAGAGAGCATAGAAAATGCACAGAAAATCCACTTTCAGAAATAATTCTGGCACGTTCTTTTTCGCACTATTGTGCTTTCGATACAAATCTTCATTTGATATTTGCGTTGACAGAGTGAGGACGTCAAAAATGGGCGTCCGCTTCGGCTTAACTATAGAATTTGTTTGTGTTTTCAATTTCACTATTATTTTACCTGTCAAATTTTATTTCATTGCACGCCTGAGTGTAGCCAATTCGTTAATGGATGTACTAAGGTCGTGTGTCAATTGGGCTAAATAATTATTCTCGGATAATTTTCTGACACTTATGAAAAGAGTAGTTCACCAAACTCCAATCTGAGATTTATCGAATTTCAAACTTCATTGAAATTCATTGTTTAATTTCCTCTTCAACATTCTAGCAAAAGAAAACGTCAAAAAGTTAGCCTATAAGATAATTTATTATCCTGCTCCCGGAGCAGAATTTCATGCGTGATGTTGTAGTCCTATTATTTGCATTAAATTGGTTTCTGTTTGAACTTGGAAGCATGTTCGTAATGTATGGCAAATTCAAATTATAGAAATCTATTTTTATTTATAGTCAATAGGGAAATTTTATTTTTCCAGTCAAAAAAGGGTTTTCCGGTTAAAAACGTTTTTCGTTCCGGTCAAAAAACGGTTAGGCCGGATTTCAAAATTTTCTCCGGTCAGAGTAAACATATTTCGGTCAGATATGACCGGAATCCGGTCAGAATGGCATCACTGCTTATAAGTAGTATATGGATCTGTCAGGATTCTCATCTCAGGTGCAGATTAATGAGAGAATATGATTTTCTGGGTGAGAATAAGCCAGTCTTCATTGGAAGTTTCATCCAAACCATAAAAACTCCCACAAACGGATTCGGTTTGAGAAAAGCTCATAAATGTAGTTCCTGAAATGTTCTTATGGGAAGCCAACGTAAAATACCACTTGAAGCGGGTTACAGCTGGAACACTTTTTTAACGTACGCGGACCATTCATTACCAGAATTGAGGCGTGTCTCAATTCACGTACTTTATGCCCACTCACATCACACACAGTTGATTTAATGGTACTCATTCCGGGGCATTTCCTTATTGGTGATTCTTTACTATCATATAGTTCTGTGCACTTAAGTGCACAAACACTGACACCACTGAAGGGTTCAGGTCCGATAAGTGGTATTGTAGCGCCGTCTTTAGCCAGTGAGTCAGTTGTTTCGTTGGCAGCAAAGGCCCTGTGTGCTGGAATCCCAGTGAAGAATGAATAGGTTTTTCTTTGCAAGTACGTAGATATGGTCAGGTATCCAGGTTCAAAAAAAGGTTATATAAACATACTTACTTAATCAAGGTGGATCTGTAGTCTGGGGTGGACCTGGGGTCCAACCATAGCTAGCGTCTCCAGCCAGCACGACGGCTGGCTAAAGTCTTCAGTTTCGCACGGTAACTTGGTTAAGAACCCATCTCACCTGAGTCTTCCTCTACTGCGCCGTCCCTTGGGTGTTTTTTCGAAGATCTTCCGGACCTGACCAGCCACCTCAGTCGTTGGACCTTCACTCTTCTGGCTAACTTGATGTTGCTGTACAGCCCGTACAGTTCGTCGTTGTATCTCCTCCTCCGTTACCCGAAGAATTTTACATAACGCAGCGTTCTGCCCATTATGTCAATGTCGTCGGCGTAGGCGAGTAAATGGACGGGCTTTTGAAAGATCGAGTCTCTGGTGTCTGATGTTAGCATTTGAGTTTTGCGCTATTCTTTAAAGTACGAAATCTAAATCTAAATCCTTTTTTAGAAATGGATGGTATCGGTGAATTCTTTACCGAACTTGATGGAGCGACGTGCATTTTCCTTCGTCATCCTGCACAAACGAACGAGCTTGCTAAAACTAGACACTGCTCTGTAGGTATACCTCGTTCCTATAAATGGTAACATGGGCGGCCAAAAAATGTATCGAAAGGTAGTGGGTTTTATAATATATTTAAACAAACTGGAATGTTATGCGAGATTTTAGCTCCAATACCGTTCGTATCGTCTCGTTGTACATAGCTACATATTTCCATAGCAAGAGCTGGTTGTCTTATATCCATTATGCATAAAGTGACCAACTGTACAGTTTTTCGCTGTATACTACAGTTTTTCAGTAAGTCAATACAGCGCGAAATTGTCAAAAAAACATATACAGCGAAAACATGAGAATACAGCATTTATACAGTTTTTGTAGAGTGTTGCCTGCTGTTCAACGTAATTAGAAAATGCGGCAAATTTTACATAATAAAATTGCATACACATATACAAATAAATTCGATTCCTTTACTCTTTCACTGTTCTGAAATATACTTTCATTAGTGAACTGGAGGTCGACTGTTTTCATATAACTACCTTTTTCTTTTTCTTTGAATTTGTATTTTGTGTTTTGGTTTCGGCGAGTACCTATTATATAAGACAAGGCGCAAAGTGGTGTGTCAGTGGCGTGGTGTACAAGTGGCAGGTGTGGAGGCTGGTGACGACGTGGATTTTGGCATTTTGTTTACCCGGAAACTAAAAACATGTGAAACGTCCAAGAATTTAATATATGACGACATTTTTTAAGAACAACTGATGAATTGGTAGCACCATACGTTGTTTGCCTCTTCAGTGTGCGTTAAATCACTTTCATACCACTTCGCCGGCATTTCATCGGCACACTACTCCTATGCCACCTGCCGCTTGGTCACCACGCCACTGCCACACCACTTCGGTGCGCGCCTTGCCTTAGAAATGTTTTTTCAATAGATAAAAAACATATAATTCGATGTTAAAGTGGTACAGTTTTTATTTTTATACAGTTTTTCGGTCTCGGTTTTACAGCGCTAACCTGTGAAAGAGTTGGTCACGTTAATTATGCATATAGCTACGCACTCTCATTGAATTTCTTCAATATTTACAGCAATGTCCTTGTCACCATTTCAACAAAATAAATGTGGCACACTACCTTCTAGAATCTATAGAATATACAGCATATGTATGTATTATATTTTATGTTAAATTCCACTTCTGCTCTCTTTTGTTCTTAACTAGGCTACTTTGTTGTAGTGAAAGTGTCAACCCGCAAGATTCACCGAACAACAGCAACAAACTTCGTTGCGAAAATAAAAGCCACCCCAAGGACATTGAATTTACGGCAGACATATCTGGAGCAACCAACATGATAATAAATTATGCAACGCAGTACTACTGATGCCATGATGCCACTGACCTATAATAATTATTCCTTCGGCGAGCTCATATGTATAAGTATCTGCCATTCCCAGGAATTGAGGTGAACATAAATACGCACATAGGAATATATATAAAACATAAGGATTAACCAAAGGCTATCGAACAGAAGTCAATTCGTTGCTTTCTGTATCTCGAAAATGTCAAAGTTAATTGGCAAAAGAGTTTCCTGTCCTTTTTAACGATGAAAATGCGGATGATTGACTTCATCCTGTGTGCCTGATGGCATGCATATTTTGCGTTAATGTTCCGTTTAAATTACTATAGGCACGTTGAACTGGACCGTTTTTCGCTTGCAATGAGCTGTCGAGTTAAATTATTACTTTTATAATTTTTATGCGAACATTCGTTTTTTTTTTGCATTTATATTTCGCATGAAAAATGCATTTAAATGATGTAGTATGACTATGAAAGGTATTTTCTGAGTAAATATACATAATCCTTAATCTTAATAAAAATACAGAAAATAAATTTGTAGTAAAAAACAATTTTTTTTACACGTAGGTATGTGAAGTAGGTGCACATATCATATGACTTAGAAATCATTATATCGCATTTTCTGACAAAAGCACAAAGGAAAGTGTAGGAGTTGCTAAATGTATCTGGATGTCGGTGTGGCTTTGAAATACAAACATTTTCTGGGATACGTCTTTAAAACTCACAAAGGCTGCCATTTTGCATCATTTTAAAATATCAACTTTCAAAGGAAAGTCAATGTAATGTATGTAGGTGTTGGATATCACAAAAGCACAACCTTCAAATAGGTTATGGTATTTATGTGAAATGTTAATATTTCACCATGGGACATGTAAATAACTGTGTGGATGTTGAATGAATTTTTTATTCGTTTTTTTTTTTTTTTTTTCAAACAACAGCATAAACGAAAAGCTTCTGTGAATCCTTTCTGTAGAAATTACTTCAACTTCGGCAGTGCCACTCCAAAAATACGTTATTGACACGAAATATTGAATTTCGTATATTCGATATTGTATATTATTTTATAAAGTACTAGATGCCCGCAGTTTTATTCGGGAATGGTATTACCTAATCATAGTAACTAAAAGTTTGTGATATCAAGGAAAAGAGTTTTGAATAAAGAGTAATGGCAAGTTTTAGGCATTACCTACCTCTCCCAAAAATGAGGCATGTTAATGAACGATATAGCCGAATAACATTTTCGGAGTCTTAGTTAACATTTTAACAAAAGTTTCATCGAAATCTGACTTCGCTGTGGTAGGTATGAAATTTTGCCAGAAAATTTAAATTTACTTCATATTGGGACTTTTGTGAGAAAACAGTAAGCCTGAGTGAAACTAGTAAGTTAGGAACCGTCTTGAAAAAGGATGCGAGTCTTTCCAAACTGACTCATTTCTAAATCCTGATAGTCCCCTTACGTTATCAAACTTTACTCTTCATCTTGTAGGTGAAAAGGGTGAATGGAGAAGAATATGCAACCGAACTCTATGGGGTGTACCAAAATGCCAAGAGTAAAACTTTCGACTATGTACGTTGGTTTGGCCATATAGCCCGAATGTAAAATGATTTCGCCAAGAGAGATTTCGAGTTGCATACCCCAGGTTCGAGATGATAAAGAATACCAAACTTCCGTGCAACGTTCTTATACACTAGATTGTCGAACTGAGTCTTTATCAACTGGACGTGTTGCTTTATTACACGTTCTACATGATGCCTATTTAGAAACTGATGCATGAAATGCGATTTACTATTTCCTGGTTACTAATGTTTTCTTCGCTTTGCCGGCGTTCTGGTCTAAGAACATAGCTTGTTTGCTTTCTTATAAAATCAAAACTCCTTGAGCTGGGAGATGACTATAGTATTTATAACCGTATATTAAGTTGTTGCAAAATATATTAGTCCAGAGGTTCCCTAACAGTGAGTCGCGACGCTATGGGGCGTCATGGCGCTATCCTATAAGGGCGAAATCCAATAGTTACATTGCTGTCAATATTAAGCGCGTTTGTGTTTCCCGCATTTCCAGTCAGACTTGCTCGCACTCGTATAAATTTGCCTGGCACTCAAAATTAAATAAGGGTTTTTCAATTGGTACGGGTCGTTGCCAGCCAGATTCGTCAGGAGCATAGCCGTGGTCCATCAGGAAAACCCGAGGCAGTCAATTCCTCGCCGTGCACAAGAAATCTGCCTTTCGCAGACATCTAGAATTTTGTATCAAGTCTTGGGCCTACGCCCGTACAAGATCCAACTAATCCAGGAGCTCAAGGGTAATGAACATATACAAAGCCGTTTGTTCACTGACTTGGCTTCGAGCGTTTGGAAGAAGACCCCAATTATGGACGAAAAATCATCTTTAACGACGAGTCACATTTATAGATGAATGCGGGTATGTTATCAAGGAGAATTGCCATAAATATGAGACGACGATATTTCAACGTCGACCCGTCCTTATTGAAAAAAATATATAGTGAATCTTCAGTAAGATCAGCTTTTATTAACATATCTGTGCTTTTGGAAGGCCGGCGCAAAAATATTTCAACCTCTCTAGGGAGTCGCAGTATGAAAAAGATTGGGAACCCCTGAATTAGTCGGTAACAATTACCTGTTGCCGTTGCTTTGATTGTCTGCTTGTGATAAACAAGATTTCCTAAGTCAATTTTCTATCCGCATCCGTATGCCTATGAAATGTGCATGCAATCCTGTATGGTAAGTGTAATAAAAAATATGTCAGTTTTATTTTTTTACCATCCACACTCCACAGGGAGGAATATATTCACTTTGCCATTATATTTGTAACGCCAAGAAGGAGTCACCAGAGACCAGAGTGCCCATGCCCATAAAGTATTTATATCCTGAATAAGGATCGAATTCTGAATCGTTTTGGACATTCTGGGCCTAGTTGCCGTTTGAGAGGAATTATTTCCCCTAGTTCTTATGTCGACGGCCAACCTGGAGCTGGAGGGCCAGGCCCTTCTTTGAATCCTAGGACAGCGGGGCAAAATATTCTGTTGTCAGAAAAACACTTCAGCAATCAAAGATATGCTGTTGCCAAATATGGTTCATATACGATACCCCAACAGCTAGATGGAGTTTTCGTTTTTGGGAAAACCGGACAAATATACAAAGAAAGTTGAGAATGGTCTCCTCTTCCTCCTCTACCAAACAATTTCTACAAAATCGTTTGAGAATACGCCAAGCCTTGTTGCAATCCTTCTTATAATACACAGTATCCTGTGACGTTATCTATTATAGCGGTGATATGCTTTCTGTCAAAAGGGATCAAATTCTTAGAACGTAAGATCTAGCTTGGACCATAACGTTTGCTTATTTGATAGCTTCCAAGGTATACCCTCGTTTGGTAGATCTGAATTTGGAAAGTTCATTCACATCACAGTTTCCTGGGATCTACCTAAGAGACGTGCGGGCTATATAGTAATGTTAGTATAGAGACTGATCTAAAAGACGGAAGAATAGCCTTTGATTTAGTCGATCGGATAAAACACCACCACCCACCCCATCCGCAGTTTTTGATCCATGCGTGAAGAATTGGGTTCCTTCTTCATCCAAGAGTACCTCTCCTTCCTGATCCTCACTGATTTTAGCTACATGTAGTAAGTAACTCAAGTAATCTATGGAAATCGACAGCTGTATGTCATCTTTCTGAGGGCTTCTTGTAAGTCTTTTGACACTCATTTAACTAGTTATTAAGACCAACCAGAAGACACGCATGCATCATCTTCGTCTCCAAAGATGGCACAACGTGGTTTAGTCAAGCTATCACTGTTCTTTCGTCATTACCATGGTTTATTATATTTTTCATGTTACTACACTTTCGGTCAAAATCGTTGATCAATTTGATGAAAGCCACTTTTTCTCTTACCTACATGTTATTGTGAAAAACAAAAATGGCGTTAAAATGGCATCATTCTTCTATACCGTTTTTATATCCATTAGAAGTGGCATAATGACGATGAAATGCTATCTATGATTTTCTCGACTAATTCCTTTCATGCCATTATCATACGACACACAAATTAAGTAAGTACCTATACCTACTCGTACAACGTACAGTACATGTCAAGTTATTCATGAGTTCCATGATTGCCTTCCAAAGCGTTTAATAGTCTTACTTGTAATAATTATAAAGCGCTTTGTGACGGCATTTGCATTAAGAATGCCCAAAGTACTAAGGCGTTCGCAATGTAATTAGCTTTATCTACCTTTCATACATCCTTCAGTCGATGGACATTATAAGTACGCTTATGCGTTTGAAATAATCGTTAGTTTCTTCTAATATCTAGTGGTGGTTACACTTCATTCTGCATTACAATGGGCAAATTTAAAGGAACTCGTATTTGCCTAAAAGCAATAAGTAGAAATTTCATTGAGTTCGGCCAGAGTACGGTTCTTAGCGGCTTAAATTATATTTCCAATCAAAGCCTTTCCCTTTTTGAGAGGTGAGTCCAAGCATGAATATTTTCAAAAGAGTCGGTCGTTTTGATTTTGGACTTCCATTTAAGGCTCTATTTCTTAGTTTCCTTTGCATCGATATTTGTAGCCTTGACAATCCTCACAACAAACATCTATGCCAAGTGGGAAAGTACACCAGTTATTGTTGGGATGACACCACATCCAATTCTGATCAGAAGATTTCCATTTCCAACTGTAACAATTTGCAATGTCAATCAGGCTCGTAACAGTCAAGTTCGAAATTTTTCAAGGTACGAAAGCTTTTACTTATTATTGATAAACAATTTGATAAATTTGAAATGAATTGCAGAAACTCTATTGAATATTCCATGCTACAGACACTCTGCCGTAGATCAGTCGACAAAGTGGACCCTAGCGAATTGGCCGATATACAGAATCGTACACAATTTCGGAGGTTTATCGAAACGGTATAAGAATGAATTACATATTTATACATAAATGTACTCTCTGGGATCACTAAATTATATTTCTCTTTGTTTAGATCGCTCAGCCATGTGACAGACTCTTTATGTCATGTAAATTTGGATCAATTTCCAAAAACTGCAGTGAGATCTTTAAGCCAGTGCTAACAGACGAAGGACAGTGTTGCATTTTTAATTCTGTGCACTCTTCCTTTTTAAATAAAGAGTAATCTTTTTCGATTTAGTCATGGATCCAAATCGTAAGCCAATTTTGTTTTTTTTTTAGAGAAAACGAACACAAGCCATTTATAAACCTTGATGGTGCCGTTGCTGTAGATTGGGACTTGGAATACGGATATAAGGACAAACTGCCCAATTTATTCTATCCTCGTGTAGCATCAGGTAAGATCTGATACAAACTGGGTGTACAGCAAAAACTCTTTCTTTAAATTTTCGAACAACAATATTATTAAGACAAAAATACTAAAGTAAAGTTTTTAAATCTACAATATCTCCGTCTGTCTGTCTGCTTGTTACCTTTTCACGACTAAACTTCTGAATCAATCGTAATGTTATTTTGGAAAGAAATAGTCTGGGACCTTCAAAGGACATAGGAGACTTTTTAATCAGAATATATTTACGAGGAAATGGAGTCGAGAAAGGACTTTGTCAATAAAGTCAAAAAGCAATTGTTTTTATAAAATAACATTTAAAGTGAACATTTCTTAACAATAATAGCCGTTTTTTATTATCAGCTATGATCCATATAGATCATCGATTTACATGCACTTACAACAACAACATGTGATCCTGCTTTTCATCGAGATCACGAAATATGATCTGAAAATTAATTCAACTATTTCTCGTTGCTGTTTCGTGGCGTTGTTTATTTCATTCACTAAAGGTTGGTGTCCCTGTAAATTATAGCCACACAGTAATGTTGCCAGACCAAAATGTGAACCACAATTAACAACACAAAAAATCAATTAGCATTTTTTTCAAATTCGAATAAGTTACTACTCCGACTTTCGAGATGTTTTTTTTTCGCTATATAGCATAGAAATATAAATGGAAATATTAGCAGTACAATACGGTTAATTATAATGAATATTTGAACTTAACATTTGAACATAGTTTCCCCAAAAAAAATATTCAATGCTAAATGTATGCAGATTTGTATCCATATGGTAACACCCCGACACAACAAGCGAAATGTCAAACTCAAATATGAGCAAGTGCAATGGAGAAATCATCGCATTGTGACGTCACATTGTACCGTGTGGTTGCAAGATGGCTGGTGGCAATACGAAATTTGTCATAATTGTTATTGGATTTTATATGTTTGTTGCCACAACTCAATCAATGATCCAGTTTGTTTTATTTTCATGATCTGATCCGGATCAGATCACGCTGATAATAAAAAACGGCTAATGGGAGCTAAAGATATTAAATTTTCAACATTGATATAAATTGTTCGAACAAAGCACTTCGCAAATTTGGACGGGATTGGAAAATGGGCGTGCCACCTTTCTTACAAGAAATATATTTAAAGCAGTATGTAGGTTATGTATATCTCATTTATTGAAACTTTAGCCTTGAAATTTGGTAAATTGACGTATATTGCCTGTATTTACAAAATATAGGCGACGATGTTTCTCGACGCTATTTCTCGACACTCCACTCATATGAGAGCTAGGGTTTTAAAATTGAAGTGCATTAATATGTCCTCACAAGAATATATTTAAGCAATACAATTCCTTGACACGTCCAAAAACGAAGGGTAAATCATTTTTTTTATAAATCATACCGACTTAGATATGTACATCTGATGCTTCATCTTATAAAGCCTATTTGATAAACCTGACATCCCTCAAATCATCCTTCTGTTTATCGGAAATGATAGTTTTGACTATTATGTTACTGGAATCGCTGGAATAGCAGTTCGAACTCAATTCAATTTAATTTTATTTCGCTTAAGAATCTTTACGAAAAAAAGTTATGATAATCACCAACAATTCGCAACCAGCACAACCAGCAACAACTTGGAAGTCCCTAGGTACTATACAAACCCCAATTTATATACAGCTACTATTTTAAGTAGTCAGCAATGCTGTCTGGTTAGTAGGATGTGATATGTATGACTTATGGACTTATGGCATCGACATTCAGCAATAAAATAATGTTATCAACGTTTCAGGACCGTCTTTATCTGGCAGTTGACAACATGTTTTATTGAATATATTTATTGCCTATATATCGTTAGAACCATCTAATTTTGAATAGATTCCTTATACGAAGTACAGCTAAACACAATCACTTAGGTGGCGCTAAAGCCCGGAGTTGCCCTGGGCCTTAGCCAGACGACTCTCCAGTTAGCACTTGAGGACAATGACCTCTGTACAGTAGGGTGTCCCGTCGTTGTATGAACAATTTTTTTTAATATTGCGTCGAAAGCGGTATCAAAAGTTCCGTATTGACGAGAAGATTCAGAATGAGTACTTCTTTTGATTAGGGCATAACTTGTGGGCTTCGACCGACGATTAAAGGACAGGGAAAAGTAAGTTAGTAAGGTACTAACATTTGCTCATTTTTCTATTTATTCAAATTATTAGTTTATACATAGATACATACAAATTATTTGGTATTTCATAAAAATAGTAAAAATTGACATAAGCGTATAAACAAATAATTAATTTAAAGAAGTTATTAAGGCTTCAGCACAAAAAAAATGTACCTGCATTTAAAATTGGCTTTTGTAATTAAAACATGGCATCTGATTTCTGGATTCAATTTTGTTTCAAATAACTCCTTATATTGAGTTTTCTACAATGACCTATGACTAGCTTCAGTCATAGTTTTTATGCACATTTCGACACTATGTGTATGACAAGCAATGAAAATTCTTCATCACACAAACCTTTTAAGATAACTGGAGAAGTTATTTGTCATTCATTCTAAAAAGTAATGTCTATGTAGTCAGAAGCATTAAATTAAATTTTCGGGGGCTTGAATATTCGGTTTTAAACATAATTTAATAAGACCTTATAACATAACAAATAAGACCTTTTATCGAAGAACATATTGCAACTAAAACTAAATTTTTGTATCTTGTAACAGGTGCATAAACTTTCATTAAGTACTTCACAAGAATTTTAAGATTTTCAGATGGATTATTAGAACCTACATAAAGTCTTAAGTATTCTGTTTGCAGTTGTGTTGTGACTAAGGTGTCCATCGTATCTCTATAAAAGAGAACATGTTCTCTTTTTTTGGTCCGATCTTTTTTACACTATCTTTTTTGTTACGGATCTATTTTTGTTCTCTTTTTTTAATTCGGTAGATAATTTTTATTTGATTTTCCAAAAGATTTACTGATACTAAAAAAGCAGAATGAAAATGGTTTTGTTATCATGAAAGTAAAAACTTGTAAATAGGCCTTTGAAAACTGAACTTTCAGCAGAGGTAATCAGTTATTCAGTTATAAAGCGGATTGTTTCATATGCTATCAAAAATCGTTTGTATTTGGAAAATAAGTCTGTTCAATAAAATTTTAAATTGGAAGGATGTCGAAGATTCCATCGTTTATCTTAATTTTAAAAAGAGTAAATAAGTATAAGGTATAACTGATATCAAATGTTTTGATGTTTTTGCGAGTTGCAATACTTTTTTAAAGAAAATAATTTTGATGAAAGTATTTTTTTATGACTCAAATATCCTGAACATGCGTACAGCGCGTTTCAATTCACTTGGCCATTCTACTGCGCAGGTCTCTGTGTATTTTATTTTGTGTCGTGTATATTCTCTTAAATCCTCTCTCTGCGCAACCAACCGGTTGGCCAAGTGAATTGAAACGCGCTGTAATATAATCCCTGAACAGAATCCCTCAGTTCAAGAGCAGACTTAGGCGGCATCTGGAGGCGCTTTGAGCTAGTAATGATGAAGATTATTTCAATATTTTTGAATCTTTTTATTATTGTTTTCGTTGTAGGTACTTTCTGTTTTAAATTAGTCTTAGGAACATTATAATGTATTTATGTTTATAATATCCATGAACCCAATTAGCCACTTATTAATGAAATTTGATCTATTGAACTTAGTTTCCTTGTTTTTCTTTTCTCTCTTATTTGTTTGCACAATTTTAGAAGATATTGTATCTTTCTGTGTTAAGATTATTGAAAATAAATTGAATTGAATTGAATTGAAAATGTCGAAAGAACATTCTTTCCGATTGGGCCCAATGGACACAAGAGAGAAATAGATTAAAAATTTCAACTGTTATACCATGTGAACACCAACGTGACTAAGCGAAAGTGATTTACAAATTACGAAAAACGTTCCCACCGAATTTTACGTATTTTATTTTGACATTTCTATTCTATTTCTATTTCTTTTCTTCCCAAAGTTCCAAGACGAATAACTAGGTAGTCTTTTTCATGCTAAATTGCACTGTCAATATGTTGGTGGGAACATGGTATATTATTACGTAGATATATTTTTTTTTATAATTTGTTTTGTTTTAATTTTATTTTCTTAAAAAATAATGAATTCGTACATTTATGTTAATTAAAATATTATATGTTTGAAGTTTTTGTGAGTGTATTTTTTTATTTTGTGTGTTCTCTTTTTTGTCCTCTATTTTTTTTACGAATGTTCTCTTTTTTTATGTCTTTGGGAGCAAAATGTTCTCTTTTTATAAAGACCTCAGATGGACACCCTAGTTGTGACCAGGGTTGTCAGGTTTTAAAAACCAGAATCGCCAAACGTAAAATATAAAACGCCAAAAAATCGCCAAATTTCAAAATTGTACAGTCTCCAAATCCAACTTTATGCAAATGCTCCTATAACTCTAGCTGTCCTAAGGCATTTGTCATTTTGTACACCTTCTTCCAAAACTTCAAAACGTCTTCTTCGGGTACTCTTTCTAGATAAAATTCATTTGACCAATTGACAGAAATTAATTTTTCCCACTGAGCCTCAGTAAGTTGTAAGATTGAAAAATAAGTGAAAAATATCCCAAAGAACCAAAGGTGTGTTGCAGTCAGACAATCTTTTTCGAATTGCTCTTAGTAAAACAAGAATTAAATCGTTAACTTGCTTCTTCACTTCATTCACATGCTCTGTGCTACCACTGTTTTCTATCGCGATTCTTTCAAAATCCGACCCTAAATCAATATCTTTCCAAGCTTTAAAGTTGTCTTCATTCGTTACAAATTTTAATATTTCGTCACAGTCATCGCAGATGTAAGGTTTGAGTGAAAATTATAAAAAAAGAAAAAATATGAGGATTTTGGTTAAAAAAATTTTAATCGCCAAAATCTAAAAATATCGCCTTTTTTGGGGTGTGTCGCCAAACCGATTTTCGTGTCGCCAAATAAAATTTCAAATCACATCTGACAACCCTGGTTGTGACCCATTTTTCCAGTCTGTCGTTTGGGTATTTCTGGAGAACAGTAACCTGATTTGATTGCTTGACACGTTTCATAGAGATATTTTTGTTCTGCGCTCATTAGATCTGCGATTCTTTTCCTCAATTTCAGGTACATTTCCAATCACAGGAGAAAACTGAACAATATTGGTAGTTTCAAAATCAATCAAAGCATTACCGAGAGGACCAGAATATTCACGAGGGCCCGAGGTTGATTCGTCTAAGGTCGTGAAAAGGTGTCTAAGGGCCAATTCATTTGCATACAGCAGACATATTGCCCACTGTAATGGATGACTTAATTCCATTTCGATCGAATTACACCTCCTTTCCAGCCAGTGTTAGTAACAGTGCAGTCACATCCAACACAAAGAATGTTTTGCAAATCAAAGTCCTTACTTTTGAAAAAATCGTTCATTGAATTGCATATTTCCTTCTCTGGACCACATTTGGGAGTAATATAAACCAAGTAGATAGACTCTGGTTCTGCAAGAATTGTTATACATACGTTTTTTTTTTTTGTCGGAGGTTGCTACTATACGATGGAGCACTCAGACACAACTACTGGTCCACTGTACTGCCAAACAGACACCTTACATTACTGTACTTAGTTTTCCCGTCTTTCGAAGAAAGATGAGAAGGAGCTTCAGTGATGAAAAGCTTAGATGTTCGGCACTCACCACGTCAGCCCCAAAGATCCGCCACCTGATGCGAGCAAAGGCAGGACAACTACAGAGGAAGTGTTCCGCTGTATCGTCGTCCTCTCCACAAGCAGGACAAATGGTGGTGTCGCTCAAACCCAATACATTTAAGTGTTTGGCAAAAGCTTGGTGGCCCGAAAGGACGCCCACAAGCAGTCTGCAGTCGATTCTCCTGAGAGACAGAAGGAAGGATGCGGATCTTTTGCAGATGTCCGGACGCAGTCGTTTGGTCTGTCTGCACCCAGCACAGTCACGCCACCAACACTAGTGTTCACGAGAAACCTAAGTATCAATGGATGACTTAACCACAGATGCAGGCAGACCCAACGCAGGTTCAGGTCCTGAGAGAGTCTCTTCTGAACCCAATCTGGCGAGCCCATCCGCGATCTCATTTCCCTGGATACCAGTGTGACCTGGAACCCAAACAAGTTTGACCGTGTTTAGCCTACCAACCAAGTTCAGAGAAAGCTTGAGTTCTAGCACTAACTTGGACGAGGTAAGAGGGTTGAGCAGCGCGTTTAGTACAGCTTGGCTATCACTGCAAACGCATATGCTTCTAGCCCTCCACCTGTTTGTCACAATATAGCGCATAGCCATAAGGATAGCGAAAATCTCCGAAAATCTACCACCTGGAATAGACAATGCCGTATGTTTCTCCTGTGGGAGGGATTTACTGAGGATAGGCTAACCGTTTCAGATTTCTGAGACCTTCGGCGGATAAAAAAACAAAGAGTCGCTATTGATCACTTATATTCGCTATCCGAGGCGTAGTATCAGTTTTCTTGAATGAATGTAGATAGCGCAGATTGCTGATCCACTCTTTTTAGCCCGACAATGTTTCGCACCTGCCTGCAGTTCAAAGATTTCTACATTATAGTGTATAGGTACCTCAAGGTTTAGTTAGAATACCCAATACTTTCTTATACCGAGGTTGTAGGCCGGTTAAAAGAATAAGGAGAAAAAAGGAGAGTTCGTTTTAAATACCTGTATTGCATAAGCCTTGAGTGTCTAGGCCTTTGGTGTCTACCGCCCGTTGCGCCGCCTATTTATTTTTTTTTTTGTTGCATAAGCCATATTAAGTAAACACAAATGATCTTCAAGGAACCGGAATAAACATGGGCTTGTCAATCATCATCAACGCTGAAATAGATGACTACTATTGCAGCTCAAGAAATGGACCCGGATTCAAGGTAAGTCCTTAACCTTAATAGTAATGATTCTCTCCCAACCCGTATATTTTTAGCTACTTCTTCACAATCCAATCGAAACGCCATTACTTCGTGACCGCGGTTTATTTTTCTCCGCTGGATCAGAGATGTCGTTCCGCATCAAAGCCGATCGCTCGGAAGCTTCAAAAAATATTCGCACTTTTAGTATCGACGATCGTCAGTGTGTCTTCAAATCGGAACGACAATTGAGTTTCTTTAAGACCTACACAAAACAAAACTGTGAAATGGAATGCCTAGCTAATGTCACAACAAAGTTATGTGGATGTAACGCTTACTTTCTGCCTAGAGTTAACGCAAATGTGTCGGTATGCAGTTTAAAGGATCTAAAATGTACGCTACCAATTCAAAATTGGACACCTGAATCTACTGTTCAAATGAACCTTAAGGACTGCAAGACTTCATGCATACAGGGATGCTTTGATTTATCTTTTACACCGGTTGTGTTTGGTATCCCCCTGACCTCAGGTGGATACATGATAAAAGACGAAATTCTGGAAAAGTATAACACCTCGTACCTTAAGGATAATATTGCGGTGGTGCATTTCTTTTACAAGCTCTCGCATTTTGACGGATTTATGAGGACACGTTATGTTGGCACTACAGAATTTATGTGTAGGTATATAGTTTTGATCAGTATTAGGTGATAGAAATAATTGGCCTTCTTTCAGCCGCAACGGGCGGACTTTTTGGACTTGTGGGATTCAGCTTCATAGCTGTGGCTGAAATTGTTTACTTTTGGATGTTGAAGCCGTTTAAGCAGATGATTCTTTTATGGCAAAAAAACTGGAGGATGGTAAATTTGATGCAATCGTTTGGTTAAGAGTAAGACACTTAATTAGATTTTTCTAGCAATCGAGGCAAGTGGAATCGGAACAAAAAGATCCTTTGAAAAAGGGTTGTAGCGTTTCCAGGACTACCGAGTCAGCAAATCTCAATAAAAGGAGGTTGGTTCGTCGCGTTACATGTCGAACTTAAAGCCATTTTTACTAAACATTTTAAAAAAGTAATATTGTGTTATTTTTAAAAGTAGGTACATGTTCACTGAAAGGTCATTGTATAATGCTATTACAATGTACATATTTTCCTTTTTACCTAACGGTTCATTCGCCACTTTATTCCATTGAATAATTAAAAAAATAATAAAACTAACTACTATTTAATTCTAAGACCTTGCTTCTATGTATCGCACCTTTGGTGGTCTTAAGATCTAAGTGCTGAACGCGATTTAAAATTTGTTTTAAATAATTTTGTTAAAAATATTACAATATTACAATATTTCTTTGTTAAGGAAACAGAAACAAAATTTTATATATTTTTTTGTTGTGTAATAAGTTAAGTTAATAAGCTGCCCCTGATGGTGTGTTGCGAAGATGAGGATGAGGTGGATAGTCAATCCCAAATCTGCTAAACTTGGTGTAATATTTTTTTAAGCAGGCTCAATTAGTCCGACTTCATCTTTGGTGATACAACTACATATTTAGACGTACGTTTTCTAATATTTGGACTATAATGACACCAAGAATCACTAACTTGTGTATCTATATGTTTCGCTAACAGTTTAGTAAATATTCTTAAAATTGGAGTATAAGATGGCATAACGAACATTTATGTTTTATTTCAACCGAAAATTTAATAAAAGTAAATAAAAACTTTGGAGACTTTAAACTGACAGAGGAGGAAAAATGTTCTGCCGAAAGATTTGCTTGTATCCATAGTAGGTAGGTACCGGTACATACACATATCTACTCCCTGGAGACACAATAAAGTATTTTCAATTGGGCCTTCTTTTATTGGAAAATAAAACCGTTTTTGAGACTTTTAACATATAACATATTTAACTCAAAAAATTTAGTTTTCACTTTTTTCCCTTAAAAACTTAAAAACTGCATACCACTTTTTCTTCCAAAATACAGCTTTTTTACTGCGGAAAATAAAATAAATAAAAATAAATAGTTGGCGCAACAGGCGGTAGACACCCTAGGTCTAGCTTCTCGCAACCATTCGTTTTGTGTGAGTTTCTATTTTTGGGACGAATGGAAGGGACCTACAATTTTATGCCGAGTCCGAACGGCTGAATTGAGAAGCTTTTTCAAGACAGTTATACTCTCGGATGTTTGTCAGACGTTCGCGAGAGGTGGCGCAGTAGAAAAAACCTTAAGATGTAATTTGTGTGTTTTCCGGGGATCGAACCTGGGATCCCTCGCACAGTAGTCCAGCACACTAACCACTGCGCTACTGCGGAAAATATAAAGCTTTAATTTAGAGATTGTAACGTGACCCTTTCGTCACCTCAGGATCGTTGAATCTCAAGTCTCCTCAGCAACACCCAATCCGATGATTGAGAAAAGAAACAACGCAGCTTTGTTCCACTCTCTGCCGCTTTCTGTGCTGTTCGAAAACTGCAGCAGACGCTGAACAGGCAGTAAAACAAATGAATAAGAGAAAAAAAAATTGTCTCCTCGAAAAGAAATAAAAAAAAATTGACACTTTTGAATTTTAATTAAAGCTCTTATCTTTATTATAATAAAATTAATCTTAGCCTTAAAAATTAGCAAACAAAATAAAAGTAAGAAAATTAAGAAAAAAAGAAAATCAAAATGTAATTCAAAAAGTAATAAGCAGTGAAGTATTAAAACAAAAAAATATTAAAGAAAAGTAAGTAAAAATGAAAATCAAAAGCAAGAGCAAAAAAATGAGGAGCAAAATATAAATCAAGCAAAAAAAATCGTGTCGATCAAGTGTGGTCGCTTAGAGACAGTGGAAAAATAAAACCCGACTGTCGTAAGAAGCGCGCAAACAAGAGGCTAGTCAAAGTGTGGTATTTTTCTGTATAGTGGAGGAACCCGGCTATCGCTTGCGAAATACCAAACTCGAGTGAGTTGCATTTGAAATAAGCTCGGCTTATATACTCTTCTGCTTTGAGCTTTTCAATAGAAAACTTTTTTTTTCAAAGATCATAGTTGAGCTTTTCAATAGTAAAAGCTTTTCATCGAGTATAGCTGATCTAAGGAAAACTTTTGCTTGTGCTTTTGTTTTGTTTTCTTTTAGGGTTGCCAAGTTACAATACATTTTTTTTGTGTGAAAAGTTACATTGTTTAAAGAATTAAAAAAATAAATATAGAAGAATTTTACATTAATATTACATTAAATAAGTATTACAATTTTCATTTGACATGTTACAATTTTACATTTTATATTTACGGGCTACAATTTAACATTTAATATTGACGTGTTACAATCTCCCCCTCTGGCGCTGAGATCGCCTCGATGATGCGACAGGATTGGAAGTTGGTGTCGTCTTTCTCGGGCGCCCTCGTCTTCGTAGTGGCTGGACTGGTTCGTTTGTTTGTGTTAGGGAGGAACGATATTTTGATATAGAGGAGACATGGTATGTCCCCAATGGAATGGTGAGGTCGTCTTTTGATGCTATTTGATATGTTGAGGCGCCGATTTGTTTAATGATGACGTAAGGTCCGTCTCGTTTGGGGACAAATTTTGAAGTGATCCCTTTTGAGGCCTTACTAAGGGTGTGCGAGGTGACTAAAACTTCATCACCTATTTTGAGTACTGGCTGTTGTTTTCGCTTCTGGTCGGTGTAGTGCTTGTTCCGATCTTGTGTTTTTTCGGTTGTTGCTTGAGCCTCTTTGATTACTTGCGAGAGCTTTTGCAACTTCGGAATAATTTGCTGGGTGAAGTTCTTGTCTGCTTCGATTGGTCTAAGGTCGTGGTTGACATCGTCAAAGGTCCTTGGTTCTCGTCCAAACATTAAAAATGAAGGGGTATAGCCGGTGCTTTGGCATTTGGCAGTGTTCATTGCGAACCGTATTGCGGGTAAATTATCGGCCCACGTAGTGTGGTTGTTGCCTACCATGATTCCGAGTTGTGTTTTGAGATCCCTGTTCTTTCTTTCCACCGGATTGGCTTCTGGGTGGTAGACAGGAGTCAGAGTTTGTTGGATTCCGAAGTAATCAGCTAATTGTTGCATTAAAACGGATATAAACTGAGGTCCGTTGTCCGTTAATAGACGTCTTGGCATGCCATAGCGAAAAAATACTTCGTCGAGCAAAGTCATGGCACAATTTTCTGCAGTTGCTTCCTTCAGAGGAAAAATTTCTACCCAGCGGGTTGCTATGTCTTCTGCTATCAGGATCCATTGGTATCCGTCTTTGGTGATTGGTAACGGTCCAAATAAGTCAGCTGCTACGACTTCGAAACGTTGGTTGCTTGATACAGTTTGGAGTAGCCCCCATGGTTTCATGTTGCTTGGTTTATATCGTTGGCAAGCAAGACAGCTTCCAATATGCTTTGTTACACTGTCCCTCATTCCGGGCCAGTAATATCGAGCAGCAATTCGAGCTAACGTACGTTCGACGCCGTAATGTCCTGAAGTGGTTTCATCGTGGTAGTATTTTAATATGGGGTCTCGTTCCTGCACAGGGATTACTAGCTGCGCAGATTCAGCATCATATTCTGGAGAATACCTATATAGTATACCATCGTTGAGTAAGTATCCTCGGGATGTCCATCTTGGGATATTTTCGTCATTACTTTCGAATGACTCTATAATAATTTTGAACTGCGCATCTTTTAATTGAGCTTCGCGAATTTCACTTGCATTTCTGGAGTGCAAGTCGATTTGGAAGCTACAGACGCTGCATTTTGAATCAATATGATCTGTCGTACTACATGGTGGTCTAGATAGCATATCGGCCACACAGTTTAGTCTGCCTGGAGTATACTCAATACTGAAATTGTATGGCTGTAGCTGTAGTGCCCAACGAGCTAGTCGTCCGGTTGGTGATTTTAAGCTCATTAGCCATTTAAGAGGTTGATGATCAGTTTTGAGGATTATTTCCCCACCTTCAATGTAACCTCGGAATTTATTTACTGCCCATACAATGGCAAGTGCTTCGCGTTCGGTCGTTGAATAGTTACGCTCCGCTGCTGTGAGAAGTCTTGAGGCATATTCAATAGGGTGCTCATTTTCCTTCTCCCCCTGGATAAGAACAGCCCCGAGAGCATAGTTGCTGGCATCGGTTTGTAAGGTAAAGGGATGATCCTCTTGCGCTTGCTGTAGGATTGGTGCAGACGTGAGCAATGCTTTGAGCTTGTTGAAAGCGGTTTTCTCTTCTGTACCCCATTTCCATACGGCAGTTTTTTTAGTTAGATTACTCAAGGGTTTTGAGATATCGGCAAAGTTTCTAATGAAACGGCGGTACCAGGAGCATGTTTGCAGAAATGATAGTATTTGTTTGGCATTTTGTGGTTCTGGTCGGCTTGCTATGGCAGAAACCTTTTGCGGATCGACTTGGATGCCTTTATCTGTTATTATATGCCCTAGGTACTTTACCTCTGGACAGCAAAAATTTGATTTTTCTCGGTTAACCTTTAGTTTGAATACCTTGAGATGCTGAAAAACTTTCTTTAGGTCCTTGTATTGTTCTTCGAAGCTATCAGAACATATGATTATATCGTCGAGATAAATGAGGGTAAATGTTCCCGGAATTCCCTTTCGGAATTTATCCATTAGCCTTTGGAAGGTAGCAGGAGCGTTTCTAAGACCAAAAGGCATACGTTTAAATTGGAACAATCCAAAAGGCGTTATAAAGGCCGTCTTTTCCACATCATTATCGGATATCTTTATCTGGTAGTATCCAGTTTGAAGGTCCAATGTGGTTTTAAATTTTGTTTTAAACGTAGAGTGTAATAGATCGTCGATTCGGGGTAGGGGATATTTATCTGGAACTGTAATGCTATTGAGTTTTCTGTAGTCTATGCAGACACGTATCCCTCTATCTTTTTTAGGTACTAGCACGACCGGAGCAGCCCATGGGGATTCACTTTCGTCGATTATGCCCATCTCTAGCATTTTCTTCAATTCTTCCTTAAGCTGGTCCTTTCTGACGGGTGAAAGCCTATACGGAGTTGTAGATATTGGCTCGTGGTTACCCGTGTTGATTTTGTGCTCCGCATATGGAGTTGGTTCTGTTGGCGCATCGAACAGGGATGCTTCTTGCAACAACAACTCGTTAAGTTTACGTTTGTCGCTCTCGTCTAATTCTACTGCTTCATCGTCACGTAGTTTGACATCGAAAGCTAAAATCTGGGTGAAGAAGGGCTCAAGGTATACCTCCTCCTCTTTTCGTATCAGTGATGGAAATAAACTTTGTTTGTTCCCTTTTCGCTCTGGTGTGACCTCATTTCTCAGCGAGTCGGAAAATATGCTTTGAATAGAGTGGGGCGAATACTCCTTACTCTGTTTGGAAGTTTTTGTAAATTTGCGCTTCCGCGGGGTATGAGGTTTAAAAGCTGTTTCAGGTCTTGGGGTTGCAGCTAGTGGTGAGATCACTGTAATTGCATTAAACCAATTCAGAAAAGCATTAGCGTGCTTTGTGGGAGTTCCTTCGTTAGGTGAAATCGACTTTGATATTTCTTGGTCAGCAGTGAAGGGTTGAAAAGCAGGGGGTAGGTTGAATGGAACCTTATTTTTCTCCACCCTGGTATGTGTCGTATCGTAAAAATCGAACTTCTTATTGGGCTGATCCGCAAAATACCACAACCGTTGTCCCAGGTCAAGGACCATACCATTTTGTTCTAGGAAATCGATTCCAATAAGTGTGCGGTTGTCAGTTGCTTTTGGTAGAGCGATGAACTTGATTGGCCTTAATCGGTTGCCAATGATAATATTGGTTTCTCCAATGTAAATTTCACGCTCGTTGGTGTCACCATCCGCAAGAGTAACGTTGGCTTCGACCTTGCAGAACTTAGTGCCATTTCTCAACAAGTGAACGAAGAGTTCTCTTCCAGCAACACTCGTACGTGCAGCAGTGTCCAAATAAGCAATACCTGGCTCGCCATGTGAAGCTATGGGTATTGTTGGCAAATCTGCCCCAAGCGTCGTCTTAATACAATTGAATGATACTGTTGAAGGTCCTTTAGGGAGATCTTTGCAGTTAGGACAGGTGGATCGAACTACTCCGGGTGTTTTGCATTTGTAGCAATAGATTTTGGTTTCGATTGGTTGCGTAGATTCGTTCTTTTTATTGGCATCGTATCTTTCCTTCTTTCTACACTCAGTTATTGTGTGACCAGCATGTCTGCAAAAGTTACATCTGTTCTTTGTGATAGCAGGTTCAACTTTCGGATTTTTGTGGCCATCCTTTTCGGAAATGGACAATTCCACTGCCCGAGCTTTGGTTAGTAGCTCTTGAAACGTTTTGAAACTGTCTCGTGGAACACCATCCCGTATGCGGATATGTAATAGTCCATACACCATATCAAGCATCATTTTCTCCTCTGGTTTTGGATCTGAGAGCATTGCCAGTAGTGCTCGTTTTTCGCATATGAAGTCGTCTGTTGTTTCGGTTTGCTTTTGCTTTTTATCGAAGATCTCCATGTATATACGGAACGCTGGTTTAGCTGGAGAGTATGCATTACGTAGTAGGGTAATAACGTCGGACCAGGTTACTGCCTCCGCTTTTACTCCTTGCCACCAACTGCTTGCGCCATCCTCTAGAAGCAAGGGGAATCCCTTTATGGCATCTAAGTTGCTTATGCGTTCAACATCCTTATAGACGGTGATGGTAGCGATAAAGCTTTCTACGATAGCAGAGTCTCTTTCCCCTCTAAAACGTGCTGTGCAGTGGCTAAAACTGCCTTTGATGGTGCTTTGCGTCTGCAACGCATCAATGAACGTTTTCAGTTGCTCTTCTGTAAATTGAGCCATATTTGTGCCTCCTTTTTGTTTTGCGGCGATGCGCTCACTCCTACGTAGTTCTGTATCCGTTGTGGTGTCGTATTCGCAGACTCGCCCCACGTTGGGCGCCAATGTAACGTGACCCTTTCGTCACCTCAGGATCGTTGAGTCTCAAGTCTCCTCAGCAACACCCAATCCGATGATTGAGAAAAGAAACAACGCAGCTTTGTTCCACTCTCTGCCGCTTTCTGTGCTGTTCGAAAACTGCAGCAGACGCTGAACAGGCAGTAAAACAAATGAATAAGAGAAAAAAAAATTGTCTCCTCGAAAAGAAATAAAAAAAAATTGACACTTTTGAATTTTAATTAAAGCTCTTATCTTTATTATAATAAAATTAATCTTAGCCTTAAAAATTAGCAAACAAAATAAAAGTAAGAAAATTAAGAAAAAAAGAAAATCAAAATGTAATTCAAAAAGTAATAAGCAGTGAAGTATTAAAACAAAAAAATATTAAAGAAAAGTAAGTAAAAATGAAAATCAAAAGCAAGAGCAAAAAAATGAGGAGCAAAATATAAATCAAGCAAAAAAAATCGTGTCGATCAAGTGTGGTCGCTTAGAGACAGTGGAAAAATAAAACCCGACTGTCGTAAGAAGCGCGCAAACAAGAGGCTAGTCAAAGTGTGGTATTTTTCTGTATAGTGGAGGAACCCGGCTATCGCTTGCGAAATACCAAACTCGAGTGAGTTGCATTTGAAATAAGCTCGGCTTATATACTCTTCTGCTTTGAGCTTTTCAATAGAAAACTTTTTTTTTCAAAGATCATAGTTGAGCTTTTCAATAGTAAAAGCTTTTCATCGAGTATAGCTGATCTAAGGAAAACTTTTGCTTGTGCTTTTGTTTTGTTTTCTTTTAGGGTTGCCAAGTTACAATACATTTTTTTTGTGTGAAAAGTTACATTGTTTAAAGAATTAAAAAAATAAATATAGAAGAATTTTACATTAATATTACATTAAATAAGTATTACAATTTTCATTTGACATGTTACAATTTTACATTTTATATTTACGGGCTACAATTTAACATTTAATATTGACGTGTTACAAGATTGGGTTTCACGAACAGCGACTCATGCAGGTCAGGTATTGTGGGGACCTACATGTCGCAAAAGATTTCCCTATTTTCTCCGTGAATGTCAATTGCTCGGTACTGAAAGAAGCACCTCGGAAGGTACTTTTTCGTCAATTTAGAGGAGGTTAGTTTCTTAAACAAAATTGTACCCATTTTTAGGTTCTGTAAGGTAATTGTCTGTTGGGCGAATTGGTTGAGGTGAATGTGACATGTGAGCTACGATTGGCTCGATGTGCTGCCTAGACTTATCTTATGAATTCAAAACCCTTTTAATTATTATCTGAACATTATTCATTTTTATTCAGAGCACGTCATTTCAATTTTACTTTTGTTTGTTAAAGAATCAAAATTGCCCATAACTATAGTTTAGTAGAGTATAATACTAGGTAACATTTAGAAATAAAATAAATGTAAAATTCCAGGGAATCGTTTTTTGTTTAATTAATTTGAAAACTTTAAAAAACAATTTGGCCAAAAACGTAAAACATCGTACATGTCAAAACAATTCTCAGGCGAACAATTGATCAAATTTATGTATGCTTATAAGAATGAGATTATCGCAGTGCTGATCTTAATATGAAAAAAAGTTGTCAGCTATTACGAGCATTATTTTCAAGATTAAGCCGCGAGCTTCTTAAATTTGCCGGGTCTCTTAAACTTAGGGAGTCATTTCGCCTATTTCAGAACACCCTAGGTATAGTTCCTTTGCCTCTTACTTACTGCAAAGCTGCTGAGTTATAGGTACGTAATATAATACCTGGACAGCTTACGCCTTTTTACTTCGCACAAAAAAATATGTTTTTTTAATTCTTCGGTTTCATGTTTAAGTCTGGTTTAAAACTGAACTTAAAGGCATATAAAACTGTTGCATACAAATGTAGATAAAATATTTTGCTCCTCCCGCCACCCGGACTAAATTAAAATAATAATATCTTTAAATCATTTCGAAGCCGCCTTATCTCTAGAAACTATTATAACTGCTGAAGGTTCGCCAGCTTCGACCTCGATCCTGTGCACTTGTATTCAAATCCTCATCGAAATCAATGGTGCACTAACCTACCCATAAGGTAAACCGACTCAGTTTAATATACGTATACCTCTTATTCGCTAAAAAATTCTTACATCATTTTCCACTTTAACATATTTTATATGGATGATAAAATATACACCACATACTTCCTTACACCAAATAAGGAGTACCTACCTACACGCCACATGCACTAAGCTGCCCTAACGAGGACAAGGAACTTGTCAAGCTCGTCGAGGGGCTTTTTGTTTTCATTTTCAGCTGCAACTATTCCGAACTCCAAACACAATAGCTGGAATAAAGTTGTTGTTACTATTTGCAATACTGCAACCGAACAAGGGCCATAATGCGTTCCCGTTTATGGGCAAAAACACTAAAGCATGTTGTTATCCCAGTTCCAGATTCCTTTTCATTCAATCATATGCAGGCTTTCAAAGCGTGTCGGTGACTAACAAAATGCCTTTTGTTTACTACCCGTGGCCAGTAATGGTTATGGCATTTTATGGTGACGTTCTTGCGGTTTTCCATCTTTGTATTATTTCATGTTGCAGATGGCTTACTTCAGATGACCTAAAAATAAACCAAAGACAGTATTATGCATGAGCATGACATAAATTTTGTATAATATGCAAACAGGTGTCCGATTGGTTTAGTTGCTCACAAAAAAATGTGTCATTCAACAGATAGGATATCCGATGTCTCCCTCAATATATACAAAGGAAGCAGATCCCGAACGGATGTGGTTCTCAATTTCTCAAATCCACAAGAACAGACGAAGAAAGTGACAAAGCGGGTGAACATATACTGTTATAAGAGCAAAAGATACAACTCCTTGTTGATATGATAGGAATATAGGATATAGCAATTTTTTTTAACCATCTACCCACAAACAATACGAAACATTTTGCATGAGCAGCAGATAACTCTTATACCGTCCGTCACTCCTGTCTGGCAGACAAAAAAAAATTGCTAAGGAGTAGGTACATTGATATGAATTTCGATTATGTGCAGGAAAATGCTCTGTCTGGTGCCGGATTTCATGCACAGTAGGACACTGTCTGTCACTGTTCCATTTTTGTTGTGTTTTGCTCCTTGAGGGTATAGGGTATATAAATTGGGTATTTGATGACTTTTCTCGAGGCACTATTACGGGCCATATGGAACTCAGATGCTGTTTTCTAAATATTGCGAAGCAACAATGTCTACATAAATAAATGCAGAGAAGTTTCCTTCTAACATGTCGGTGGTTAGATTGGTGTACCTACACAATTATTGTGAATAATACGACATAATATTATTTTTAGTTGCCTAATGAATCTAGTGTGAGAAGTTAATTAAAAATTGCCCTTGAATATAAAGGACATTTGTTTTCCTAAATTACGCTGTACGTATCATTCGCAATGTGATCCCTGTCGGAGGCTCCCTTACGCTATTTAGTGACAATTTGTTTTAGATTCATTTAAAAAGGAAACTTTATAAAAATCAATTAAAAATTACATAAAAGGATAACCCTAGTCATAAAAGTAAGTATGTACCTCAATTTAATTAAGAAACTTTAAATTCAGTTTAAAAAAAGGGGGATTTTAATTTAATTATCGGATGTCCTTTTTAAGATAATAAAGGGTTCCTCATGCAACTGTGTTATCAACAGTCATCAGTCTGCAAAGTATTTACATTTGAAAAAGGCAAATGACTACAATAGATATGAAATGGACAGGACAGAGAAAGAGTGTAAACGTAAAGCTCAAATTAAAAAAAAGTCCAGTGTCTGCCTCTTTTATAAGTGAGCGGGTTTTCACTTGTTTAATGGTGACACAGTAAATACAAAAAATATTTCATCTTTACAAATGAAGATTTAATGAAGTCTATGATACATTCTTTGTCATTCAAAAACCGATTTAAATACTGACAACTTAGCTTTAACACCATGTTCAGTCGTCCTAATAACACAATGACCAAGCTGTCTCGAAAATGACACAGCCAGACTAGTTTTCATACAGCAAAACTCAGCATTACTCATTTCATCACTTGTGAATAAGATCCCGAGGTATTTAAACTTCTCCACCTGTTTCAATTTGGGCTGGACTTGCACATGCAGAGCGCATTGAGATTTGTTCAGGTTCACGTTTACTTTCATCCACGTGCGCGCGTGAAGTTCAGTCGGAGTGAGAGTGAACCCTAGGATGACCAAGTCATCAGCGAAGAGCAAATGCCTTATCCTCAGAGCTCCCAATTCCAAATGTTCTTCGCTAAGGCCACAAAGCACGTAGAACTAGACCGCCAACTTCCGTTCACCTACTCGATTCTCCCCGGAATTAATTCCCCTGTGTCGTGAATACGTGTGAAATGTCAAAATCAATGGCGGCAATGATTATTCCATGATATACCATGTGCCTATAGGATTATTCAAGTGTGCGTGCGTTAATGGTCCTCGTTTGATTTTGTGATTTTGCACCAATTCATGAAAAATCCTGGGCCCGCAGGAAGCTTGTAGGCAAAGTCCGTTATATGTGGGTTGTGGCCATATAAAATACAGTCCATATAAGTAATGAAAAGGAGAGGAGACATGACGGTATTGATTTAACGCCATTTAGCCGAACACAGGCTCTCAAGAGAGAACAGTCAATTATACAAATACATACTCCTCCTGTAATAGACTCCACAATTTAACTCTAGGGACTCGATCGTGCTGATGAAAACCTCTTGCCACGCTTTTTGAGAGAAAGATTCTTCGAGTGATTTTCGGTCCAGTTTGTATCGACGAGGTGTGGAGGAGGAGATTCAACGACGAACTTTACGGGCTATATAGCGACATTGACCTATAGGCAAAAAGCTTAAAATACAGCGACTGAGATGCTGTTGCTGGACAGCAACGGACCAACCCGACGAGTCTTTCAGTCCACCCCTGAGGGACAACGAAGCAGAGGAAGACCCTACCTCAGGTGGCGAGCACAATTGGAGAGTGACCTCAACCAACTTGGTGTGCGTAACTGGAGGCAGCTAGCTAGGGACCGAGCTGCCTGGAGGGGCTTGTTGGTTAAGGCCGTGATCCACCCCGGACTGCGAGCGCCATCTAAAGTAAAAGTAAGTAAGACTCGATCGTATGCCTTCTACATGTCTATAAAGCATGGGTGAACAGGTTTGGCATACACCCAAGGCTTCTCAAAGCTGGTCGATTGATTGTTCTTCTACTCGGCCGAAAGCCGCACTGCTCATACCCTAAATGTGACTCGATCACAGCTCTACAAGGCATTTCCAGCACTTTGGAAAATACCCTATCTTGAAAATCAGTGCAATCACTTCAATCTTCACCGCAATCCCAGGCCACTTTAATAATGACACCTGAGGCCTCGATTATTTCTGGCCGGATTTCATCCTCTCCGGCAGATTTATTTTAGCGGTTTGATTGCAAAAGTGACTTCTCGTGGGACGTTTTACAAAAAATCTATCTCTTAACAAAATAGGTAATGTGTTTCTTAACAATTCGTCAAAATAAAATTGTTTCCCACGCCCACTTCTTCAGGCCTAATTGATTCAAATAATTATAGTAGGTTTTCTGTGCGATATTCGTCTGTAAATTCTAATAGAGTTCGTCACAACTGAGGGAACGAATTGGAGTAGGCATTCAATTTACGCTGCCTGTCAGATCGGAGTGGGAACAACGGAAAGCTTATAATATTCACCGATGGATCAAAAACACAAATCTCCTCGAAAGACTTGGACTATGAGCGTCTGCATTCTACATAGCTTTTGACCAACCGCTGAATGGTTGGCGATAAATAAGGTAGAAGGGATAATTATGTTGACAGTCAGGTAGCAATCAAATCCATCATATCCATATCAATCCGATCCAAGACTCCAAGTCCGAGGCAGTGAAAGGCTGCCGCATATGTCTCAGAGGCATTCACGAAGAGTTTAACTCTGGTTTCCAGGTCATTGCGATGTGACAGGGAATTGCGAAGCTTACAAATTGAATCCGGTATAAATTGTGTATAGACGTATCCAGAATCTAAATGCCTTACTCGCTCCGATAAATTAAAAAAAAAAAAACTTTATTGGACTTCAATGCAACACCAATATAAGCCAATATATGGTCAATTCGTTTCGACGTTTACAATTGGACCAAAACCTTTGCAAACAATAATGTTACCGTGTTTATGGTATAAAATTAAGACAAGTGTGTGTTCTTCACGCTCCCTATGTTAAGAGTAGGAGTACAGTAAGTAAGTTATACTTTCATAAACTTGTCCTCAGCAATACTACCTAGCAATACGAAAGAAGCCCATATGCTGCTGTCACTCAACTCCTAATCGCATTTCCTCGTTGCTGAAACTGAAAGTATCCGCAAGAATAAAGAGTATAGGAAAACGTATACACACTTATGTACTTACAGCTCAAACAACTACACCTAAAACCACTAAGCACGTAAACTATAAACAAAACCATAGCAAGGAGTTGCCTGTATCGCTCTGTATCCGTCACTGAACTTTAAAGAACATTTAACCCGGCAGAATACCTAATTGTACTTTGACCACATATCATCACCACAAACACAGTAGCAGCAGTATAGCAGCAGTATAGCAGCTTAAGGATCCCATTCGAGAGTGCTTGTCTGGAAACTAGAGTGCATTCAGCCGCATTATAAATTAGAGCAAACCTTGCACATGGGTCAATTGGACGGAGCATTATTCACTGAAACCGATGTAACTACGAGTATGACGGCAATCAGAAGGTGTTGGGTTAATTGGGTGGGTGGTTTTCATTCGAATCGATCGATAAATTAATGGCGTACCAAAGTTTTAGAATATGTAGGTATACAACAGTCAATTTGACTGACCCTCACGAATGCAATATACCAAGGCCAAAATATAAAGTTCAATTTTAACTTGAATCCATGTAGCCGCATCTTTGGCAGGAGGTGGGGACCGAACCCCAAAATAATCCTGTGGATGTACACGGCAATCGTGCGGCCTATACTCACTTATGGCAGCGTAGTCTGGTGGCAAGCCGCGGGCAAGGCTACCAATCTCAAGTCAATGACAAAAATACAAAGACTAGCATATGTATAGGGACAACCATCAGTGCGATGAGGACAACACCTACGGCTGGACTGGAGGCAATTCTCAATCTGACTCCTCTGGACCTATACATGGAGGAATCTGCTACCAAAAGTGCCTTAAGGATCAGCCAAACTGGTACTTGGAACCCGCGCAACTTTGGTCACGGATTCTTGGGAAATACATTGGGAATGTTGTCACTTCTGACTATATGATCCCACATCTAAACTTTGATAGACCATTTTCATGCTCGTTCCCGAGTAGAGATGAATGGAATACAGATGAACCCACAAAGAGGAAATCGATATCCATCTACACACATGGATCGAAGATGGACTGTGGAACCGGTGCCGGTATATTCTCTGAAGAATTAAATATACACTGCTCTATCAAGCTTCCTGACAACAGCAGTGTCTTCCAAGCAGAGGTTCTGGCAATCGCGGAAGCGCCCCGTAAGGTGTCATTGTTGGAAATACCAAGAAATGATATTACCGTTTTCATTGACAGCCAGGCGGCTATTAAAGCAGTTTCTGCTACTGAAATAAAATCAAAGTTAGCTCATCGCTGCCGCGAAGGATTAAAGGTTCTCTGCACGCAGCACTCCACGGTCCTCTGCTGGGTCCCTGGGCACAGTAACAAAGTCGGCAATGAGAGGGCCGACGAACTAGCAAGAAATGGGTCTGCAATGGATCATGATCTAGCATTGCAGTCGATCAAGCCACCACTCTGTAATCTTAGAGAGCGAGTGGAAAATAAAATTCGCATGAAAACCAACAGCAGGTGGAAGGGACTAACTATCTGTGAAGTATCACGGAAGCTTTGGCCAAAATACGACAGTGGCCGGACCATCAAACTTCTACAGTTCGACAGGTCATCGCTGTCCAATTTGGTAGGGGCTCTAACGGGTCATAACTTCCTAAGAAGCCATACAATGAAACTAAATCTCAAAGATGACGATATATGTAGAGGCTGCGGAGACGAAGAGGTTCATGAGGACACACCTCACTTCCTCTGTCACTGCCCGAGCCTCTGTCACTTGAGGAACAGAACACTTGGAAGTCATTACTTCCATGACCTACAAGAACTTTCTGATGTCTCACTTTATAATCTTTACAGGTTTTGAAGATATCAGAATGGCTGGACAGCGTCGAGTAATCACTAGAAGAAGGGACATGAGGCTAACCATCCCAACATCACTGGTTAACCCCCATCTAAAAGGTCATCACAATGGGTCCACAAGGACCTAAGTGTGGCACAGCAGAATATACCCTGCTATGTCAAACCCGTCTACCTAACCTAACCTAACTTGAATACTTAACTTTTTTATTTTATTTTAATCAAAATTGACAAATTATAAGCTATTACTGAAGTCTTTGCTAATGTTTATGATGTTAATTATAATGAAAAGGAAAATAATTAAAAAAAACGACCACCATTTTTGTTTTCGCAAAACTGCAGTCTTTTGATGAAATTTTCCATCAATTGGGCTTAAAGCCTCGAATAAAAGAAAAAGTGTACCTACGGACCAATATAGCCCACTTGTGGAGTGTTTGGCAAGCAGTTGTAAATTCAATATAATTTTGTATGGAAAATAATGAAATTAAATGAAGATTAGACATTGGCGGCGCGTGGTCGATGTCGAAGACCATATAATCATCCGAGTGTATTATTCAATATTGCCGACGATAGACAAGACTTCCATTTACCTGATCAGAACGAAGTGAAGATAGCAATATCCTAGCTAAAGACCAACAAAGCTGCATGGCCTGACGGTTTACTCCCCGAGCTTTTGTAGGACTCTTCCAATCGTCCGATGACTCCGAAGTTATAAAAATTCACCCAAGCTAATGGTTTTGACAAGCTATTTACAGGAATCAGTCTCCTTAATATCGCTTACATAATCCTATTGCCATATTCAGCGAGCCCTTCGTAATTAATCTCATTTGCCCCAATTAAAAGTGTTTAAAGCCAATAAAGTCCACCGTCGACAAAGGACAAGGCGACATGCGACTTCTTTAACATCATACATGCAAGGCACGATCTTTTAAAGGTCCACCGATGATATTAACATAATTGACAAGCTAGATGCCACAGGTGTGTTTGCAAGTCTAGAAAGTGTTACGGGGCCTGAGCGACATCCAAATTCCAGCGATGACCATGGCGACACATTCGCAGCCTTTACCTAAACAAAAAAAAAAATAAAATCAAGAGTAATTATATATCTAAGCCACGAAAAGTATATCCTCTCACCTGTGATGTAATTTCACAAACCATCCCCTTCCTGTAGTCAATGGCCTCATTAATGTCCTATAAGGAAAAGAAAAAATAAACGCATAAAAAAAGAAACACAATAATCACACACACACACACACACAATTACGACTATTCACACCCCTACCGATCCCCGCCAAAATCAAAGGATGTGGATAAACAGATTACCTGTCCAGAACAATCAATCCCTTTTAATAATTGTTTTGAGTATATAAACTCAAGGCCAATAAAAGTATGTACATACACAGCACAAAACCAAGAAAAAAAAAAAAACTACCCTGTAGTCGTTGATGGAGTTCCTGCTGAGGATCTGATCACGATCCCTATCCATAATGGGGTGTGAATTTTCCAATTCGGCCTAGGCTATGTAATGTTGGAACATCTCCACGAAATTTTTAAAGCACACTATAGAAGAAATAAAAACACTATTAATAGGATATAGAGAAAAATATTTACAAAATTATTAACTTACCTGACGACGCATCCAAATATATGAACCACGCTGAAAAAGAACCAAAAAACACAATGTGTTGCAACTGCAATGACATTTCAGTGGCCGGGTGCAATTACTAGTTGTTGCAATTCCGTATACTGGTTTGCCTGTTCGCACCTCGCGGATAATGCGGATAAAAACAAGTGATACCAAGTGTGTAGAGTTTTATGTGTGGGAAGTTGCAATTATAGGAAGTAGGTATTATTTAGGTAGTTATTTTTAAATAAGTATAGGAACTGTGATAAGATCGTAGATCAGATTAAGTATCTAAGGGAAGTGCAATTTAGGTTAAGGCAATGAATTAGGTAGTTAAGGTAGATTTATCCGTAGTTTTTTTATGTTTATGTGTCTAGTTGAAGTGGTCAACATGTTGCTAGAGATAGAGTAGTATGAAAAAGAAGAAAAGGAGTCTACACCAGGAAGAAGTAGAGACAAAGCGATGTTGCCATTTAGCTCACTCTTGGAGGTGAAATTTGAATTTTATGGACAAAGACGGTTGAGGGTCATAGCTAGGTCATTGTGAAGCTATCAGTGCCACTAGTGACAGCTAAATCCAAATTTAAATAATTATTCGGTTGAGTGAAAAAACCTTTTTGAATTACAAAATACCATTTTTGTGAACAATTTTTTTTTGTTTCGCGGAGAATATCCAAATTAGTACAAAGGGTAAGTTGTAATAGAAAGAAAAAGAAAAGACAATTGACGAAATACTATAAAATCCAATAGGTAGATATATATATCGATCCAGAACAAAGGAAAGCTGAATCAAACTCAAAGAAAGGAATAGCAGAGGTAGGTGATATTTTGGGATTATAATTAGAGACTTATTAAACATAGTGTTCCCTTCAGGTATTGGGTTGGGGCAAATTGTCGAAGGACGACCCTCACCTCTGCAGTGGTTTCTTTGTCCGGGTGACAAACGAAGTACAAAGAAAACCAGTACCACCGTACACTAAACCGTTTGCGTTGCAGTCTACTTACTGCTTACGGCATTTGCCATAGAAGCACCGACGCAAGCAACGGGTACTAAGGTTCCTAAGCAGATATCTGCTCCGGTTTTGCGCAATTATTGTCATCGCACATATAAAGGACAAAGGAAGACTTCGCCAGGCCAAAGATCACCGTCATCCTTAGGTCATATAGTGCTCTGGACTGGATGATATATCCCCAACAACAACTTCAACGACAGCAAAGAAACTAGAAAAAAAAAGTTTCTTTTGTACGATTGATTCTGCCTTTGCAGATCCACAGAACAAAAAGACAAATCGTCTCAAAAGTGAATTATCGAACCATAGTTTCGAATTTAGAGTAGTTAAATCGAATTTTTTTTGATTTTTTTTGAATTTCCGTAGTTTAAATTTCTTAGTGTTAGGATATAGTGTTCGGTGAGTGAGTACGTGGCAAAAAGGCGGTAGAAGCCAAAATTTGCAACATTCCCATTATAGGATTCATCGCTCCGCGTGCTGCCGGCAGGACAACGAGGGACGACGCTAAGTGAACGCCGTAAGTTTATATATATTTTTTTTTGTTTTGAGGCAAGAACTTCGCCTCTAAGAAAAGTAGCATCATTTTTGATTTCTTTTACTCGCCGCTAAGAACACCGGTATCTAAATTTTGGTAGCTTAACGTAACTTTGTAGTTTTAAGTTTTCTATTTATGAATTATAATTGGTTTAAATGAGTGAAATTAGTGTTTTCTTAATGGAGTAGATACTAAAAGTGATTTGGTGTGTGGTGAAACGGGAAGGCCGTCCTTCTGCTAGTGCTATGACATAAACGCGACTTAGACGACCGACGAACACGGTACATGGACGAGACGACGTACGAACTTTTCTCTACATAGACAAAGGACAGACGAGTGGCTGGATTTTTTTTTGCATTTAGGGGCTGTTTCTCAAATACATCGGCCAAAGAGAAATGGCCATGGACATGTCCATTGAGACATAGGGTGGGGTAGGCCAAACCAGTGCCCATAACATCTGGCACCGTCTCTGGAACGAAGCGAACCTTACCGGGGAGCGATCTCGGGAAGCAGTAGATGCAAAGGGCTAGTGTAGGATAGATGTAAGTTAGAATAGGTTTAGTGAATAGGATTTAGCTTACGTTTTTTTAGATTAGCATAGTTGTATATTAGGATAGTTAGGTTAAGAATTCAATGCATCTGACTTCCCGGCCCCTCTCCTTGGTAGGGCAGAGGTTGTTGAGTTTTCCTTTTCCGCTTTCCTGTCCTTCTCTTCTTTCTCTTTTCTTTAATTTTTCCGTCCGTCCGATGTCGTTTAAAATTAGTTCTCCGCCTGTCCATCTTTAGTTTTTTTTTGGCACGAATTTTTATAGTTATGAGCAGGTGGTTTAGTGAGAGGGGTGACAAGAACTACCCCGTCCGACGAGCGATAGCCGTGCAACCGCGAGCGCGCCACCGTCCTCCTCCACTACTCCGAAGATGCCCCTGTGGTCAACCTCAACTCATAACAATGGCGCCCAACGTTTATATAGAATAGAAAGTCAAGTTGCACTTCCAAGGGGACGATCTTTACCCACAAAGGTCGTCGCCTTGGACCCGTAACAGATTTTTTTGACTTTTTTTATTATCGCGATTTTAGTTTATTTTCCTTTTTATCTTTCAAAATTTTACTATTCTGTCTTTCTCTCTTCACTCAATAACCGGTTAGGCTCAGAGATCCATATATAGACTGAAGATGGCTGTCCAATCCGAAGGCCAAGGGCCAAAGGATCAGGTGAGGTAATCGGAAGTCTATATTGGAACGAAGAGCGGATCGGGGTGGAAAGGCCAAGGTTCTAATTGCTATCCAATCAACAAGTGCCAATAGCACATTTGTTCGTGAGGCAGGAGCATTGGTCTGGAAACCTCGTTCATGTCAAGAGTATGCCTGGAGATCCTAGCCAGCCTTCTATCAGGTTATTTACCAGATAGCAAGTAGTGGTAAGGAACAGAAGGGCAGACTTTTGACATTCGTTTAGTTCCAGAGACCCAGTCACGACTTAACTAGACCAGGACAAACGGACTTAACCAGACGAACCGAAACTTCGACGACAGACTAAAGCACCAGCGCGATAGATCGGAAAACCTATCCCTGAGGCCACACACCATCACGATTACCTGAAAACAAAAAGAAAGAAAACGCTTGGTTTTAAAACGATTTTAATATTTTTTTATCTTTGATAGCTATTTTTAGTTATACATATGATTTATTAGGTGAATTTTACACAATTTTTTTACTTTTTTTTACTTTTTTTCACTTTTTTTGAATTACTATACATAACATTTTTGAATTTAATAGGTTTTGGGTTTTTTTATTGTTAGTTTTTTTAATTTTCGATTGATTTTTTTTTGAATTAGAAAAACGAATCGAGTTAATAAGAACACGAATTTTGGTCCGAAATACGAAAAAGCGTCGATTAGGGAGAATTTTCATTCAAATAAGTATGGAAGGTAAGGGAGCGGTTGCTAAAGCAGCCTTAGCTCAACTAGCAGAACCGCCGCCAGTGCGGATTACTAGGAAGATGATGCAGGAGTTGGGATTATCTCCAGGTCCTGGGCTACCAGTGGGGGAAATGGGAACCTCAAAGGCCCAAGCCACTACTGCGGCGACGGGTAATGAAGACACGGATGACCTAAACCGGACTGCCCGGGAAATCGCAGAGTGGGGTCTTGAACTGCAGCAAGATGGGGAGAGCCTGTTCCTAGGAGAGCAGGGTCTAACAAATAAAAAGAGTAAGGGCTTAGTCCAAGTTGATAACGAACAGTCGCTAGAACATAATTCTGACGACGATAAGGAGGAAGAAGCGAAAGCTAAAGTTAGGTCATTAGAGGAACGCATCTCAAAACATGTTCAAAGAGAAGTCTCAATAGCGATTAAAGAGAATAGAGTAGAACTGTTGTCAATTTTCGCAGGGGGGTTAAGAGGAGTTCAGAATACTTTCCACGAGGATATGAAGGCGCTTAAGGAAAGCATAGAGCAATTGGCTGTCGCTAAAGCACCGGCTACCCCCAGACCGCCAGCGTCTCAAGCAAGTGGCACTGTGGAGGGCAACCTCCAACCTCCAGCACCACAGCCACCAGCTGCCAGCGGGTTACTTGATTTCAGTCGGGAAGAGCGTCCTAGACAGGATTCTCTTAGACAGGACCCCTCCCGGCAAGAGTTTTCGAGACAAGAAGTAGGAAGAAGGATAGACATCCACAAATGGGGCATCAAGTTTGATGGAACTAGTAAAAGCATGTCAGTGGAGAGCTTTATTTTTAGGATAGAGACTCTCCAACGTCAGAGCGGCCTGACAAACGATCAGGTGTTCGCAAATTTCCACCATTTAGTGACAGGGCCAGCTGAGTGTTGGTACTGGCAGTACATGGAGGAAAACGCAGGTGATACACTCTTGAACTACTATGACCTGAAAACCGAGCTACAACACCAGTTCAGGAACAATAAAGGAGACCATGAGATTCTCCGTCAAATCATGGATCGAAGGCAGTTACCCCACGAAACATTCGACGAGTACTATACGGACATAAGGACATTAACGCTACAGATGAGGCAGAGGCCAAACGAAAAGGATCTGCTAGCAATCCTTCGTCAAAATCTAAAAGATAGGGTAGCAAATTTAATTTTCGGGTGTAACATTTTGACAATCCGTGAACTACGGGAAGAATGTAGAAGAGCCGAGAGTCATATCGCAGCTAGAGACGCAAGAACACGACGAAATGTGAGCGAAGTGAGAAGTGTAGGGTTCGACGAAGGAAGTGAAGTGGAGCAAGAGGTAATAGGGAACGATGAACAAGAGGTAGCTGCACTCCAACATAGAAGGCCTAACAGACCGACAAACTACACTAACATAGACAGAACAACGCAACCGACAAGAGAAAATAGGGCGGAAATTAGAGCGAGAGATACGCCGCTATCACGGGCAACATGTCCCTCGAATTTCCACACATTGACGTGTTTTAGTTGTGGACAGGGAAGCTTGGCCTTCAACTGTGCAAGTTGCCAGGAAAACCTGAGAATCGGCGGTGCGTCCGGGAACAGACCGTCGATATCAAGCTCGATCCCGGGCACACAGAGGGATGCGGACCAGTCCGAATCCTAAAAAGGGATCCTAAGTTGTCTGTTCCCGTTAAGAGAACAGAAATTCCGACCAAAAAGAGCCTTCACAGACGATTGCAAGAATATGAAAAAGTTAGAAAGAGAATATTTGGAGAGGAGTTGACGCGACCTAAGAAAGATAGGAATTTTAAAAAGATTTTAAGGCTAAGGGTCAAATGTGCAATATTCAGACGACGAAAGAGTAAAATAGAATCAACAATACTAAACACAACAGATGACAATAGACCGTACGCAAAAGTGACCATAGAAGGAGAGGAGATACTAGGTTTATTAGACAGCGGTGCCTCCATTAGCTGCCTAGGAAAAGGAGCACCAGAATTCCTAAAGAGACATGACTTGACTATGACAACTATGGCCACTGACATTAAGACGGCTGACGGAAATCAACAACGAATACAGGGACGTTTCAAGACACAAGTTTCGTGGGGGAACCAAACGCGAGAGATTGAGCTCTATGTTGTTCCAAATCTACAACAACAACTATATCTTGGTGTAGACTTCTGGAGCGCGTTTAGGGTCGCCCCAAATGTGATCAATGAAATCGAGGGTCCATCACCGACAACCGAAAATCCGCCAGTCCAGGCACTTTCACCAGCACAAGCGCAGAGGCTCGAGCAAATCAAACAGCTGTTTCCATCTTTTGCGGTGCGGGGTTTGGGTAAGACCAATCTCGAAGAACACGTAATCGAGGTGGATGACGACAAAATTCCCATCAAGCAGAGGCATTACCCGATCTCGCCCGCAATACAGAAACTGCTGTTTGAGGAGCTCGACAGGATGCTTTCATTAGGGGTTATTGAAGAAAGCAATAGCTCTTGGAGCTCCCCGGTGGTGCTGGTGAGGAAGCCAGGAAAAAACAGATTGTGCCTGGACTCGAGGAAGGTGAACGCAGTAACGAAGAAAGATGCATACCCGCTTCCCCACATTGAGGGTCTGCTGAGTCGATTGCAGGACACTAGATTCATTTCAGGTATAGACTTGAAAGACGCTTTCTGGCAGATTCCTCTGGAGAGGGAATCAAGAGAGAAGACGGCTTTCACAGTCCCTGGGCGGCCGTTGTACCAATTCACGGTGATGCCGTTCGGTTTGTGCAACGCTGCCCAGAGAATGTGTAGGCTTATGGACAAAGTCATACCCTCCAGATTGAAGGAGTATGTCTTTGTCTACCTCGATGACCTCTTGGTTTGCTCCCCAGACTTCGAGTCACATGCCAGATTGCTAGAGGAGGTTGCGAAATGCTTGAGGGAAGCGGGGCTTACCATCAACGTGCAGAAAAGTAAGTTCTGCTATAAAGAAATTCGATATTTAGGATACATAGTCGGGGATGGATGCCTGCGAACTGATAAGGATAAAGTGTCGGCGGTCGAAAACTTCCCAGTGCCGAAGACCCCCAAGCAACTTCGTCGGTTCCTAGGGATGACGGGATGGTATAGGCGGTTTATACCAAACTTTGCCACCCTGTCAAGCCCCATGACCGACTGCCTGAAAAAGGGCCAAACATTCAATATGACGGACGAAGCGCTAAGAGCATTCAACCAGCTCAAAATGTCACTGGTTACAGCGCCAATACTAACGAACCCCGACTTTACTAAACACTTCTACATACAGTGCGACGCTTCGACAACCGGCGTAGGAAGTGTTCTCTTTCAGAGGGATGCGGAGAATAACGAACGACCGATAGCATTCATGTCCCAGAAGCTTAATTCCGCACAGCGGAATTATAGCGTAACGGAACTTGAGTGCTATGCGGCCGTTTTGTCCGTAAAGAAGTTCCGAGCCTACGTTGAGGGATTGCCATTCACTATTATCACGGATCACGCTAGCCTCAAGTGGCTAATGACACAGAAAGACCTGTCTGGCCGCTTGGCTAGATGGAGCCTCAAACTCCAAGTGTTTGATTTCGTGATAGAACATAGGAAGGGCACCCAAAACGTAGTCCCGGACACTCTCTCACGCGTCCATATGGAAGAGCTCAAGCCTGATGCTATTCTCCTGGAAGTCGATCTCAATTCATCACACTTTTCCTCAGAGGAGTATGAAGAGTTGAGGAAGACTATCGAGAAGAATCAAGACAAACTACCTGACCTATGTATATCTGACGGCTACGTTTACAAACGGACGGACAGACGGACTGGAGACGAACTACAGGAAGATATGGCCTGGAAACTCTGGGTGCCGAGGGAGTTGCGTGGGGGCCTTTTGGTAACTGTCCATGACTCACCGTCAGCGGGTCATGGAGGTGTAAATAAGTCGCTGGCGAAACTCAAACAAAAATATTTCTGGCCAGGAATGGCTGCCGACGTGCAAGCACATGTAAAAGCTTGTGAAGTATGTAAATGCACCAAGCCGCTCAATGTTGTTTCTCGACCGCCGATGGGGCAGCAAACGATCACGGAGCGACCTTTTCAACGTCTCTACATCGATTTCTTAGGGCCCTATCCACGAACTAGAACAGGTAATACTCACATTTTCATCGTGTTAGACCACTTCAGTAAATATGTTTTACTGCGACCTAGTCGCAAAGCAACGGCAGCTGAGGTAGTGAAATATTTAGAAGAGAGTGTCTTTCATGTGTTCGGTGTACCAGAGTTTGTCCATTCCGACAACGGAAAACAATTCGTGTCAGAATTGTTCTCCAGCTTCATGAAGAAGTATGGAGTAAGCCACATACGAACCGCGTTCTACTCCCCGCAAGCAAATGCTTCGGAGAGAGTGAACCGGTCTTTGCTGTCCAAAATTCGCTCATATATAGATGGCGACCAAAGAAACTGGGACTTACATGTCAGTAATGCCGCATTCGCTTTGAGAAGCGTTGTTCACGAAGCAACCGGACTAGAACCGTATTACTCTGTATTCGGAGTACCTATGATCCAACATGCAAGCGCCTATGAAATCTTACGCAGATTAGACTTGTTAAAGTTCACTGGAATTCGCATCACAAATAAGACTGATAGGTTAGGACTAATTAGGAATAAGATCTTTGACAACTTGAGGGTAGCGCACCACAAGGCCACAAAAGTATACAACACTAGGAGTAGGGACATAAAATATTCAGTAGGACAAGTCGTTTACCGACGCAATTTCAAGCAAAGTAGCCAACCCGATAGCTATAATGCAAAATTAGGGCCAAAATTCCTTAAAGCAATAGTGCTTAAAGCAATAGGCAACTCCCTCTACGAGATAGGGAACCAACGAGGCGAAAAGGTAGGAGTCTTTCACGCGAAAGATCTCCACACATAACAATGCCAAAGAAAATGACGCACTCAGGCTGCCGTTGCTATATAAGTTAAGAGTTAGTGGCAGGCTCTTAAGTATGTGTTAATTTATTCAGTGTCGTCCATAGATATATTTATTTATTTATTTATTTAGTTAGTATATGTATATATAGAGACAGAGTAATATATTTATCTAGGGTTAAGGCAATTTTTATCTAATTATTTATTAATATATTTATGTTCTAATGTACCTGAGATTATTTATTTTATTTATCAAATACAAAAAGTGCAATAAATGCACGATGATTAGATAGGATCGAAAACCATTGACGATAAGATATCCAAAACTCCACAATCGATACTATCTAACCATAACCTCGTCTGCTACACGCTCTAAATCCAACCGTTATCGCGAACGAAATAGCGCTAGCACCATCTCACGACCATGCGATCCCAAAGTCACGACGTGCAGACATGTGTAGCAAACGATGGAAAGGTAATCCTAAACTCACCAATTGTCCCGGCTAAAAGAGACATCTCAAGGCGCGGGCCCTTGCCACACGATCGATTTAAATAACTCACGGCACGCTCGCATTACAATATATATATCCAAATGTGGTACAGCCCAGGCACCCTTTTATTACGAGGTCGGTGGGCTCGCGACCACTCCCCAACCGCCGTCGATCCTGTTACGGGGCCTGAGCGACATCCAAATTCCAGCGATGACCATGGCGACACATTCGCAGCCTTTACCTAAACAAAAAAAAAAATAAAATCAAGAGTAATTATATATCTAAGCCACGAAAAGTATATCCTCTCACCTGTGATGTAATTTCACAAACCATCCCCTTCCTGTAGTCAATGGCCTCATTAATGTCCTATAAGGAAAAGAAAAAATAAACGCATAAAAAAAGAAACACAATAATCACACACACACACACACACAATTACGACTATTCACACCCCTACCGATCCCCGCCAAAATCAAAGGATGTGGATAAACAGATTACCTGTCCAGAACAATCAATCCCTTTTAATAATTGTTTTGAGTATATAAACTCAAGGCCAATAAAAGTATGTACATACACAGCACAAAACCAAGAAAAAAAAAAAAACTACCCTGTAGTCGTTGATGGAGTTCCTGCTGAGGATCTGATCACGATCCCTATCCATAATGGGGTGTGAATTTTCCAATTCGGCCTAGGCTATGTAATGTTGGAACATCTCCACGAAATTTTTAAAGCACACTATAGAAGAAATAAAAACACTATTAATAGGATATAGAGAAAAATATTTACAAAATTATTAACTTACCTGACGACGCATCCAAATATATGAACCACGCTGAAAAAGAACCAAAAAACACAATGTGTTGCAACTGCAATGACATTTCAGTGGCCGGGTGCAATTACTAGTTGTTGCAATTCCGTATACTGGTTTGCCTGTTCGCACCTCGCGGATAATGCGGATAAAAACAAGTGATACCAAGTGTGTAGAGTTTTATGTGTGGGAAGTTGCAATTATAGGAAGTAGGTATTATTTAGGTAGTTATTTTTAAATAAGTATAGGAACTGTGATAAGATCGTAGATCAGATTAAGTATCTAAGGGAAGTGCAATTTAGGTTAAGGCAATGAATTAGGTAGTTAAGGTAGATTTATCCGTAGTTTTTTTATGTTTATGTGTCTAGTTGAAGTGGTCAACATGTTGCTAGAGATAGAGTAGTATGAAAAAGAAGAAAAGGAGTCTACACCAGGAAGAAGTAGAGACAAAGCGATGTTGCCATTTAGCTCACTCTTGGAGGTGAAATTTGAATTTTATGGACAAAGACGGTTGAGGGTCATAGCTAGGTCATTGTGAAGCTATCAGTGCCACTAGTGACAGCTAAATCCAAATTTAAATAATTATTCGGTTGAGTGAAAAAACCTTTTTGAATTACAAAATACCATTTTTGTGAACAATTTTTTTTTGTTTCGCGGAGAATATCCAAATTAGTACAAAGGGTAAGTTGTAATAGAAAGAAAAAGAAAAGACAATTGACGAAATACTATAAAATCCAATAGGTAGATATATATATCGATCCAGAACAAAGGAAAGCTGAATCAAACTCAAAGAAAGGAATAGCAGAGGTAGGTGATATTTTGGGATTATAATTAGAGACTTATTAAACATAGTGTTCCCTTCAGGTATTGGGTTGGGGCAAATTGTCGAAGGACGACCCTCACCTCTGCAGTGGTTTCTTTGTCCGGGTGACAAACGAAGTACAAAGAAAACCAGTACCACCGTACACTAAACCGTTTGCGTTGCAGTCTACTTACTGCTTACGGCATTTGCCATAGAAGCACCGACGCAAGCAACGGGTACTAAGGTTCCTAAGCAGATATCTGCTCCGGTTTTGCGCAATTATTGTCATCGCCCATATAAAGGACAAAGGAAGACTTCGCCAGGCCAAAGATCACCGTCATCCTTAGGTCATATAGTGCTCTGGACTGGATGATATATCCCCAACAACAACTTCAACGACAGCAAAGAAACTAGAAAAAAAAGTTTCTTTTGTACGATTGATTCTGCCTTTGCAGATCCACAGAACAAAAAGACAAATCGTCTCAAAAGTGAATTATCGAACCATAGTTTCGAATTTAGAGTAGTTAAATCGAATTTTTTTTGATTTTTTTTGAATTTCCGTAGTTTAAATTTCTTAGTGTTAGGATATAGTGTTCGGTGAGTGAGTACGTGGAAAAAAGGCGGTAGAAGCCAAAATTTGCAACATTCCCATTATAGGATTCATCGCTCCGCGTGCTGCCGGCAGGACAACGAGGGACGACGCTAAGTGAACGCCGTAAGTTTATATATATTTTTTTTTGTTTTGAGGCAAGAACTTCGCCTCTAAGAAAAGTAGCATCATTTTTGATTTCTTTTACTCGCCGCTAAGAACACCGGTATCTAAATTTTGGTAGCTTAACGTAACTTTGTAGTTTTAAGTTTTCTATTTATGAATTATAATTGGTTTAAATGAGTGAAATTAGTGTTTTCTTAATGGAGTAGATACTAAAAGTGATTTGGTGTGTGGTGAAACGGGAAGGCCGTCCTTCTGCTAGTGCTATGACATAAACGCGACTTAGACGACCGACGAACACGGTACATGGACGAGACGACGTACGAACTTTTCTCTACATAGACAAAGGACAGACGAGTGGCTGGATTTTTTTTTTGCATTTAGGGGCTGTTTCTCAAATACATCGGCCAAAGAGAAATGGCCATGGACATGTCCATTGAGACATAGGGTGGGGTAGGCCAAACCAGTGCCCATAACATCTGGCACCGTCTCTGGAACGAAGCGAACCTTACCGGGGAGCGATCTCGGGAAGCAGTAGATGCAAAGGGCTAGTGTAGGATAGATGTAAGTTAGAATAGGTTTAGTGAATAGGATTTAGCTTACGTTTTTTTAGATTAGCATAGTTGTATATTAGGATAGTTAGGTTAAGAATTCAATGCATCTGACTTCCCGGCCCCTCTCCTTGGTAGGGCAGAGGTTGTTGAGTTTTCCTTTTCCGCTTTCCTGTCCTTCTCTTCTTTCTCTTTTCTTTAATTTTTCCGTCCGTCCGATGTCGTTTAAAATTAGTTCTCCGCCTGTCCATCTTTAGTTTTTTTTTGGCACGAATTTTTATAGTTATGAGCAGGTGGTTTAGTGAGAGGGGTGACAAGAACTACCCCGTCCGACGAGCGATAGCCGTGCAACCGCGAGCGCGCCACCGTCCTCCTCCACTACTCCGAAGATGCCCCTGTGGTCAACCTCAACTCATAACAAAAGGTAACCGATTGAAATGTGTTTAACTAAGGCAAAACAAAGTACCTACATAGGTTAGGTAGATATAAATGCTGTCGATAAGAAGCGGCACCCAATATCAACGAATCGGACAGAAAGTCACAACTTAAACTGCAAAGTAATAAAGCATCTTGGCTCTGCTATTACATCTGAAAATGAACACTCATCAAAAATCGAAGGAAGAATAGCATACTTGCTAAATGCTGTTTTATTGAGCTGAGAAGACAACTTTTTTGTAAAGTCTTCTCCCGAACAACTAACTACACCCGGTATAAGATCATAATAATCCCAGTGCTGTTATACAAGTTTGAACCGTTGTGTAGCTTTATAAAAGTAGATGAAGATGAAATCATTGGCTGTTACGAGTGGAAACTTTTGTATTGACGGGCTCCGCATGAGACGATTCAACGATAGGCTTACGAGCTGTAGGTACAGTGACATCGTCCTAATCCAATAACTGTGAGATGACTAGGATATGTAAAGCGACACTTGTATAGAGCCTTTGAGTCAACGCAGTAGAATAAGACCTCGCCTAATGTTGGGAGCCTTAGTAGCATAGAACCTCAACCAACATGAAGTGCGTAGCTGGAGGCAGTTGGTTTAGGACCGGACTTGCCTTTTCTCTGAGAGTTTATGTCAACTCACATTGTTTAAAAAAATATGCATTAATGACTGTATCTTGTTGTCAGCATTTCATCAATCTTATTGATCCCAGATCCACATGCGGTCTTGCCTTAAATTTATTAGCATATATAGCAATGCATTAATAATATCCATTTGGCCAATGGATGACTATAATATTATTATTATTTGCTATAAATGCCAATTATTAAAAGACCGCCATCGTCGCGTTGGTTCATTTTTTTATTGCACACTGAAGGTTTTTGCAGTGTTCCAAAGAAAAAAAAAATAAAAATGGTCTTAATTAATTAATTTTTCCTCTTTTCTTCCTTTTGACGTATTATAATGCCCACTATCCATCGGCTCGCTCAATTGAACTTATGCATTTCTCGGAATGGGAGGCAATACAAATAATAAGCAATCAAGCAAGCAAAGGACATAATCTATAAAAAGACATAAACAGCACAATTTTTCCGAGTATGTAATAAACTCTCAACAGGCAACATACATTCAATTCATATACCAGAAAATATTTTCCGCATTCCAATTGTAATTAATGATGTGAATAAGGAAAATGTTATAAGAAATATAACGACTATAGGTACATTTATCCTATTTTGATATGTGAAGAATGAGGTTGATAACTGTTAGCTTTTTGTTTTGTATATGTACTCGTATGTATTGGAATTTATTCCCTTCATAGATTTAGACGTAGGTACTTATTGTGTGGACTTTCCATGATTTTCTTAAGAAATTCTGTTGTAATTTCCTGTATTGGAATTCATGCTCTTTCAGCTCCAGGAGCTATTATTATTATTTCGTTTAGCCGATACATTAGACTATGCAATCGATACTCGACAGAAGTGTTTTTTCGGGTTTCTTTATTTTTTTACATTCGATCAATACAAGTCTAGGACTTTACCTGCATAATCTGAATACAACTAACAAAATTCGAATTTCATGGTCGTTGGAAAACTAAGAATGTGAATTGCTGAGGTCAAGGCAAGCAGAGCTCTTCTCCTCGTCCTCGTAGATAGTCGACATGATACGTGAGAAATACGGATACCAAAGTCAACAGCTATGTACCGAGGTCCGTCAGGTATTCTGCCCCCTGCAACCCCCTGCTTGGGGTTACTTACTATTGGATTATGGAACCCACATCCCGTTCTTTAAATTAAATTAGTTTACCCAATGTTTAACAACATTCTTCATCAACAGTCTCTGACCTATATTTTCGCATTGTAGACAAAATTTTGCTGATTTGCATTATAGGAAATTTAGAACAGATTCTTAGCTTTGGAAAATGCTATAGTTAGAGTCCTTTATTGTAAGTATTGCCATTGTTGTTTTTTTTTCTTTTTTTCATTAAGTGCATTTATGTATTATTTTTTTTTACTAGGTACCCCTCCCGTCTAAATGAAGGGAGATTGACTCCCCCGATATAGACAAACCGTTATCAATTGTTGGCGTCTAAGTTATCGTACTCGTGCCTTCAATCTTTACCTTAAAATGAATTACATATAAAATTAGTTCATACAAAAAATAATAAGAATCAATAAATCTTTAAATTTTCTAGAAAAACTTTTTCCGATCAAATTTTCAGTCAATTTCACAAAATGTCTGACTGAATACCTATGAAATATTTGCGGTAAATGTTTTAGTTTTCTTCTGTTTCGTGTTTTTACGAATGCATTTTCCTGGTAGCTATAACTAAGGTCTTAGATCAAAATTACTTATAGGTACTATTGTAATACACCACATAAAAGGGTATATCGCTAGAAAACTAGACGAGACATACATAGAAGAGCCCTCCTGAGTTAATTTAAGAAACAAGTGAATAATTAATTATTTTCTTTTTATAGGAAACAGTGACTGAAAAAGTTAACCCAACAAGCCATAAGAAGTCTCACTTCCCTTGGTGACTTCCCGAGCTATCTCACCATCACCACGAGCTCTACCCCCTCCCGTTTGATGTCGCTTTTCTTTCATGAAAGTTCGGAATTATTGCCCACCGAGCAATAAGGTACATAATGTTGTTACTGGAAGTTCAAACCCTCACACTGTTCAAATTTGTAGGGAAAACAAAACTTTCTCCTCGAAGATCACAAACAGAGAAGCTTGGGTTAGCAATAACCCACCTAGATGCCAACGCGGCCTAAAGTGGTAGACGGATGGTTCTAAAATAGCCTCGGGTGTAGGAACTGGCACTGATAGATCAAAAAGAAAAATGTCTCAATACAAATTTGATAAAGCCCCAATGTATTTCAGGCAATGCTTCCTGCCATTAAATAATACGCAAACCTTATCAGGTATTAAAGGCTCTAACATCCGTATATTTACGCACAGTAAAGCCCTTATGGCGTTAGCCAATAACGCCCAAGGAAATAGCGCCCAAATCGAATTGGAAATAATGCCCAAAAAAATGCATAGCGCCCAAAAATAAACAACAAGATGGAAATAATGCTCAAAAATGATTTGCAGTTTAATACGTATGGGGGGCATGCTGCCCCCAGCAACCCCCCTGCTTTAGGGTACTGTCAGTGTTGGAGTAGGTATTTGCGAAATTGGATATATTGAAGGTTTTTTTTGCATAGTATAAACTCATTTCCACTTACTATTTTGGGCTTTACTGCTTGTCAGAAAAACGAACCCTGGAAAGAAAATAACACCCAAAATGACGAACATTTTCGCAACAACAAATTGTACGAGTTTTTTTAGGGCGTCATTTCCAATTTGATTTGGGTGTTATTGCCTAACGCCTACCCATTATTAGCTTCAGGTCAGTACTGCACACCCTCCAAACACTTAGTGCCAGGAACAAAACCAGAATATGGTGGCATCCCGGCCATGTATTAGAAGGAAATGAACAAGCCGTTGAACTGGTCAGAAGAGGCTTGAAAACCCCTTTTATAGGACCTAAACCTTTTTGCAAAATTCCCAAAATCCCAGGTCTTAGACAGGCCATAAAAGCTTTTCAACCTTTCAACAACAGTGCTAAAATGATACTAAATCTATACAGGTATGATATCAAAAATTTAGTAGGCTACCTTACCAAGGCTTGCGAATGGGAGTGCCGACTATGTCATGAGCAAGGCGAAACAACTGCGCCTATCCTATGTGAATGCTCGGCCCTATGCTTAATAAGAAGGAAATATTTTGTGAGGAAAATTAAAAAATTACAGAAATCCTCTGCCGAATGCATGTTATCATTCAGCAGCTACAAAGCATAGAGACTCTACTAACATAAATATAATTTTGACCTCCTAAGCACAATAATGTAGATCTTTTAGATCGACGAGCATTAGAAGATTAGTAAACAAAAAAAAATATGCCCGACTAAAAATGGAACCACATATAAAAAACCCAACCATAACAGAATATCCCACTTTAGTAATAAGTATATTCAAACAGACTCCTGACACAAATACCTGTTTGTTTTCTTAAATTGGTTCTCAGGAGGAGCTCGAAAGCTCATACCCTCATTGACATTGAAGCTCGTCCCTATCGTTTCGGTTCTGCTCAAGTTCTACCCATTCCCTATATTACCCTTAATCTGAGTTACTTATTAAAAATAAATATTATGGTCTTCCCAGGTTTCACCACTAGTATTAGCTATAAATGTGCAGTTTGACTTTAGAATCGACAGCAGGAGCATATAGCTCAGTGAATGTTTTTTTTTTCAATTACATAGTCCTATTTCATTTCAAATGTACTCGTACTCGGTATACTCGTCAAATGTACTCGTAAAACGATGCCACTCATTCGTAACTTGCTCTTCTTCAAATAGCTCACACACACTTCGAGTTCCAGTGACAATAATTATTTTCAAATTTACTGAAAACAATTAAGAAATTGTACGGCAGCATTATACAAGCAGATGCGGAAAAAACATTTCACTACCAGTGCCACTGCAGTGGGAATTAATTTTGAGGTTTGTTGACACTTAACGAAAGCGAGACAGACAGCACGTGACATCTCTTGAAGTTTATGATGAAACCTGAATTTGGGGCGACAATAAACAACAATTCGTTGTGACATAAATTTTGTATATTATGCCCCCATCCCTGTAAAATGTGTTATTTTTGTAAATTTTAGAGATATTTTAACTCACGGATAAAAAATTAATTTCCATGGCCTTTCGTAGATTTGTAAACTTAATTCGAACATCCAAATGAGTTGCTTTCGGTCTTCTTGTACAATTAATTGGCAACTAAGCAGAAAATCGTTCTATTAATGGATCGGTGTAGTTTGATTTGAGTTATTGCCCTAAGGAAGCGAACCATAACGCTAGCATCTTTTGCGGTTTTGAGCTGTTTACAAATTTCATAACAATCCAATTTAGCCAAAGTGTTGATAGATAAATTATTATCCCTGCCACTCCAATAAGCAGGAGTGTTAAAAAAAAATCATAACAACAAAATTTAAATGGCCAAGCAATCAAAAACATGAAAAATAGTTGTTTACGTATTTGTATAAAAAAAATGCCAAAAAAATACCTACACTGATTGTATCGATTTTCAGAAAATCTTCAAGGAAAAAACAGAGTATGGAAATTATCCGTATTTATGATGTGAAAATTGCACACCATAATAACAGAGACGATAAACATCATTACTTCTCATAACAAATTCATTGATGGAGATTATACATAATGTTCCCACATCGAACAGCGGGGTTTGTATACTTAAGCTTATAAGGACTAGATAATTTTACTGAGTGGTTTATTTATTATGTTAAATTTGGTATAGAAAGTACCTATATAGCCACTTAATTATGAGCACTGATTGGTTTTACAGAAAAATTTAGTGAAATCAAAACACTTGGACTACATTAGTTTGGCCACATGAAGCGAGTGGAAAATTTTATTTATTGTTTTTATTTTTTAATTCATCTTGCTAGGTACAATATATAAGATATGAAAAGAACAATCCATAGAAAACATTAATAATTTACAATTATCATAGAAATGGTTAACATTACATACAATTGAGAATACTTAATTGTTTATAATAAATATTATTAAAAATTAATTTATGAAGCTATCTTCAAAATAAAGCATATTTTAAGACCCAGCAAAATTAGGTTGAAGAAAGTCTTTAGCTAAGCTTAAAAGCAAGAGCTAGTGGCGAGTGTCCGTTCAAAAATATAAAAATTCATTTGTATTAAAATTGTGCGCAGGGTGAAAACGAATACATAGAAGAAAAGAATAATTTTATTGTTGGAGGGTGAAAAGGAAAAAAGGAAAAAGTTTTTTTTTTTGTTTTTTTTTTTTTTATTGAGGGGTGGTTAATGAATTGAAGATAATGGGTTGTATGCAAAAAGATGAGTTCAAGCTGTTTACTCACATTTCTAAGATCTTTCTTAGCATGGTATGCAAAAAACAATACACTGACCGAGTTAGATCTCATCTTGTGAGCTCGATCTTAAAGTGCTGAGATCGATCTAAAATTGAAAGCACGATGTGAGACGGAGCTCGTTTTGATATGCAAAAAGATGACAAAACGATTGATTGCATGAGTTCGATCTCACAAATAGTTAAGCATGGTATTTCTCTTACTCAGTTCATATAAAACAATCAAGATGACCAAATTTCAACCAAATTTTGTTACAAATCAAATTTATATAAATAAAAGGAGTCAAGTTAGTGAAGATTTTCGTCGTTTTGTAAAACTACTAACTGAAAACCCTAAAACACACGGTTTTTCTTAGATATTTGAAAAGATATTTGAAAATAGAAATCATTATATTCCTTTTCATTTGTCTTCTATAGCTAATTACCGTAATGCGTAAAATTATATGCATTTTTATATAGGTATAGGTATATGAAAATTAGCAACTCTTTTTCCTAACTGAAATATTTCTTTTCCGGTTTTGTTGACTATGTACTATTTTGTTTTTTAAAACTTCATATTCCCACTTTTATGTCTTCACCAAATTGGTTTTTAAAGTACCTACCTATAATTTTAATCACTCAATCAATCTTCTTCGCCCTAAACATTAGGCGTGCTTTTTTTGCTATCCTATCTTATCCTGTCTTAGCAAAATATTTTCATACAAACGTCAGCCAGGATAATTAAGCCCCGAAAAAACTGTGCTCGCAAGCTATCATTGCTTCAAAAGTTAGCGCAAAATGCTCTCGATTGTGTCATAAATGACATTTAATATTACAAAATTAATTAAATAAACGATTAAAAAAGCAAACAAAGCATTTGCCAAAAATATACCCACAATTTACAAATTTTTATGTGCATTTTTCATATTTGGAAAACGTTTTTATTCGCGAATCTTTTGTTTGTTTTTGTTTGTGTACATATTTGCATAATCTTCTTTCTTGTGTTTTTTTTTATTGTTCTGAGCTAGCTACATTTTCCAAATATCAATGATGAGTGCTATAAGGTTTTATGTAGAAATGACTAGCCCAGATAATTTTTTTTAGCCTATATGGGATAACAAAACGAACACGTCTATTGGTAGGTACCTAATTGTGATTTTACGAGCAAAATTTAAATTTTCTTATTTAACCAAAAATTGATTAAAGTAACCCAATTTTCTTTTTAATATCATGCTCCCTTTACACTTTTTCTCTCAGAAGACATACTCACTTCTTTTATTTACCCAAAGAGCTTTGAGATCGATCTCTAATCCATTGAGCTAGAGCTGTTGAGAAAGAACTATTTTTTTTTTGCATATGAAACTGAGTCCGAGTTTCGGTTTGCACAATCGATCTCTCATGTGAGTTCAAGCTCGTCAGCTCTGACTTTGCGATCGTGCTCATCTTTTTGCATACTACCCAATATGTGTTCAATTTGAGTAAGATCATGATTAAAAAGCCAAGATTTTATTTTGTGTAGGAATGGTGACAATTTTCTTATACTTTTGATAGAGAATGGTAATTTGTTAAAAATTGACGACGCTACTACTGTAAAAATTTGTTTAAAGTGTATTTTATTGTAAGCGGGGATATTGACCAAATTGTTGGAATTTACAAGCGAGCGAGTATCTTCTAACTGTAAGATAGCCACTTCTAATAAAAAATAGTTTAAGAACTTTAAAATAGTAGAGGTGCCTTAGTGGAAGAACTCTTAGTTCCTGGAACAAAATGAAGCTTTTGTGAAACCGATTTTTCTTATACAAATAATATACGCACGACAAGTTTTTGTAAAATAAGAATCGGATTGATCTTGTTCAAATAAGTTATTCCATATTGAAGCTTTGAGTGAACAATACCGAAGTAGATCATAGTAATTTTTGAGAGCAGTATAAATTAAGATTATAAAATTGCCTAGTGCAACACAATAGGCACTTTTTCAGTGATATTTGAAGGACTGGACAAAATTTACCTGGAAACAATCAACCGAGCAGCCTTCATTAGGAACAACGGTAATACTCTCATTTAAATTGAAATTGTATTTTTGACAGTCAGGAGAATGATAAAATAAATCACAATCAACTATAGTAGGCGACTCTGAGAGATTAACCTTCACTTTGTCGAATAATAAAAACTCCTTATCCTGACAGCGAACACCCCGGTGTAGAAATTGACTTTCATTAATTGAACTATTGAACATTACAGTATTTACCTACTACAGAAACAAGTGATTGCAATAAAAACAAACACAAGATTCTACTTGTGCGTGCATATTGTCAATATTATCCTTGGATTTAACAATCTTTGAAGACGAATTCTACATTCAACTTCCGGTAAATGTAAATCTACACCCAGGTGTATACAGTCAATGTGGTCGAAAATATACTAAAAATTTCGAAATTTCTGCAAAATATAATATCAAAAAATGTTCATTATTATCTCTTATTATTATTATTAGCTCTTATCACTGAGCTAAAACGATTTTAGAAATGGCAAACAAATAACTGAGATATTTAAAGGTGAAAACTGGGATCTACACCCGGGTGTATACCGTCAAGGTGAAGGTTAAAGTAGATCACACGAATGTTGCCAGATTTTTTTTTTTTAAAAAACTGTAAATTCCCAAAAAAAAACTGTATTTTCAACCAAAAAACTGTAACCTTTAAAAACCAAAAGATTTTTTTGAAATTACGTTTTTTTTTTTTGTTTTATTAAACAAAAATAACGCAAAACAATTCATTTTAAATAAAATAACATGCTTAAATATGAAGCACTACGATTTAAAGCACATTTTAATTTATTCTTCCAAATCTGAAGTTTAAAAAAAACTGTAATTTGCACTAGGAGGTCATTTTAAAAACTGTAAGCTTGTCTAAAAAACTGTAATTTACAGTTAAAACTGTGAATATGGCAACGTTATTCACACCAAAAACATAAATGTAAAAGAAGAGCCAAGTTCTGTTATATAGAACAAAAAGTGTGTAATTCGTTAGCCACGAAAAGTAATGAGATCTAAATGTACGCCAAGTTCTTAGTTTAAGAAGGTTAAATGTTAAACAATTGTTAGATCACTGGTCAAGTTTTCAAACTCTTATAGGTACATTGTACGATATAATAAAGTTATAAACGAAAAACTTGACCAAATAAATAATGACCGATTTTCAAAAGTGGGCGGATACCACGCCTCCTAAATGGAGAATAATACATTTTTAATTTTTTTCTTTCTGTACACTGCAAGTCCTACTGCTCTACCAAATTTCAACATTCTACGCCAATGGGAAGTGGCCCAAATAAATAATGACCAATTTTTAAAAGTGGGCGTATACCACGCCTCCTGAATGGAAAATCTCATGTTTTGGACTTTTCCCAGTATATGCAGCACAGGATCTAGCATTCTGCCAAATTTCACGATTCTAGGATGGCCGGAAGTGCTTCATAATTTTGATGATCATCATCTAAGTGAGTGAGTGAGTGAGTCAGTTATGGTTTTAGCGATTTTTGAAGTTCTGTATGTTGAGAACCAATAATGCTATGGAGATGAAATTTGGTGAGGTGGACCTTTTTAATGAGCTTGGTAAATCTTTCAAGTTTGAACTTATTGGCTTCACTGGTTCCGAAGTTAGAGGGGGTTCAAAAACAGCCTGAGTTTGTTCCTGTAAAAAGGGGAAGTGCCTTTATTAGAGAACTTGGCTGGGGCACTACCGTGCCCTTTGATTAGTTTGGTTTTCTTGCTCAATACCATTTTATGAACAGCAAACCAGCGCCTTAGAATATCCAAGTCTGAGTTGATGTCAGATATTAGGTTGAGCAGAGAATTGCAACCATAAGAGAAGGCTTTGTCATCAGCAAAGGCTGTTATTATACCCTTAAAATTATGTTTAAATATAGAATTGATAAAAATCAAGAACAGCAATGGACCCAGTACCGAACCTTGCAGAACACCAAGCATTATGTTACATAGTTCACTAAAACAGCCCTTTATTTTAACTTTTTGCTTCCTATCTTTTAAATAAGAATTTTTATTATTATTATTTTAATTCATCTTGCTAGGTACAATATATAAGATGTGAAAAGAACAATTCAAAGAAATTATTAATAATTTACAATTATAATAGAAATGATTAACAATAATACAATTGAGAATCCTTAATTGTTTAATTGTTAATAATAAATATTACTATAAATTAATTTATGAAGCGTTCTTCAAAATAAAGTATATTGTAAGATCCAGCAAAATTAGTTTGAAGACACTCTTTAGCTAAGCTTAAAGCTAGAGCTAGTGGCGAGTGTCCCTTCAAAAATATAAAAATTAATTAGTATTAAAATTGTGTGCAGGGTGAAAACGAATAGAAGAAATGAATAATTTTATTGTTGGAAAGTGAAAAGGGAAAAAGTTTATTTTTTTATTTTTTTATTTTTTTCTTTTTTTATTTTTATTTTTTTTTATTGTAGGGTTATTGAAGATAATATGTGTTCAATTTGAGTATGATCATGATTAAAAAGCCAAGATTTTACTTTGTTTAGGAATGGTGACAATTTTCTTATACTTCTGATAGAGAAAGGTAATTTGTTAAAAATTGACGGAGCTACTACTGTAAAAAATTTTTTTAAGTGCATTTTATTGTAAGTGGGGATATTGACCAAATTGTTGGAATTTACACGCAAGTTATGTAACGAATTTCTTCTAACTGTAAGATAACCACTTCTAATAAAAAATAGTTTAAGAACTTTAAAATAGTAGAGGTGCCTTAGTGGAAGAACTTTTAGTTCCTGGAACAAAATTAAACTTTTATGAAACCGATTTTTCTTACAAATAATACGCACAACATGTTTTTGTAAAATAAGAAGCGGATTGATCTTGTTCAAATAAGTCCCTCCCCAACAAGTTATCCCATACTGTAGTTTTGAGTGAACAATACCGTAGTAGATCATAGTTAGTAATTTTTGAGAGCAGTACAAATTAAGATTATAAAATTGCCTAGTGCAACACAACAGGTACTTTTTCAGTGCAGTAGTGTGATCGGACCAGTTCATCTTTCTGTCAAGTATTACTCCAAGGTATTTGAAAGACTGGACAAAATTTACCTGGAAACAATGAACTGAGCAGCCTTCATTAGGAACAAAGGTAATACTCTCATTCAAATTGAAATTGAATTTTTGACAGCCAGGAGATAAAATAAATCACAATCAACTATAGTAGGCGACTCTGAGAGACTAAAGTACATTACTTTGGTTTTGTTGCTCAATACCATTTTAATCTGGAATCTAGCCAGTTATAAATAAAACTACGCTTACCTGCATTACATAATTTCGACAATAGGATTTTGTGATCGACTAAGTCAAAAGCTTTGGTTAAGTCAATGAAAAGTCCAGCCGTATACAGATTATTGTTTAAGATTTCATATATCTAATTGCAAAATTTCAGCAATGCATTTTCGGTTGATCTACCAGCACGAAATCCATATTGAGATTCACTAAAAAAAAATATTTTTATTTAAGAACGCTAAGATTCTAGTTTTGATTGCCTTCACAAACATTTTTGAGCAAACAGATAACAGAGATATCGGTCTGTAATTATTTAGATCTCAGTAGTATCAGTAATCCTGATATTGGGTGGTATGGATAAAAGACAGTAAATGCTTTTACTGAGGATTTTCTAAGTAAATATCTACTATTTTTGGCATGCATAAAATGAAGTAAACACTAAAGATTAGGTGCATATTTACTTCAAGTAAAAGCATTTACTTCTCTTCGCATGTATTTTTGTAGCAAATACTTTTTTGGAATGCAGAAAAACTAGTATGTGCTTGTTTTTCTGCAGTAAATACTGGAAATTTTTCAAGTTGCTATCGACTAACTTGAAAATTTCATAGCATCTACTAAAAAAAATAAGTATTTACTATGATATCCGGCGTACCTATTTACTTGAATAAATTCAGTATTTACTTAAAGTACATATTTGCAATCAAGTAAAAACTTTTTTTTTCTGCAAATGAAACGAAGTAAATACTGAAAATCTTAGCTTCTACTTCAAATTCTACTACTACTTCCACTTCTACCTTTCAGTATTTACTTCAACCTTTTACAAGTAGGCAAGATGATCTTCGAATGGTGCAGGGAAATAAGTCCCCGGGAAATAAAACCACTTTCGTGAAGTGGTCTTAGTTTCCATGTAAGATGCTACCCTGCAACCCCCCTGATTGGGTTTACTGTCAGATTTGCGGTATGTGCGAAATTTGGTGTATTGAAAGGGAAATAAAACCACTCACGAGTTTTCAGAATTTATATCCCACCTTACATGGGAACTAAGTCCATTTCACGAAAGTGGTTTTATTTCCCACTAGGTGGGAACTAAGTCCATCAGTGGACTTAGTCATCGGGGACTTGTTTCCCTGCACCTCTTCGAATACCAACTTCAAAGTTCGAGATTGCATTAAAGACAAACCGTCATGGGTGCCAGGTGTCACAGCTTTTGGTCGGTATAAACAAATAGGTATTCAGGATCGTTGAGGATATAGGTAAGGTTACATGACATCGATTTGAAAACCATCATACAAACCCTAATTGCCTTTTTTGTTTATTAATTTAGAATCGACTGATTTAGGTATTGAGCAGTGAAATTCGTCATTCATAATTCGTGGTATCACAAAGAGACTGTTAAGTTATGTAAGGCTTTTAGACAGCCAACCTAATTACTTATCTACCTACACTATATGATTGTGCAAAACGACGGTAGACATCAACGCTCCAGGGGACTAAGCAGCTATAACGAACTGCGCGAAGAATTTATTGCTGCCCAAGGGAACATTAAATTATGCCATCAAAGCGAGCGATAACAGAATTTTCGTCGAACTAAGAACGAAGACGACCAGATCTCTTGGGACAAGACCTATACAGTTTTTATGCAGAAACTGAAAGATGGTCGAAAGACGTCATAAATCCGCACATTTTTATGAATTTGGCGTAAGAGTACTATTTTCTCATCAACCAGAACTCGAAGAGGATATTCAGAGATGAAACATTTCCAGAACGCAAGCAATTCATCTCGACCAAAATATATTCTGGTTGCGAACATATTGGAGCTCAAAAGGCACCTGCCGTGTCGATGGTATCCCTAACGTTTACACTGCTTTGAAATTAGCAATATGTCCCAAAAACCCCCTAAAAATACTTTCCAAAATACACAGTAAAAAAATCGTAAAATACATCTCAAAATACGCCCCAAAACCAATAAATTTTCGTGATTTTTCTCGTTATTTATGTAGCTTACCTATGTACTCTTACCGGAGTTCCAAAAGTTGTCACAGTAAGGCCTTTTACGTCAAAATGTCTCCGTAACAAACAACAGATGAAGGAAAGAGACTTCGGATACATTCAACATCGTTTTTTGTTGAAGTTTTAAAGTCTACAAGTGAATTGTGATTCTGAGAAGTGAGATAAAACTGTATTTTCAGGTGCCATTAGTTTGTTGCCCGTCTATTGGAAAGTATCAATAACATTTGCAAGCTTGTCAAAAGCTAGTTATAAATATAATGCAAAACCTTTCGCTTTCCGAGCGAGAAATAGTATAACGCAATGACAATTCATCTCAGCTGGTAACCACTTTACGCAAAAATATTATAAACGTTTTAAATTTCAGTTAATTAGTTATTTTTGTGACACTTAAATATCAATCTTTGATACTACAGAAATTCGTTCCTCTTGTTTTCTGTAAAACAGAGAACTAGAAGACATATATCTTGACTTCTATTCCTATGTACTAGGTTTAATGTCCTCGTTAATATTTAACGACTTGCCGCTAATTACGCAACTTCTGCGATAAAATTTGTTTGTCCTCTGTGCACAGTGTCATACAAACTGCCTTTAGCTTCATACATCCTTTCACCTGAGGACATACAACGAAAAAGCATTTCCTTAATTTTGTTGCCGTTTTTTTTTTCATTAAATTAAAATCTACCCAAAATAAAATGTAAAGTGAATTTGTTTCTCGAGTGCGGATATGGATAAACATGTTTTGCTCATAATCACGACAAAGTGCATTTTCTTTGGTAGGTATGTAAAAAAAAAAAAAACATCCTCTGGCACAAAAGGAATAGAGGCTGAGAGGCATTAAAATTGTTTATGTTATCATCTGTATAATGAATTGTTCTCACTCTACCCTGCTTTACATATTCTGAACAACAACAAAAATGTTTTATTATGCCGAAATAAGTCTCTTTCGTAGCCCGTGCTTACCTTGCTTTAATGGGAGCTTGGATAAAAAAAGGGGACAATAATTTCGATTTTCTTTCCATGTTTATCCTAGCTTTCTAGTCAGGTTATAGGCAAACAACTTTAAGGATGGTGGCATTTATGAGGGATGATGTCTATAGTGGATTCAAATTTGAGTTGTCTTCATTCACCCTGCTTTAATGAGTCGACAATTTAATTCACATATGCCTTAGTCTGTATTACAATACGTTCACATCCAAAGAACTAAATTCGAAGTAAAAACCGCCAAATGCATATAGCTAGCTCGATTGCGTTGAAACAATGAGTGAACAATTAAATAATATACCTCTTCAGCAAGGACGAATACTAAAAATAAATGTTTCCCCCTATTCGTGCTGTCATTCGAATGAAAATCATTCGCTTATTTCTAAACGATTAAGTTCGACTACTACAAAATAATAATGACCATGCAAACTCAGAGCAAAGTTCTCAAGGATAATCGAAAATCGCATGTCTTCAGTGTGAAAGATTGTGTCCAATTTCAGACGAAAATATATTTATCCTTCGAAAAAAATTCGTTAACTCTTTGAAATCTTAGCGAATAAAATTCAAAGTTCCGGAACATTGCAATTTCCTCCTAATTGCGGGAAAAAAAAATAGCAAATTACTCGAAACTTACTTACTAGTCATTGGCAAACTTTAAATGAGTCTGCACTCAATCGGTGTAAAGTTGGATACAAACAAAAACTGTTATGTAGCTTTAGGTTTTATTGCAAAGAAAAAAACAAAAAAGAACTTCAGACTGTTTGTGCATGGCATGGCATAACTATATCCTTTATACAATAAAAAAAATCTCATTACCGAAGTTTAAAATGAAAATAATTTCCCTCGCTCGTACATGTACAATGTACATACTTAGTTGCCACATGGATATCGTTTGCGATAGCTGCAACCTGTTAGTGTAAGTCACCACTAGTCAATCAGAAACAGATTCAACAAATTTATTTGTTTAATAAGAATTTATTTTATAGATAGTAGTTGGTGTGGTTAGTTAATTGGTATCAATTCATTGCAATGGGATAACGATTTTTTTCGGAACTCAAATAGTTTAAGTCTTTCTTAGTAAAAATGTCACTGTAAAAGTTTCCTTTTAAATAAAAAAAAAATGTTAATTCAATAAATATAAATAATACTCATATAGTTATTAAAAAATCTCTAGCTCAAAACAATTAAAAAGATTTGATATATATGTATAGCTAGCCTTCTGTAGAAAAACCATATTAAGACTTCGCAGAAACTTCAACCCCGGTTGAGTGTCTACCAGTGGCGTGGCGTCCATATAACCCGATTCCTACCGAGTTACCTTTTAAAAGTTTCAGTTTCATCTACACAACAATGTTTACTTAAAAACGAGCAACATGAAACCCACGGGATAAACTTAATAATATGTATCTATTCATTTGCGCAGGCTACACCTACACACCTCGACCCGACCCCAATACCAGCAACTCAATTGAACTTTATTGTCAAGCACACATGGAAACACACACCCTTCGGCTACGCTTTTTTTATCATTAGGATTAGATTAGAAAGAATAGAACTGCCCACACTCTCTGAGCATAACCCAAAGCTAAAATAACTCGAAATATGTCGGGTTATAAAATCTCTCACCTCACTGGCTAGAACAAATTTGTCTCCTTTCCCTTTAGTACACTTACACTTGCGATCAGCGTTACCGATGGACAATTTGAAAATGTCTCCAAAAAATGTCGCCCGAGCAAAAATTTAATGTCTTAAATGATGTGTATAAAAAGATGAATGTCTTAAATGATGTGTATAAAAAGAAAAAAAAAAAGAAAAGAACTTGAAGTGTATGTTTTGTTTAAATGCAGTAGAGGAAAAAAATCGAAGTTATTTTCGGGTGGAAATGTTTTGCTTAAATGCTGGAAGATTAAATTCGAATGTTTGCTTAAATGCTGTATTGCTTAAATGCTGTATAAAAAAAAGAAAAGAAGAGGAAGAAATAGATTAAATTCGAATGTTTGCTTAAATGCTGTATAAGAAATTCATAGATTAAATTCGAATGATCTCGAATTTAATGTTTTGCTTAAATGCTGTATAAGAAATTCATAGATTAAATTCGAATGATCTTGAATTTGATGTTTTGCTTAAATGCTGTATAAGAAATTCAATATGAAATAATATGGAATTGTTAAAACTGTTTTACAGTTAAAAATAAAATAAAATTAAGAAAGTAAATGTAGTATCGGCACTGTGCGATGCCAATACTTGACTATATAAAATGAAAAACAATGAAAATAAAGTCGCACTATATAAAATAAAAATACGGAAAATAAAAGTCAATTGATAGTAAACTATAGAGAAATCGGTTCTTTAATATTGGGTCTCTACACCACCCAATTTAACAAAAAAAAAAAAAAAAAACTCCTTTCAGGCTTAAATTATACAGTTTATTAAAAAAAAAGAGAATTTATTTTCTAAATGAAATAAATTTTAAGTAAAAAAAAAAAAACAAATAAAGAAAAATTAACAGTTCATGTAGAGAGTTCTTCTATGTAGCGTTAGCGTGTGCGTTAGTCTCGCAAAAACTCATGAATGTCGATTTGGATGATTCTTCTTTTGCTTTGTTGGTCTTTAATCAGGGGTGGCTTAGAAAATTCGGAAAAATGAAAAGCCGGAAAATCGAAAAAATTTAAATTTCCATTTTGTATGGGAATATACACCACCAATGTTCGCAAAACTCGAAAACCACCAAACCGATAGATCTCAATTTTGGGAGATTCTTTGTTACTGGCCCAAAGGAGTTTTTGTGAAGTTTGGTCAATATTGAACAAAGGAGCTTGGCACTTCTCATACAAAAAATTCGTAAAAATCTTATATCTCGAAAACCAAAGAATAGATTGAGGTCACATTTTAAGAAAATCTTTCGACGACATATATCTCAAAACCACCGAATAGATGGAGCTCAAATATTGAGAAATTCTTTGTTATTGGCCTGAAGGTGTTTCTGTGAGATTTGGTAAAAATTGGATGAGGGGCGTGGTACCTCCCATACAAATCTGGATTTCAAAAGTTATAAGACTTAACATTGATGTGCATTGTCAATACAAAGTTTTAGTAAGTTGGTGTTACGTAAGTAAGTTTTAGGTGTTACGAAGTTCACCGGGTCATCTAGTAGATATGCAAACATGCGAAGGCTTATTAAAGAAGAAAACACACGCAAATATGAATTTCTTTTTTCAAAATTGTTGGGTGTTATTTGAGAAATAAATTGAAGTTCTGAAAATGCGTCCCAATGTCGCCTGAATTTGTGAAAGGGGGCCAAAAAACGCTTATTTCGAATTGTGGTCGCCACGCGTCCCGACAGAAAATAAGTCGCCATTTGGCGACTTATGTCGCCCATCGGTAACACTGCGTCTCACTGGCTAGAATAAATTTGTCTCCTTTCCCTTTTGTACACTTGCGATTATCTGAGTTTGGCCCTCTCTGTTCAACGCCCGCTTTCTTATGCAAAAAAATAACACGCTTATCTTCGGGTTATATGGTGGGTTTTGTGTGTATCTTTTACCGCTGCGCTGTGGTGTAATTGAGTATTTCTGTAAAATAACACGATTTTGACCGACATATTTGGTGAATTTGAATTGAGTTTGTGTATCTCCCGCCATCGCTGCGCTGTGATGTAGTCACTTAGTCAGTTCCCTTTTTTACCTAGGTACTTAATCACCCCTATCGTGGAATCCGCCGGGGGGAATTATTCACGGAAAAGAATATTTTGGTATCGTCAAAATCGCAAAGTGAACAGTTCCCCGTGTGGGTAATGTGAATGAGTTTCACTGTATCGTTAAAAACCTTCAAATCGAATTTTTCCCGAACGGGGAACTGTTCACTTTGCGATTTTGACGATACCAAAATATTCTTTTCCGTGAATAATTCCCTCCGGCGGATTCCACGATAGGGGTGAATGATTTTCTGAGTTTTTCTGAGGGCTGTTCAATCAAAGGCCGCTGTCTTATGCAATAAAATAACACGCTTTTCTCCGAGTTATTTGGTGAATTTTGTAGGGTATCTTTTAAAAAATAAACAAACTGATGTGTTTATAAACAAGTCGCTAAGTGAGAAATCAAGTGTTTTGAGTCTTGGCTATGATCTTCGTACCTAAATACGTTAAATATTTCAAAGAGTAAGTAGAGGATTTTGCTGAACCTCTACAAAAACCCCAAATGCTCGATTTAAACACTCATTTAAAGAACCTTTATGTAGAAAATTTTCATTAATTTAATTTCTTCCCGGAGTTTTCGATTGTATGGCTTTAAAAAATTAATTGAAGGTTTTGTATACATAGATTGGTACTACCTACATCTGCCCTTCGACATTTTGATATTTTTCGACTTCGACTTACCATTTAAAATTATTCACGCCACGCCACTGGTGTCTACCTACGATAAACTTAAGGTGAAGGGTAAAAACGATTATTGGCAATGCCCACATTGAGATATAATGGTTCGGTGAAAAGTGGAACGGAAATTTATGGAAATTCGAATATATTTGATTATACAGCAACATTAAAAGCACTGTGCGCTCGTTCACATTAAAAGTCGTGTTATATTTTTTGAAACGTAAATCGCATTTAGGCTTATTCGAAGGGAAATATTAAAAGAAAGTAGGTATTTTCAAATTTTCAATTGAATGTTTTCTTTTATTGAATTTTGGCTTAATAAGTGAGACAGTATGGTTTGTAGTAGGAGGGACAAACAGCATTTTTGTATGAAAAGGGGGGACGTCTGACATCTCTACCCGGGTGGCAGACTAATAGGGGTGTCATCAGTAACAGAAAAATAACTATTTAGCACATTACACAAAATAGAAACACAAATAAAACAATAAATATGTTTCCCAAATACCTACCTTAAAGTGCGCATGCACTTACCGACGATATATTAAAGCAACTCAATGCAGATATTCTTGACTAACCTTTGGCGGGCTCAGGGATATGACAATTCTGCGACTTTGGGGGTATTCATGAAGGAGTTTAAAAATAAATTCCGCAAATTAATGCCGAATGCTTTGTTTACGCCATGTGCAAATCATTCTTTAAAACTTTATGGAGAAAGCACTCCTTTAAGTACAAGGTTTTTTGGGACAATAGAAGGACTTTACACATTTTCTCACCATTTACGCATCGTTGGTGAAGCGCTCATCACAAGGCTGTTAAACTGAAGGAAAATTTCGTGAAGATAGTTTCAACTCTTGAACTCCTTAGTGTGGAAAGGTGCTGCAAGGGTTGGGGTCGAAATTCTGGCGAGGTCAAAATTCTTTTTTCAAAATTCTGCTTTCAAAATTCTGTTTTACAAAATTCTGCTTTCAAAATTCTGCTTTTCAGAATTCTTTTTTTTTTCAAATTTCTGCTTTTCAAAATTCTGCTTTACAAAATTCTGCAAATAATAAAAAAAAGGTTTGGAAATAAAAGCGCGCGCTTTTTAACATTTTCCAAACTTTTTTTTATTATTTGTAAAACATTCTACCTACCTACTCCGAGATAGTTTTTTCTAGATTGTCCGGGTTTTTCATCCTTATGAGGAAATTCGGAAATTCGAAATTAACAGAGGTTGAAAGTGTCAAGTGAATTCAGAAAAATATGATTGTAACGAAGTATATTTTGTCGCCAATAATTCGGGTCCCAAGCAAAATTTCCAAAATCCCAGAAATTGATTTTATTTATTTCTTCCCCTTTCCCACCAATTGGAATCAGAAGTTGGAAAAATATGGAGTATTTGACTAAGGAAATACTTCTGTTTTTAGATTTGAGTTTAGTCAACTTCTTTTTTCAACAGTTTCATGTGCCAGAAAATCAGCCGATAATAATTACTCAGCGCAAATGACACATGGCCTTAAAACATAGTGCGCGCATTTTGGTCCTAGTTTTGTACTCTTTTTTAGATCCATTTTGTCCGGGAAAGTTTGCGATTTTCATGCTCGATAACTACTTTCTTCAAATTATTTCTGCCAACCCTAGCGTGGATGGATGTGTTTTGGCTGTGTTTTTTTTTTTGTGTTCCTGGTACCCACCTGTGTACCTTCTTTATATGAAATATATTGTAAGTTGTTGACATCAAAGTTGAAAAATATTTGTTTTCTTTAAATCAACAACAACTTCTGTTTATCGTCGTCAGGTTGGTTTTGAAAATGGGCTATGTCGGTCAAGTAGTCCTGGTACCTCCCATATAAAACCACTATTAGACCTATGTGTCTCTCTGTCTGTTGAAATCAGGATAGCGTCCAAACGAATCGATCTAGGCGAATGAAATTTTGTGAGAGGACTTCTTTTTACCGTCGTCAGGTTTGTATTGAAAATTGTGTATGTCGGTCAAGTAGTTCTGGTAGGTACCTCCTATACCAAACCAATATGGCATGGCAAACATTTTGCATGACTTTTATTACTCAATGATACGACTTCCTCAGGATCAAAAAGTTACAGTGGACATTAGTGTTAACTCGAGGATAAATTGGTTATTAGTACGCAATATTTTTTAGTTTCGACTTTTGCATTAAAGTCGTGTCTAAATTTAATTGTTGGTAAGGCACATTTTCACTGCTGTGTTTTAATTTGGTATTAAAAATTGCTGGTACAATGTTAAATAATGTGGAGATAATCTGACCATTTCCATGCAGTTTCCCTTCTATTGACTAGTTCCTAAGCTGAATATTTTTTGTCTGCTAAAATGCATAGACAGTTTTTATTCATTGGTTGGAACACAGATATACCTACCAATTACAAAAATTCTGCCCGCTGAATTATTTGGGATAAAATAAACTCAAAATATTCTGTGTCGATTCATTTCGTTAAATGCGTAAACGACGCACGTCCGTCGTGTAGATTATGTCCATGCTAGAAATAGGAGTTTCACATTTCAACTTAAAAAAAATTATATAAAGAATAATGAATCTATTTGCTAAATTTATGCTTCTAATTGATAGTTGAATAGAAAAATATGATATATAGCTATTTACCTAAATTAAATAAATTTATTTTCGCCGATTTTTCTAAATGAATCTGTTTAAATATTTATTAAATTAGTAAACTCAAAATAAATAAATTATCATTATCATAATTTCCAAAATGTCGCAAATGTATCTAATCTATTTATAACGATCGCGGGCATACGGATATGCATTCTTTAATTTATATTTTTGGTTAATATATGAATAAAAACCTTACAACATATTCAATATTTAGATAAAATCTCACATGATTCACTATTCCAACCCAAATGCATCTTAATTGTGCAAAGTGCAAGTAAATTCAACGGCAAAACAATTCTTTACAAAAAAGAGGTCACTTAGTCTCATGGAGATACACAAGAAGAGGCATTCGACTTCAGTTTAATTCGTAAGCGTAAAAACTCATGTCTGGAAAGACAGAAACAAGCAGCATAGCAAAGAAGTAATTAGTGATATAAATCATTTGGGCACAATGCGTGGCATTATCTTTTGGTTTTACGTTTTACACGAGACCGAGGAATTCCAGATGAAATATCTTGTGGATGTTTTTTTTTTTTAGTCGGGACATAAGACGAGAGCCACTTGTTGGTTAAAGTTACACATGGGGATGGAGTATTGGTGGCGTTTTTAAGTTATGTAGATTGTGTGCTCTAAATAGCAACACACATATTATAATTCTCAAGCCAAATGGGCATGCAAATGGAGGCGATATGTGGGGTTCAACAGGGGTTGCCCGAATGCCGAGCAGAGTAGTGCATGTGACAGAAAAATGACTTACATGAAATATCTAGATTCGTAAATGAAATTTAGGAAATTTGTGTAGAGGGACGTTAGTGGTACATAAAGCAATGTGTCGTCTTTAATGAAAGCCAAAATGGTACCTAACTGGTTTTTATAACACAGCAATATTTTTTAAGTAATTTACTAATCTTATAGGAGGCATCTGTGGACAAATACCTTCATCGCCAGCTATCATCTATAGTTTTTAGTTGTAAAGTGTAGCTAGTGAAAAATGTATTTCCGAAAGGAAATAGGTACATAAATTGGAAATTACTATTGAAACAAAAGTGTACTTAATAATATTAAAATCTTATCAATTCGTTTGTAGTTGTCATTGCGGGTTCTACTTCTGCTCTTTTTAGTCGTTAAAGTCTTCTGAGCTCTCTGTACCCGCACTCTATAAAGGATCATATTTCCAACCCGTAGGCTTTTGTCTGATTTCAACAAATCGGCTTATTAGAAGATGAGGGCTTGGTATTTTCGTTCTTCCCACTGCAAAGTGGCTGCATTGGAACATTGCGTGCACAAAGGCGCGGCTATCCTGGACAAATCTGTGGAGATAGTAAGGTGGTAGTTACAGTTCCCGCATGTTCCTTTTGTGCAGATCTCGATTGTAGGGATCAGTTTGTGTATCCATCTGTCTTTTGCATTATCCCACATGGCTTGCAACTGTGCTATAGATATTGGCGTTTTCTTTACTTACCCTTCTGGAAACTATGGTATCTTGCCAGTTGGCTGTTTTTTACTTAAGGCTAGTTAACAAAATGTTGATAAATAATTAATATCTATCAACAACAGGGGCCCAACGGTTTACAATAACCTTTCTTTTTATAATTAGAATTACATAAATTATGAGTGTTGCCCTTGATTCATACTCGTATAGTATTGTCAATATGAACATTTAATTGATTCAAATTTAATTGACAACTACGGTTGTTGGCTCAAAAATAACAACTTTTTCTTCAATATGACGACCTTTGTTGTTAATATGACGTACCTTTTTGGTTCAGTGTATGTATCGTTGCCTTGACCTCAGGGAGTTCAAATCCTGTCGATGTCCTTGTGATGGTTGGGAGGGTTTTGGTATTATCATCGATGGTGGGTTGTTTCGGTCAATTCGTAAAAGGGTAAAGTTGCCCTGTTGGTGTATCTTTGGAAGAAATCCTCGTTTAGCAGATCCAATACATGAAGGTACCGATGCTCTGAGAAGTGTTGATCGTCCGCAGTCCTTCGGACTAGAGGGCTGGATGTATACCAGAGTATTCTCTGGAAGAGTGTGACCATGCACTTTTTGAGTGGTATGATGCTGTCTTCTCGTAGAGACTTCAACTTCTGACTTTTTTCTTCCTGATTGGGTGGTAGTGGAGTTCTGTGCAGATCCTTAAGCGTTTTCTCTCCAAAAAGGGCCAGCTTTTTCATGTACGTTTTAGAAACGGTTTACCAAATTGGGAGGCCGTAAGTTACTACCGACCTTATAAGCTATTTGTGCAGCAAGCAACAGTTTGGATTTTTTACTGAGTCCGTTCTGCTTCTTTATCAGTGGGTAGACTCGGTGAAGCGAGAATGCAGCCTTCCTGAGAATTGATTGAATCTAAATAGCTCAGTACAGTTGTCTCCAATATTATTTAATGTCGTTTGTGGTTAATAGCGCTGTCCGTAAAGTAGTCTCAAGGTTACGTTTCGACAGTTGGTAGCTGACCGGCCTCTACTTATTCCTCTGATAGGTCTTCTGGATGGAAATCAGTTCCCAGAATGCTCTGATGCTTTTTATTCTGGCATTTGATTCATTCGTTGCGCACTCCATCTCGTAGATGTGGTTGGCCGCATCACAGATGAAAAGTTTGCTGGACCACTGAGCGTTTCCTTCCAGCTTCAAATTCTGCAAAAATATAAATTACACCTTTTTTTTTGTAATGCCCTTAAACATTGTGTAGTGTACTGAGCCTATCAGGTTCACTAAAAACTTTAAAAATTGTAACTTTTTTAAATTGTAACCCCCGTTTTAATCACAGCTTCCCGAGACCTGAAAGGTCAAAAACTACACAAGATGTTCTAGTTGAATAGAAATGCTTGTAGAATTGAGTACTAACTTTAATTTGAACCTTTCCTTATAGATATAGGTCACTAAACAGATTTCTAAAGTGGTTCAAGGTTACATTCAATTTGTCATTAATTTCTGAAACAATTTCGGAAACAACATCTAAAATAAAATTTCATTAAATTTGCAACTTATTTATTTACATAAATGCACCTCCAGTACAAAATCGATAGACCGGACTAACACCATATGTGGCAAAGTTTGATATCCGATTTTGCAAAACTTTTTACGCATAATTTATTCTGAACCGTAAACAAATTACTGCAACTCCACTGAAATTTATTTAACTGAATTCCCTAATCCACATAGAGTAACCTACCTCTAGGTACCTGTCGTACCGATATTTATTATTTATTTAATTTCGCTCTTGCACAATATATTGCCGTACGCTGTCGTCTGACCCGGTATAAATAAATAAAGAGACCAATTGCTCAATTCAATTGAACTGCAGTAAATTTCTATTCAACAGTCCGCATGACCCCAATGCACACACAGCGGTTTAAGGACTTCGCTTTGAAGGTTTGTGTTCGATTTTTTTTTTCCTATTTTTTTCTGGACTCCAAAGGGAATATCCCTACAATGGACTTCTATAAATTTTCATTTGAACAATGTTAGTACAATCATACGGATGATGTAGGTACATAGTGGTATGTGAGTCTCTGTAGAAAAAATGTAACTTCAACTTTGAGATCAAGAGGTTCATAACAATGACAAATGGGTAGTTTAACTCCTTAAATTCAAGATATTCAAGTGAACAATTTAGCCTTTGTATTGTGTTAAGGATATGTATATTTTAAAGACAGTGTTGTCCTTCTTTGAAAAGGGTTGTTCTAGTATCAGTAGCTATAAGATAATTGATACATACCTTACGAAAGCTTGCAACTTCCTTGTAATAGTATTGACCACAGATTCTAAGCTGGTTCTTAATACCAAAGGCTCATCATTGTTTTAGGTATATCAAACGTTGCTTTTAGCTTTATCAATTCAGCTGTTTATGTTACATTCCACTATTTCCACAGAATAAAAAAGCATTATCTTGTTTCAGGTTCCTTCGGCTATCTGGTCCAGTTCCATTATCCAATATCAGAACGCGCAAATGTCATAAGCTTAGTCGAAGCATGCTGTAAGCCGTATGTCATCAGAGTCCAATTCACTTCCTTGTTTCTGTAATGAAATGCTGCAGGAAGCACATCGCTGGTATGTAACTACAAGGATTATTAACAACGACAAAAGAATCCAACGTCGTCGTACTCGGCTTCGGACTACGAATTCTTTTAAAAAACTTAAGGCAGGTTGCGCTGGACATTTTACTAATTGCTACAAGCTACTTAACATAACGATCAAAGCTGTGCCGGTCTTAGGACTTTTTGTATCTATGGACATTTTTGATGTGGCTAACTATAGATTTTTCGTGGTCTACTCACCCCTCGACCCTTGTACCTCACTTAGTTGCGAAATTTAGTCAGATTTCGCTCCTTAGTCAGCTTCAAATTCCATTTTTCTCTATAACTCTAATTGGGCAATGCAGGATATTGGCGCTGAAATGTTAGGCACAGCTTTAATAGTCCGGGAGCCAGCGACATTTTTCGATGTCTAAGTTTCGTAGACTTGGATTATTTTTTTTTCTGTTATAATAACATTAATAATTAACAAAATCGGAACCTGCCATCTCAACAGTGGGACAACGACTTACAATAAATTTTTAAAGTCGCAAAAAAAACCGAAAAATTGTCTAAGTTTCGTATAGATGAAACCTTAAAAAAATTTTAATTTACATTGCGTTGAGGTAAAAAAACGATGCCTGCCACCTGTACAGTGGGACAAAGTACTCCTGCCGCTGACTTAAAGTTGCAAAAAAAAACGAAAAATTTGTCTAAGTTTCGTATAGATGAAACCTTAAAAAAATTTTAATTTACATTGCGTTGAGGTAAAAAAACGATGCCTGCCACCTGTATAGTGGGACAAAGTACTCCTGCCGCTGACTTAAAGTTGCAAACCCCCATAGTGTATTATAGTCCAATTAAGTTCTGTTTTTGGATGAAAATCTAGGGAAACCACAATGTTTCAATTGAATTCCATAGATTTTTAGACAAAGATAACGAGAAAAATAGGCACCGCTTTCAAAAAGCTATGCATCGCCATAAAAAGGGGGCCAAATGAGGAAAAAAACATATTTTATAAGTTTTTTCTTTATATTTTGTATGGGAGATACCAGAAATACTTAACCGACATAGCCCATTTTCAATACCAACCTGAAGACGGTAAAAAAAAAGTCCTCTCACAAAATTTCATTCACCTAAGTCGATTCGTTTGGAAGCTAAGGTGTTTTCAACAGACAGGGATATACATGGGTCGAATATTGACTTTGTATGAGAGGTAACAGAACTACTTGACCGACATTGACCATTTTTAATACCAACCTCAGGACTGTTAAAAGAAGACATTTCGCAAAAATTCATTCACCTAAGTCGATTCGTTTGGAAGCTAAGGTGTTTTCAACAGACAGAGAGACAAATGGGTCTAATAGTTGTTTTGTATGGCAGGTACCAGAACTACTTGACCGACATGGACCATTTTTAATACCAACCTCAGGACCTTAAAAAGAAGACATTTTGCAAAATTTCATTTACCTAAGTCGATTCCTTTGGACGCTATCGTTATTTCAACAGACAGAGAGACAAATGGGTCTAATAGTGGTTTTGTATGGCAGGTACCAGAACTACTTGACCGACATGGACCATTTTTATTACCAACCTCAGGACCGTAAAAAGAAGACATTTTGCAAAATTTCATTTACCTAAGTCGATTCCTTTGGACGCTATCCTGATTTCAACAGACAGACAGACAGACGGACATGGTTAAATCGATTCAGAATGTGATCCTGATTCAGAATATACAGGGTGTCCCAGTTAAGAAGGACAGTCCTTTAAGGGAAGATTCCTGAAGTTATGCCGAACAAAAAATTGTATGGCAGGGGTCTATTTTCATCGTATTTCCCATTATAGCCCATCAAAGTAGGTGACCTCTAATTTGGAGGTGTTACGACTAAAAATGCTATAACTTCTAAACTATTATAGGTACAAAAATAGTTTTGTACATTTTGAAAAGACAATTTAGTAGCGCATACAAGTCTTGAACACTTCGGCTACATCTGGACAGCTACAAAAAAGTTCTGGCTCCTTAAACTCAACATAATTTCAGAAAAAAATTATGTTAAGCAACTTTTTTTACGTACGATTTTTTACCATTTTTGTCTGACAAAAAGTGGCTTTTACTATAAATTCTGTTGATCGTACGTAAAAAAGTTGCTTAACATAATTTTTTGGAAATTTCTCAAGGATAAAAATTTCAGAAAATTTATAAAATCAACCTTTTGAGAAAAGGGCATTT